>OY804579.1:49896535-50539035 GCA_963680875.1 Bathymodiolus brooksi
CATAGATCATCAAACAATATCATATTTGTATCACATTTGGTTTCAATTGGATACAAGCAGTTCTTAAGAGGAAGATCTTCAAAATATTACACAATAAGAAGCAGTAATGATCCATAGCAGCCATGTTTGATTGTCAATTGGTACAAAAATAACAACACTTAATCAGGCCAAGTTGTGTTTCACTGCCCTTAGTAATTACTTCTTGAGAAGAAAATTGAAATATGGAAAAATTACAGACACCAGATAGACGTCAAGCGATAGCAATAGCTCACATGACCCCCCCTGGTCAGTTGAGCTAAAAACGTTAATAGGAATATGGTGACTTTTAGTATCATCAAGACAGGACTGGTTTACTCGTTTTAAATAAAAACAAAATACCAGTACTATAACTTACAATTCTTACTTCCTGTGGTTCTGGTTCTGGCTCTGGTTTTTTCCATGGTTTTTTGCCACCCATTTTGTCATTTAAACTTCTTTCAACTTTTTCATCAATTTCTAGACGTCCTACTTCTCGTGTTTCTTTTTGTTCACCATCAGAAGGTGGAGGCCATATTACCCTACCAATTCTAACTGTCCTTGCTCGTCCTGTTTTGTCTGTGAACGAGAATGTTCCTTTTCGTCTATCAAAAGTGTCTTCCTTATACACATTTGCTGGGGGCGGAGGAGGTGGAGGGGGTGGGGCTTTTATCTGCATTCTTGGACTGATCAAATCCTGATCTTGAAATTGCATCGGCGGTGGTGGTGGAGCTGGCGTTAGAGGCATACGATCATGATGACTTTCACTATGCTGTGATTCAGTCAAACCTGTATCATGTGATGGCACATTGTTTTGTTGACCAAAGCTTTTATGTTCTGTCCTTCCTTCGAACTGCGATTTGATTTTATATACGTTTTTGGGTTGTCCCGAAGTATTTTCAACTTGTGTAATGTTAATACCACCAACGGGAACTCCAGAGTTCAGTATTCCATTTACTTGAGAGTGTGGGGGTGCAAAAGGGCTTGATACTCCAACAGAATTTATGCTTGAACTGGGGCTCACGATATTCTGTTGTCCAATCATCTGTTGTTGTAAAAGTTGTTGTTGTGCTGACTGTAAGAGTTGTTGTTGCTGTTGTTGTTGCATTCGAACCTGCATCTGAGCCTGCGCTTGTGCCTGGGCTTGTGCTTGAGCTTGTGCCTGGGCTTGTGCTTGAGCTTGAACTTGTGCCTGGGCTTGAGCTTGTGCCTATGATGAAAAAAAAAGAACAAATAAAAAAATAGTCCTATACTGTCAATTTTCTCTTTTTTTATAATATTTTTTGTTACCAAAATAGTAACAATGTATAGATTCACTAAAATCACAATTCTGTTTTAAATGTTTGAAATGTGTCAAATAAGATGAAAAACAGTTGTAAAAGAAGTGCTGATTGAAAATTATGGTTAAAACAAATCAGAAAGATTAAGAATAATGTTTTATTATTCTGTTGTTTTTTTCCTATAGCAGCCTTTCAATTTTTGTCTAAATTGTTTCATTTTTATGATTTAGTCATTTATGTTAACAGAACATCATCAAATAAAAGTCTACTCAAACATCCAAGACACAATATTCATTAAGTATTTATTCCATTATTTCATGAAAATATACAAGGGAAGTAATCCATATTCAACAAACAACTGCCTGTTCTTCACTGTATTAGTAAGCTCAAATAAGTCTGGGCAATTAGTACAATAAATTAACTCAAAAACAAATCATCAATCATTTGCCTTATTTTTAGAAGGCTTTGGTAAATTTCCACAGGTTTATGCATTATATTATGTAGCAGCATGTGTCCAAAAAAAAAAAAAGATCTATTAAACTGTAAGAAATGAAAAGTTTATTAGTGTGATCAATAGTTAGATGATTGTGCCTATAATGTAATACTGTGTGATTGTTAAAGAAGAAAATCAAATAGTAAGATTCATAACAATTAAAAACACATTTTATCATCAAATCCCAAATATAGAATGAGATGCAAGTAATTACCGGCTAACCCCACCCACCACAATAACTATCAAAATACAATATTCTGGTATCAAATAAGCGGGAAAACTTTCATAGGTGTATTCTTGGTTTCCTTTGGACGCTACTGTTTTCTCCATAAAAAGACATGTCCTGCATGATATTATGGAAATAATTTTGAAATTTGAAAAAAACACCCTAATAGATCTAATCCACATTGCCGGTAATCCATGGCTGATCATGCTTGTATACTCTCCACTCATCACCTGTGGGTCAATTGGATCGTCTCGGAGTTGTCTGGTAACTGATCCAGCATTTACACGTTGTTATAGCAACATAACATTACGCAAATTTTACAATTGGTCAGTAGGCAACAAAATAAGTTTCAATGCAAAAAAAACCATGTTTTTACGTTTACTATCAAAATAAAGTATCAAGGCAGTCCTCATGATAAACCTCGGTCCTCCAGCAGAAGACCTGTGAATCTTTGATCGGACCAGTAAATTTTTCAGTTTTTATTTAGATATACATATATAAAATAAATTTTAGAATTTGATTCAGACCAGTCAATTCAAATTTTCATTTCGAGAACGGTCAAAGAAGTGTAAAATAATTTTCTGGTCCAGCAGAATGAAATATAAGTATAAATAAATTTTATCATATAGATAGGTGTGAATTAAGGGGATTTATCCGTGAAATAAATTCCGGTATTTTCACATGTGAAAATATCAGTTTTTTCTCGCCGGAACTACTTTTACATAACAATAAGTGTGGTGGTTACGTTATTTGGCTTCGTGTACGCTTCAATTTTGATCAAATTTAACTAAAACAAGATATGATTATAATCTAACGATTATGAAGTCTCCCAAACAGGTTTAAAAAATAAATTAAAAGCTACCTTTGAAATCGAACAATGTTGAATTTTTGTGGCATTGTGGTGGCCATTTTGAAAATGGAGACCGGTAGAAATTTTTTGATGTCAGGAATCAATTCGGGACATCATAATCTACCCACATATGAAATGTCGTTGAAATCGGACAATGTTGAATTTGTGCGGTATTGTGGCGGCCATTTTGAAAATGGCGACCGGTAGAAATTTTTCGACGTCAGGAATCAATTTGGGACATCATAATCTACCCACATATGAAATGGGACAATGTTGAATTTGTGCGGTATTGTGGTGGCCATTTTGAAAATGGCGACCGGTAGAAATTTTTCAATGTCGGGAATTAATTCGGGACATCATTATCTACCCACATATCAAATTTTGATGATATCGGAGAATGTTGAATTTTTGCGGTATTGTGGTGGCCATTTTGAAAATGGCGACCGGTTGAAATTTTTCAATGTCAGAATCAATTCGGGACATCATTATCTACCCACATATCAAATTTTGATGATATCGGAGAATGTTGAATTTTTGCGGTATTGTGGTGGCCATTTTGAAAATGGCGACCGGTTGAAATTTTTCAATGTCAGAATCAATTCGGGACATCATTATCTACCCACATATCAAATTTTGATGATATCGGACAATGTTGAATTTTTACCGCCCATATTTTATGCCGTGTTTTGGCAGCCATTTTGAAAATGACAGACATCTCTATCATTATCGATTTAGAAGTTATCAACATTAATGTACGAAATTTCAACTTTCCCATAGGATTCTATAGTAACCCCCACCCCCTTTGAACCCCTCAAAATATGACTTTGACCACCTTTACCACAAAGCTGAAAACTTTAGGACCAACTAGAAACGTATATATATAACTCCACCAAGTTTCATGAAATTCTGTCCAGTAGTTCCTGAGATCTGCCGTTGACAAGTTCATGTGCCAAAGAAAGAAAGGAGAATAAAGAGAAGAAAGAGGAGAATAATAATAATAATAATAAGAAACAGAGCAAAAACAATAAGTCTCCCAAACTTTGTTTGAGAGACTTAATAAGTTTTCAAGGTAAGCATTTTAATTATTTTTGTGCATTGTTGTAAATATAACATGTAGAATTTCACATTTTCAAGATGGCAGACCCTTCCAGCGGAACCCCTTAGTATCATTGCTCGTAGATTCACATGCGTGGAATGAAATATACAAATAACAAAAATAATATATCAGAAATTTTGAAAGTTTATATAATAAACAGTATAACTAAATCATACATTTTGAATATCAAAATAAGACCATTCGTGACCGAATACGCATTAACGATTAAACTTGTGGGCGGAACAAGTTCTGCCCACTCGTTTAATCCTTATGCGTACTTCGGTCACTCGTGGTCTTATTTTGATATTCAAAATCTATGATTAGTTATACTATATATATCCTCCAAATGCCATAGATTGAAAATGAACTATTCGTGAGTATATAGAATTTCTTTAAGGTGATGAGTGGAGAGTCTCGGAGTGTGATCATCCGTGAGTTACTGACAATGTCTAATCCTGTGCTACCAGTTTTCATACATGCAGATTTTATGAAATTAGTTTAGGTTCACTATTTTTGTCTTGTTCTTTATTGTAAATCAATGACAATGTACTTATGTACAGTAAAGCCTGTATTAATAGGTCACCCTTAAGGACAAAGAAAAAGTAGACTTCTAAGACAGGTGACCTCTTAAAAAAGGTAAAGTAGTCTTCTAAGACAGATGACCTCTTAAAAGGGGTTCAATTCATATGAAATTTTCTATTGCAGTACAAGAAAAAGGTGACCTTTTAATACAGGTGACTTGACTGCTTAACAGAGGTAATCACAAGGGCAGGTGTTGACTGTACAATTAAAACAGTTGTTCTGTTTATTAAAGAACAAGTAGCATGTTAATACACATTTTTATTTATTTCTACCAACTAATCCATACAAATTAAAACTAAAAGGATAAAAAGAAGAATGGTCTACCTGATTGCTGGCATTCTGCCAAATTAAAATAACATATTATATAATACAAGGATTTATTAGCATACAATACATTGGACTTTTAAAATCACAAAAGTACAATGTCTAAGTCAATCTTGTCACAAACATAAACAGTGAAATCTGTCTAAACAGAACCTCCTTGGGACTAGATTTTGTTTTCGAAATAGACAGGTATTTGTTTTATACAGGTTAAATTAACAAAGATTTCCTACATTGGGACTGCAATTAAAGTTCTGTTTATACAGAATTCTGATTTATTCAGGGTTCGGTGTAGACAGATTTCACTGTACAACTAAAGTCTTCAATATAAAATGTCTGTAATAACATAAAACCTGCAAAATAAAGAATTAAGTTCATGCCCTAAAAGTGAATGTGAACATGAAAAAGACAATAACTCCTGAAAACAATATTTAACTCCATGTCAAATCAGCCAGTAAACTAACAAAACCAACTGCTTAACTAAATGCCAAACCAGTGAGAAAACTCGTTAAAAACACAACTATATAACTAAACGTCAAACCAGTGAGCAAACTCGTTAAACCAACTGTCAAAAGAATATTGAAACAGCTTATCGTTGATATCACAACTTAAACAGTAAACCAAGTTGTCATCAGTATCCTCCTCATTCCTCCCATGCCCCTAAGTGTCCAACAAACATATTTAACAGCATCTAATCCAATGATTAGGGGGGTACTTCCACATGAAGAATCAAATATAAAAAACAAATTCAAACTGATTGTATATCTGCAGCAAAATCAATATCATAAAATCACACCTTACTTCAAGTTTTAAAGTGTCCCATAAAACAAGTCTGTTAGAAAAAGTAAACATCCTTTAGTCCCATTCTTATCAATTATTTAAAGTATTTGAAAAATGCCATTACTCAATCTGCTTGAATAGATAAAACGGGTAAAAAAAACTAGAGGCTCAGTGGGCTGAGCTGAGCCTGTGTCGCTCACCTTTCATTCTGCTTTGAGAAAACTTAATACAGAACCTTCCATAGGTGCTTCCCACCAAATTTCGGTTCATTTGGCTAAGCAGTTTCAGAGAAGAAGATTTTTAGAAATCGACCAACCAGAAACAAGAATTGCCTATGGCAGCCATGCTTGTTAACGGTCAGGACAAAATTAGCAATCTGTATAGAGTACCTTCCATATATGTTTCCTACAAAGTTTCGGTTCATTGGCTAAGCAGTTTCAGAGAAGAATATTTTTAGATATCGACCAATCAGAAACAAGCATTGCCTATGGTGGCCATACTTGTCTACGGATAAAAACGAAATGAGCAATCCCTATAGAGGACCTTCCATAGGTGCTTCCTATCAAGTTTCGGTTCATTTGGCAAAGCGGTTTCAGAGGAGAAGATTTTTAGAAATTGACCAATCAGAAACAAGAACTGCCTGTAGCGGCCATGTTTGTTAATGGATGGGGACGAAATGAGCAATCTATATAGAGGATCTTCCAAAGATGCTTCCTACCAAGTTTCGGTTCATTTAGCACAGCAGTTTCAGAGGAGAAGATTTTTTAGAAATCGACCAATCAGAAACAAGAATTGCCTGTGGTGGCCATGTTTGTTAATGGATCAGGACGAAATTAGCAATCTTCACAGAAGACCTGCCATAGATGCTTCCCACCAAGTTTCAATTCATTTGGCCTAATAGTTTCAGAGGAGAAGAATTTAAAAAATCAGCCAATCAGGAACAAGAATCGCCTGTGGTGGCCATGTTTGTTAATGGATCGAGATAAATTGAGCAATCTTTATAGAGGACCGCCCATAGATGATACCTACCAAGTTTCGGTTTATTTTGGCTAAGCGGTTTCAGAGGAGAAGATTTTTTTAGAAATCAACCAATCAGAAACAAGAATTGTCTGTGGCGGCATGTTTGTTAACGGATCGGGACGAAATGAGCAATTTTTATAGAGGACCTTCCAAAGATGCTTCCTACCAAGTTATGGTTCATTTGGCCAAACGGTTTCAGAGGAGAAGAATTTTTAAAATCAGCCAATCAGAAACAAGAATCGTCTGTGGCGGCCATGTTTGTTAACGGATTGGGATGAAATGAGCAAACTTTATAGAGGACCTTCCATAAATGCTTCCTACCAAGTTTCAGTTCATTTGACTAAGGGGTTTCAGAGGAGAAGATTAAAATGTGAAAAGTTAACGGACGACAGACGACGGACGCCAAGTGATGGCAAAAGCTCACATTGCCTTTGGCAAGGTGAGCTAATTATACGAAATATTTTCAATTTCAATTTCCTTTGGTAGAAAAACATTCTGAAGTTTATCAATAAACAAGACTACAAAATCAAAATCATTAGAAATCTAGTCCTGAATTGGGACAGGTACAAAAGTGTGGCAGGGCTAAACCAGAAAAAAGGACTCCAACACTTTTCACATTTTATCTACATCTCCAGCACACAAACAAAAATAAGCAAGACCTAAAAAAACAACCTGCAAGAGACCACACACTTTCCCAGAATGAACAGTAACTCAGAAATATTGATTATTGTGTTGTAGTATAAACATATTTTATCCGAATGTAATATTTGTGGCAGTAAATTGCCACAAATGACTAATGATCTGTAATGACTAACAGTATTCAACATACCATTTGATTGACATAAGCCTGTATTAATGCCTGTTGCTGTGCTTGTTGTTGTGCTGCTAATTGTTGTTGATACTGCAAGATGGCAGCCATATCTGTAAAATAAACACATATTTTCTTGAGTAATAATTTTTTTGGTTTTGCAATGTGAAAAACAGAATATCAATCCACAGTTGTGAGATCCCAATGTTTTTTCGTTCACATTTATAATAATGGTGTATTTACGAGGGTAGCCAATAATGGTGTATGTACAAGGGTAACCAATAATGGTGTATGTACGAGGATAACCAATAATGGTGTATGTACGAGGGTAACCAATAATGGTGTATGTACGAGGGTAACCAATAATGGTGTATGTACAAGGATAACCAATAATGGTGTATGTACGAGGGTAACCAATAATGGTGTATGTACGAGGGTAACCAATAATGGTGTATGTACGAGGGTAACCAATAATGGTGTATGTACGAGGGTAACCAATAATGGTGTATGTACGAGGATAACCAATAATGGTGTATGTACGAGGGTAACCAATAATGGTGTATGTACGAAGATAACCAATAATGGTGTATGTACGAGGATAACCAATAATGGTGTATGTACGAGGATAACCAATAATGGTGTATGTACGAGGGTAACCAATAATGGTGTATGTACGAGGGTAACCAATAATGGTGTATGTACGAGGGTAACCAATAATGGTGTATGTACGAGGATAACCAATAATGGTGTATGTACGAGGGTAACCAATAATGGTATATGTACGAGGGTAACCAACAATGGTGTATGTACGAGGGTAACCAATAATGGTGTATGTACGAGGGTAACCAATAATGGTGTATGTACGAGGGTAACCAATAATGGTGTATGTACGAAGATAACCAATAATGGTGTATGTATGAGGGTAACCAATAATGGTGTATGTAAGAGGGTAACCAATAATGGTATATGTACGAGGGTAACCAACAATGGTGTATGTACGAGGGTAACCAATAATGGTGTATGTACGAGGGTAACCAATAATGGTGTATGTACGAGGGTAACCAATAATGGTGTATGTAAGAGGGTAACCAATAATGGTATATGTACGAGGGTAACCAATAATGGTGTATGTACGAGGGTAACCAATAATGGTGTATGTACGAGGATAACCAATAATGGTGTATGTACGAGGGTAACCAATAATGGTGTATGTACGAGGGTAACCAATAATGGTGTATGTACGAGGGTAACCAATAATGGTGTATGTACGAGGGTAACCAATAACGGTGTATGTACGAGGATAACCAATAATGGTGTATGTACGAGGATAACCAATAATGGTGTATGTACGAGGGAAACCAATAATGGTGTATGTACGAGGGTAACCAATAATGGTGTATGTACGAGGGTAACCAATAATGGTGTATGTACGAGGATAACCAATAATGGTGTATGTACGAGGGTAACCAATAATGGTGTATGTACGAAGATAACCAATAATGGTGTATGTACGAGGGTAACCAATAATGGTGTATGTAAGAGGGTAACCAATAATGGTATATGTACGAGGGTAACCAACAATGGTGTATGTACGAGGGTAACCAATAATGGTGTATGTACGAGGGTAACCAATAATGGTGTATGTACGAGGGTAACCAATAATGGTGTATGTACGAAGATAACCAATAATGGTGTATGTATGAGGGTAACCAATAATGGTGTATGTAAGAGGGTAACCAATAATGGTATATGTACGAGGGTAACCAACAATGGTGTATGTACGAGGGTAACCAATAATGGTGTATGTACGAGGGTAACCAATAATGGTGTATGTACGAGGGTAACCAATAATGGTGTATGTAAGAGGGTAACCAATAATGGTATATGTACGAGGGTAACCAATAATGGTGTATGTACGAGGGTAACCAATAATGGTGTATGTACGAGGATAACCAATAATGGTGTATGTACGAGGATAACCAATAATGGTGTATGTATGAGGGTAACCAATAATGGTGTATGTACGAGGGTAACCAATAATGGTGTATGTACGAGGGTAACCAATAATGGTGTATGTACGAGGGTAACCAATAATGGTGTATGTAAGAGGGTAACCAATATTGGTGTATGTACGAGGATAACCAATAATGGTGTATGTACGAGGGTAACCAATAATGGTGTATGTACGAGGGTAACCAATAATGGTGTATGTACGAGGATAACCAATAATGGTGTATGTACGAGGATAACCAATAATGGTGTATGTACGAGGGTAACCAATAATGGTGTATGTACGAGGGTAACCAATAATGGTGTATGTACGAGGGTAACCAATAATGGTGTATGTACGAGGGTAACCAATAATGGTGTATGTACGAGGGTAACCAATAATGGTGTATGTACGAGGGTAACCAATAATGGTGTATGTACGAGGGTAACCAATAATGGTGTATGTACGAGGATAACCAACAAACAAACACAAAACTTTAAACAGAGAAATCTACATGTTTATGTTTTGAGTGTCTTAATAAACAAATTCATTTGTACAACAAAGTCGAAGATTTTGTTTGTGTAACAGTTCCAAGGTGATCAAATCATTATCCATTCCCCTGGCCAGCCTGTGTATGCCAGTGGAAGAGGAACTTTCTTGTTGGTGCTGAACCACTGTCTGACATATAGGTCTGGATCAAAAGCCTCAATCTCTGGCACCTCTACACTTAATAATACTAAACATTCAACAGACAACTTCTGACGTCACTTTTAATTCTACCAGCTTGGTAGCAAATCCAACTGAATTCTCACAGCCATTTTGTTGAAAAATATTCTCAGTTTTGCAATAGCTTTCACCTTCGATTTCTTCAACGGAGGTTCAGTTTGACAAATGGTGCCCTTGGTGTAATTTTTGGTTGTCATTTCAAACTTTTAGGTACATTGGCAACCATTTTAGGTGCAACTTTGTGCCCTTGTCTTGCTTAATATTTTTGGCAATGATGTAATGTCCATATTACCATTAACAAACAAGGGGAGAGAAGTACTTGTGACTAAGTCTGTGGATTCTGTCATGGGCTGTTATGGATGGTTATTCCTGACACACCCATATTACCATTCACAAATAAAGGGAGAGAATTAGAGATTAATATATACTAACCTGGTGGCTGAACCTGTGGAGTCTGTACTGTGCTGTTCTGTATGGGTATTCCTGTCACACCCATATTACCATTGACAAACAAGGGGAGAGAAGAAGGGGGTGCTGGTGGTTGTGCCTGAAATATATGGATAAAAAATGTGAATATTGAATACACAAACTAACAAGAAATTTTATTCCTTCTTGCATTTGATCCTTTAAATTAGCGAGCATTGTAATGTTTAATGTCAAGTGAAAAACTTTGTTGAGCTATATCATGGCAAAAATGAGTTACCTTTTCAAGGCTTTTGGTAAGATATTGATTATGCCTGCTGTGCAATATACCAAAAGCTGAACAGTTCTAGCTAACAGAAATAATAGTCTGCAGAAAAAACATGTCTCTTCATTTGATAAATTATGCTGGCTCTAAGCCAACATGTTTTTCCTCTTTAATCTTTCATGCTGCATGCATAGCAGAGAAGTAACAAATATCAATTCCATATAGTCTTTGGATTGATATAAACAGGGTTTGAACACATAATTTTGAGACTAGTATGCTAACCATTATACCACTGTAGCAGGATGATTAAATTAGAGATCATAGGTACAGTTCTCTACATAATAAAAACGTACGGTAGATACCAAATTTAGTGCACAAGACACGTTTCTGGAATAACCTTCATCAGGTACGCTCAACATCGAAAGATTGGAAAGTCAAATAATTTAAAGCTTTGGGAGCAATAAAACAAAAGGGCTTAAACAGGAAAGCCAAAATCGGCTAAGGTCACCTATGTCTGAGGGAGGGGAACTCTAGTTTAATTAATAATTACATTGTCAAATTATTCCATAAACCAGTAGAATAATTAAAAATTTAATGAATGGTGTATTAAAACCCTCACCCTTCTCCTGTGGAAAAATTGTTCTACATATACATATCAGAAAATTATTTTGGAAACACTTGTCTAACTGACAATAAATAAATGAGCTAATGCTCACCTATGATACCCCCACATATACAGTCAAACCTGTCATATGTGACCTTCCAAGGGAACAGTGAAATATGGTCACATAAGACAGGTGGTCGCTTAACAGATGTTTAATTGATATGAAATGTACTTTATAGGGAAATAAAAATTAAGGTCACATAATACAAGTTATTGCTTAATAGAGGTGGTCACTAAAGCAGGTTTGACTGTATGTTCAATGTGTATAAAAAACCAACTAAGTCGGCAAACAGAAATTAGGAATCTGACGGGTCCAAAAATGCTTCCCACAATATGGCATACTTATATGAAGCTTGTGATCAAATATCAGATTTCTGCCATCAATAGTTGCTGAGAAAAATGCGACGAAAAATATCTTGGGACGGACGGAAGGACGAGGTAAAACAGTATAACCCCCCTCCGGTGGAGCGGGGGTATAACGAGTCCATAACAAACAGAGACATAACTCCAGAACAGAAAAAAAGGTAAAGTCTGAATTCAGACAAGGCCTTCCTGTTATGGTCCCTGACCTTGTGCATATATTTCAAATGATTTGCTGAAGAGAACTTAAGTTATTGAGTGGAAACCAAATACAGGATAGACAGAGGTAGACAAACATATGTAAAACTTAATGTCCTGAGGGCCTCACGATCGAGGCAGGGGCACATAAATGTAGAAGTTTGTGACTGCAAAACATGCTTCGACCTAATTTAATTAAATTCAGTAGCACATAGCGTAGCACTAATTTACTGTAATGGAATTTTTACGAGATTAAACCTGTCATTAATCAATGACATTCTAAATCACTCAGCGGTGAAACTGAACCTTGTTAATTTTACAAAACATTACCTTCCGTCATTAAAGGTTATGTTGTTATTAGAACACCAAAGATAATAGTGTTTGGTACATGATGACTTAACACAAGTTTTAATGTCACAAGAGTCTGGTAAGGATACCTAATGACCCTAATTCACATCTATTACATATAAACACATAATATAGTGTACATGGAGAACTCTGTGTTGGTAGTCAAATTCAACTTTTAAATTTAAATAACATTTTGGTCCAAAAAAAAACCTAATGAATTTTATTTGTACCTTTTAGAGTAAAATATCAATTTAAATACTTAAGAAGATTTTCTGTTTTCATTCAATTTTATTTTAATTATATTTGTACTGTTAACAATTAAACTTGCATGGCAGTTTATTTTTAACTCAGCCACATTTTTGTGTCTGACCTGCGCAAGGACCTAACTTTCCCTCGCCATATGTCATCATCATGGTCTTGTTTTTGTGTTCAATTATTTGATTTTAAAGGTAGTAGTTTGATTTGTGGATATCGGTAGAACTGTCTACCATCACTGTTGAAACTTTTCATCAGAAAAAAGTAAACTGTCAATACATTTATTCATATATAACTGTCCTTTTATTGACTGAAATATTGTTGAAAGTGGTGTTTAACACCATAACCTTAACCCTAACCCTTATATTGATTTTCATATGCCTTTGCCCAGATATAAAACGTAAATGGTCAGTGCTTCTCAACTTTAGGTTGACCTCGATAATGACCTTATTTATCATCACATCAAATTTTAAGGTCAAAGGTTATTGCATTGGTCTTTTAATTGATGATGTTACTGTTCTCAATAAACTTTGTCTGCACATTATTTTATTGGTCAATCCTGTCACCAACTGCAGCTGTAGGCCATAAATATACAAAGTTAAACTATAGATGGTGTAACACTCTGTCCTAAGGGTCTGGGAGTATTCAAAGGACTAGCCCTCTTTGATGTGTATTGAAAGATGAATGTACACAGAGAAAACTTTATGTCAAATGTCAAATCTTTAATCCATCTCAGATTCATCCTTAATAATGTTATCCCATTAAATACTTTTGTTTTCATTGTCAGTAAATAATATTTACATACCTGTATGTTTATTTGTTTATTTATGTATTCAATTAAGCTGTAGATTATTTTTTACTTGTAATCCTTAGCTTATTTTGTCTATCTTATTTAGAACCTTTAGTTTTCTTCCTCACAAAAACTTTTAAATTATTTGGCTTTCCAATCTTTCGAATATGAACGTACCTGATGAAGGTTTGTTCAGAAACTTGTTGTGCACACTAAGTTAGATATCTATCTATTCATTATTTAAGACTTAATCCATGTCACTTTTTCGTACAATAATCTAATAAGTGTCCTTTTACGAGACATTAAAATTAGCCACTTTATATTATGACTTATAACAGGTTTTTTTTTATATTTACTTGACTCTTTTCCTATTTGAATATCAATTTTTTTTCATATTCCATTTGAAATTCAAACTTTAGATCTTAATTTCCATATTCCATTTAAAATTCAATCTTAGAACTTTTAAATAGTAAAATATCAAAATTAATTGTACTTTATTAATATATTTTTTCCTCAATAAACTTGTTTAGATAATATGAAAAAAAAAAAATTTTTATTAATCTTTTTTTTTACTTTGAAATAAAGTTTCACATACAAGTTTTGTCTTTGTTTTTATTTTGCTGTTTACATTGCCATTGAAAATATCTACGGGTTCCTCTTTCTTTTCCATTTATTTCAATGTGATTTTATAAGAAATATGGAAGAAAAAATATTTTCCACTTGTGTTACATTCTTAACAATCATTTCTACATGTTTTAACTTATTAGAACTTACCATGTCTTTCATCATTTCTACATGTTTAACTTATTAGAACTTACCATGTCTTTCATCATTTCTACATGTTTAACTTATTAGTACTTACCATGTCTTTCATTTTGTATATCCAAAATTGAATATATTTTTTAATATAAAATCCTTGTTAAATTAAAATACACATTGATGACTAATCCAAAATAACAAGAATTTTGTCACTAAAAACTAATAATTTACATTCATAACGAAATTTTAACATCCATTATTGAAACAAGAAATTTTCTTAGAACAGGCACTAAAAAATAATCTACATCTTTTGATTTTTGCGAACTGATAACACTGTATAGTCATATGAAAAATGTAAGGTGTACAATGACAATATAAGATGAAGTTTGTTACACCCATATAAAGGTAAGGGCCTGCAGCCAGTGCTTTTATTCTAATCCGCAAGATGGCAGCTGATTTGTCAAATACACAAAATACCAGAGGTAGTTTTAGTGGTCAAAAGATCACAAAACACATCAGTGACTTAGATTTTTGATAAGCAGACGTTTCATAGCTGCACATTTTTAAAATATTTTCATCACTGCTCATTACTTGTTTGGGTTTGTTTTTAAATGAAAATTTGATGAATTTATGGCTTTTGTAATTTTTCATGCTCATTTTATCAGAAAACAGTGATCTTAATTTATTCCTGGTAACATTTTATACAAGTTTTTACATGGTTTTTGCTTCTGGCATTATATAAAAACTTTTGATAAGTGAAAATTCTGATGTCGCATTTGATAATTGTCTCAAGGGTGATCTGAATTTATCAACGTCTCCAATAATAACATCAACATGTTGACAAACTTACGAAAGTACAAAATTTCATGTCAAAATGTATGTTTCAATCTACAGTAATCATGTCTTCTTTTGTCAGTGACATGAACACAACAACTGTTAACGAGTTGTTTGTCAACTATCGTCACCTAGCTTATTAACTAAAGTGAAAGTTAATGGCAGTCACAAACATCGCATGCAACCATTTCTTATGTGACTCACAATAATCTATAGACAGGAGGAAATTTAACAAATATTACAGGCCTACCTAGTAAGGTACTTTTACCCACTTAAAATGGTAATTGGTACCTCCTAATTTCAAAGAGTGTTGTAGCTTATTAACTAAAGTGAAAGTTAATGGCAGTCACAAACATCGCATGCAACCATTTCTTATGTGACTCACAATAATCTATAGACAGGAGGAAATTTAACAAATATTACAGGCCTACATAGTGAGGTACTTTTACCCACTTAAAATGGTAATTGGTACCTCCTAATTTCAAAGAGTGTTGCATAAGATATTCATGTGCAAAATGCTCAAATTTTAGGAAAAGGTACCACCTGTCAATAGTGAAGTACTGGTACACTTGAAAAATATTTAAAGTCCTGATAGTAGTTTAAAGCTTATTCAAGACCCTGATATTTTATTTCAACATCATGACAAAATTAAATCATATCTTTTAAAAAAATATACATGTGGGGTCGCCATGGCTGCAATCGCATTGTAGTTGGATTTACATCTACCTATGTAATCATACTTCAATAATTTGTCCTAAAAATTATAATGCTTTCCACAAGCTTGATCATAAAAGTATAAATTCTAGTAAAAAATTCAACCAAGACAACATTACATCTATAACGTAAACTTTTAGTTGTTGTTGAATATGGGAAAATATTGGTAGTTTTTATTTTATTCAACTTGAAAAATCTTTTTTCTTGTATTAATGGTACATTTAAATTGTAACTTAAATTTTCAAAACTAGCTAAATTTTGCTTGTTTGAAAAAAAAAGTCTTGATAAAGGGTTTCTAGTCAGTCTTGTACTTGGAGTGTATTCCTTATGACCTCTACAGCACTCTAATTAGTTCCATTCACTGATTAACCCAGTTTTTTTCCTTCTATATTTATAGAACATTTTGATAGCACACAATTCCTTCACCTCCTTCTTCAAATCCCCTCAACCAAATAATGCAAAAATTAACATACAGTTAACATGATTTTGCGACCACCTCTTCTATTAAGCAATAACTTGTATTATGTGACCTTAATTTCTATTTCTCTTTGCAGTGCATTTCATAATAATTTAACCTATATTAAGCAACCACCTGTTTTATATGACCCTTTTTTAATGTTCCCTTAGACAGTTTTGACTGTACTCATTAACACAGAATTCACAGTGACCACGAGATGAAGAACAGATAAATTTCCCTTCACGTTAACTTACATCCACATCGATCCATTATTATACATGTACTAACCTGCTGCATACCAGGTCCAGGGATACCTTTACCACCACCTTTTAGCCTGTTCTCTACTGATCTAGCATCACTTAATGAATCCACATGTTCATCTAAAGCACTATTGAACACATCTTCTACCCAGTGAGACCAGTCCGATTGTCCAGTACCATGAGAAATGTCTGATGATGCTGTCTGTAATTCCAATGTACGATCTAGCTGTTTCTTTGAAAGCTTATCTTGAACTCCAGGTTTTCGTGGTCCTCGAATCACTCCAGACTTTATGTAACGAGCATTTAGTTTTGAGCTTGGGCTTAGTGCGTCTTCCATTTGTTTTGGTCCTCCATTTGGAATGACACCATTTGTATATCTAACATTCAGTTTTGATTGGGAAAGATCAAGTTCTTTTCCTTCAATAAGCGGTGAAATATCACCATTTGTAAATCCGTTTGTTACACCACTTGGGGAGGGGGGAGGGGGGGCTTTACGTTTAATGTATCTCTGGTTTAATTTACTCTCTGATAGCCCATCAAGTGCTATGTCTGTGGGTCGCTGATTAAGAACACTTGTCATAGAGAATTCAATGCCATCACGATCTTTAGGTTCCTTATTTCTTGGCGAAAATGTGCGTTCTTCAAGTCTTTCTGACACAACTTTAAATGGTTCTGGTAATCGTCCAGGCAAAAGCATATACCGAGGGGCATCTGTATTATGTGGTCTGAAATTCAACAAATATGTGGTATTAAAATTTAACATTTAATTTGTTAATAGCAACTTTTGACTTATAGTTATATGTGGAAAATCAAAGTCATATGACTTGTCCCAAATCTTTTTCAATAAGAAGAGAATAGCTGGTATCCAACATATAAGTCCTGTGGTAGTGTATCATGTTTCCATTAGTAAAATTGTTATTTGGCCAAGTATATCTTTATGTTTCATTTTTCATATCCTGTGCAAAATTATGATTTTTCTACACTCCTGAATGTCAAATTATTTGTTACCTATGTATTTCAATAAAGAGTTAGGGTTAGGGTATGGTGCAAAACCAGAGTACCCAGAGAAAACCACCGACCTGCCACAAATCACTGACAAACTTTATCACATAATGTTGTATCGAGTACACCTCGCCTGAGCAGGGGTTCAGTTTTTTTCAATAAAGAAACTCTGTATGGAGTAATATCAATGTCATGTAGTGGTGATAATATTTCAAAAAATAAAATCTACTTTACCAAATTCATTAAATGTATGCATCTTAAAAAATAAATAAACAAGATGGAATTATTTTTTATACTAACGTTTCTAGGTAAGCCTGTCTATTAGACACTGATGGTTCTCTTGTTCTATCAGACGACACCAAATTATAAGATTTACACACAGGAAATCCAGGGGGAATCTCCATTTCACTTAGAAGGTCAAGGACATATTCATATCCCATCAATTCATAATAATCTACATCATCCTGTAGCTGTAGCGTCCAACCAAAACTGTTCTCTTTTAATCCTCTGAAAAATCACAAGTTCGTCAAATATTATAAGACTTGATATAATAGCAGTCTTTGCCTTAATTTTTTTCACCTACTTGCCTGAAAGCCAAACTTAGAAAAAAAATTCTATTTATTCAAACAAATTCTTTCTTAATTTTCACATGTTCGAATCCAGTTTTACTTGTCCCGGGCTTCATGCAAGTGGGTTAGCGCGAAGCCTGTAATAGAATATTCTCAACTTTCTTCTAAGTAATTGCTAATAGTTCCTTAAAATTTAAACTATTTTTTTTTATCTCCCTCAAAACTTAAAACACGAGACAATAATTACTGTAGAGCTCAAACTCAGTTTAAGATGTGTCACTTGATGTTTTTTTCTTTGATTCACAAATGTAACATGTACTGTCCCATTTTCAAGACATATATAAACGACAAGGTGGTTAAATCTTAATGTTATTGTAAAAAAAAATTATTATTATTTCAATTATTTACAAACATTGTGTCGTGTATCCTGTGGGTATGTTAAAAATTATAATTTTTTAGCAGGTGCTCTCTTCATAACATGTGTAAATAACATTTCTGGACTCTTTATGTAGATATTTTAACCTGACGGACATACATAAATGAAAATATCAATGAAATAATTATCTAACTTTGATCAATATTTTTTGTTTTCAATTATCGCTACAAAAATTTATCACATATCTTTGTTTCTGCAGGAAAGGTTTTATATAATAGATATTTTAAAACATCCTGAATTTCTTCAACCAATTTAAAACGAACAATAAAGATTTTATCATTTCGTGTTATTCATTGAGAAAAAATATCCTAGTAAATTAAATGACGAATATTTCAACTTTCATACGAGTGTATTTACCTTAAAACAATAGGTGCTCCCTACTTCAAACACTGTCAAACACTTTATGTACTTAATTACAATAACAGGTCCCTAAAATCTGTTTTCTTATTCTAATTTTACTAATCTAAACAAAATAATCGATTATATTCCTGGGCTGGGCATTCTAAGATAAGTCATGTATCATTTTATTACTTAGCTTGGAGGAATATTTAAATACCTTGTATTAAGTAAATGGCTCGTAAACAATTCAGCAGTTGTCCAAGATTCTACTGGGCCAAGCATTTTCTTACCTGAAATTTAGAAGCAATTTTCTTCTGAATATAATTTTTTTTATAAAAGCATGCACAAGTTTTTGTCTAGGTTTTTCGGTACAAGTCACTTTCCAGACAAGATATTTTTCTTAAAATTAATAGCCACAAAGATTGTTTACATGGATTAATGCGTAAATTGAACTGAATCATCAGGTAATTAATGAAAGCATGATATTTACAATTGCCTGAATAACTGTTTCATGCTTCATACCAGTACTTTATTTTTTTATTTTGTTTACTAACTGAAGATGAGCAATTGTTACTGACGTTACTCCTTAATGCACAGAAAAAAATACTTTTCACAATTTTCTTTTTGCACATAAAAAATTGCTCATCAAACAAATCACATATTTTTTTCAAATAAAAACGAAACTTCCTTTTCATAAAAAAAAAAAAAAAAAAAAAAAAAATATAAATTTCCAATAATTTACAATTTTCTTCGCTGTTAAAATATTCTGCTTACAGAAAACTTATTATTTCCATATGGGTGTATATAATTTTACAAAATATTTCTTACCGTCTGCAAAGCTAACAGGTAGAGACATATTACAATGTTGCTGTATGGCTCGCCATTCCAGTAGACATGGGGGATATACACGACAAAGTTGTGCTTCAATCTGAGCACACTGTAATGCCTTGTGTTGACACATGATCTTGTATCCATTATAACCAATATCAGATACAAATCTGTAAATATATGAATAAGATTTTAATTCTCATGTGTCAAATTTCCTTCCTGAAGATGAACAAGATTTTATTTCTCATATCTCAAACTTTCATTTTATAAAGATGAATAAGATTTTAATTCTCATGAGTCAAATTTCCTTCCTGAAGATGAATAAGATTTGATTCTCATGTCAAACTTCCATGTTATATCAGAGATGCAGCTAATCGTCGGCCCTGGTGGACCTAGGGGGCAGAATTTTAGAGGGTCCGGCAAATGACGTCTTTGTGTCAGACCTAATGACAGGCAAACATTTTTACTGCTTGGGGCTGTCAAATATCAAATTTCTGTCGGTCCTGGTTACCTCTTAGACCCCTAAGCGAAGGATCTTTGATTATCGTTAATAAAGTCAAAAGTCGTAAACAAATCGGTAAAAATTTCTGTTCCTTTCTGTTTATACTAAATTTCGGGAATCAGTTCCCATTCCGGATTTTATTTCGTATCCTATCGGTAATCGTTGTAAATTGTAATTTGATCATTTCCGTTATGGCTGCACGGCCAATTAAGTTTACGGAGGGGTCTAAATCTGGAAAAAAGCATCCACTACCTATCGATTTATCTACAGAGAACAAAAAAGCCAAAAGGTCGGCATAATCGAAAATGGAAGGACAAAATGAACAAACAAATGACGACTTGATATCAAAATACTCATTAGAGGAATAATAAAATCTTACTAATATGAGGTATTGATTATTTGATGTTGCAGGGCTATCTAAATTGAATGTGGTCTCAGTCACTAACCCCCCTTTGGCAATATCCTTAATCTGATTCTGGTCGTAGTAGTTGTTAACTGTGTCAAGGCTTTAAGATTGTCCCTTTAATCATACTGTATTGAAAGTGAAATATCAAAAAATTTCTAAAAAAAAAAGTAGGTCTGGCAAAAAGTTGATAGGTCTGGCAAAACTCCCTTACTTGCTGGACAAAATGTCTGACAGGAATTTTTTTTTATCTGCAACTCTGTTATATAGTCTAGATGAATAAGGTTTTCGGTACATCAAATTTCCATGTCATAAAGATGGATACAATTTTAATTCTTATATGTCAAATTTCCATCATGAATAAGGTCTACTTTCTCATTTGTCAAATTTTCATGCCATGAAGATGACTAAGATCAATTCTCCCATGTCAAGTTTTAATTCTCATATGTCAAATTTCCTTCCTGAAGATGAATAAGATTTGATTCTCATGTGTACATTATTTTAATTTTCCTATGTCAAACTTCCATGTTATAAAGATGAATAAGATTTTAATTTTCATGTCAAATTTCCATGTTATAAAGATGAATAAGATTTTAATTTTCATGTCAAATTTCCATGTTATAAAGATGAATAAGATTTTAATTTTCATGTCAAACTTCCATGTTATAAAGATGAATAAGATTTTAATTTTCATGTCAAATTTCCATGTTATAAAGATGAATAAGATTTTAATTTTCATGTCAAATTTCCATGTTATAAAGATGAATAAGATTTTAATTTTCATGTCAAACTTCCATGTTATAAAGATGAATAAGATTTTAATTTTCATGTCAAACTTCCATGTTATAAAGATGAATAAGATTTTAATTTTCATGTCAAACTTCCATGTTATAAAGATGAATAAGATTTTAATTTTCATGTCAAACTTCCATGTTATAAAGATGAATAAGATTTTAATTTTCATGTCAAATTTCCATGTAATAAAGATGAATAAGATTTTAATTTTCATGTCAAACTTCCATGTTATAAAGATGAATAAGATTTTAATTTTCATGTCAAATTTCCATGTTATAAAGATGAATAAGATTTTAATTTTCATGTCAAACTTCCATGTTATAAAGATGAATAAGATTTTAATTTTCATGTCAAATTTCCATGTAATAAAGATGAATAAGATTTTAATTTTCATGTCAAACTTCCATGTTATAAAGATGAATAAGATTTAAATTTTCATGTCAAACTTCCATGTTATAAAGATGAATAAGATTTTAATTTTCATGTCAAACTTCCATGTTATAAAGATGAATATGATTTTAATTTTCATGTCAAACTTCCATGTTATAAAGATGAATAAGATTTTAATTTTCATGTCAAATTTCCATGTTATAAAGATGAATAAGATTTTAATTTTCATGTCAAACTTCCATGTTATAAAGATGAATAAGATTTTAATTTTCATGTCAAACTTTCATGTAATAAAGATGAATAAGATTTTAATTTTCATGTCAAATTTCCATGTTTATAAAGATGAATAAGATTTTAATTTTCATGTCAAATTTCCATGTTATAAAGATGAATAAGATTTTAATTTTCATGTCAAACTTCCATGTTATAAAGATGAATAAGATTTTAATTTTCATGTCAAACTTCCATGTTATAAAGATGAATAAGATTTTAATTTTCATGTCAAATTTCCATGTAATAAAGATGAATAAGATTTTAATTTTCATGTCAAACTTCCATGTTTGATGAATAAGATTTTAATTTTCATGTCAAATTTCCATGTTATAAAGATGAATAAGATTTTAATTTTCATGTCAAACTTCCATGTTATAAAGATGAATAAGATTTTAATTTTCATGTCAAATTTCCATGTAATAAAGATGAATAAGATTTTAATTTTCATGTCAAACTTCCATGTTATAAAGATGAATAAGATTTTAATTTTCATGTCAAACTTCCATGTTATAAAGATGAATAAGATTTTAATTTTCATGTCAAACTTCCATGTTATAAAGATGAATAAGATTTTAATTTTCATGTCAAACTTCCATGTTATAAAGATGAATAAGATTTTAATTTTCCTATGTCAAACTTCCATGTTATAAAGATGAATATGATTTTAATTTTCATGTCAAACTTCCATGTTATAAAGATGAATAAGATTTTAATTTTCATGTCAAATTTCCATGTTATAAAGATGAATAAGATTTTAATTTTCATGTCAAACTTCCATGTTATAAAGATGAATAAGATTTTAATTTTCATGTCAAACTTTCATGTAATAAAGATGAATAAGATTTTAATTTTCATGTCAAATTTCCATGTTTATAAAGATGAATAAGATTTTAATTTTCATGTCAAATTTCCATGTTATAAAGATGAATAAGATTTTAATTTTCATGTCAAACTTCCATGTTATAAAGATGAATAAGATTTTAATTTTCATGTCAAACTTCCATGTTATAAAGATGAATAAGATTTCAATTTTCATGTCAAACTTCCATGTTATAAAGATGAATAAGATTTAAATTTTCATGTCAAACTTCCATGTTATAAAGATGAATAAGATTTTAATTTTCATGTCAAATTTCCATGTAATAAAGATGAATAAGATTTTAATTTTCATGTCAAACTTCCATGTTATAAAGATGAATAAGATTTTAATTTTCATGTCAAATTTCCATGTTATAAAGATGAATAAGATTTTAATTTTCATGTCAAACTTCCATGTTATAAAGATGAATAAGATTTTAATTTTCCTATGTCAAACTTCCATGTAATAAAGATGAATAAGATTTTAATTTTCATGTCAAACTTCCATGTTATAAAGATGAATAAGATTTTAATTTTCATGTCAAACTTCCATGTTATAAAGATGAATAAGATTTTAATTTTCATGTCAAACTTCCATGTTATAAAGATGAATAAGATTTTAATTTTCATGTCAAACTTCCATGTTATAAAGATGAATAAGATTTTAATTTTCATGTCAAACTTCCATGTTATAAAGATGAATATGATTTTAATTTGCATGTCAAACTTCCATGTTATAAAGATGAATATGATTTTAATTCTCATATGTCAAATTTCTATGTTACACAGATGAAAAATGTATTAATTCTCAAATGTCAAATTTCCATGTTATAAAGATGAATAAGATTTTAATTCTCATGTGTCAAATTTATATTTTAAAAGATAAATAAGGTTTTAATTCTCATGTCAAATTTCCATGTTATAAAGATGAATAATGTATTAATTCTCATGTGTCAAATTTCTATTTTAAGATGAATAAGATTTTAATTCTCATGTGTCAAATTTCTATTTTAAAGGATAAATAAGGTTTTAATTCTCATATGTCAAACTTCCATGTTATAAAGATGAATACAATCTTAATTTTCATGTCAAATTTCTATGTTATAAAGATGAATCAAGTTTTAATTCTCAAATGACAAGTTTCTGTTATCAAGATGAAAAATATCTTTATTCTCATCCTAAAAATTCCTCGTTATAAAATGAACTATATTATAAAGATGAATAAAAATTCTGATTCTCATATGTCGATATTCCATGTTATAAATTCATAAGATGACAACATTCCATTTTAACAAGAATGTAAAGAAAATCCAACGGATCATACAGCACATATAGAACCTAAAAAAATAATACATCAGACTTTGATTAAATAATTATGGTTTTTGATGATTTTGAGTGACTTACTTCAAAAGATATTTGAATATTTTTTCACTTGGTGGGAAGGCACTAAGACAAGCAGCCATTAAACACCAGCCTTTCTCTATGGCAGTTACTTTTTGATTGTTCCATAACTGGTTAGCGATCTGACTGTATATCTCATCTCGAATCATTTCGTTTTGTAAACCCTAAAAAAAACCCAGGAAAATACAATGTATATAAATCTAAAATCAATTTGATTTCTTCGATTAGTCAAAATGTACATACATATATGCATTGAATATACAATGTGCATCTTGGCCGCTTGGGATTGAAGTCAAAGAAATTTGGTTAATGTTAATGTCATAAATATTTATTTCCAGTTTAATGCTATCTAAAGTATTAAATACCTAATTCAATATTTATATGATGTTTTACATGGATAATGGTTATTAGGAAGATATGAATCTACATGGTCAAATAATAATATAGTAATTGACCAATCTAATCAGTGCCCATAACTGATTGGATGTTGTGAGTTTGACTCAAGCCCTAGGCCAGGTGTATTTGATACAACATCCCATCCACTCCCATCAAATGCCACCCCTCTTATAAGGCCACTCCCATCAAATGCCACCCCTCTTATAAGGCCACTCCCATCAAATGCCACCCCTCTTATAAGGCCACTCCCACCAAATGCCACTCCTCTTATAAGGCTACTCCCATCAACTGTCACCCCTTTCATAAGGCCACTCCCACCAAATGCCACCTCTTATAATGCCACTCCCACCAAATGCCACCCCTCTTATAAGGCCACTCCCACCAAATGCCACCCATCTTATAAGGCCACTCCCATCAAATGCCACCCCTCTTATAAGGCCACTCCAACCAAATGTCACCCCTCTTATAAGGCCACTCCCATCAAATGCCACCCCTCTTATAAGGCCACTCCCACCAAATGCCACTCCTCTTATAAGGCTACTCCCATCAAATGTCACCCCTTTCATAAGGCCACTCCCACCAAATGCCACCTCTTATAAGGCCACTCCCACCAAATGCCACCCCTCTTATAAGGCCACTCCCACCAAATGCCACCCATCTTATAAGCCACTCCCATCAAATGCCACCCCTCTTATAAGGCCACTCCATCCAAATGTCACCCCTCTTATAAGGCCACTCCCATCAAATGCCATCCCTCTGATCATACCAGATTTCAGATATATATTGAGATTAAGTGATTAATGATGTTTTTTAAAACGAGATGACTGAGAAACATCCTCGAGTTTTAACAAACATCTTTAATTATTTTATCGCTATGATAGTATGTTTATCAAGAATTTGGTAATGTGATGTCATTATAACAACATATTAGAAAACAGTGATATCACTACGTGCGTTCTTGACAATGCTTAGCGATTAGCGATAATTGAAATCATCTCATGCACTTACGTGCTATGAAATATATTGGTTTTAAACATCAAAGGGAAAATAAACAAAATAGTGATAAAGTAAAATACTACTAATGTGTTTCTCTCAAGGGAGACCACCCCTCTTATAAGGTCTTTTTTTTTCTTTTTTTGTAGAATGAGTGGCCTTATAAGAGGTGGACTATTGCATTGTTGAAAGTGACATCAAGCTCATAACTGGATATTCTCTACAAAAAGCATTCAACTTATTATTGAAACAATTCTGGGCTTATGACATTACTTTAGCAATTAACCATCTGCTTTGGTAGTACAAAACTAATTTAGGCAACAGTCATACACCATCTGTTGTACATCTATACTATCCAGCTGACCACAAGTCTGTCACTCATACCCCAGTGATCAGATGGAAAAGATACATTTTATAAACAGAAATGCATAATAACTACCATGGGTCATGTTTCTTATATGAATGACAACCTCCCTAAGACATCAGTTCATAGGTAGACAAGATGTTTTATTTTGTTAAAGTTGCCTTGATCAAACTATCTTATTATAATATTTAAAGTAAATAGAAGATATTTGAATAAAAACATATAAACATATATACCTGTATTTAGGGTTGTATAATGCACAGGATTTTGCCCAGATTCTTTACTTGGTAGGGGGTGTGCGCATTATAAACAGGAACAATGTGTTTCACTCTTTCCCAGACCGGGAAATCACATGTCCGCCATGTTTTTTTGTTTACTATTGTCAAGTTAAATATTTCTTCAATTGTTTGGACACTATTCCACAAAATAATTAATTGCATCTACTATGTTTTAATTATTGAAGGACTGAAAAATATATACGACTGATATTTAATTCTTACATTTACGACGACGATTTTTTTCAAAAGTCCATGCGCATTATAGACACGAACTAGCTTTTTTCTGGAGATATTCAAGGCCAAGAGGGGGTGCGCATTATGCACGAATGCGCATTATGCAACCCTAAATACGGTAGATAGGCTGGTCTAGGGCAAACAAACAATATTTTATTTTTGGCCTTAGAACAAGGATAAAGGAGAACCTATATAAAAATACTTTTGTAGGTTATGGTTAGAGGTGCTAAACTTTACTTTCAACATAATTTCAATTATATCGTGTCAATGAGTCTATTGGTGGAGGAAACTGGTGTATCGTATCCGGAGAAAACAATCAACTTGTCTCAAGTCACCAACAAACAATTTCACATCAAGCTGCATCAACAAGTACACCACAACAGGGAATAAAAAAAAAAGTCAAGTGGTAATAGGCAAAATTCCATTCTTAATTTATGGGATGAATTGAACCCATAAGTCTGACGTTTGCATAGTTAGATGTAAATCCAACTATAGTACGATCTATACATACCATCTGTACTATGTAATCAGCCACAGCTTTCTCTTTTTTGGCACTCAGTGTTTGGTCATTCATGTACCTCAGTATCTGTAAAACAATTACATACAACATAATTATGTCAAGTTATTTTTGCAGCAAAGGGGGAAGGATAGGGTCATGGTGTTTCACGCCACTTTTAACAATTTATTTGCAAGAGTGGTTTGTGTAATGTTTGTATTTGGTGATATTGTCAACCATTACTCTTTAATTTTTGCTAAAAATTCTTTTTAAGTATTTTCAAAACATAACACACTACAGTTCTGCAACAAACAAAATCAAGATTATTGATAAAGGGATGTTCCATCTACCCATACATAGGGGTGAGTGACTGATTATTGTTAAATAACGCCAAATGAGCAACAAATACTAATTTTAATAGTCTTGGGTTTGATAAGAGCAGGGCTTGAACCCACGATATACTGCACTCAAGGTGAGCACGCTAACCATTACACCAGAGGCTGTCTAAACATATACAATACCACAGGATGGTACACTGAAATAGGGTGATGATAATGGCAATTGTACCTCTTCTGCATTTTCACCAGGTAAAAATATTTCTGACACCCACCAATGGAGGCAATTTAAAAGTGCCATCCCTGGGTATGTTTTTTTCATTCTCCGGCACAGAGAACGTAACTGGTTCTGCATCACTACACTAAGCTAAGAGGTGACAGTGGTTATCATAGGATATCCAGAACCTTTTACGTGAAGATTGATGCTTTTATATATGTGTTAATAGAAAAACATTTAGACTAATGGAATGGAAAACATGATTTTCATCTGTACAATAATATGTCGCTTACTTAATTTAAGAGAACCTTCTAATTAGTGGAATGACAAGATCGAATCCCACTCAGATGAGGTGTACTCTATATAACATTTTGTCATAAAGTTTGTCAGTGACGTGTGACAGGTCAGCGGTTTTCTCCGGGTATTCCGGTTTCCTCCATCAATAAAACTGAAATATTGTTGAAAGTGGCATTAAACACCATAATCCTAACCCCATAACCCCAGATCCTCTATTTCATAATTATAAAATTAAGCTAAGGGATAATTAAAACTAAGTTCTGTGTTTGTAGCACATTTATAATGTGTAGATCAACATACCAATTTAAAAGTAGAAACAGATTGTCTAGAGTTGTCTTCTCCTGTTACATATGTTGTTAATGGTGAATTGATTGGTTCAAATGTCAAACCCCAATTTGGATCCTGCAAAAATAAAGAGGAACACATTAATAATAAAAATTCAAAAGCTAAAAGTAGATTATGTCCAATAGCCTATAACATTATTTATATTGAAGATAATATCTTACGTATTTTATCAAAAGATTATAAATTTAGACCATTGTATCAGATGCCAGTGAATGTCAAGGTCAAAGAATACTATATAAGTGGAAATTTGCATTTCACTAAATATGCAAAATTAATCTACGACTATTTGAGTAATTATAGTCAGTAAATACATTTAGTAGGTAATTGTCACCGATAATCGATCATCTGTCGATGTTAGTATAACGATCATCGTTCTCGAAATTGTGACCGATTCCCATCACTAGTAAATGCTTATAATAAATATATATTAACATTTTACTAGACCTTCTAATTTGTTTGTGTATTATTACTTTATGTACATCACACACGGAAATTACATAATTCAAGACTTTATTTGTAATTGAACAAGGATAAATTTGACATATTATTACTTTTATATATCTTGTTTTAACATTATACAAATTGGTTTCATTCCTTTCTGTTTGTAATAGATTTGTCTTTCAGTTGACCTTGAAAATAACTAGTGGTAATTCATGTATAAAAATTATCAGATCAAAGGGGAAAAAATATCTCATAATCTGTTAACACATGGATTGTCAACAAACGACATTCAATCATGATCAACAAATATGACAGAAAAATGTCATTAGCTAATATACATATCCTTAGTTGATATCGTAATCTGATTTTTATGTGTCTGAGTGACATAAAAATATTTATGAAATAGGACAATTCAAGAGTATTTCCTGTCAAGTTAATAGGTTTCATTTGTTTCAGTAATTTTCGAAAGATATTTAAACTGATAAGAAACAAGAGTCTGGATCTGCAATGCAGTACAACAATTTTTAATAGTCACATTTTAGGAAAAGACTGTACATATGTAGATGAACAATATGTAACTATAAAGAATGTAGTATGGGAAAATATTATAGTTAATCATTGCAGTTACAGATTGCACACACAATGTACCCTCTATGGCATGTGTAACAAAAATGACCAAGTTTTACAATTATTTTTTTTTTAAATTGGTAAATTCTGTCAAAAATAGGAGATGCACATCTTCATTGTGAGTATAATCACAGAAAAAGGAATGAAAATAACACAACCCCTCTCTCAATGTCTCAGACCGATGGCAGAGTCAAGCAGTTCACAGATCTGCACTTGCCGCTGGCAACACAGGTAACAAATAAGACATAGCCCTTCAACTGAGGTGTGGTATAAAAAAGGTAGTCTTAAAATGCAAAGGCATTAGATGGATGCTTGCGACGATGCAGGTAACATTAACAATTAAGATGTAGCCCTTCAAACAAGGTGTGGTATAAAAAAGATAGTCTTAAAAAGCAAAGGCATTAAAGGGACGCTGACGACACAGGTAACAATTATGAAATAGCCCTTCAAACAAGGTGTGGTATAAAAATAAAATACAAAGGTATTAAACAGGGCATGCAACTTTTATTATAGCTATGTTCTACTATAGACAACACTTTAGTATATACCTTGAAGTAGACATTGGTAAACTTGCTAAATGGATGAGAGTTGATGTCCTCTGGTAGGTTATATTTCATATCTAGTGGTACCACATGACCATCCATAACAACAACCTGTCTGTCGCTATGGATACAATGCCAACCTAATAGAAAAAAAAAGAATGAGAATGATCAGAAATAATATTCAATGCATTTATGCGATTCTGAAAAGTCAGCAATAAAATTGTGCTTTCTCTAAATGCAGTAGACCCCTTCTAAGAAGTCCATCCCTTCTGCAATGTAAAAGTTTCCTTGAGAGGGACAATTTACTAGTATTTTGATATCTCAGTGCATCTGAAATCTGGCCAGATAAGAGGGGTGGCCTATGGTGAGAGGGGTCATATAAGAGGGGTGGTCTTTGGTGAGAGGGGTCATATAAGAGGGGGGGGCTTCTGAATTAAGCTTAACTATTGATGCAGGTAAAATTTCATTTATAATCTTATTGTTGTATGTTGCTTATGCTACAATGAAGCTTTCAATTATTTGTTTGATAATATTTATGTATTGAGACTTCTGAGCACAAGCATAATGGCATGGAACGTGGGATCACACTCTTGATACCCTCCCATGGAGTTCCACAGATCAATTTGTTGAAAGACTGGCCTGGCTTTCCTCCCCATTCAGTCTGGTAGTCACGATATAGCTGAAAAATTGCTGAGTGACGATAAATACCAAAATCCCCAACGCCAAACCCTGCATACTTATATTTTGCTTCTATCATTTCCCTTCAGTCATTTATTTTTCTATGTTTTAACACTACAAATGTGTACTACCTACCTAATACCCCGTTAATACAAATATTTAGAAATGAAATCAACAATGTTGCCTGCTTATAAAATTTCAAGAAATATATTGAAGTAAAGAATGCTTTTTGACACCTGTCATAGGTAGAATTTACCCTACAAACAGAGAGAGGACATAATTCTTTGTTATATTTGTAATATATATTACTTACCATTTAATTTGTTGTATACAAAGGCCAGTTGACCAGGGATGTCTAGATTAGCTATCATAGCCATAGTTTTAGCCTTTCTTTCCTGAAATATTTAAATTCTGATATCAAGCAATCAAAAATCAGATAGTAGTCAAACCTGCCCATCCAGTCACCTCTATTAAGCAGCAACCTGTATTAAAAGGTCACCTTTTTCTTGTCCTGCTATAGAAAATTTCATATGAAATTAACCTCTTTTAAGAGGTGACTTTTTATTTGTCTCAAAGGTGACCTCTTAATACAGGTTTGACTGTAGTTAGTACATATACATATATATATATATATATATATAGTAATATGTCAATAAATATTTTATGAAAACCTGATACAATGAAATTTCAACATAGTCTCCATGTCCTGGGAACAATATTGTCTTCTCAAATAAAGATAATAAAATTCAGAAACAACTACAGATCTATAACATAAAATGACCACAAAAATTTTGTGGTCGTCTAAAAAGACCCAAAAAATCACATAATTCTGAAAATATTACCATGTAACTTTAGCTTTCACAGATTTTTTATAAGTAATAATCGTATATTGTCACCTCTTATAGATGCAATAAGATATTGTGAATTAATACATTTAAATTTAAATACTACACAATTCAATGCATAAACATGCACAATGATTATGTCATCTGAAATCTGCCTATACTGAAAAGACTTAAATTAAACTTATAATAAATTCAAACTTGGACAGATTATAAGATGGAAAAACTTCTTTCTATAAAATATTATAAAGTACTAATATGATCTCATAATACTAAAATGCCACGATATAGGTGAAATACTGCTAAAGTTGGCGTCAAACATCAACCAATCAAATCAATCATAATACCGGAAAGATGTGAGGGAAATGGCATTTCAAATTCTATACCGGCCAATGTTAAATTGTAGTTTATTTTATTGAAAAGTTACAGGTATTTAAAGGAAGTATTACACTTACCCCCCTCCCCCACCTTTGTTTGACTACAAGCAAGTAATGAAGCATTTAATATTTATTCAATAGGACATTTATTATTCATTTTCTTAAATTTTCATTTTTGTTCTTTTTTGTCCTGTACATATCTACATCTTTATAAATTTGATGTGATGATAAAACTATGTGAATCTGATGTATTTAAAGTCAACACAATGACCTAATCCCTTTAACCCCTTACTTATACATCAAAGAGAAAGGTGTTGAGCCAAGTCCTGTCCCCCGGGGCCAGGTGATTGATACGATAACTCTGAGATAAATCAAAAGTTTAACCTTTTCTGCCCTGCCCATTCATGGTATTTAAGATCAGATAATTTTATTTTTCACGAGACTGTCTGACAGAAATACGTGTTTACTATGTATAGAACATTAATTAACATCCTACCCTTGTTATCAATTATTTAAAGAATTTCTTTACTTAAATGAAAAAGCCTGCAGTATCCACCAACAAGAAATGAAAGTTATTAGTCTATTTGGCTAATACAGCTAAACGTGTTGACTTTGTTTTAATAAGGTACTGATTATTTAACTTCCTTTTTTTTAGGTGTGGGGGAGGAGGGTATGTTTTATTTCCACCGAGACAGAAATTGTTTTCACATGATATAAAAAACTGATTTTTTTACAAGAAAATTCTGTAACTTTCTTCATATTTTACCAAAATTTCTTGTAAAAACTGCAGGGCCAGAATACTTATCTATTTTATCTTTCAGATTCAGATATTTCATTCAAAAAAATTTGGCAACAGAAAAAAAATAGCCCATCCCACCGCCACCACCCCCGCCTCCCCCTCAATGTTAAATGATAATTTCCTAATAAGATGCAATTTAGGGAGTACATACATGTCTTTGGAAAAATACTGTCCATGTATTATATCCATTGTAACAAATGTGAAAGTTTGAATTGAGACTCATTTTACGTCAGATAAACTAATCCAAAACCATCCAATCAATACAAAACATTAAATTTAAAACGAAACAAATTCAAAAACAAAATTATATATTTAACCACACATGATAAGACAGTCACGAAAACAACATGGTTGACTACAAATGGAACTTTCGATGACCCTCTCAGATTATGCAAAATAACCCCAAAAAAATATAGCAAAAAAATTATCAAAAGTATCATAAAGTCTATGATTGAAATTTTGATGGACAGTTTCTGACAGGTTAAGAGTAGAAAAAACAAGACAGGTGTTATAATGATTGACATTTTGATTAGGAGAAAGTAGTAATACAACATAATTAATGTCAAAAGTCAAGATTTATTAAATATAACCTTAGATATAACAGAATTATAGCCTCACTACAACCTTCAACACAAAACTGATAAAAAAAATAAGTCTTTCCAATTTTTTTATTACTGGTATGTCATTATAATGATGAAACAAGTCGGTCTGACTGACTGACTGACCAAGACGGCAGATATAATACAAAGGAATAAAAAAAAATTAGGTCAGACTCATCAAATACAAAAATATATAGCAAACAAAATATGATGAACCTCATATATCCCGGTATATGAATCACTTATGTGGAAACCATGAACTACGGTCATAAAATTTTGAAAACAATTTTTTAACTCATACTCAAAAAGGGCCAATGAAAACAGTGTATCCAATAAATACAGTGTTCTGATTGGATGATTTTGAGTATGATATATGTCATGGGTTATATCTAAGAATAGTCATATACTACAGCTCTAGATCCAATAAAAAAAAAATTGGCCATTGTCAATCCAGGAAGTAAAATAAAAAAAATTCTGTCAATATTTCCTAATTGCATTAAATACAAATTTCAAACAAAATATTATAGAATCTAATTGAAAACCAAAAGTTAAACAGTAATGGTCAACACCATACACAACAATATTAGCCAATCGCTTGTCAAACCTTGAAACTTTTAATTTCTAAACACAACAACATAAGCCAATGGCAATTCCAGATCTTGTCTTGTGACAAGCAAAAAATGTGGAAGAGCTAAACCAGTTGATAGAATCCTAACCCTGTCCTGTCAACATCTAGACCCTCCAGCAGCCAAATAATGACAAATACATTAGATAATTTTTTGTTAAATGCACAGATTCGTTTCAATTCGAAAGATTTTTTATATCACGATTTCATTAAATATAGGCGACTATTTAACAAAATTCAAAATATGTGTTTGATAAGGTCCTCCCCAAACCTTGATGGAAACACCCCTCCCCCTCCCTTCTTCCCTTCTGAAAAATTTCTTATTTTAATGTAAAGTAACGAATCACAAGAAAAGTACTTTATCATCTTTGTAATGACAACACTTCATGGTAATAATCTATATTCAACAATATTTTCATTTGGTATATTCTATATAATTTTGGTGCACAATGGCAACACAAAAAATATAGAGCAAGGAGTAGGATTATTATATCATTGGATGAATCCTAGGCTATGTAAACTCTAGTTCAATGATATTAAGCCTCAGTAAAAGTCCTTTACTGAACCAATGACGACTTACATAGTAAATGCATTGTACAACTTTGCCTTTGGGAAGTCAATAAAATAACTGAATAATAATGTGAATAGTATGTGTATTAAAAATATATAATTAGCATATCTATTGATGCTATTGCTGGGTTAATTTAAAATTTGAAAAACAATTTTTTTTTAAATGTTTTTGAATAGTTGCTTATAGTAACCATTGTTAAATATTTTATAGTGACCTCAAAAAATTGTTGCATTTTGTTTTCTCTCAAATAATACAACTCTGCCATACTTCTAATTTTTATTCATATTTTTAACTGTGTAATCAAATACCTTTTCTTCTCTTTCCTTTCTGATTTCTTGTTCTCGTATTTCCTTTTCTTGTCTTTCTCTCTCCAGATTCTCTTTCAAGTCCTGTAAAAAGTAGAATGTTACTTCTGCGGCACATGACGATTCTTCACTGGAGGAATAATCAACTTCCATTTTTCAACACTAATTTTGTTAATGTAATGTATATTTTAAATATGCAATCCTATTAAGCACAAAGAATTTCTCACTTCCTGAATGTCATTTTTGGCAAGTATAAAAGGTCTTAAAAATACTCCTCAGAAGTTTATAAATAATGAGAAAAATAAACAAACTAAACAAATTTTATTAACAGAGAAGTCCTTGATGGTAGCATTTTGATCCATCATGACATTTTGGAGGGAATATGCATGGGTAACTCAGACAAAAACAAAACAATGTAAAATTAATGAAGCGGAACATTTTGTCAATCAAATGAAAACAATGTAATGATTGACAACCAATTATGTCATAACATGAAACAAATTATGATTGATACTGATTTTTATTTATTAATGGAACTGTAATTGATTGAAATATAACAAGGTACATGCAATTGATTGATATGTAATTCTAATATAAATATATAAAGGTATATCAAATATCGTGGTTGAATGTAATGGTTGCAGATTTAAGGTTAGGCATGGGTGTATGAAGATATTATAAAATGATTAACGGCTTATATCTCACAACTAACACATCTTTAGCCTCTGGTCAACATTGGGTGGAAAAGACATCTTTTACTTAGTGACAAAGTTAACAAGACAAGAATATAAGATGATTTATATATTTAGAAGCCAAAAGGTCCTGTGAACTTTGAATTCAAGGAATATTAAACAGGAATAAATGTGTCTTATGTGATTTATGATTTATTGTTTATAATTAGATTTGTGTAAATATTTATTTCATGGGAGACCTCCATTATGTCTTTTGTTTTTATGTTTGGTTTGGTTTTATGGTGTTTAATGCCACTTTCAACAATATTTCAGTTATATCGTGGCAGTCAATTTTATTGGTGGAGGAAACCAGAGTACCCGGAGAAAACCACAGGTCTGTCGCAAGTCACTGACAAACTTTATCACATAATGTTGTATTAAGCTATATTTTTCTGAATTTAAGCAATTGGTTTTTGGAACTGTTTGGCAATTTTGTATTTTATTTGCATAAAAAGAGTTTTTTAAGCAAAAAATGAAATTTTTCCCAAAAAAAATTAATGGAAAAAAATTTCAACATTTATTTGCTTTAAGGATTAGTTAGTTAAAACAAGACACTTTAAAAAAAATAAATGGTAGAATGTGTCCATAGGACATAGATACCCCCACTTCTAGTTAGAGTACACTGACATAGGACATAGATACCCCCACTTCCAGAGTACACTGAAACATAACTCAAGAACAGAAAAGGTGGTAAAATCTGAAATCAAATTAGGCCTTCCTTTTATGGTCCCTGTTCTTGTGCATAAATTTCAAATGATTTGTTTAAGGAGAACTTAACTATGTTGTGTTGTGTTTTTGCTTTGTCGTGTACCCTATGTTGCCAGTATCTGTCCATGGTCCATTTCTGATTGACCCTTCGGTATTCTCTAACGTTTATTTAGACTCTGTGACAGGGTAAAAATACATAACTCTTTGATATTTTTTTTAACAGTTTTAAAGTAAGCTTTAATCAGACAAAAGTTTTTTTTTAAATTTGACAAGGACGTTTTGACTTTTGTAAAGCCTCTTGTCAGACCTACATATTAATTGTTATTTCAAAATTGTACTTAATTACAATTTTTAATATTTTGTAAAGAAACTTTACATGTAAAGGATAATGAACTTTTAATTAAGACACACAAGGTTACATATTCAACAAGGTAAACATGTGTCAATGAATTTTCTTTTAGTTTTCCGTAACATGTAAAAAACCATGTAAAACTGTGAGAAACAACATAACTTTTGGTGCATAAATTTATCTCTGTCAATAAAATGAGGGGAATTCTAGGAAAACTTGCTCCTTAATAGTTGTTTTTTTGTTATTGAAGTTTTTGTACAAAGGAAACAGGACTTCAATATACTAAAAAATATAAATCCCTTGTCATCTGACGTATCATATCCAAGAAATGGAACTACCACAAAACATAAATTTAAACATAAACTAAAGGTTGCTTTTTACGGAAAAACATGTCTCCTCTTCCCATTTCGAAATGGACAATAATACTTTCAAAAATAGTTTGATCGAAATGTTGTTTTGATGTTTGTTTGTTAGTGTTTAATGCCACTTTCAACAATATTTCAGCTATATCGTGGTGGTCAGTTTTATTGGTGGAGGAAACCGGAGGACCCGGAGAAAACCACCGACCTGTCGCAAGTCACTGACAAACTTTATCACATAATGTTGTACACCTCACCCTGATCAAGATTCGAACTGACAACATCAGTGGTGATAGGCACTGATTTGCATAGGGAGTTGTAAAATCAACTACAATATGATCACGGCCATGACGGCCTCTGTTGTTTTAATATGTGATTCTCCATACCATATGGTAATAAACAAGCTTTTAAAATGTAGGAGTTGCATGTCCAAACTTTTGTGACGGACAGAGAGAACAAAGAACAAGAAAACCAGAGAAAAATACTCACCAGCTGAAAGTCACTGACAAACTTCATCACATAAGGTTGTATCAAGTACACCTTGTCACAGTCAAACTCACAGAGCTAAAAGTGACGATCAGCACTTTTTACAATCCAACTACCAAATGATCATGATGAGAAAGATCCACATAGATCTGTATGTATTATTAGTATGCTAGTAGTACAAACAAACATATATACATATTTTTTTACGATGCAAAGGGGGAGAGGTCGTCATTGTATAGTAGTTGAATTTACAACTACCTAAGCAATCAGTGCCTTTTACCACTAAAGTTGTAAGTTTGAATTCCACTCGTAGCAAAGTGTACTTGATACAACATTATGTGACTTGTTTGTAAGTGACTTGCGGCAGGTCTGTGGTTTTCTCCAGCAATAAAACTGACCATCACGATATAAATGATTATTGTTGAGTTACTCCTTAATGCTGCATGCTTAGTGGAGAAGCAACAAATACCAATTTTATAGTCTTTGGCTTGACCCAACCGGGGCTCGAAACCATGATCTACCAGACTCAAGGAGAGCGTTCTAACCATTACACCAAAGCATACCTGTTAACCCTCCCCCTTTTCGCGGGAATCTCCCGCGTAAAAGCCTTATCTCCCGCATGGACTGGGTCTCATGCGCGGGAGACATTAATCTCCCGCACACACCTTTTCCTCCCGCATGATATCCCCCAACAAAAAAATCAAGTACAATAAAATCTTGACCTACATTTTGCGATCAATATTTCTGGAAATTCTCCATTTGGAACTCCCGCGCTGATGAAAAACGCAGAGAGATACGAATGTAAATGATATCCGGTTATTGATCTGTTTGACACCTTTACAGTAACTTGAATAATACTGCACCCTCTAATGCAGCGACTAGCGGGAGAGTAATATAACGACTGGATTATTCGGGTTACCTTTACAGGTAAATTGGGTCATGGAGATTAATTAAGGTGTTGATGATTATACAACAATTATCCACTGATTGACAGTTAATTGGGGATAAGGAAGTGGGTTTGTGGCACACGCTTAGATGATTAGAAGTGTGATAGCGGCAATTACAAATAGTTATAAACCGTTGTGCAAACAGGAGTCGGACAACCTTTGATGCAGAGGAAAACTTCTTATTTCGATCAAACGTGCAATGAATTCATCTCGGATTGAGTTGTTGTGGCTTGTTTGGGACCAAAGCCGATCAAAGTATTATTTAAGGACTAAGTTCCAGGATGGAATTGATAAACCACAAAAATGCCAAAACGTATGCTATCACCCAACGCACCAGCAGCAAAGTGACTTTTTAATTTTAGTGCTCTATGACTTTATTGTTCAGAGCATTCTGTCTTCATTTTTATTGCTTTGTTATAACCTTATGATTATGAATGATTATGAATAAATTATAAATACAGTTTTTATCCTTCATTCATCATATGAAACACTACTGATAAGACAGAAATGTAAACAATATATATTGAAATGGGATGCAGTTGGTTCAATACTGAAACAAACAAAAAGAAAACATCAATTAACAATAAAAACATGCACCAAATATGTCGATAAAAAATCTCCAGCCAAAAATTTACAAATCTCCAGTTGTAGCATAGCAACTCTATCACATGTATGCAACTACAAGGTACAATTGTGTGCGTTTAAAGGCGACGCACAAATCTCCCCCTTAGAAGAGTTGGTAGGGGGGAGATCTCCCCCCTAGCAGTTCCCAGAGGTTAACAGGTATGCCAAAGATGTGGTTTCTACACTGTTTGTTCATGTGTCTTAATAAAAAAAGAGTTACCTACCCTACGGTATCTCCTACGCTGTCTGTACATGCGGTACTGAGCCTGAATCCTGACAATTCCATGTTTTACAGCAAGGAATCTCTTTCTGTAAACATCAAATAAAAAATCATCATAAATATTACATAATTTACTGAACTTGGGTCAAAAAAATTACAATTCCCTTCAGGTGGTGGCCGATAATTTGATATCCTGGAGAGCTGACCGATTTTTTAAATTAAAATTAATATCCTTTAGTAAGCACTTTATCATTGTCTCCCTTTCAAGTCTGACAATCTTGTTACAGGCATTTATTTCGTGTTTTGTGTCGTTTTCACGAGATAAATCAAACACTTATTATTTTTTCCTCCACTTCATTTTCTTTAAATACATCTTTGTGACATTACTGCTGCCGATATTTTAAATGTCTCATTTACAAAATGTTTTTTTTTAGAAGTATGTCACCATAAACAAGTCATCAATAGAAAATAGCTGCTCAATTAAAACTTTAAAAGCCAAGAAACCATTTCAATAAATAGACCATCAAAAGTATATCCCTTTACTTATTTCATTTTTTTAAACTGGATGTGATTTCCATCAGAAATTTAAAATCAATGAACCATGTACTACAGTATGTGGATTTACAAAGAGAAACTATTGTCATTGTACTAAAAGAATTTTAATTTTAACTCACACAAAATTTAAATGATAACGTTTAAATGTTCAATAAGGGTAATAAAACAAGTATTTATGATTTGCAAAAGAAATATAAAAATTTAGCTCTTTCTCAAGGATTCAATTTTATTTGACCTTTTTATCAGTAATTGGAAGAACAAATTATAATGTAAATAGCATATTTGTCACGCTTACTTGTAACAGACCAACATGCTAAAGTAATGACGAACAAGTACAACTTTCAAGGAAACTTTCAATCTCCATTTTACTGCCAACAGTTGAAATATCACCTCATCAGGGAACATTTCAACTCCCAGCTTACTGTCAACAGCTGAAATGTCGTCCCATCAGGGAACATTCCAACTCTCAGCTTAAGACCAACAGATGAAATGTCACCTAATTAGGGAACATTCCAACTCCCAGCTTACAGCCAACAGATGAAATGTCACCTCATCAGAGAACATTCCAACTCCTAGCTTACAGATAACAGTTGAAATGTCACTTCATCAGAGAATATTCAAACTCCCAGCTTACAGCCAACAGTTGACATGTCACTTCATCAAGGAACATTCCAATTCCCAGCTGATGACCAACAGTTGAAATGTCATTTGGTGCTGTTTCACTTCTATAGATAGCGATTTAATTTTTTTCCCACTGTACATGTATTATCAACAGTAGAATGTTATAGACAAAGACCATACTCATACGGATAAAACTAATTTGACACTTTATTTGCAGACATTTAGACCATTTATCTGGTTATAATACATCTTAAAAGTTCGTCTTGGCCATAAGCAAAAACCATAAAATGCACTTGCGATAAAGACTTCATGTTTGTTTTGTTCTAATGGCACTGTTTTTTACATTCTTTTTCAATCTTTATTATAAATTTTGTTTTCCTAATTCATTCTATGTTTCATTATTTGTGAAGAGACAAATATCAAAATAACATTATAAGTGATATAGTTATGTTTATATACTCTTTTATTAATAGATTGTTTTGTTTATATCAGATCATGAAGATACTGTATAAATTTTATAGTAACCCTGAGGTTACAACTAAAATATATCTCTATTGATCAGGGAACCAGAACTCCTCACAGCGTAATTTTGTAAAATTGTTTATGAAAATTGAACGAGAGGCTATAGATTATGTCCATTTAAATTTTGCATTAATTTTATGTAGTGTTTTAAAATGTTGAGAATGGAATTTTTTACCTTTGGAAACATTTGGATAAAGAGAAAGTAGAGTAATTCAAAAGAGAAAGTAGAGTAAATCAAAAGAGAAAGTAGAACTATTTTGGATAGAGATCATTATTAGAAACATTAAGACCTTGCTTCTTTTTGTGTAGACATACTGCAAATTTGAATATCCAGTAATCATGACCTCTGTGCTCACATGAAATTAACTAATACTATTAACAAATTAACTTACATTAAATTTGATAAATTATAGTAAAACTAAGGTTGATCTCCCTTGGGGTTAGTAGGGTTAGGGTGTTTAACGCCACTTTCAACAATACTTCAGTTATATCATGGCGGTCAATTTTATTGGTGGAGGAAACCTGAGTACCCGGAGAAAACCACCGACCTGCCGCAAGTCACTGACAAACTTTATCACAAAATGTTGTATTGAGTAAATCTCGCCTGAGCGGGATTCGAACTCACAACTTCAGTAGTGATAGGCACTGATTTCCTAGGTAGTCGTAAATCCAACTACCATACGATCACGGCCACAATGGCCCCTGGATTTCTTTTTCCTGATTAATAAAATTAAGTAACAATATTTAAAGTCGAGTACCACGAAATTAATACAGGTGTCTTTGTTGTTTATATAAACAATAACATATTAACACTTTTGTGTACAATTTGACAACATAAATAAATATTTTCTTCTTGTTATACATCTTAAAAGAATCTTAATACAACAGACATTGAAATAAAGATCAAAAGAAATAATGCCTTTTACGATTTGATCTTAATAGATCTTATAACCTACAGATGCAAATCCTTTTTCTGGTCAAATAAAACAAATTTTTATAGGATGAACAAGACTGTGTCAGCATAACGTTTATTCTAATACAACATTTGATAATACAGCAAATTTGGTTTGATGATATTCTGTTAGAAAATGACGAGCGTTATTTCGTAAGCATTTTTCACCAACTTCAAACTATGTTTCCAGAAAATAAAAATTGTAAAACTCAATTTGAGACAAAGAAAAACAATGGAGGAATGTGTCCATAGATTTTTACACATAGATGCCCCCCCCCCCCCCCCCCCCCCTACTTATAGCAAAAGTTAACAGGGGCATAACTCCAGAACGGAAAAAGTGGTCTAGTCTCAAATCGAATTTGACCTTTCTTTTATGATCCGTGACATTGTATATAAGTTTCGTGACATTGTGTATAAGTTTTGTGACATTGTGTATGAGTTTTGTGACATTGTGTATGAGTTTCGTGACATTGTGTATGAGTTTCGTGACATTGTGTATAAGTTTCGTGACATTGTGTATAAGTTTCGTGACATTGTGTATAAGTTTCGTGACATTGTATATAAGTTTCGTGACATTGTGTATAAGTTTCGTGACATTGTGTATAAGTTTCAATCAAATAATTTGCTTGAGGGGATCTTAGGTTATTGAGCGGAAAGTAAATGTGGGTCGTACAGACATGAGTAATCTTCATAAGGTTTTGCTCAAGATCATCAATTAAAAGTTACTACTAATCCTGAAGAATTATGCAAATTAAGGAAAAATCTAAAACACATGGTAAAAATCTTCATAAAATTTTACAGTGAAACACGAAGACAATTATATACACCTCAACTTCTCATGACAGAAAAAGGAAACCTCATATGACACCTCTAATGAATAAACAACAAAAGAGTTTTCATATGGATTTTTGGCCAGTGACAGTTTCACAAATTTAATAACTTATTTTGCATGTCTGATAGTTATTTTGTACCCAATACCTTGATGAACTTAAAATTCATGGGAACATTTTTTGATCTATACAACTGATCACACCCTTCAATTAAATGAGACTTTTACATGAATCATATAAAAACAGTTTTCCTTCAAGCTTAAGACGCCATTGTTTGTGAAGTTATGCAATTTTTCAATAAATTGAATTTTAATGCAATAATGTTGAAGTTCTAACAAATACTATTATTATTGATCTCAATCAAGATACAAAAAATATATCTTAAGTGGTTGGGAATTCAGGATATAGGAGTCAAAAGAATGGAAAAATGTGTACATAGAATACAGATGACCTTGCTTCCAGATTAGGATAGGTTAGGTTTATGGTGTTTAATGCCACTTTCAACAATATTTCAGTTATATCGTGGAAGTTAGTTTTATTGATGGAGGAAAGCGGAGTGTCCGGAGAAAACCACCGACCTATCGCAAGTCACTGACAAACTTTATCACATAATGTTACATTGAATATATCTCGTCATGAAAAGATTTCGAACTCACAACTTTAGTGGTGAGAGGCACTGATTGCTCAGGTAGTTGTAAATCCAACAACCATACGTTCACGACCATGACGGCCCTTCTAAGGATACAAAGCTAAGGGATAAACAAGCTATCAAAATAGTAAAATAGTAAACATCAACAATACAAGAAATCAACACAAAAGCCACCTCTTCTTTGATAAACCTCAAACTCCCAAGATAAATCAGTAAATAGTTGGCACAGCCAATGGATGCTCCCAGAAAATGCAAACAGACAAAATAAATAATTTTCAGATGAAATATCAGAGGAAAAGGGTCAACTCTCGCTTTCTAAATGTCAGCCAATAATAAAACCTAAAATGATTATCTGGAAACCTTCAATTTTGCTGATTTTCCTATTTTAAAGGGGCATAACTCTTGAAAGGTATCTGTCACCACAGTAAGAATCAAATTTGACTTGTATTCTATGATCAATAATAGGTATATCAAAGTAAAAAGACAAATGTCCATAGTTATTGTCTGGAAACCATAAATTTTGGTAATTTTCCAATTTAAAGGGACATAACTCCTGAATGGAATCGGCCACCATATTGAAAATCAACCGACCTCTATTTGATAATACACAATACATATGCCATAGCAGAAAGATGTGTGTTGTGGCAAAATAAAATCATAATCCAGAAACCATCAATTATAATTATTCCCAAGGAGCATAACCCATGAACAGTATCGACCAACATGGTGAAAATCAAAGTAGACCTGTATATCATGAATAAGATACATTCTTCACTCTCGATATCTACCGTTAGATTTCCATCAGTGAAAACAGGCATTAACTAACATGAATTCGAACAACACTCTAAAAAATTGTGATCGAAAACATGCTAAAATACATTTTTGTATGATCAACTGTTTGTGATATGATTGTGAATGACCAATAAATGACCAATAAAGCCTAAAAAGCTGACAGATGCATGATATCACAATAAAACTGCTTAGTTCAAATAAAAAATAAACTCAACCAAACAATAAACAACTAGTTACACCAATTTCTTATTAACTTTCAATTTAATCAAAAAAATTACCTTTCAGGAGATCCACCTTGTCTTCTGTTAATTAACAAAAACATTACCCAATAGAACTTCATAAATTCCAATAAGTAACCAATTAGTTACTAGATTTTGACCGATAAATAAGGAAATATAATAAGTCGCTGGACCATGAAACTAGAAGCACCCAGGAGCCTGTAATCACTCATTTGGTTTTGAATTTGACCTATAAATGATAACAGAAGTCAAAGCATATATCAAACTTCAAATATGATCTTTTTTTCTTTTTTTTTATAATTATTTAAAGAAATTTCTTCTTTTACTAATGGCAGCCATCTTTGACATGTGTGAGGGCATCACACATAATTTTGAAAGTGGACCAACCAATGAGAAGATTTTAATGTGGGGGTTTTTTTTAAATTAAATTTGCATAATTGGTATAAATCATCTGAAAGACAAATTTCACAGAAATCCCACAGAAAAAAATGCTGAATTACTCATTGTCATATAAGGCAGCAATAGACAGTTAAAAACATATTATTCTTAGTAACAGCTGCCATCTTGAATGGACTGTGGCTGTCAGACACAATTCTGAAAAGGAACCACCAAAGGACCACCCCATCCAAGCTTGATTTGACTTGGTTCAGTGGTTTCGGAGGATAAGATTTAAATGTGAAAGATTTACGATGAATCATGGTGGATGGATGCCAAGTGATGGCAAAAGTTTCCATACCCATTGGCCAAGGTGAGCTAAAAACAACATTGCACATCAATTCTTTTAAACAACTATACTATATTTCCAAATATTTCTGATCTAGTACTTATATACTGATGCTGGGTTATGGTGCTTAACACCACTTTCAACAACATTTCAGTTATATTGTAGCCGTCAGTTTTATTGGTGGCGGAAACCGGAGTACCTGGAGTAAACCACCGACCTGTGGCAAGTCACTGACAAACTTCATCACATAATGTTTTATCAAGTACATCTCGCCATGAATGGGGTTCGAACTCACAACTTTAGTGGTGATAGGCATTGATTGCACAGGTAGTTGTAAAGGTACTACCATATGATCACGACCACGGCGGCCCCTCTATACTTAAGTTAAAATATGATCTACATATGTATATAAAAAGACATGTTAAATTACTGTCTATGTGACCACATACTGACACTGTCACAGCATTTCTTTTAAAATAAACATTAATTTCATTATAACAGCTCTGGTTCATTGATTCTAGAAAGTATATTCATATCATGTCAGATTATCAGTTACATGTATATTGTTGAGATCACTAAAAGTAGCTGAGGAAGTTAAGACAATAAATAAACAATTTTACTGAGCTACAAAATGGACAGAGACTGATTCTAAAAAAACAAATTTCACCTATTTGTAGTATGTTTAACCTATCGGTAAGATTTTTATAATATTTTTAAACACCACTGTGGTTAAATTTCTGCATGAGAATTCCTATCAACGGTCATTAACAAGGGAAATTAGCAACTTAAAAAATATTTTTGACGTTTTCAGACATATCGAAAATCCAAGACAACTTATCTGACATTCGGTCAGGCAATTTAGAAAAACTGTCTGACTGAAAGAAAATTTGTCTGACCGAATAAAAACCTAAAATGCTACCACATATTCCACATCGCCATTAAAAACTCATTTATTTGTTTAACATGTTTACTTCAAGAATAAATTTTTAGGTATTCAGTTATCTCGTGACATTCTCAATATTTTTTCAAAATTAAAAAGCTCATCCTGTAAATCATAACATTCATCTTCATAATCAATCAATGTCTTTGTGAAAAAAAAATTCTGTCCAGACATTAAATTCACCCCCCCCCCCCCCCCCCCCCCCCCACCCCTTTCCACCTAAGATAAAAAAATGATGGTTTACCAAAACAAGAACACTTTTAATATTTTTATAGAATGTTATTTTTAATATGGTAAATAAGGTATTGTTTGTTTTCCTTGCCGACTAACTCTCTGAAAGAGATGCCGACTCAAATTTGTTTTGGCAATTATCTTTCGGTTACCGTATTGTATTTATCAAATCATGAATCTTTTGTACCTAACCATGTCAGACCATTAAGTCGAATCAATTTTTGTATGAATGACAATGTACCAAGAAATTAGGTTTTAAGAACATATTTAATGAAGAATATGAACTTTATCAACCTAAAAAACTTACGAATATATATTTTCAAAATACAAATAGTTAAAATGATAATCGTTTTGGTTTATTTTAAAGACCGATCTAGTCGAATGCCGATCTATGTTTGGGACGAATTATTTTTCTTTAAGGGAAGTTACTTGATTAGAATTACGCAATGGTCAAGGTAAATTATTCACAGAAAGCACTTATTTAAAGAAATAAACATGCTATTGCAAGAAAGATCGACTTTTAAAGACACTGTTTGACGGACAGACAAAGAGAAAATTGTTTCATGACCGAAGTAGAGAGCAAATTTTTACCGGACTTTCGGACCGATGTGCCGAAAACATCATCGGACCGGCTTGATTTTTACCTATCAGGTACGATGGTCCAGCATATTTCAATGTGTCTGCGTTTTGGTCATAAGAGAAACAGATTCTCCTTTTACTACCAGTGGATTATGATACTGCAACACCCTCGACAGTTAAATTTTCAAACTTTATCCATTTGGAGTGGAGAAATATCATAATTCACAGGTAGTAGAATTAGAATCTATATTTAATTTCTTATTAAGTATAAATTGTACCTAAACAATTTTTAGCTATCTTTATGATAAATACTGACCTTTCAATCCATCTCTGTATGGCAACTTGTATTTTTCTTGTTGCTTCAACAGTTCTAAGGAAAGACTTCCTAGCTAAATGGCTACGAATGGATTTTTGAAGAATTAGAACAGAATCTAATTTAATCTTTCTACATATTTCATCTAACTTTTCTTCAAAGAATTCTTTCAAGAAGACCTAAACATAAAACAAAATTGTTGTAACACTGTAATACATAATGAAGTTTATAATACTAATTTGAAATGTTGATAAAAAATTACACAAGAAACATCCTTTAATGTATGAAGCATATAAAATTATCTGAAACAGAAAAACTTATTTTTTAATACAATAGTTTGTCAGTAACTTGCGGCTGATCGGTGGTTTTCTCCGGGTACTACGTTTCCTCCACCAATAAAACTGACCACCACAATATAGCTGAAATATTGTTGAAAGTGACATTAAACTCCATTATCCTTACCCCCTTTAATAAAATAAGAAATTTTTGAAAATTATGAACAAAAGTCACAAATACAATTGTACAAACATTAATATGCTCTAATGCTAAATTGCATATTTGTAAGGAACTTTTGAAAATTATAAATGAAAGTTACAAAAAAAAATTTAATATGATCTAATGCAAAATTATATATTCTTGAACAGTTTATAGGAGAGATAACTCTTGACTGACCTTAGTGGCTCCTATTCTGTACTGATCAACATATTGCGTGCCTTGTGTTTTCAGGATTGTAGCACTGACATCGTTTGGTAAGAGATGGGTGCTGATTTTTTGTCCTTGTAACAGAAATCTATATCTGTTTAAAAAAAACCAACAGAATTACGTTATATGAAATGTTTTACTTAGTAGTCAACAAACAAAAGAAATCGTGGAAGTTGCTTGGTGATTTTTTTTTTGGACATTATATCACACAATGTTTTTGTATTTAATTATTTAATTACATTCTTGCATGGTCCACCGATTTAATTCTTGAATAATTCAGCTTATGTTTCTCCACCCTTTCTTGTGATGATACATGTGTTACTAAGAAATATAAAGAAAAATAAAAGATTCTATGACACACCCATTTATTCTATTCAGATATATCAAGGCATTTGGTTGAAAGGTGCTGAATCATACTGAAGGCTTAGTATGATGGCAACCAAGTGCATGTGATGTATTGTGAAATTAATTATACCAGAAGGCATGTAAACAAAGCTTAACTACTGATATTGTGTATAAAGTTTTATATAGAAATAAAAAATACTATAATTCTTCTGTAGTACTTTGGCAAAAAAAAATTATTTAAAAAGAAATTAACATAGACTATGGTGGAAAAAGGGAAATAACTCTATGAAACAAACTAGCTGAAATAATATAATATCATTATATCGTGTTCTTATTTACAGCTATGTATGAACTAAATCCAAGAAAAGCTAGGCAAAATGAACAAAAAAGTTATAACATAAAGCATGGAAAAGGGACAATAATTCTTTTTTTGTTTTGCCACTTGTCCATGCTAAAAACTGATCTACAATGAAAAAATATAGCCAATACAATTATCTCTGGCTAAAGACAAAATCAAGAGACTGCACTGCACACAGAGGAATAACAAAAATCAATATTTTAATAATAAGCTTAATCTCATATTCTTCACATATTACAGTTTTTTATATGGTACATATATTAGCAAATACAGATTCTTTTGTCTCTTGTTGATGTGAAAATAAAACTTTGCACTTTTCCAGCAAAAATTACTAGTCAGAAAGAGGCTCCTGATCTATTTCAATGATACATTACAATATAGACAGGAAATTGATGTATTTCCTCATAAAGAAAAACATGGGTCAAGCTGGATAAATTTTCATACTACACAAATATATGTAATTTCTACAAGATCGACAGATATGTTCAATTTCAATAATAAATACTTGGAATTGGCTTGGATGTAAAAAATGTGTTATACTGAATCAAAGTAATATCTTACTATATATACAGTGAAACCGTTCTAACCTGAACCCGAATAAACCGAACTTTAAATAAAGTCTGAATGTAGGAAGTTTTTGTTAATTTAACCTGCATAAACCGGAACACCTGTCTATTCTGAACACAGAAGTTGGTCCCAAGGAGGTTTGGTTTAGGTAGGTTTCACTGTAGAATACACAAATTAAATACCTTTCAATGAAAACAGGGAACTTTATTCTGACTGGGTATCCCATTTTTCTAATCTTGATGGTGTCCATCATTCCTGTGTATCTTAACTGATCCAAAACAACTGTAGACTCAAAATACATGGGAGCTTTGTGATTGTTGGGTTTTAGGCATCTCACAAAGTATGGATTACATCTGAAAAATTAAATAAAAAGAACATGAAAACACTAAATAAATCAGCCCAAAGGAGCTAAAATTATTGAACAAAAACATTTAAATCCATTACTCATGAAAGGAAAAACAACTAAAAATAGTCAAACTTTATTCTTAGAGACAACATGTATAAGGCTCTGTTGATTAATGGAAAACAGCAGTGCATATGTTTCAATAAACAATAATGATGACTTGATGCCAGTGACACCTAATGACAGGACAGTGCATTACATTTGCACGAAAAAATCCTTACGTTTGCGAGGAAAAACCCATTACATTTGCACGAATTAAAAACACGGAGTACCCCATGAAAACCACCGACCTGCCACAAGTCACTGACAAACTTTTATCACATAATATTGCATCAAGTACACCTCGCCTGAGCGGGATTCAAGCTCACATAATCTAGGAGGTAAAACGTTCTTGTATAAGGACAACAAAAATGCCATACAAAGAAGTCTACAAGATAATAAAATGTTAGCCTACTTTGACATGCTATCTATCAGAGACAACAAAGATTCTGTAAATCCTGCTGATACAGTAGGTGTCCTAGGTTTGACTGTGATGTAACGTCCTGTTGTTTTACTCAGCGTCTTGGTTATATATCTATCTCTCATTTCTTTAAACATTTGAGCAATTGTCTGAAATCAAAATGTAGGTATACAATGAAGCCTGTCTAAATTTAACCTCCTTGGGCCCAACTTTTGTGTCCAGGAATAGACATGTTTTTGGCTTATACAGAATAAATTAAAAAAGATTTCATACATTAGGACTTTATTTTAAGTTGGGTTTATATTGAATTTCAGTTTTAAATATTCAAGGGTTCTGTTTAGACAGGTTTCACTGTACCTGTATATCTATATGTATCATGAATACCGTATTTAGGGTTGAATAATGTGCATTCGTGCATAATGCACACCCCCTCTTGGCCTTGAAAATCTCCACAAAAAAACTAGTTCGTGTCTATAATGTGCATGGACTTTCAAAAAAAATCTCCGTCGGAAATGTAAGAATTAAATATCAATCGTATATATTTTTCAGTCCTTTGGAGCATGTTTCATTTGATGGGAGAATTTAAGAACCATTTATCTCTTTTCATTTTCAATAAAGTTGCAAAATATTAAATGTGTTGGGTTTTATTGGCATTTTCATATGTTTTTATTATCCGGATGGTGTGTAATGGATTCGAAATCTAGTACAGCATTGGTAAATATAAGTTTAAATTCCGGATCTGAACGTAAATTAACGCAGTTGATATTTGAAGATGACAGAAAATAATGATATAGAATAAAGAAAGGCAAACAATTGTCACTTATTATGACATTGTTGAACAATGATAAGCTTGTGAGGAGTTGTTGAAAATATGGTTGTTACATACATCAAAGAGTGCCGACAATCCGTTATTTTTTGGTATTTTTAAAATTGACCAAATAATTAATGATCATGAATGAACTACAAACAATGCCTTATTATTTAGTGATGAAATAGCATCCAAGCCATGCAATCATAAAAGATTGTTATATGTTGTAATTTTGTGTTAATCGGATTTAACTTCACCTGGGAGCAATCAAGCTATTAGACTTGACATAAAAATTGACAAATACATTTTATTGTTTCTTTTCTTTTTATTTCAATCACTATAATCTTGTGTAAACAAAGTCTGACAGTGTAATTATACACTAAGTAATTATGACACCTTTATACTTGCACACATTTTGAAATCTTATCGGCAAGATTATTGATTATTTTACACATGGCTAGATATAGTCAAGACGTTTATATTTAGTTTATTTTCGTATCTATCAAAGGTAAATATTTACAAGTACAAAACAAAACTGCACTAGACAGTTTTAATTCTTCAATAATTAAAACATAGTAGATGCAATTAATTATTTTGTGGAATAGTGTCCAAACAATTTAAGAAATATTTAACTTTGCATGTTGACAATAGTAAACAAAAAAACATGGTGGACATGGGATTTCCCGGTCTGGGAAAGAGTGAAACACATTGTTCCTGTTTATAATGCGCACCCCTCCTACAAAATAAAGAATCTGGGCAAAATCCTGTGCATTATGCACCAGTAATTATGGTATTGTTTTATACTATTTTTTGTCTAAAAAAATAATATACTAGACAAAAAGTGATATACAAATCACCAAATTGCCAAGTACTCACAGATTACCTATATTATGAGTGAGTGTATATGCAAATATTGTTTAATGGCAAGTAAAAAGTTTTTTCCATTAAATCATACTGGAAGAAGTCTATTTTTTTCTTGTACAAAATTTGCATGCTGGATTGTTGTAGCGTTAGCTGAGTTATGTAATAGTCTACAGAAGACACTACATCTCAACAGAACAGATTATCAGTAATTTCTTGTTTTTTCTCTTTAATTCTACTTGTTTTTCAAAGCTAGGCAAGTACTAGTTACATACAATATTTGGTTGAAACAAATCTGAAGTTAAGTCTCAATCTCCTTGTACTTCAAATGAGGATTAATTAGATTAATTTGTAATAGTATCTCAATGCTTGACCATCATTAAAAAAAGTTTAGTTTTTCACACTGAAAGCAACAGAAATAACTAATTAATCATTTTGTGTATTCATAAGTGAGTGATTGTTGTTTAATGCCAAAATGAGCAATTTTTTAGCTATATCATGGCAAGAACAAGTTAATTTTCAATGAGATGATGATGAGGTCTGCTTTGTACTAGACCAACATGCTTAGTTGGATTTTTATAGTGCTAGCTCACTGAAACAACAGTCCGTGTATAAACATGTCGCCCCACTCGGACACATTATCCTGATTCCGAGCCAACCAGTCTTTGTTGCGTGCCTGGCAGAGAAGTAACAAACAAGATGTTGCACGCTACGTCGTGCTAAGAATACCCCCACTCGTTCATTTGTAAGTAACACGGTAAACAGGAAGTAGATGTGCGGTAAACCTGGAAAGGGGCGACACGGTACAAGTCACCATGCCAAAGCCATATATCAAATATAAAATCATTTCTTCCAGTAGAAGCTGAGATAACTGTTACGAAAGTTTTCATTACGGCAAACATGAAAAATTCTAAGTCGCACTGTAAACAGGAAGTAGATGTGCGGTAAACCTGGAAAGGGGAGACACGGTACAAGTCGCCATGCCAAAGCCATATATCAAATATAAAATCATTTCTTCCAGTAGAAGCAGAGATGTCTGTTACGAAAGTGTGAACGGACGGATGGACGGACAAGGTGATTGTAATATATAATACCAATTTTATAATCTTTGGTTTGACCCGATTGGTGCTCAAACCCACAATCTACCGCACTCAAGGCGAGCACGCTAACTATTACACCACAGATGCGGTTAACAACTGATTGGAAACATTCGAAATGAAAGAAGATAAAGATATAAGTTTTTTCACTCAAGACAAATAGGAATATGTGATATCATTTTATAACTGATGATGAACACAAAGGGACATAACTCTAATACATACCCTGTTTTTACTTTCACATAACAACTCGACCACATCACTTCTAAGAGTGTCTTTGTTTTTATCTAAGAATTTCTGAACCTATAATGAAGACAAGTTAATTCATCATTTAATTTTTGGGTTTTATTACCCATAAAAAAAATAAAACAATGCATTTGTCATATCATTTATTATAAACAGTTTTTATCCTGCCAGGTAAGAATCATGTTAAACATAGCTATGTTCAGTAAACCAGCTGTCTGTGAAATATGACAATAATTAATTTTAGGAAATGTGAATCTTAATTTTCAAAATAAAATTGCATGTGATTACAACAGCATTTTTACAATTTACACTTTAAATTTTTCATATTCCGTAAAAATACACATTTTTGTTAAAAAAAACATTAATGGATTTTGGTTTGATACTGCCACTACAACATAAAATGCATGTAGGCTTACTTAATGGAGGCATGAAAATACATGTATTAAGTTTTATATATGAGATAACTATTTTGGTGTTTTTTTTAACTCAAGTTGAAGTTTTTTTTTTATAAATAATTTGTGCATAGATTTGTTTTTACCAGTATACTTACAAAGACAATACACATGTTCCTGTGGAAGTCATAGTTTGTATAACGGTTCAACATGGGTAAAATTATTTTTATTCCATTTTATTTCTCACTATAGCTCAGGATAAAGTTTTTACAAAAATAATATTACCCATGTTAAAACTACATATTTCACTGCAGGATAATTGTGACCAACACTTCTTATGTAGTCAATTCTTGCGACTGAATCTTTTTGATAGTTTTCGTAATTGTTCGAGCAAGGAATTGCCTTTGTTCAGCTCAATTTTACAACAACTTAATTTGTAAAATGAGCATAGAAGAATTCCCCAGCCTGTTGATATATTGAAGCAGAAATTTTATGACTCAATCATATATATGAAAGCTGAAAAGTTTACCAATTCCAGTGGCATGTCTGTATTTTCCTGTATACAGGAAGTGACCCCACCCTCTCCTGCGAGTACTTCTTACAATCACTTAAAGTTAACCAATTGGCCAATAAGTTTTTAAACTCTAGTTAAACACAGATCTTATTGCAGAAAAGTAAAAAAAATATATACCGGTATAGCGGAAATGAAAAAAAATCACTTTCTGAAAAAATTGTTGAAATGCAATGTGTCCTGGATGAAAATGTAAATCAACATGACAATGAACACATGGAATTTGATATCTGAAACTGACATCTGGCTTTGATACATAATGTGGATTTTATATGTGTATCAATACAGAAATGAAATACAATGGAACCTGTCTAATCTGACACACCAAGGGACCAGGGAAATGTGTCGGATTGTACTGGATGTCAGAATACTCAGGTTTTATTTTAGTTAACAGAAATACTTTGAGACCATAAATTTTTGGTGGATGTCACAAGATGTTGGAAAACTCGGGTGTCGGATTGCACATGTTCCACTATACCTTAATAACAAAATATGTGAATGAGAAAAAAAACTTACATTATATTTGATTTTTCCTGCGTAGTGACGGACAAAAAATTCTGGATCCGACATCCTTGGTTTTTCATACAATGGATTATCAGCATGATGAAAATGACATTTTTCTAAGAATGAGGTGTCTGATGCTTGTGGAAAACTACACTCATCGTCCAGAATGGACAATATTCCTGCTGGTTTACTGGCTAACAAGTCTATCACCGGCTGATTATCCTGAAATTCTATGTGGTGCCAGTCAATATTTTCCTTTGAATATTCATTTTGTTCTATTCTAAATATGTGTTGGTTGAAAAAGAATTGCATTGTCTCATTAGCATAATTTATGTTGAGCTGTTCAAAACCGTTTGTGTGAAAATCCTGAAAATAAAAAAAATAATACAAGTTTCAAAATAATGTTGAAGAGGTTCTGATTGGCTAAAAAGCAAAACCTAAGAAATTCTAGAGATGTACATATAAAACAGTAATAATGAGAGAGTAAAATATTCCTCAACTTTTACTCATGAATTTACAAAATTCAAAGAAGTCTTTTTCTTGTAACTTCATAATTGGTGAATTTTTTAATTCAATTTTTCTGTGAACGGAGATTGTGATTTTATAGTGTGTGATTTGCGACTGCACAAGCTCCTGTTTCCTCTCTTTTTCAATTGGTCTATATCATAGTATAACTGCTAAACACATTTTCCTTTACATATTTGTATATGCTGCTGTATTGCAGGCAACAGGGAATACAGGTTTTGTTAATATTGCTTTTACCAGAAGGGATATGGATGTAAATTAACATGAGAGGAAGAATACATTTTTATAAACAAGTTTCTGTTAAATGATGTCTTAATTCTGTTTTGTATGAATTGCTGTCATAAAAGACACATTTTACTGAATTTGCATATTAAGGGAGTGAGTGATTGCTGTTTAATGCCAAATTAGCAATTTTTCAGCTATATCAAGGCGAGAAGAAGTTACATTCGATGAGATGATAATGATGTCCACATTGTATTATATCAACATGCTTACTTGGATTTTTATAGTGATAGCTCACTGACACTACAGTCCACGGTTAGAAATTTTGCTTCATTTGGACACATTATCCTGATTAGCTTTCTCCTTAATGCTGCATGCTTAACAGAGATGCAACAAATACTAATTTCATAGTCTGATTTGACCTGATTGGAGCTTGAACCCACGATCTACCGCACTCAAGTCGATCATTCTTACCATTACACAAGCGATGCTGTTTTGCGTTTTAAGGATTATAATTCTTCTTGTGTGTTTTTATCCAAAATACATTTTAATGTTTCTCACCTCAAAACCAAATATATCAAGGACTGCAAGTGCAGTTGATTTTTCTCTTTCTGCACGACATGTGATTAGGTTAATCCTCTCTACTAACCATGTAAATAATCTACTGTACAGAGCTTTAGCAATGGCATCCCTGTAAAATAAAGACTAGAAAATTAATTCCCATAATGCATTGTTCTCATTGATTTTAGTTACAATAGTCACCCTCTTATAAAGTCTTATAAAGACAACCTTTCTTATCAGACCAGATTTCAGATGTATTGAGATAGCAAAGTACATGTACTACTAAATTCCCCCCCCCCCCCCCATCACAGGTCACCCCTTTTATAAGGCCACTTTAGTAGGGATGACTTTACAAAAGCGGGACTACTGTAAACGGAATGGCAGTTAATATTCACTTATTGTAGTGACTAGGTTTAATGGTAATGGAAGCAGAAGTTTCTGGCGAAAAAAAACCCAGAGTATAAGTAACCTGGTAACCGCATACACATAAGGTATCAATCAAGCTGTGAGATGGTCTTATTACATATATCTCATTGGTGAAAATGAAATTTATCTCAAATTTAAATTTAATTGATTGATTATTAATTGATAGTTGGTTTTTTTTATAGTTCAAAATATTTATTCAGAAACATAACATTTTTTATTTCATGCCAACATAATGCTACAACTGTTCAGGTCTACTGAAACTGTCTCTGATCATGTTTACTGAAACTGTCTCTGATCATGTTTCTTGAAACTGTCTCTGATCATGTTTACTGAAACTGTCTCTGATCATGTTTCCTGAAACTGTCTCTGATCATGTTTACTGAAACTTTCTCTGATCATGTTTCCTGAAACTTTCTCTGATCATGTTTCCTGACACTGTCTCTGATCATGTTTACTGAAACTTTCTCTGATCATGTTTACTGAAACTGTCTCTGATCATGTTTCCTGAAACTGTCTCTGATCATGTTTCCTGAAACTGTCTCTGATCATGTTTCCTGAAACTGTCTCTGATCATGTTTCCTGAAACTGTCTCTGATCATGTTTCCTGAAACTGTCTCTGATCATGTTTCCTGAAACTGTCTCTGATCATGTTTCCTGAAACTGTCTCTGATCATGTTTCCTGAAACTGTCTCTGATCATGTTTCCTGAAACTGTCTCTGATCATGTTTCCTGAAACTGTCTCTGATCATGTTTACTGAAACTGTCTCTGATCATGTTTCTTGAAACTGTCTCTGATCATGTTTACTGAAACTGTCTCTGATCATGTTTCCTGAAACTGTCTCTGATCATGTTTACTGAAACTTTCTCTGATCATGTTTCCTGACACTGTCTCTGATCATGTTTCCTGACACTGTCTCTGATCATGTTTCCTGAAACTGTCTCTGATCATGTTTCCTGAAACTGTCTCTGATCATGTTTCCTGAAACTGTCTCTGATCATGTTTCCTGAAACTGTCTCTGATCATGTTTCCTGAAACTGTCTCTGATCATGTTTCCTGAAACTGTCTCTGATCATGTTTCCTGAAACTGTCTCTGATCATGTTTCCTAAAACTGTCTCTGATCATGTTTCCTGAAACTGTCTCTAATCATGTTTCCTGAAACTGTCTCTGATCATGTTTCCTGAAACTGTCTCTGATCATGTTTCCTGAAACTGTCTCTGATCATGTTTCCTGAAACTGTCTCTGATCATGTTTCCTGAAACTTTCTCTGATCATGTTTCCGGTTGGGTTACATGTACACATGTATTAATTGATTGTTGTTTCAACTCAAATGAGTAGAATTTCAGCTATATTTATGACAAGAACAAGTAACATTTGATGAGATGATAATGATATCCACTTTTTACTACACTAACACACTTAGTTGGATTTTTATAGTGTGAGCTCATTGAAACAATAGTCCAAGCGTAGACATGTCACTCCATTTGAACACATTATCCTGATTCCGACCCAACCAGTCTTTGCTCTTTCTCCTTAATACTTCATGCTTAGCGGAGAAGAATCAAAAACCAGTTTCATAGACTTTAATTTGACCTGACCACGGTTAAAACACATGACCTACCACACTTGAGGAAAGGACGCAAACCATTACACATCACCGATGCAATTTGAAATGTAAGTGAAATTTACCTAGAATCTAATGCTTGATCAATGTTGTATGGTGAAACTACTCGATCTCCTCTTGTTTCCTGGAATCAAAATACATTTAAAATATTTAACATCAACCCTATTCTATTGTTAAGGAGCGGTCATACTATACGATTTTCGGTCCGATTTTTCCTTTCAACAAAAACTATATTTCATGAACACAAAAGTCAAATCGAATGGAATGTCGGGCTGTGTGAACACTTGGCCATTTGAATTACCTGTGCAACAGATGCAGAATCGTTTGGAATTAGGATGTAAAATCGTACAATGTGACAGCAACTTTAAATTTTCAACACATAATTTTTTTTTAATTTCTGTTACTTTTTGAGATAATTACTTTTCCCTGAGAAAAGTCATTCTGTGTACATAGGGTTTGTCAAACTTCCAATAAAGACCACAGCATTATATTTGAGTTATTTAAGTTAATGAACAAACGAAATATCTTTCAAAAAAATTAACAATATGTTTTCATTCTAACAACTTTGCCACACTTGAGCTTTGAACCACAACTTTACTAAAAAACAATGAAATAATTAAATAAAATATTTAGGCAGAAAATGTTTAACTAACCACTCGTAAATGACTAGAAGTAAAGAGTTGTTATCGTTACTTAAGTTACCACTAAGATAGAGGACGACAAATTAGGTGAGAATGGTTTTTTTCCATGATTTTAGGTTTACAGATAGGTTTGGTTAAAGATTAAACAGCAAAGAAACTGTCTTTTCACTTACGATGCGACATGTAAATTCCTTATTCAATCATATAATAAATAAGACTTACTGTGACTTTGCTGGTAAGAGCTTGTTTGAGCCAATCTTCTGACAGCTGTAAGAGATGTGATATCCATTTTATCTCTGCATCGTTACCCAATAATACAGTATCATGGGAGGAGTCATGCACTCGTTTAAAGTAAATATTCCCAATGTGTAAAACTGCTGCTAGTATTTTGTAGATTGTGTCCTTTTCATTTCCTTCAAAGTTCAACACATGCATAGCACCGGTCAAAACACGAAAATTTTCAGCATCATCACGACCAGGAATATCACAATTTCCACCCTGAAAATAAAATGAAAAGATTAAGTTTCTTTGTTGTATAAATAGAAACTATACAGCTTTATGAATTTTTTTTTTTTTTTTTATTCCTTTCCTTAATACTCTCATAGCAAGATTTGAATTAATTAAAAAAAGATTTTTTTTTTAAATTTACCGAATGGAAACCAAATGTGGGACAGACGGATGTACAAACATGGGTAAAATTTAATGCCCCCTGATGCCTAGGGACAGGGGAATAATTAAACATGTGATTCTATCACACCTAATTAAAATTTACGTAATCTGTTGATTTATTTAACATAAAATTTACAACTATTTTTATTTTTTAATGCCATATTATTTCAATTTGATCAGCAGTTAGTAATCACATAACAATGGCATCAAACTTTTTTATGATTTAACTAGTCAAATTCAGCTGTTTTACATCTTTTTATATCTTTTACACTTAATTGGCACAAAAACATAATCTACCAGGTATGCTTTAGAAGAACAATTTATCATACAGGGTATCTCATTACCTGATTAAGATAAAAGTATTTTGACGCTGATTGCAGACCATACTTTTTCTTTTCTTCAACTGTCATACCAGCCAACATTTCATAAAAGACATGATAGTTTCTCTCATCTGTTGCCTGCAAAGACAATAAAAAAAATAACATTAATAAATTTTATTTACGAATATGCAAAATTTTCAAACCATTCGACAAAAAAAAAAATTACAAAATATAATATTGTCCATATATACTTTTGCATTCTAATCATAATATTAAGATGATGTGTATTATGTGAAAAATTAATCATAGTGCAGCTGTACTTATTTGATTTTGAGAAAAATGGGAAATTTGAAATTTCGACCAAAAATATCAAAATTATACTCAGAAAAAAAAAATCCTGAACAACTATGATCACAACTCAATTCATGTGAATATAAATAAAATACATCAAAATACAATTTCTTAATTAAATGTAATACACATACTAAAGATTGCTTTGTTTCAACTTTTTATTTCTTGTTCAAAGGCCAATAACTCTTTTCATTTTTCTTGCAAGTACAATAATTATAATTTATGTGTCTACAATTACAAACAAAATAAACCAACAGGACATATTCAAAGTAAAAAAACAACTTCCAACATACTATAGCAGAATAGACTATGGTACCAGTAAATTGTCTCATTTTTATATCAAAGACGACACATTTTTCTCAATTTATGTACATGAAGTAGATTCTAATTTTTTTCTAAAACCGGTGAATAGTGCATTCTATTTTTAAACCTAAGGTAGTATATCATTGATTAACTATTGTTTTAACTTCACACAAGCAGTATTTCAGCTATATTCATTACAAGAAATATGTCATATACAAGAAGAAAGTGGTAATAGATGGCTTCATTGATTGCTGCAACTTAAATGTGATATAATGGATTTGGATTTTGGATGGCGGTCAGTTTTATTGGTGGAGGAAACCGGAGGACCTGGAGAAAACCACCGACTTGTCGCAATTCACTGACAAACTTTATCACATGTTGTACACCTTGCCCTGATTGGGAATCGAACTCACAACATCAGTGGTGATAGGCACTGTTTACATAGGTAGTTGTAAATCCAACTACCATACAATCACAGCCACGACGGCCCCTGGGATATATTGGTAAAGGAAAGGGGGAATAAAATATCTAACCTTCACAAAAATCTTTAAACTATAAAAACTAGAATTCTCTTTCAAAATAGCCACATGTACTTTGAAAAATTTCATGTAACACATGATCACGACTACATACTTTTCAATTACAAGGTTTGCTTTTTATTGACATGGCAATACATAAATATACATGTATTTAAATTAAAGTGATACAAATTTGTTTTTTTAAAGTTAAGTATTTTTTTGTCGGATGTTAGTTCTGTTCGATGAAGCATGTTAAATAAGACATATCAAACAGAATATATAACTAATTTAATTTTCTGACACTTTATTATGTAAATATTACCAATACCCAAAAATCATCCCTATAAATGGATTTATTACGAAAGATTTATTCAGAAAAAAAACCTTTAAATATCAGTTGAAGCAATAAATTTGGTTAAAAGTCGTTTCAGAACTACGGTAAAAAGATTTGATCGGTTTTCCTAGCTAATTTTCGCTTCATAAAGAGACATTAAATGAATCAAACAAAGTTTTATAAAGTGGACCAATGTTACAAGAATTATTTGTCAATCAAATATTTGACGATATCTTAAAAGTTTGTACAACAGTGATCCAGTCTCTATCTAGAAGATTATATTTGTAATTGTTGATGAGTTGTGACATCAACACAACTAAAGTATTATAATATAGCCGTCTTAAAATGAATCCTTTGAAAAGTTTCGTAAAATGGAGAGTCGTTTAAAATATGTTTGTAGTATACACATCTTAGATACTAGTTAATTAATCTATAAACTATTCAATTTCTTGACAATACTTTTAAGAGAAATTCTTAAAATTTCAATTTAAACAGTATAAAATGGGCCTTAAATGTACAATTTAACTTGAGTTTAATTCTAAAAAGAATTCCAGCCATCTTAATATTACAGTATTTAGTAGTATTTATGCTATATTTTATGTTGTAGAAATGTCAGTGGGAGATCTTACTCTATTGAAATCTTAGAGGTTTTGCAGGTATGAATTTTACTTGGATTACCTCATGAGCACCAAAATAAACTTTAGGTGGCCCATTGGTTAATTTTGTACTAGAATCCCCATATTCTATCTGAACCTTTATTCGGTGCCAAGAATTACTGTGTTAAAATTTCAGAAAGATCAGTCAAATAGAACTACAGATGGAAAACAACGACAACGATTTTCTGGTGGTAAAAGATATATAAAATTGTAGAATGTAAAGTACAATAGAAAAATTACACTCCACAACTTTCATATCATATGATTGATTGACTTTTGTTTAACATCAAGTGAGCAGTATTTACGTTATATATGCTACAAGGACAAGTTAACAAACAATGAATGATGAAGGTAAAATGGTGGCACTGAGCAGACGTTTTGATTTCCAAAAGAGGATATAATGCATAGGCTCGGAAATTTTCATTGCCATGCATCACTAATGGCCACTAATAACAAACTGTTGCTAATTACGTGCTTCTTTAAGTTATTTTTGACATGCAAGGAATGTGACAAGTCTCCAAACATGAGAAACTCAATTACATTCTTGTCCTAAAGGACAGTTGTTTATTTGATCCACCCCCGCACAATTAGCGGATGTCCTGTCTCCTTCATCAGCGGAGAAACTAGGTCTTATTTCAATAACCCCGGGGATCCCAGTGGGTTCTTATCTTATTTGTGTATTATCCCATAATAATATATTTATTGTTATTCATATACAATTTTTAAATATAAAACTGTTTTAAACATGTTTTTATCCCAAAATATTGGTCAAATTTTTCTCCACGGCTGAGTTTAATTTAAAGAGTTCTATGACCTTTGAAAAAAAATAATAAACATTGAAAATAACAAATATGTGCTACTATTGATTGAAAATGAAAAGCTTAACACCGACGACCGACAATCATAACACGAAACACTCCCACGACAAACCTCGAACTCTTTAACATAGACATTATAATGTGTCATTAGTTGGTGTCAGGCAGGGTTACTAAATAGGCTACCCATGGCTAAATTTGAAATTTTAAAACATAATAAAATTTATTATACATTTAATGGACTTTCCTTTTTTTAAATGATTCTATTAGGTAAATATAATGGATGTTGGTGTATGTAGATAAATATCTCTTCAACTGTGTAAAATTTCACAGCCTTCAGGATATTAATACAATCGGCTGAATGGTATTGCCTAATATAAGGATATATATATAAAAAAAATTAAATTAAAAAAAAACACATATTTCTATAGGCACAACATTGAAACTTTTATTTATATTTTCTTGTGTACCTCTTAGTAGATAAATATTTTCATCAAGTTTTTTTATTAATGTAAACTGAAATTATAGTAAAAACTTTTCAATTTGCATGACACTCACTGAAACATTTATTTATATTTTTCCTGGTGTACCTCTTAGAGAGTAGATATTTTCATCAAGTTTTTTTTTTTATTAATGTAAACAATTATCGAACGAATTTGAATTTTTCAATTTGAACAGACCCGTCCTGCTTCAGAGAACAATCAACATCTTATTTAAAACATAATAGTAAGAGATTATCATCTATTCTAAAATGACGGCCTATATATCGTCAACCAGTATATGTCGGTATATATCTACCTTTAGCACCTGCGCACTCAAATTATCGATTGGAACCAAAAAAACATAATTTAAAAAGTTTCTGTAATGAATAAAAGCCTACAAGGCCGTTTCCGTGAGGTCATACACAACAACTACACATTATATTATTTTGTTTACATGTATACACAAATATGCGATGAAAATGCACTCATCTGGGGTTTTCCCCGACAGATGTCGCTAGCGCTCGGGAAAAATTAATCGAATATAAATGCCCAACCCATGGTTAAATGAGCACAAATCTACGGCTGCCATGAATCATTTCTTAAATAAAGATGCATTAAAAAAATAATTCAAATTAAATCTAATCATGTTTGAAAGGGATTTTAAATTTGCTCTGAAATCCTCTTAATTCTTCTTATAGTAATTATCTATATACAGTTTAATATTCAAAGAAATCAGACCCTTCCACCACACCCTTTTCCCATTTAGATGAAATATTATAATTCAAAAAGGGCAATATCCTCCAATAAAAAAATGGTCCCATCAAAATTCTGTATGGATATGTGATTCTCCATATGGTAATATGCAAGGAAGCAAAGATTTAAGGAATTCCCATTTAAATTGTAGGAGCTGTACAAACAAACTTTGGTGACGCACAAACAGACAGGATGAAAACAATATGTCTCCCCAAGAAGGGAGGAGACATAACTATTCATTGGCCAACAAATACCAGCAGTAAAAATGTTATTTTGATAGTTCTTTCACATATTTACTAGTCACGAGCTTGACTGACGGCTAGAGGAAATATTGGACTCAAGAAGAGGGCATAGTCACTTGAAATTAACCCAAGCAAGTTTAAAGTAAACAAGATGAAATATTATAACCTTCGACATTTACCTATAAAATTAGAAAAATAATGAAATTTGAGATTCACAAAAAAAAAAATATTTTTGTTACAAACATTTAATAATGAAATTTGAGATCCACAAAAAAATGTTGTATTTTTTTTCTTTTGCAACAAACATTTAAAAATCTAAAAGAAAGTTACGAGTCAAGGATATGTACGATATGTATATAGTTTAATGTGATGTAAAATGTGTAATTTATGTTGCTTCAATGTGTATTTTCTGCGTGAACAAGTATCAAATCATGCTTCAAAAATAATTATAAGATTTTTAGTTATCCCACAACTTATTCATTTTTCATTTATCTATAAGACATTTTTTATTTTGTTCAAAAAAAGTAAATAATAAGTTTCAATTCAATGTTCCTATAAAATATTAGAACTATAAAAACACATCTTTGATCACTGTCGTCAAATAAAAAGCACATAAAAGAAGAAAAATAATAACAAAAATGGCAAAAATGACAATGAAAATACCTTATATCTAAGATTTGAGAAATAATGTTTATGTAGGGGCAATAAAATCTTACTGAACTTTTCATGAACTGGTTTGCTTTAAATTACAATTTAGAATCTTCCCTCGGACCATCATATATCAACTGAAAGCAATGAAGAGAAAACTTAACAGAATTCACTAAACTAAGATATCTATCATCTACAATAGATAATGTGACTAAAGCTTGTATATATTATTTCCTAGGTCCTGTAAAGTAGGGTAGAAATTAAATACCCCCCCAGCGATATTTTTTGGTGTAAAAACTCAAATTGGTACTCAGTAATGTCAATGGAAATATACTACATGTGTACCAACTAAATATTGTTTAGAATTTGTCCAAAAAATCATGGCCCTACTAGCTTATACAATAGAATGCTTACACGGATTGCGACAATAGACATTATAATTACTGGTCTGATAGTTGTCCACAATGGACACTGTAATGACTGGTCAGATATTGCCTACGATGGACATTTCAATGACTGGTCTGATATTGTCTAAAATAGACATTACAATGACTGGTCTGATATTGTAGACAGATCTGATAGTTGTCTACAACAGACATTACAATGATTGGTCTGATATTGTCTAAAATAGACATTACAATGACTGGTCTGATATTGTCTAAAATAGACATTGCATTGACTGGTCTGATATTATCTACAATTGACACTGCAATGACTGGTCTGATATTGTAGATGGGTCTGATATTGTCTACTATAAACATTGCAATGATTGGTCTGACAATATCCATTTAAAAAAAATAAAAATAATAATTAAGTTTTTCACCTAACTTTGAGTTATTTAAAGAAATATAATACAATTTGACAAAATGATTTATTTCTAATTTCTGACCCAAAACAATAAATTAAAGATAGTATGGTTAATGACCTAATATAACACTATATTATGTTCTGTTAGTGATGGTTGATTGCAGCCATTGAGTGTTACGACCTTTTATTTTCTACATATTGACAGTGACAAATCACAGATTTTATATATATTTTAGATCATGTTTATGTCCGTTTTTTTCATACTATAATCACCATAACAATCATAATTATTTTTTATTGGTGAAGAATTTGACAATACAAATAAAATTAGGCTTATGACCATGAAAAAGTACACAGATCTTTTGATTTTGATTTCAGAACCTGAAAACAAGATATGTCCCTAATAAAGATCTTGAACTATTTCAATGTATTAATTTCAGGGTAACCCTGTAGCTCTAATTCAGCAAATATGGCCTTCGACTATCATACTGGCAAAGATGGCAGATCAACTGCCTCTAGGTCCTTTTTGTTGATTAAAATTAAGAGTAATGTCTGTCAGACTGTGAAATTTCAGAAAATGCAAAAAAAGGTTATATTTATAGTTTTGGTGATGTTAATCTGTGGTTATACTGAAGCAAATTAATATTGTAAGGCAATGATTTAGAGTAGTGACAGATATTTGTGACAGTGAAAACATAAATTGATGTCAATAAATATTTTCATTCTTATTCTAATGCAATCTTAATTTCAAATTTTAACAATAGAGATAAGTATAGTTGATCGATATATGTCCCCTACTATAAAATGTCTTAAAATGACTGGCCATCTTGACTTTTGGAGAAAAAAATACATTTTGTGCATTAACCCCTCTTTGTGCACTACTTCTCTACAAAAAAAATGAATTCATGATCTTAAAAATGTTTTCCTGTTACAAACGGTAACATAAAATATGACGGACAGAGAGACAGCAACTGCAAGGGACCAATTACTGCAAACATTGCTTATGGTTCCCTAGCTTGTGAATATCTATGAACTAATGAATTTGATCAACTTATAATTTAGTGGTCTAGCCTAGAACCAATCACGAAAATTTTACAGCAACCTCCATATGACATGTAACATTACCAGTCATGTCAAAAATTTCACATCGTCTTGTAGAATTCTTTTTTAATATCTCATTTTTTTAAATACTTGTTTACGCATTATAAACCATGGTGATATAATCGTGGATACATCTTAGTGTATAAGAGCACAAAAGTGACACTTTCATAAATATTTAAACATAGCGTAATGTAAAACAAGAAAAAAACATTCAATTTTTTTTTAACATGCGATGAAATTTGGGCTGGTTTTCTGAATATCATTTTTATGCCTTTGGCAAGCTTCTTATATTATATGTTTGGCCAACATACAAATTGTTGTTATTTAAAAAGATAGGTATGTATATAATCTGATAGGGAGATATTTAAATATATGACACTTCTGTATAGATGCCTAATGTGATGAAAGTCTTTACGCACCTGAGTAACCATGCGTGACTTCTCAAGGAGATATTCAGATGTTCTAGCGCCTACCATTGAACCACTGTAAAAAAAGAAGTATAATATAATTAGTATGATAGTTTGGATTTTATTCAAATCTAAACAATACGATATCTACAGTGGGTGTATTTCTTAGGCCACAGTTTGAAATCTATTTCTTGTATTAGGAATGTGTTTACGGTCAACTTTAAAAGACGTTTGTGTATTGGTCATCAGATTTTACTGGCTACATAAAAGTAATTGATATTATATCCATTGTAAAAATATTTGATTGATATACATGTATAAGAAAATCTTCAAATATACTGTAATACATCTGGTACCTGGATAAAAACCATGTTATTTTCAATTTCGAAGAGGTCATTAATCTAACTTGGCCAATTTAGTTTAAACAAATTTTTTGGGGTCAAACTAGCACATAAAATTTACAAACATAATACAGGTTTATGTGATAAAATTTGTCAGTCTTGCGACAGGTCTGTGGTTTTCTCCGGGTACATACGTTTCCTCCACCAACAAAACTGACTGTCAAGATATAACTGAAATATTGTTGAAAGTGGCATTAAACACCATAATCCCTCCCTCCCCCTACATGAATGGGATTCAGAAACAAGCAATATGCTTATATAAATCTGTTTTCCTCACTCAGCAAATTAAAAAAAAAAAAAAATAAACGTCTGCTCTATCAACTTCGACAAGAGTTTCGATGGTTTGCTTCACTGCAACAAAAAAATGTTTGAATCATATCTGATGCACTACTGATCAATACTTCTTTACTTTAAAATTTGTATTTCTAAAACATACAGCAATGTTGAATATACATATAATTAGAGACTGACGTGGCTGTGATTATATGGTAGTTGGATTTACAACTACCTATGCAATCAGTGCCTATCACCACTATCGTTGTGAGTTTGAATCCCACTCAGGCAAGGTGTACTCAATACAACATTATGTGATCAAGTTTGTCAGTGACTTGCGGCAGGTCGATGGTTTCTCCCGGTACTACGGTTTCCTCCACCAATAAAACAGACAGCCACAATATAACTGAAATATTGTTGAAAGTGGCGTTAAATATAATAACCCTAACCCTAACCTACAATTAGATTTGTCATTCAGAAAAAAAATAACATTGAGACTTTTAAGAGTTGAGCACTTATCATTATCAATAAGAAAAAAAAAAGAAAAAAATTCAAATGTGTCATCCAATCTTATACAAAATTAACATGATAATTTCCTATATTTGATACAAAATTGAAGTTATAAAAAACAGTTTATTTTATTTTAAGAAGGCATAGCAAACGTAAAAAATATTTTTTTCAGTTTAATAGCCTGTTTGTCACAATTTTCCTTCTTATCGGATTGAAATGAACAAGATTTGACTTTAATCTCTGATAAACCATTTAAACCCTAATTTGATTGGCCTGTATTGGTATTTTGATATCTTTGTTAAAAAGAATTTAGGTCTATTTTATTTATGTATAAAAATTGACTTCTCCCCATGTGTTAACATGACACTGTAAATGAATATTACCTAAGTATTTAAACTAATTGTTTTAAAGTTCTATGTAAACTGTTTTGTCATTGTTCATATAACAATAATACTCCACCTTACTTACACATATGTAATCAGAGTTTGTAATACTATGTATTGTAAGTCTTTGTACAACTCATTTTGTTTTATTAGAACAGCTTATGGGTATAAGAAACAAAATATTGAAAAAACTTTGTACATGTATTGCTCATTTTTCAAAATGGTGTGATTAGAACAGTTTATAGTCATAAAGTATATGCTAGCTGTTTATTGAAAAATAATTTTGTGACCATTTAAAGAAACAAAAGTAAATATATCTTATATCTAATTCTAACATGACATCCTTCTTTCACTTTGTAAAAAACGAGCGATTTATCGATTGGGTATAATCTCATTAGCACATGCGCCTGTGCATGTGACTGACTTTCCCGTCGTAAATGTACACGTTGATGAATTATCGTCTGCTTGAATTTGGCAGCATAAATTGTGTGCGACATATTCCGCAAACGTAAATATAAATAACCGTCTTCCAATCAAAGTATACTACCGTATTTGTACTCTTAAGACATATCAGAATCAAAATAAATCATGGAAGCCAGAATGTGTTTTGAGTTTTAACTCTGGCTCGGGATAACATACTCATATCCGCCAACCCATGTTAAAACTCCCAACACATTCTGGCTTCCATGATTTATTTCTTAAATAATTTAGTGTGAATGACACATTTCTCGAATATCGTCCATTACATACTCCTCTCAAAGTCATAATATTGTAAAGAAAGACAAATAATTAAAAAATCTCTGGGAGCTAGAAAATCAAAGAGCCAAAACAGGATAGCCTAAATTGGCTTAGATTACCTCTGTTTTACAGGGATGATCCCGGTTAGAAAATAAAATAACTGAAATCAATGATAAATAGCTGAAACCCACTACACCCTTTCAAAATGGTTATTTTTGACATGTTCTGACCGTGTCCAACAATTTTCGGAAAACAATTTTCAGAGGAAAATAGCTGAAATCAGTTAAATAACTTAAAAAAAAATCATCCCTGGTTTTAATAATAAGAAAAAAATAAGATCCACTTTGTGTGCCATAAGTCAAATATCTGCTACCTCTTATTTACAAGTCAGAGACTATTGGCTACCTCAGACTAAGTTAGACATGTACATCCCTACCTAATATGCTATTTACTGTTTTTGTCTCATTGTAGTCACCCATATTTTTTGTCCAGTAGTACCTAGTGTTGCCAAAAACATTAGGCAAAACAAAAAATATATGTCTGTTTACCGTTACATGCTCCAAAAAAATAGGGTAGGTAGGTCGGATTTCCATTTTATTTTATTTTTTCATTTTATTTCACATACGGAAATTCCGGATTGTGGACCTATCCGTATCCGGAAAAGGTACCGGACGTTAGAATATATTTGATTGCTCTCCGGTCTGAAGGTGTTATAATACCTCAAAAAAATTGTTGCGGTCGTATAATAAAAAAAATTGATGCCTATTATTTTTCAGGATGTTTTTTTAGGCCAAAGATTTCTAATGTGTCCACTTTCACTTTTGATTTACCGATAAAATGAACTAGGGTCACTGCTGAAAATAGGGTCGGTCGGGTAACCGTAAACAGACATATTTTTTTTTGGCCTTAAAAGACAGCTATATAATATGATTAAGCCATTCTTTTTGTATTACAGTATTCACTCTCTTATAAAGACAGATTTCAGATGCACTCAGATTGTAAACTTCTACTAAACTGTCCCCCCTCTAGAGGAGCCACCCCTCTTACATGGCGATTTTTTCATAGCAGGAGGTTTATGGTGTTTAATTTCACTTTCAACAATAATTCAGTTATATCGTGAAGGTCGGTTTTATTGGTGGAGGAAACTGGAGTAGACAGAGAAAACCACCAACCTGCCGCAAGTCACTGACAAACTTTATCACAAAATATTGAATTGAGTACACCTCTCCTGAGCAAGATTCGAACTCACACCGTTAGTAGTGAAAGGCACAGATCGGGCCTTATAAGAGCAGTACTATTGCACAAGTTATTTGATTATACATACCTCTTGAAGAATACTTCAATGTATTTTCCAAATCTACTAGAATTGTCGTTGCGTATTGTCTTAGCATTTCCAAATGATTCTAACAATGGATTCGCTTCAAGGATCTGTTCCGTTATTAGGTTGTTACCGTTCTTGTTGACAGCGGCCAGATATTGCATCACTAACTTTGTAGCTTCAGTTTTACCAGCTCCACTTTCTCCACTGAAAAAGTATAGAAATGATTTAAAAAATCATAATCATATTTTTTGCATAACTTGGATGTAAGTTTTTCATAGAAGACATGTGTTGCCTGCCTTTTTTCAATTGTATAAAATATTTGTATTACACAAATAAATGTGGGTCTATATGAAGTTGCATATTGGAGATGTGTACCCCATCTGTAATACATTTAAAATGGATATTACATTGCAAATCAATGGGAAAACTAGAGGCTCCCAGGAGCCTGTAATCGCTCACCTGGTTTTCAATTTGACATCTAAAGTTGATAGAAAATGGGGGTGTTGCACGTAATTTGGAAAGTGGGCCACCCAAAGATCATTTCAACTCAAAGAGGGAGAGGCGTTAAGGTGCAAAATTGGCCCCACATTTTATCAAAAAATAATGCTTGACATAGAATAAAAACAATTTACTAATTTAATTGTTATATTTACAAATTTTAAAAAAATATATCTTTCCGTGAGATTGGGTGCGCTATGACGTCATAATGACATCATGATTAGACGGATAATGCTAAAAATGGACTATAAACGACATATTCAATGTACATTTTAGCTATGTTATATACATACCTCCACAGTCTTCCACCAACACCAAATTGAGCAGTTGTTTTGAGCATAGAGAGTTAATGATTGTATCAAAATATTTTGTTGGTGAAGGATTGTGGAGGTTGTTAAATATTAATTTATCAATAACCTCGACCAGACCCTTAAAATCAATATTTTCACTCTTCTGATTGTATATATGATACCATTATGTATATATACACAATCTCTGTACATTTTATGATTCATTTCAAGTAATGAAATTCATCAGTAAATAACTTGTTTCTGTAAATAATTTTATTTATTTTAAATACAGTGTGTATACATTGAAACCAGGAGAAAAACTCAGTGCATGCAGTCCGGCGTCAATGCGATAAAAAGAACTGGGGACTATAAGTTCCATATATGACCCCATATTTAATGAATCATTGTCTTAGAAAATACTTGATTAAAATTTGATGTGTTTTATTTTATAGACGACATCATATTGTTGATGTTAAAACTTGTTTCCAACAAAATCGATACGTATTTGACGTCATTGTGACGTCATGAGCGTTATTTGTTTTCTGTATTTCGTGGAATTTTTCCCACGATATTTCGACGGTTTTCGAAGAAATTAAGCACCTCCGTAGTCGTGCACCAGACAATATTTTACCAGATTATTAAAATAAATAAAACACAACTACTGTTAAAGTATTTTTTTGGTGCACGAGGTGTTAAATTTCTTGAAAATCGACGGGAAAATGTTCAAATATTACAAGCGCTTAGATGACGTTTTGATGTTTGAGAAGCAATATTTGCCTAAAAAACGATGGTCTGTCGGCACGTAACAGTTATATAACATAAAAATAAAATAAACACCACTTCATCCAAAATAGGATTTTTTCATAAGTCCCCAATTATTGATCATATATTTTCTTCCGGGATACTGAAATAGTCATTACTACCGGGATACTGAGGTAGTTTTAATGGTCTATCGATGATACTTCTAAAATGAAGTAAAATAGTTTGATCCAAAAGGAGTAGATATTTGTTGGGCACAATCCAACATATCCTTAAGAAGAGTTTGAAGATACCAAAGGAGCAATCAGAATCCGTATATGCGTTCTGTCATGTGCATAAGTTAGTGTTTGCATGATTGACAGACAATATTCATCATATTGTTTTCTAGCTTCTGAACTGTCGATCGAGAAAAAAATAAAATATTCTAGACAGGCAGCATATAGCCAGTCAATGGGGTTTGCAATTAATGTTTCGCATGCACAATAGCGACCCAAGACCACAAGGTGTGGAAAATAGAAATATTCTTCTGTGGTTTAAATGTGTATTAACTACATTACATGTAAACTGTATTATTCTGTTTGATAAAGTCCTTTAACTAGAACAGAAAAAAATGTACCCTTGAGTGAAATATTGTTGTAATAAAATATCGTAAACGTGATGTACAAGTATGAAAGCATTTCAAGGTATATTTTAAATGAGGTTGAAACATGTCGCCATTTGATATCAATTCGGTTGTATTTCATTTTGACGATTTTAATTACGGAAGACGATCACAACCATATTTTTTTTAACAATTGCAACTCAGCTGGGTTTTTTCATAACATATAATAAAATGAAAAAATATATATCACACTATCGGAACAGTTCCAACATTCAATAGAAAAATCGTAGAAATAATATCATTTAGTGTCCGTCGTCTGTTATCCATAACTTTTCATATTAATATTTATATTTAATCTTTTTCTTAGAAACTGCAAAACCAAATGCTTTATTTTACGTTATCAAGTTCTCTCAACCCGCACCTTGGTATTTTTTTTCTAGATTTATGATGGTTGTCCGTAAAAATGTACTGGAATATATCATAACATTGGTTGTCGTTAAGAATAAGGTACAGTTAAAAAAGTGTTTAAAAAAAATTCAAATATGACAAAGTTCTATTCCCCAAATAAATCTATCTATTACTTCTTTAAGGTTAATACCAAAATTTCGACCAGTTTTCGACAATCAATGTTAATAAGTTTCTGAATTGATATGATCTCAATATGTACATTATCAATGTCATAGCAGACGATGAAACCAAAATTGGTCTGTATGAGATATATTTTTTAAATGATTAAAGCTTTGTTAAGGTGACGAAAAAATGAATTACGAAAAAATACAATTTGAACGTGAAATAATAGATGTGGTACGTAGTTCTTACATTTAAAAATAACATTTTTAGATAAGATTTCTTGAGATCATTCATGCAATTTCAGCATCATAATATAACCTCTGACAAATGAAGCGATCAAAATAATGAGAGATTTTATCACGTGAAACAAACCGTCGAAAACAGGAGACCGTCGAAAATGGGTGACATTGCGACATTACTATTCGTTCACTTTAATTTCATAATACAGTTTCGGAACATGTTTTTATTCCTGAAAACAATCCACATTGCATATTAAGTCAAATTTATGCTTTGTTTATTGAGTTTTATTATGCTTTGTTTTCCTTTTTGTTTTTGTTTTTTAAAGATATGCATTATAATTCAATGATACATACGTTCTGTATTCTGAAAAAAATGACGTTCAGTGCTTTTCATTACCTGACTTTGTTGGTCCGCTGTGAGGAATTAGATGCACATATTAACTAACTGTATTTATTTCTGAAAAGCACATATTGTGAGGTGGGGCCGATTTTGGCCCTTATAGCTCCCAGTCCTTTCAGAGCAAAAAATTTTTTAGATGTGATTTTTATCTCATAATATTCCTAAACGGAATAAACTGGCTGAAAAAATCTCACAGAAAAACCAGAATATATGTTAAACTACTGATTGCCATGTAGCTGCAGCTAAAATTTGAGCTCATTTTGACTTATACTAAAGCAGCAATGGACAATTGAAGAAATTTCTATTTTTGGTAACAGCAGCCATCTTGAATGGAGGGCGGGGCTGTCAGACACAATATTGAAAGGGGACCACCCAAGGACCATCCCAGCCAAATTTGTTTTAATTTGGTTCAGCGGTTTCAGAGGAGAAGATTTAAATGTGATCTTTTATTAAAATATGCCTAATTTGCATAATCGGTATAAATCGGCTGAAAGAAAAATTTCACAGAAAAACCCGGAATATTTGTTAAACTACTCCTTGTCATGTAGCTGCAGTTAAAATTTGAGCTCATTTTGACTTGTACTAAACCAGAAATGGACAATTGAAGAAATTTCTATTTTTAGTAACAGCAGCCATCTTGAATGGAGGGCGGGGCTGTCAGACACAAATTTGAAAGGAACCCATCAAGGGTCCATCCCTGCCAGGTTTGCTTTAATTTGGTTCAGCGGTTTCAGAGGAGAAGATTTAAATGTGATCTTTTACCAAAATATGCCTAATTTGCATAATCGGTATAAATCGGCTGAAAGGAAAATTTCACAGAAAAACCCGAAATATATGTTAAACTGCTCCTTGCTGCAGTTAAAATTTGAGCTCATTTTGAGTTATATTAAAGCAGCAATGGACAATTGAAGAAATTTCTATTTTTAGTAACAGCAGCCATCTTGAATGGAGGGTGGGGCTGTCGGACACAATTTTGAAAGGGACCCACCCAAGGACCATCCCAGCCAAATTTGTTTTAATTTGGTTCAGCGGTTTCAGAGGAGAAGATTTAAATGTGATCTTTTATCAAAATATGCCTAATTTGCATAATCGGTATAAATCGGCTGAAAGAAAAATTTCACAGAAAAACCCGAAATATATGTTAAACTGCTCCTTGCCATGTAGCTGCAGTTACAATTTGAGCTCATTTTGACTTATACTAAAGCAGCAATGGACAATTGAAGAAATTTCTATTTTTAGTAACAGCAGCCATCTTGAATGGAGGGCGGGGCTGTCGGACACAAATTTGAAAGGGACCCACCCAAGGACCATCCCTGCCAGGTTTGGTTTAATTTGGTTCAGCGGTTTCAGAGGAGAAGATTTAAATGTGATCTTTTATCAAAATATGCCTAATTTGCATAATCGGTATAAATCGGCTGAAAGAAAAATTTCACAGAAAAACCCGAAATATATGTTAAACTGCTCCTTGCCATGTAGCTGCAGTTACAATTTGAGCTCATTTTGAGTTATATTAAAGCAGCAATGGACAATTGAAGAAATTTCTATTTTTGGTAACAGCAGCCATCTTGAATGGAGGGTGGGGCTGTCGGACACAATTTTGAAAGGGATCCACCCAAGGACCATCCCAGCCAAATTTGTTTTAATTTGGTTCAGCGGTTTCAGAGGAGAAGATTTAAATGTGATCTTTTATCAAAATATGCCTAATTTGCATAATCGGTATAAATCAGCTGAAAGAAAAATTTCACAGAAAAACCCGAAATATATGTTAAAATGCTCCTTGCCATGTAGCTGCAGTTACAATTTGAGCTCATTTTGACTTATACTAAAGCAGCAATGGACAATTGAAGAAATTTCTATTTTTAGTAACAGCAGCCATCTTGAATGGAGGGCGGGGCTGTCGGACACAATTTTGAAAGGGATCCACCCAAGGACCATCCCAGCCAAATTTGTTTTAATTTGGTTCAGCGGTTTCAGAGGAGAAGATTTAAATGTGATCTTTTATCAAAATATGCCTAATTTGCATAATCGGTATAAATCGGCTGAAAGAAAAATTTCACAGAAAAACCCAGAATATATATTAAACTGCTCCTTGCCATGTAGCTGCAGTTAAAATTTGAGCTCATTTTGACTTATACTAAAGCAGCAATGGACAATTGAAGAAATTTCTATTTTTAGTAACAGCAGCCATCTTGAATGGAGGGCGGGGCTGTCGGACACAATTTTGAAAGGGACCCACCCAAGGACCATCCCTGCCAGGTTTGGTTTAATTTGGTTCAGCGGTTTCAGAGGAGAAGATTTAAATGTGATCTTTTATCAAAATATGCCTAATTTGCATAATCGGTATAAATCGGCTGAAAGAAAAATTTCACAGAAAAACCCGGAATATATGTTAAACTACTCCTTGCCATGTAGCTGCAGCTAAAATTTGAGCTCATTTTGACTTGTACTAAACCAGAAATGGACAATTGAAGAAATTTCTATTTTTAGTAACAGCAGCCATCTTGAATGGAGGGCGGGGCTGTCAGACACAAATTTGAAAGGGACCCATCCAGGGTCCATCCCTGCCAGGTTTGCTTTAATTTGGTTCAGCGGTTTCAGAGGAGAAGATTTAAATGTGATCTTTTATCAAAATAGGCCCAATTTGCATAATCGGTATAAATCGGCTGAAAGGAACATTTCACAGAAAAATTCGGAATATATGTTAAACTGCTCCTTGCCATGTAGCTGCAGTTAAAATTTGAGCTCAATTTGAGTTATATTAAAGCAGCAATGGACAATTGAAGAAATTTCTATTTTTAGTAACAGCAGCCATCTTGAATGGAGGGTGGGGCTGTCGGACACAATTTTGAAAGGGACCCACCCAGCCAAATTTGTTTTAATTTGGTTCAGCGGTTTCAGAGGAGAAGATTTAAATGTGATCTTTTATCAAAATATGCCTAATTTGCATAATCGGTATAAATCAGCTGAAAGAAAAATTTCACAGAAAAACCCGAAATATATGTTAAACTGCTCCTTGCCATGTAGCTGCAGTTACAATTTGAGCTCATTTTGAGTTATATTAAAGCAGCAATGGACAATTGAAGAAATTTCTATTTTTGGTAACAGCAGCCATCTTGAATGGAGGGTGGGGCTGTCGGACACAATTTTGAAAGGGATCCACCCAAGGACCATCCCAGCCAAATTTGTTTTAATTTGGTTCAGCGGTTTCAGAGGAGAAGATTTAAATGTGATCTTTTATCAAAATATGCCTAATTTGCATAATCGGTATAAATCGGCTGAAAGAAAAATTTCACAGAAAAACCCGAAATATATATTAAACTGCTCCTTGCCATGTAGCTGCAGTTAAAATTTGAGCTCATTTTGACTTATACTAAAGCAGCAATGGACAATTGAAGAAATTTCTATTTTTAGTAACAGCAGCCATCTTGAATGGAGGGTGGGGCTGTCGGACACAATTTTGAAAGGGACCCACCCAGCCAAATTTGTTTTAATTTGGTTCAGCGGTTTCAGAGGAGAAGATTTAAATGTGATCTTTTATCAAAATATGCCTAATTTGCATAATCGGTATAAATCAGCTGAAAGAAAAATTTCACAGAAAAACCCGAAATATATGTTAAACTGCTCCTTGCCATGTAGCTGCAGTTACAATTTGAGCTCATTTTGACTTATACTAAAGCAGCAATGGACAATTGAAGAAATTTCTATTTTTAGTAACAGCAGCCATCTTGAATGGAGGGCGGGGCTGTCGGACACAATTTTGAAAGGGACCCACCCAAGGACCATCCCTGCCAGGTTTGGTTTAATTTGGTTCAGCGGTTTCAGAGGAGAAGATTTAAATGTGATCTTTTATCAAAATATGCCAAATTTGCATAATCGGTATAAATCAGCTGAAAGAAAAATTTCACAGAAAAACCCGAAATATATGTTAAACTGCTCCTTGCCATGTAGCTGCAGTTACAATTTGAGCTCATTTTGAGTTATATTAAAGCAGCAATGGACAATTGAAGAAATTTCTATTTTTGGTAACAGCAGCCATCTTGAATGGAGGGTGGGGCTGTCGGACACAATTTTGAAAGGGATCCACCCAAGGACCATCCCAGCCAAATTTGTTTTAATTTGGTTCAGCGGTTTCAGAGGAGAAGATTTAAATGTGATCTTTTATCAAAATATGCCTAATTTGCATAATCGGTATAAATCGGCTGAAAGAAAAATTTCACAGAAAAACCCGAAATATATATTAAACTGCTCCTTGCCATGTAGCTGCAGTTAAAATTTGAGCTCATTTTGACTTATACTAAAGCAGCAATGGACAATTGAAGAAATTTCTATTTTTAGTAACAGCAGCCATCTTGAATGGAGGGCGGGGCTGTCGGACACAATTTTGAAAGGGACCCACCCAAGGACCATCCCTGCCAGGTTTGGTTTAATTTGGTTCAGCGGTTTCAGAGGAGAAGATTTAAATGTGATCTTTTATCAAAATATGCCTAATTTGCATAATCGGTATAAATCGGCTGAAAGAAAAATTTCACAGAAAAACCCGGAATATATGTTAAACTACTCCTTGCCATGTAGCTGCAGCTAAAATTTGAGCTCATTTTGACTTGTACTAAACCAGAAATGGACAATTGAAGAAATTTCTATTTTTAGTAACAGCAGCCATCTTGAATGGAGGGCGGGGCTGTCAGACACAAATTTGAAAGGGACCCATCCAGGGTCCATCCCTGCCAGGTTTGCTTTAATTTGGTTCAGCGGTTTCAGAGGAGAAGATTTAAATGTGATCTTTTATCAAAATAGGCCCAATTTGCATAATCGGTATAAATCGGCTGAAAGGAACATTTCACAGAAAAATTCGGAATATATGTTAAACTGCTCCTTGCCATGTAGCTGCAGTTAAAATTTGAGCTCAATTTGAGTTATATTAAAGCAGCAATGGACAATTGAAGAAATTTCTATTTTTAGTAACAGCAGCCATCTTGAATGGAGGGTGGGGCTGTCGGACACAATTTTGAAAGGGACCCACCCAGCCAAATTTGTTTTAATTTGGTTCAGCGGTTTCAGAGGAGAAGATTTAAATGTGATCTTTTATCAAAATATGCCTAATTTGCATAATCGGTATAAATCAGCTGAAAGAAAAATTTCACAGAAAAACCCGAAATATATGTTAAACTGCTCCTTGCCATGTAGCTGCAGTTACAATTTGAGCTCATTTTGAGTTATATTAAAGCAGCAATGGACAATTGAAGAAATTTCTATTTTTGGTAACAGCAGCCATCTTGAATGGAGGGTGGGGCTGTCGGACACAATTTTGAAAGGGATCCACCCAAGGACCATCCCAGCCAAATTTGTTTTAATTTGGTTCAGCGGTTTCAGAGGAGAAGATTTAAATGTGATCTTTTATCAAAATATGCCTAATTTGCATAATCGGTATAAATCGGCTGAAAGAAAAATTTCACAGAAAAACCCGAAATATATATTAAACTGCTCCTTGCCATGTAGCTGCAGTTAAAATTTGAGCTCATTTTGACTTATACTAAAGCAGCAATGGACAATTGAAGAAATTTCTATTTTTAGTAACAGCAGCCATCTTGAATGGAGGGCGGGGCTGTCGGACACAATTTTGAAAGGGACCCACCCAAGGACCATCCCTGCCAGGTTTGGTTTAATTTGGTTCAGCGGTTTCAGAGGAGAAGATTTAAATGTGATCTTTTATCAAAATATGCCTAATTTGCATAATCGGTATAAATCGGCTGAAAGAAAAATTTCACAGAAAAACCCGAAATATATGTTAAACTGCTCCTTGCCATGTAGCTGCAGTTACAATTTGAGCTCATTTTGACTTATACTAAAGCAGCAATGGACAATTGAAGAAATTTCTATTTTTAGTAACAGCAGCCATCTTGAATGGAGGGCGGGGCTGTCGGACACAATTTTGAAAGGGACCCACCCAAGGACCATCCCTGCCAGGTTTGGTTTAATTTGGTTCAGCGGTTTCAGAGGAGAAGATTTAAATGTGATCTTTTATCAAAATATGCCAAATTTGCATAATCGGTATAAATCAGCTGAAAGAAAAATTTCACAGAAAAACCCGAAATATATGTTAAACTGCTCCTTGCCATGTAGCTGCAGTTACAATTTGAGCTCATTTTGAGTTATATTAAAGCAGCAATGGACAATTGAAGAAATTTCTATTTTTGGTAACAGCAGCCATCTTGAATGGAGGGTGGGGCTGTCGGACACAATTTTGAAAGGGATCCACCCAAGGACCATCCCAGCCAAATTTGTTTTAATTTGGTTCAGCGGTTTCAGAGGAGAAGATTTAAATGTGATCTTTTATCAAAATATGCCTAATTTGCATAATCGGTATAAATCGGCTGAAAGAAAAATTTCACAGAAAAACCCGAAATATATATTAAACTGCTCCTTGCCATGTAGCTGCAGTTAAAATTTGAGCTCATTTTGACTTATACTAAAGCAGCAATGGACAATTGAAGAAATTTCTATTTTTAGTAACAGCAGCCATCTTGAATGGAGGGCGGGGCTGTCGGACACAATTTTGAAAGGGACCCACCCAAGGACCATCCCTGCCAGGTTTGGTTTAATTTGGTTCAGCGGTTTCAGAGGAGAAGATTTAAATGTGATCTTTTATCAAAATATGCCTAATTTGCATAATCGGTATAAATCGGCTGAAAGAAAAATTTCACAGAAAAACCCGGAATATATGTTAAACTACTCCTTGCCATGTAGCTGCAGCTAAAATTTGAGCTCATTTTGACTTGTACTAAACCAGAAATGGACAATTGAAGAAATTTCTATTTTTAGTAACAGCAGCCATCTTGAATGGAGGGCGGGGCTGTCAGACACAAATTTGAAAGGGACCCATCCAGGGTCCATCCCTGCCAGGTTTGCTTTAATTTGGTTCAGCGGTTTCAGAGGAGAAGATTTAAATGTGATCTTTTATCAAAATAGGCCCAATTTGCATAATCGGTATAAATCGGCTGAAAGGAACATTTCACAGAAAAATTCGGAATATATGTTAAACTGCTCCTTGCCATGTAGCTGCAGTTAAAATTTGAGCTCAATTTGAGTTATATTAAAGCAGCAATGGACAATTGAAGAAATTTCTATTTTTAGTAACAGCAGCCATCTTGAATGGAGGGTGGGGCTGTCGGACACAATTTTGAAAGGGACCCACCCAGCCAAATTTGTTTTAATTTGGTTCAGCGGTTTCAGAGGAGAAGATTTAAATGTGATCTTTTATCAAAATATGCCTAATTTGCATAATCGGTATAAATCGGCTGAAAGAAAAATTTCACAGAAAAACCCGAAATATATATTAAACTGCTCCTTGCCATGTAGCTGCAGTTAAAATTTGAGCTCATTTTGACCTATACTAAAGCAGCAATGGACAATTAAAATTTCATCCCCCCCTTTTTTCTATTTTTAGCTTGGCAGCCATCTTGGTAGGAAGTCGGGATCACCGGACACAATTTTGGAAGGGGGCCATCCAAGGACCATTCCACCAAAGTTTGGTTCAAATTGGCCCAGTGGCTTCAGAGGAGTTGATTAAAATGTGAAAAGTTAACAGACGGACGACGGACGCTCAGTGGTGACAAATATACAATATGTCTTCAAAATTCTAGAATACACAGCTCCCATTTTAAAGAAGATAAAGGCTTGGATAAAACTTAACAGGGCCCTAGAAGCCCAAGACCACTAAAATAATGCCTGGGTCCCTGAAAATATTCAGATGATATTTTGATTATTTCATGTGCAAAGTCAGTTGCTGGGCCCACAGAATTTTTGCTGGGCTACAGAAATTGTTGTTAGGGAGCCCATCTGGCAACTGCAGCAGAAATTCCAAGATTTGTCCCTGTATAAAAGTTTGCCCTAATGTTTGTTTAAGTAAAGTTTTTGTGACATGACCCCATTGTTCTATTCCTGGCTTGAGAAAGACACAAAAATGACAAGCCAGTTAATGGGATCCCAATCTTCTCCCTCTTAATAAGTGGATCCCCAACCTTGATGCTGATACAGACATAAAGTAAAAGTCAATTGTATTCAAGCAAATATTTGTATCATGTCATCATATCTACTGTCTTTAGGACAGACAGATAATTATCTTATAAAGCAGGTGTGAATACTTTTAAAAATTTTAAATTCTATTTTACTTTATGCAATGAATACCAAAAAGTATAAACATATTGCAAATGTAACAGCAAATTTCTCAGGAAGATTTCCGCATAAATTTAATATGAAAAAGGATATGTGCACGTGTATGAATTTATAATAAAGGTCAGCATGTCTATTATTGTCTTTGGGACAAAAAAATATAATCGTAATGTAGGCAGGTGTGAATGGAAAGCCGATTTTTTTCATAATCTATTTTGCTTTATGCAATAAATACTACAAATGAAACATATTACAGATGTAATGTTAAAATTTCTCAGGAAGATTTTCGAATAAATTTGATATGAAAAAGGTTATCCATTTGTGAAATTTGAATTTGTAAATTTTCAGTTCAAAGGAATACATGTAACAAACATGAAAAATAGACAAAAGTCACATCTATTTTTATTTGGGTAAAAAGTTATATGGCGCAAGACACAATAAAAATAACGCAACGTGGCAGTCATTTGATATGAAGTCGAGAGAAAAAAAAAATCTAAAAACATACATTATATTGTGTCAACAAAGAAAATTTAAATGTTCTTTTACAACTCTGGAGATTCGCCAATGTTTTAATTCTTCAAAATAACTTAGCAGGTATCGTCTCTTGAAGTTATCCCTCCGACGTTGAAATGTCTCCATACAATTTAATGCCTCAAAATGAATACCACACAACATTGAAATCAAACCATAACTATTCCTTTCTTATGAATGAAATTTAGATTAACCGTTTTGGAGCCATTAAGTATTATACCGTTTTATCTCGTACTAAAATCAATTTACAAACAGACAAATAGATTACAAAAATTTAATATCGTTTAATTGTGTTCTCGTGTTAATATACGTAAATATCTGAAGTAAATATCTACGTCATGTTGCAGCAAATATTACAACAATTGCATTCATTGCAACACAATGACATTAAAATTACTCATACATTTTCAATCTTTTGGTAAAATTCATATATTTTCTGTCATAAATTCAATATATATGTATTAAATTTCATTTCCTTTGATATTAAACCTTGGACAACAATTTGTATGGAGAGACTTAGGAAGTTACTGTTTTTAACACTCACAATCCATTCAATTTTTAATCAGAATGTCACATCAATTCAAATTTACTGAAAATAAGATTCTTTATACTTCCACACCCCCCTCCTCCCTTCAAATTGTACATGACATAATCCTTTGTCAGCAAACATCAAATATTTTACCTTAATAAGATTCTTTACATTTCTGACAATGTGTTAGGGGTTATGGTGCTTAACGCCACTTTCAACAATATTTCAACTATATTGTGGCGGTCAGTTTTAATGGTGGAGGAAATCTGAGTACCCAGAGAAAACCACTGACCTGCCGCAAGTCACCGACAAACTTGAAACGGATAGTGCTCTATTTTCTGCTGTTGTAACTCTCCTAAATACTTCTGTTTAGAAAGCATTGAAAACAGATAAACTTCCCCGCACAATGCTCAGGTCAAGCACAACTCCCTCGAAGGTTGCATCTTGATGAAATTGCAAATCATCACATATTCTATAACTGTAAAAGGTCCCTCAATTTGTGGACATCCAGGTGTTTCTTAAGAACTGCTGGTGTATTAAGTTAGTTGATTGTGTGAACCATGCTACTGATACCCCACAAATAACGATAATTTATATTATGACATCATTATGTGATGACTTAAAAGTATATTTGCCTTGCTTATTGGATTGTGGTGAAGCCAAAGGCCAATACAGAATCATAATGTAATTGCCGATATATCTTTATAATCATTGGGTAACTTGGAAAGATTTTAGGGTTTTTTTGCTTCTTTTTATGTGCACACAATGTACAAGGTTTTTTTGTATGCAGACATTACCAGTTGAGCAGTTTCAGTTTGTTTTTACTCTCTCAAACAAATAAGATAAATTTGATTTTTTTTTTTGACAAATTTATTTTCATGTTTGTTTTTAAAAAATGTTACTATTTACAACTAGGGTTAGAGTTAGGAGTTAGTGTGTTTAACATCACTTTCAATAATATTTCAGTTATATCGTGGCAGTCAGTTTTATTGGTGGAGGAAACCAGAGTACCCAGAATTAACCACCAACTTGTCGCAAGTAACTTACAAACTTTATCCCATATTAATGTTGTATCGAGTAAACCTCGCCAGGAACGGGATTCAAACTCACAACATAAGTGGTGATGAGCACTGATTACACAGGTTATTTACAACTGTGATGAGCACTGATTACACAGGTTATTTACAACTGTGATGGGCACTGATTACACAGGTTATTTACAACTGTGATGAGCACTGATTACACAGGTTATTTACAACTGTGATGGGCACTGATTACACAGGTTATTTACAACTGTGATGGGCACTGATTACACGGGTTATTTACAACTGTGATGGGCACTGATTACACAGGTTATTTACAACTGTGATGGGCACTGATTACACAGGTTATTTACAACTGTGATGGGCACTGATTACACAGGTTATTTACAACTGTGATGGGCACTGATTACACAGGTTATTTACAACTGTGATGGGCACTGATTACACAGGTTATTTACAACTGTGATGGGAACTGATTACACAGGTTATTTACAACTAGTATAAGTACATTATGTTGAATGGTAGTTAAACAACTGACATGGACCCATATATCTACCTGATAACTATCACTTGGTTTTCAAGATCCTTCATCATTTTACTGTAAGATGCACTACCAATGGCAAAAAGGTGTCTGTAATAAAATAACAAGGCATTATTACTAACAGTAAATAAAAGACAGGTACTAACTTATAAAACATCTAAAGTAACAGGTGTGAATTCTCATCATAATATTTACAGTTTTTGGAAATCTTCAATTACGCTATGATACCGATAAATTACGACTTAAAAATCATAAATACTTCAATATATTGCTGTTGAAGAAGGCCAAATAATGTGCCAAAAAAAATTACAACAGCATACCGATAAATTAGGACCTAAAAATCATAAATACTTTAATATATTGCTGTTGAAGAAGGCCAATTAATGTGTATTTTTTTTTATATAAAGTCGTTACATCTATTTCAAATTGTCACTAGCATTTAATGTCAGTCTACGACATATTTTAGTTGCTAACGTCAGACGATTTTGAAGTAAATGCTATCAGATAATATGAAATGTTTATAAATTATGATCAAATAAATATCATGAGTACTTATGGACTATCTATGTCATGTCAGTCGCCAAATCCTCCTAACAATGTTTTATTTATGATATATGTAGCTCAAGATGAGTTGTGATCTCCCACAAACTGTGGAAGTGTATCTCTCATATTCTTAGCATGTTAAACCAGTTTGGTTATATTTTCGTAACTTTATAATCACCTCGGTGGTTAAATTTCTGAGCGAAAATACCTTTTGATGATGGAAATTAACAACTAAAAAATATCTTTGATGTTTTGATCATAAGAGAAACAGATTCTCCTTCTGCTACCAGTGAATTACGATATTTCTCCACTCACGATCGTTAAATTTTCAAATTTTAACTATCTCAAGTGGAGAGATATCGTAGTGCACTAGTAGAAGAAGCAGAAACTACATTAACTATGGTATGTCCATACTGCTTCACTTTTATAAATCAATTGATTGATTGATTGTTGTTTAAGGTAAAGTTAGCAGTTTGTTTTTTTTGGCTGTAAGTAAATAAGCTAAGGTTCAATTACATCATCATGTATCGACCTGTACCTATAGTTTTCCATTTTCAGGGCAAAAAACCACATAATTTGATACATCTTAATTAATTGTTAACAGGACAAAAAAAAAATCTCTGAACAGTCCTCAAAATGAAAATTTGAATTTACTGGTCCGAATCAAATTCTTTAAGTTACTTTTATATACTTTTAAATAAAAACTGAAAAATTTACTGGTTTGAACAAAGTTTAACTGGTCATGGGCTGGATGACCGGTGCTCATCGCGAGGACTGTCTGAATGTTTTTGCACTTTTATCCATTCAAATATATTCATTTAATTGTAAAGCCTATTTCCATAATTAAAATTCAAGTCATTTTTCACATTAGGAATGCTGTCTACTTCTTACAGTTTTTTTTATATTTATTACATTTTAAACAATATAATTCCTTCAACATTACTAAATTACAAAGTGAACAAGAATAAGCTCTTTCTTTCCAATAACAATATATTTTTTTCTCCCATCTTTTAGTAAAATGTAGAAACAGGAAACATATCTTCATTCCCACACCATGTATCAAATGGTTCACATCGATTGATCAGGTTTTTTTTTTTTTAATTTAAGATAGAAACAGGAAACATATCTTCATTCCCACACCATGTATCAAATGGTTCACATCGATTTATCAGTTGTTTTTTTTTAATTTAAGATAGAAACAGGAAACATATCTTCATTCCCACACCATGTATCAAATGGTTCACATCGATTGATCAGGTTTTTTTTTAATTTAAGATAGAAACAGGAAACATATCTTCATTCCTACACCATGTATCAAATGGTTCACATCGATTGATCAGGGTTTTTTTTAATTTAAGATAGAAACAGGAAACATATCTTCATTCCCACACCATGTATCAAATGGTTCACATCGATTTAACAGGGGTTTTTTTTATTTAAGAGAAATAAATCTGCTTAGTAAAATATATTTTAAATTATTCCACTTTCAAATCTTTTGACTTTGAGCATACCTGATGAAGGTTATTCCAGAAATGTGCTGTATTCACTAAACTAGATATCTCTGTTTTTATAGACTTGCTTTCTACTCTTTTCTTTTTCTAATATTATTTGATACTTTACTTTAGCCCTTTTATTTATAGTTTTCTACCCAAATTTTCTTGCTTTATTCTAACGTGTTTAATTAAAATGTCAGACAAGGATATGATTGAAATATTTCCAAAGTAAAAGATAGCATTAAATAACAAATAATAATAATAACAAAGCTGAAAGAGGCTGATACAAGAAGAACAGACGCACACTTGTCTGAAATGCTACAGAGCAAGTGAAATATAGTAGTCCCCCTCTTATAAGGTGACTTCCATCTAAGGGCCACCCCTCTTATCAGGCCAGATTTCATATGGACTTAAGATAGTAAAATACTACTAAATTGTCCCCCACCAAGAGAGGTGACCCCTCTTATACAACCACTTTTTCATTGCAGAAAGGGTGGCACTATTAGAGGGGGACTACTGTACCCTTAGATTTCAAAGTTCCAACAGGAGAAGAATTGCTTTAAAGCAGATAAACTTCAACAAATCATGTTTGATCTAAGTATAACCAAAGCCTAAGGAATAGTCTTATTGTACTGTGACATCATTATTAATCATGGGGTTCTAATTTTCGTGGATTACGTGGTCCATTTAAACCACGAAAATAAAAATCCAATGAAATACAATTTTCCCATTGATTGTTGTTGCTTGTAGTGTTTGAAACCACATATTCAAGAACCCAAGAATCAATGCATTTTGTAGAAAGCACAAAAATTGGAGCCAACGAATAAAAATACATTCACAGTATATGATAAAATCAAGTCAGTGAGCTAATTTAAAGACTTAAATTGACTTCATACTTCTGACATATATGACAGACCTCTTACGAGTAATTAAACTTTAAAATGAGACAATGCAGTCCTCTTCCGGGTAATTAAACATCAGAATGAGACAAAAATATGCTAGAAACAGATATTACACAATGTAAACTATCATTATATTACACACAAATTTATTCACTGATAACATTTTAAGAATTCATAACAAAAGGACCTGACAGTATGGCTATACCTGAAAGATTTGAGTACTGCATTTGTCAAAAGTGTCAAAATTTTATTATGTCTATCGGGCCATTTAAGTACAATCATTCTTACAAATTCATTATCTGCACGACAACGTAACAAGTCACAAAAAGAAAGAAATTCCTCCGAAATCGAAAGTCGATAGTAATAATAAGTGTTTCTCTTACAAAGGGTACAAATCAATTATGTGCTTAGTATTTTTAAATTATCTGGACTGATTTTTTAAAAATTTAGACTTTATCATTTTTAGTGGCAATAAATTCTCAATTTAACAATATTTACACTGAATATAGACGGTAGTTTATTTATTTAAAAGATTACTAGATAACTTCAAAGTAAATTTAAAATCAAAAGTCAGTCCTGAATTCTTTTCATACATCTGAAAATGTCATGTCCAGATATTGTCTACGGTTATAAGCAAACACATTGGTGTTTAGAGAATATTATCAAATTAATTATGTGACCAAAAAAAAGCAAACTATATCAGCCTTTTGTTCTTATATCTTGCCAAAAGCCTGTATCCCTAACCTTATTATAAATTATTCAATGATGATTTATGTACAGTTTCAGCTCAATCTATCTCAGACATTCTGTGAACATTTAACATATTTTCATTTTTACCTGCTATGGTGGCCATCTTTTATTTCTAAGCATAATACATAACAAACATTAACTTTGTAGAGGAATTTGTAGACAGCGGATGGAAAGTGTGAATTTTAAGCAATGATATTTTTTCTCGTTATGATAACAAATCGTCAACAACGATTGTTTTAGTTAGCCACCTGTCGTAGCAACAAGTTGAACTTAAAAGATAGACATAGCATCTGTCATAACAGAATGTTCAATTCAAATCCATGTGACTGCTTTTTATGACTATTATGGTAAACTGTAGCAAGCTATGAAAACTTCATTTTAAGACTTACGGTGGTAAATTTCCAAGAGATTGTCCCTCATACTTCTTAACCATGTCCAATCCGTAAATGTTAAACATTTTGTAAGGATTGACTGACACAAGTATACTCCCAGTAAATGTCTGAAAAAAGTGAAAAAAATCAGGTTAAATTTGACTGACACAAGTATACTCTCAGTAAATGTCTGAAAAAAGTGAAAAAAAATAAGGTTAAATTTGACTGACACAAGTATACTCTCAGTAAATGTCTAAAAAAAGTTTAAAAAAATATGGTTAAGTTTGACTGACACAAGTATACTTACTCTAAAGTAAATGTCTGAAAAAAGTAAAAAATAAGGTTAAATTTGACTGACACACGTATACTCTCAGTAACTGTCTGAAAAAAGTGAAAAAAATAAGGTTAAATTTGACTGACACACGTATACTCCCAGTAAATGTCTGAAAAAAGTGAAAAAAATAAGGTTAAATTTGACTGACACAAGTATACTCCCAGTAAATGTCTGAAAAAAGTAAAAAAAAATAAGGTTAAATTTGACTGACACAAGTATACTCTCAGTAAATGTCTGAAAAAAGTTTAAAAAATATGGTTAAGTTTGACTATACTCTCAGTAAATGTCTGAAAAAAGTAAAAAATAAGGTTAATTTTGACTGACACACGTATACTCTCAGTAAATGTCTGAAAAAAGTAAAAAAATAAGGTTAAATTTGACTGACACACGAATACTCTCAGTAAATGTCTGAAAAAAGTAAAAAAATAAGGTTAAATTTGACTGACACAAGTATACTCCCAGTAAATGTCTGAAAAATGTGAAAAAATATAAGGTTAAATTTGACTGACACAAGTATACTCCCACTACATGTGTTCATGCAGGTTTAGCCAACAGTTAATCTGACTGACACGAAATTACTGAATAATTGTGGAATTATCGTTAGTCAGTGATTGTTGTTGAACGTCAAATGGGCAATTTTTTCAGCTATATCATGGCGAGAACAAGTTAGATTCCATGATATGTCCACTTTGTACTAGACCTACATGCTCAGTTGGATCTTTAATAGTGCTAGCTCAATGAAATAACAGTCTGCAGGTAGCCCTGTCGCTCTAATAAGGCACATTATCCTGATTCCAAGCCAACCAGCCTTTGTTCTTACTCGTTAATGTAGCATGCTTAGCGGAGAAGCAACAAATACCAATTTCATAGTCCTTGATTTGAACCAGCCAGGGCTCGAACCCATGATCTTTCACACTGGAGGCAAGCATACTAACCAATACTCCATTGAAGCAGTTGAACAACTGTGGAAAGTGGAATTAAACACCAATAATCTTATTCTAAAGACAGGCTGGTTACTGACCAACCAATGACAATGTCACAACTAAAACCATGGTTGAAGCACAAGTAGAAATGTTTATTTGTTTTCAAACACTTGTTTTTGATATTTTGGATGTAAACAAATCCGGGAAACAAATTATTGACAAATGTTTCACGTGGATGTGTAATTCTTCATCCTGCTTCACCCAAACTCCTCTCATGAAAACAAATTGTCATAAGATTCAATCTACACAATAAAAATTACGCTTCCCTGTTTGTATTCAATTCTCTATAAAACACATATAATTCCCCCATACAATTTAAGTTTTCAACCATCCGTCACATTTCAGAACTGTTCAGTATCAATTCACAAGAAAATTGTTACACATCTCTGTGAAAGTATGAGGTATAAAGTTGTAAACACGTCTAATGTCTTATAAAACAATCAAAAACATCAGAATATTATCAGCTTTTACACAAACCTTTTGGGTAACAACTATTAAAATCAGATTATTTTGTACAAAATTCTTTCTTGATGTAGACAGAGAGGATATTTTGACAATTATCAGCTGTTATATACAAATCAAGTCATTTTTTTCTCATTTGTTTTCCACAACATAAATTATCAAAATAACCTTGGTGACAGGAACAGTTACATTAGATAACCTTGCTCCATAAAAACAATATACCATTACAATATAGTTCAGATCAAGATATTTCCTCAATTTTCCTCCATTACAATCAAGTGACAACAGTCTAATAATTGTTGCTGTCTGGTATGCTTTGGCATCTGATAATTAACATTTGAATATTTAATTTGTGTTAAAGTGAAATGTTTAAATGTTTAAATGATAAAATAATCAACCTCTCCCAAATAAATAGCACGTTCATCGTAAACCTCATCACAAAATCTCAGGGACCCATTAAATAAGTCAATAAACCATACTCCAATACTGCAGTTGGACAATCTGATCACAATCAGGTGTTATGATACAATACACTCCCGCCTAACATCTGACAGACCCGATTGTAGAGGTCATATCCAAGTGAACTTTCATTTATGTATATATGTATAAAAAAATGTTTATCAACCAATCAGAGAGCTTTACATGTGTGGTGCAATAATAAAAAAGTGTGAAAGATGCCGTTATGATTTGCATGCGGCATTTCCAATAGATGATTATGAGTTCATCTGAACATGACTTCTAATTAGATTCTGTAAGATGTTAGGAGAAGCGTAGCATATCATAGAAGCTGCTTGCTCAAAATTGGTAATTTAAATCAAACTTAAACAAGAAACAACTTACATATATAAGTTCTCTTTCATATCTGGATTTTATATTCCTCAGTATTACTTCTTCATTCAGTAAACTGTAAAGATAAAAATTACAATGTTAAATTGTTGTCATCAAGATTACCATAAATGGTAAGAGTAATGTTTGTGCAGTTTGTAGTAGTTGTTGCAAATTTTAGTCTTTTTATATTTTGATCCTCTATAAGAGTAGGAAGCAGTCAATAACTGACTGATAAACTATGAGCGAGTGAGTGAGTGATTATTGCTTAACGCCAATTCAGAAATTTTTCAGCTATATCTTGGCGGGAACAAGTTACTTTTCAATGAGATGATGATGAGGTCCGCTTTGTTCTAGACCAACACGCTGAGTTAGATTTTTATAGTGCTAGCTCACTGAAACAACAGTCCGCTGATAGACATATCGCTCAACTAGGACACATTATTCTGATTCCGAGCCAACCAGTCTTTGTTCTTTCTCCTTAATGCTGCATGCTTAGCGGAGAAGCAACAAATACCAATTTTTTGTCTTTGGTTTGACCCGACCAGGGCTCGAACTCACGATCTACGCCACTGATGCGGTTCTGATAAACTATGTTTTACTGTGCAAACCGACTGATAAATAAGGTTTTACTGTACAAACCAACTGATAAACAAGGTTTGACTGTAAAAACCAACTGATAAACAAGGTTTGACTGTACAAACCAACTGATAAACAAGGTTTGACTGTAAAAACCAACTGATAAACAAGGTTTGACTGTACAAACCAACTGATAAACAAGGTTTTACTGTAAAAACTAACTGATAAACAAGGTTTGACTGTAAAAACCAAGTGATAAATAAGGTTTGACTGTAAAAACCAACTGATAAACAAGGTTTGACTGTACAAACCAACTGATAAACAAGGTTTGACTGTAAAAACCAACTGATAAATAAGGTTTGACTGTAAAAACCAACTGATAAACAAGGTTTGACTGTACAAACCAACTGATAAACAAGGTTTGACTGTAAAAACCAACTGATAAATAAGGTTTGACTGTAAAAACCAACTGATAAACAAGGTTTGACTGTAAAAACCAACTGATAAACAAGGTTTGACTATACAAACCAACTGATAAACAAGGTTCAACTGTAAAAACCAACTGATAAACAAGGTTTGACTGTAAAAACTAACTGATAAATAAGGTTTGACTGTAAAAACCAACTGATAAACAAGGTTTGACTGTAAAAACCAACTGATAAACAAGGTTTGACTGTAAAAACCAACTGATAAACAAGGTTTGACTGTAAAAACCAACTGATAAACAATGTTTGACTGTAAAAACCAACTGATAAATAAGGTTTGACTGTAAAAACCAACTGATAAATAAGGTTTGACTGTAAAAACCAACTGATAAACAAGGTTTGACTGTAAAAACCAACTGATAAACAAGGTTTGACTGTAAAAACCAACTGATAAACAAGGTTTGACTGTAAAAACCAACTGATAAACAAGGTTTGACTGTAAAAACCAACTGATAAACAAGGTTTGACTGTACAAACCAACTGATAAACAAGGTTTGACTGTAAAAACCAACTGATAAACAATGTTTGACTGTAAAAACCAACTGATAAATAAGGTTTGACTGTAAAAACCAACTGATAAATAAGGTTTGACTGTAAAAACCAACTGATAAACAAGGTTTGACTGTAAAAACCAACTGATAAACAATGTTTGACTGTAAAAACCAACTGATAAATAAGGTTTGACTGTAAAAACCAACTGATAAACAATGTTTGACTGTAAAAACCAACTGATAAACAAGGTTTGACTGTAAAAACCAACTGATAAACAAGGTTTGACTGTACAAACCAACTGATAAACAAGGTTTGACTGTAAAAACCAACTGAAAAACAAGGTTTGACTGTACAAACCAACTGATAAACAAGGTTCGACTGTAAAAACCAACTGATAAATAAGGTTTGACTGTAAAAACCAACTGATAAACAAGGTTTGACTGTAAAAACCAACTGATAAACAAGGTTTGACTGTAAAAACCAACTGATAAACAATGTTTGACTGTAAAAACCAACTAATAAACAAGGTTTGACTGTAAAAACCAACTGATAAACAAGGTTTGACTGTACAAACCAACTGATAAACAAGGTTTGACTGTAAAAACAACTGATAAACAAGGTTTGACTGTAAAAACCAACTGATAAACAAGGTTTGACTGTAAAAACCAACTGATAAATAAGGTTTGACTGTAAAAACCAACTGATAAACAAGGTTTGACTGTAAAAACCAACTGATAAACAAGGTTTGACTGTAAAAACCAACTGATAAACAAGGTTTGACTGTAAAAACCAACTGATAAACAAGGTTTGACTGTAAAAAACCAACTGATAAACAAGGTTTGACTGTAAAAACCAACTGATAAACAAGGTTTGACTGTAAAAACCAACTGATAAACAAGGTTTGACTGTAAAAACCAACTGATAAATAAGGTTTGACTGTAAAAACCAACTGATAAACAAGGTTTGATTGTAAAAACCAACTGATAAACAAGGTTTGACTGTAAAAACCAACTGATAAACAATGTTTGACTGTAAAAACCAACTGATAAACAAGGTTTGACTGTAAAAACCAACTGATAAACAAGGTTTGACTGTAAAAACCAACTGATAAACAAGGTTTGACTGTAAAAACTAATTGATAAACAAGGTTTGACTGTAAAAACTAACTGATAAACAAGGTTTGACTGTACATAACCAACTGATAAACAATGTTTCACTGATATTTCATCAACACTTGTAAACATAAAAAGAAGTTCTAAAATAACATGATGCAGATGAAATAAGACTATAATATTAATCATTTCATCCTCCTTTTATCATTACCTGGTCAGGTAAAGAGTTCTCACCTTAACAAATAGTTTAATTATTATGTAAACAAGTAAACTGTCAAAAAAACCTTATCTATTCAAGATACATCAACTACCTAGCTTGAATTCACAGCTTATCTTAAGTTTTCTAAGGTAACTTTCCTTCAATTATTATATAAATAGCATCATCATAATCTATTAGTTATTTTGAGCTTCTATATTTTAAGCATTCAAACATGTGTTGTTGAGCATACTGGTAACAGTATTTATATGATTTGATTGATTTTTGGTGTTTAACGTCACTTTCAGCAATATCATGGTGACCAGTTTTAGTGGTGGAAGAAGCCGGAGTACCCGGAGAGAACCACAGACCATGGACAAGCAACTGGTAAACTTTATCACTCGCGGATGCGAGTTGAGTGCACACTTTTTTGTAATCTACAAAGCTGGGCGCGAACCCACACCGTATTGGTGATAGGCTTGTATGAGTTGTTAGGTAATCCAACTACCTAACTCATTGAGCCACCCAGGCCCCTCTTGCATCTGTAAAATGTGGTTATTTATACTATACAGCACTGATCATTTGCAGATTTTGGGGCCTTCTCTTTCACATTCACTTTGGGTTACAAAAGTTAAGCTTAACACTAAAGACCTCACAATGAGTGTTACATTAAGAACAGCAATAAAACTTTTAATTTCTGACAGATTTTCTTTCATGTTCACTAAATATCTCAAATATAGGGCTAATATAGGCCTAATTATATAGGGTGGAGCTGTCAAACACATTTTTGAAGGGGGTCATTCTTGTCAAGTTTAATATAATTTGGCATGGTTGTTTCAGTGGCGAGTCAAATTTTTCCTTATTGTCGTTTCTGTATAAGTTTAAATGGTTAAATAATTACTCAAAGAAAATATTAGTACATTGATGCCATTGTCCAACCAATGGTTTATTAATATGTATCTTGTGATCCTTCTGTGAGCCCCATTAATTGATTGATTGATTGATTGATTGATTGATTGATTGATTGATTGATTGATTGATTGATTGATTGATTGATTGATTGATTGATTGATTGATTGATTGATTGATTGATTGATTGATTGATTGATTGATTGATTGATTGATTGATTGAATGGTATTTAATGTCAACTTGAGCAGTATTTCAATCTAGATCATGGTGTGCCCATTAATTGAATTAATCTCCATACACTATTCAACAATATATACACAAAATTGTTTGATTAATTATGCCTATCAAATGTTTATATAAAAAAAGCATTTTGGGATAATTTCGCTATAATAGAAGCACACTTTATCATAAGTACTTGTATCAGGAATGTGTGATACTAGAACACACCTAGTATATACTAAAGTAGTTTAGACCCTCTATTCTACCATGTGTACTATTTTTCCCACAGGAAATAGATACTGACGACCATTTTTTGTCTAGACATTAGTTGACTGACAGTTTACGTGGAAAATAAGATAGTCAATGTATCAAAAAACACCATAATTAATAAAAGGCCCACTTCATCCGTACAATAGATGTTTACTGGTCCGCTGGAAATAACCAAAAAAATGTACCATCTTGGGTTCTCTACCTATTTGTTTTGTCGTCTTCTTTAGACTTGTTCAGGCATACAATCTAATACTGAATGTGTGACCTTAATCACATGGATTACACAGGTATTTGACGATCTTTTCATTGTAGTAATGGCATAACAAAATAAAAACATCTGGTATATCCTTTAGTTTGAGATACAAAAAAATATTATAATGGGCTATAGAACAAAATAATCCTATTCTAGATGTAGTCTTAACTGAAAAGCCTGTTAGTTTACATATAGATAACAAGGTACTTGTGGAAGTCAATGTAAACAAATTAATCGGTGTTTAACACCACTTTAAAACAATAATTGTGGAAGTCACTGAAAATGAATTATCTGTGTTTAATACCACTTTCAACAATTGTTGAAGTCACTCAAAAAAAATTTGTATTTAACACCACTTTCAACAATTGTAGAATTCATCGATTTATACATTATCGTCAATTTGTTTTGCGAGAATATATTTCTCAGAGCAATTTCATATCAAAGACTTTGCCTTGGATGAGAGATGCAATGAGACTTCTCTATATTGTGCAAAACAAATAAATAATAGTATGTTTATCAAGGATTTGTCGATGCAACACCAGTATAACGTCACATTATTACACATGGAAATCAACATTAATATGTTTATATCACCCTTGATGCTTAAAAATAAATATCATCGTGTGTAAAGTTCAAAGGGAAAATTTACAAACGAATTACCGGTATTTAACCGGTATTTCAACCGGTATTTCAACGATATTTCATTAATTATAACAGTTATATTTGAGGTAAGGTAACATCATACCATGGGAAAACCAAACTACATCACATGAAGGCTATATGAAGTACGACAAAAGTCGTCCTCAAGACAAACAAAATGAATCCGGATATAAAACCTTAACCCCCATATGCCTGAAAGAAATTCTTGTGAAGTGAATGAAACTTATTTATCTGATAAATAAGCATATTAAAAAATATATAAGCTCTTAAATATCAGCTAAAGTGTAATTTAAATGTGTTTAAATACAAAATATTCATTCCAGGCGGCAGAGGTATAAGCATGCATTGATTTGATAAAGTGATAAGACATGTTAATATTACTGTAGAATGCTACATAATTCAGATACGGAATGTTATAATCATCAAGGTATAAAATATCAACTGAAAGTCCTCTTTCTTCCACTTTGAAGACCGAAATTAGATATTTTTCGAAGAAAATAATATGGAAATTGGATTCAATCAGATAGAAAAAGCTGCTATTATATTAATTTCTAGTGTAAGACTTGTAATATCAGTAACCTGGTTCAGTTTTAGAAGATCTAAAACTGAATGAGTCAGTGATTGTTGTTCAACATCAAATTAGTAATTTTTCAGCTACCGGTATACCATAAGCGAGACCAAGCTACATTGTGATAAGTCGATGATGCCCACTTTGTACTAGAACAACACGTGGAATTGGCAAATACCAATTTTATAGATTTTGGTTTGACCTGAACAGGGATCAAGCCCACGAATTTAACACACACAATGCTAACTATTACACCACGATGCCATTTGCGAGGATCTAGCATGAAAGTGTGGGTATTTATCAATATGATAATACATCTGTGATGTCTTAAAGACTGTGGGTTTGGGTTTACAGGTGCTTACCATCACATTCAGCAATTTTTCAGCTATATTGTGACTACCAGACTTGTTTGTTGTTTGGGAAGGAAAATCTGGGAAGTTATATTGAGCCAACCAATGAAATCCCCAGCCATGGGTACCATAGGTGACTGGGTAACAGGGCGCAAACTAAAGTCAGTGGTGTTAGGTCAACTAGAACTTGGCCTGGTCGCATATATATCAAGGGAATATTATTTAGATTGGTACAAAATTTCAAATAACTGTAATATGTATTCATTTAGGAAACTGTATTCTTTACATTACTAGTACAATATTCCTCCTCTTATAATGAAAAAGTGGCCTCATAATAGAGGTGGCCTTATCAGAGAGGTGGGCTTATAATAGAGATGGCCTTTTAAGAGAGGTGGCCTCATAATAGAGGTGGCCTTATAAGAGAGGTGGCCTCATAAGAGAGGTGGCCTTATAATAGAGGTGGCCATATAAGAGAGGTGGTCTTATAAGAGAGGTGGCCTTATAATAGAGGTGGCCTTATAAGAGAAGTGGCCTTATAATAGAGGTGGCCTTATAAGAGAAGTGGTCTTATAATAGAGGTGGCCTTATAAGAGAGGTGGTCTTATAAGAGAGGTGGCCTTATAAGAGAAGTGGCCTTATTATAGAGGTGGCATTATAATAGAGGTGACTTTATAAGAGAGGTGGCCTAATAAGAGCAGTGGCCTTATGAAAGAGGTGGCCTTATAAGAGAAGTGGCCTTATAATAGAGGTGACCTTATAAAAGAGGTGGCCTTATAAGAGAGGTGGCCTTATAAGAGAAGTGGCCTTATAAGAGAGGTGGCCTAATAAGAGAGGTGGCCTTATAATAGAGGTGGCACTATAAGAGAAGTGGCCTTACAATAGAGGTGGCCTTATAATAGAGGTGGTCTTATAATAGAGGTGGCCTTATAAGAGAGGTGGCCTTATAAGAGAGGTGACCTTAAAAGATAAGTGGCCTTATAGGAGAAGTGGCCTTATAAGAGAGGTGGCCTTATAAGAGAGGTGGCCATATAATAGAGGTGGCCTTATAGGAGAAATGGCCTTATAAAAGAGGTGGCCTTATAATAGAGGTGGCCTTATAAGAGAGGTGGCCTTGTAAGAGAAGTGGCCTTGTAAGAGAGGTGGCCTTATAATAGAGGTGGCCTTATAAGAGAGGTGGTCTTATAATAGAGGTGGCCTTATAAGAGAAGTGGCCTTATAATAGAGGTGGCATTATAAGAGAGGTGGCCTTATAAGAGAAGTGGCCTTATAATAGAGGTGGCCTTATAAGAGAGGTGGCCTTATGAGAAGTGGCCTTATAAGAGAGGTGGCCTCTCTTGAGATGGACAATTTAGTATTAAAGTACTCTCACTGCATCTGAATCAGGACACAGAAGAGGGGGACTACTGGTACATTAAAACCAGACATGTATGTGCATAATTATCTTATAATAAGATAGATACAACTAAATGTTCAATCTTACAGTACATCAAATGATATCATCATGCAAGATGCAGAAAGGAAAAATCTAGCTCAGGACAAGTTACTATAACCTTAGTTTTCTTTTCTTGGAAGAAAAATAAAACCATGTGTTTTTTCATTGAGTGACATGAATGTGAATTGTCCCATGTCTAAAACACTTCCTGGTTTTACTAAAAACAAATACGTAGATATATAATTTAGCACGCATGTGGCATTTCTGGAAGGAATGACCTTCACTAGCTTCGCTCAAAGTCAAAAGGTTGGAAAACCAAATAATTTATAAAAAAACATAAGAAGCATGAAAACCAAAGGGGAGATCTAATCAGATATATCTAAAATTGGCAATTGTTACCTAATATACATATATGCTTTCATTTTTTTAAATGAATTTAAACATGCACAGGTGCAAAAAAAATGTTAACTATTCATTAACCAGTTGACTATTTTCTTTCAAATTATTTACTAAATATATAAACAATTATCTAACCAAATTTTTTTCCCAGCTTTAAATATTTCAGTTGTGTTTTGTCTTTCTATAGAAAAGGCATAATGTGTTCAACGACTATACTACCTATTAGAAGAAGAAAAAAACCAATGTCTATGTTTATTTACAATAGGTTTATTACATAATAGAAGGTCGGTTTATATCTATTCATTAAAAATCCATTTGTTCAACTTTAGTTAATATGACTTGCTGACATGAATAAAATTTGTGTACCTGACTTGGATAAATAAAATGAGTGACATTATTGTATGATCAGGTAGTACTTTTAGTTGGTCTATATACCAGTACTTAGGACTGTCATGGTAGTGATAGTATAGTAGTTGGATTTACAACTACCATCGCAATCAGTGCCTATCACCACTAACGTTGCGAGTTCGAATCTCAATCAGGGCCAGGTGTACTCGATACAACATTATGTGATAAATTTCGTCAGTGACTTCCGACAGGTCTGTGATTTTCTCTGGGTTCTCCAGTTTCCTCCACCAATAAAACTGACTGCCACGATATAACTGAAATATTGTTGAAAGTGGCATTTAACACCATAAACCTTAAACCTTATACTGGTACTTAAGCAAGATGGTTGAAGGTTAAACACATTCAACAATACTTCAGTTGGTCTGTATACCACTTTACCAGTAATTGATATAGTAAGATGGTTGAAGGTTAAACACATTCAACAAGACTATAGTTAGTCTGTAGAGTTGTAGTTGATATAGTAAGATGGTTGAAGGTTAAACACATTCAACAAGACTATATAGTTAGTCTGTAAAGTTGTAGTTGATATAGTAAGATGGTTGAAGGTTAAACACATTCAACAAGACTATAGTTAGTCTGTAGAGTTGTAGTTGATATAGTAAGATGGTTGAAGGTTAAACACATTCAACAAGACTATATAGTTAGTCTGTAGAGTTGTAGTTGATATAGTAAGATGGTTGAAGGTTAAACACATTCAACAAGACTATAGTTAGTCTGTAGAGTTGTAGTTGATATAGTAAGATGGTTGAAGGTTAAACACATTCAACAAGACTATAGTTAGTCTGTAGAGTTGTAATTGATATAGTAAGATGGTTGAAGATTAAGATTTAAAGATAAAGTTTTCATTGGAATGTGGTACATGTACTCCCATCTATTTTGGGTTGGATTAAAGTTATTGGTATTTATCTATATCATCTATATCATGACTACCATACTTATTATACTTATTATACGGAGTGAAAGTCTTAACAGACATAATAGTATAACCAATAAAACCCTGACATTGTGTGAGGCGTCTGGAAACTTTGTCACATGAAGTAGGTGTCTGGAGCAGGACCTAAACCAGTGGTATTAGGCTTATGATCAGAACACAACAACTTTCACCACTTGACCATTGAGACCCCTCTTTCTAAGTTTGCAATACATGTATACGTATCACTACAATGAAGTCACATTACATGTCTGGTATTTTGTCTGTTAGGGAGGACAATATCAGTGAAATTCATGACAATAGAAAGGATACTCTATAATTATTGGACAACTGGCCATGCCATGGCATACTACTTAGATGATTCTGGTTAGAAAATAAAATAACTGAAACCTTCTACATCTCCTTTAAAATGGTCATTTTTGAGCTGTTCCGACAGTTTCCTACAACTTTCAGATTTTTTTTCACAGAAAAAATAGCTGAAATCAGTTAAATAACTGACAAAAATCAGATTACTGTCCTTTAAACTACCATAACCAGTGTTTGAATCATACCTTTCCTCCAATCCTGGTTAAATAGCTAAGCTTACTACATACAATTCTCCATAACAGTTAGATTACGTTACATCATATTATTTTAATCTCATGTTAATGAGCTGCTTATTGGATATTTTAATTATGATTCATGTCAGAGATACTTTTGGTAAAAATCAGGATTTGTGAGTTACCCATGGTCCACTCTATTTTAACAATCTCATCAAAAATTGAAGAAAAAAATAATTTAATATAAAAAGAAATTAAATGTGCATAAACATATTGTTAATTCTAATCTTAAGACAGAACTAATGTTAAAAATAATTATGGTTTGTGAGCTATCCGTGGTTCAATCTCTTTTATCAATCTCGTCAAAAAATATTTAAAAATCATCTAATATCAAAAAATGAAAAGTGCATATAAAAGTCTTATTAATTTTATTATGAATTCATGCAAGCTAAAATAATCTTTGATAATACAAGAGAACTCTAGTAGAAAAATGGTAAAGAAACACCCTTCATTTTTTTCAAAGATAAAAGATTTATAATATTTGACTGGCATAAAATATGGGGAAAAAACTGACGAGATTCTTGGTTACATTATGAAAGAATCTTATTAGTTAATTCATTGATTAAAAAAGAGGTTAGCAACAAAATTTAATCATTGCATTAGCTAAGTATGTGATTAGGAATGAATCATGTAATTATGGCTAATCATATGATTAGCTTAATCACAAGTTCAACAACGGATCCCTGATCAAATAGAAACCCGTATTATTCAGTTACATAATATATATCTTATCATATGCTAAACAAGATTTTCAATTCACAACATCAAATCTTATATCTGTTTTTTTTCTTTTAAAAAAGCCCCAATTTAATACCATAACTTATGAAAGCTTATGTTATTTGTCACTGGCTCTATTATGCACGCATGACATAATCTACTTTTGTCTAGATAAGCCAGAAAATATTTTGTTTTTTATTGATTTTTATTTCACTAAAGCCACTCAATCAATCTTGCCTTTCAATGGCGCAATGGGTGGCATGTTTTTTCTACTTTGTTAAGGAGTTTTTTACGTGTCCTTGTATGAAGTAACAACACTGTAATAAACTAAGAAATTAACATGATATACTCCAAGGCTGCATTCAAAACATACCGATACATCGATACATCGATAATACTCAGATATGTCCCAGCTTATTGACAAAGTGATTCTTTCATTTGAAAAAAATACAAATAGAAAATTACTAGTGATAAGACAGAAGGAAAATCTTAGATTAATATTAAACTAGAGGCTCGTCTGAACTTGAATCATTTACTGGGTTATTTATAACATACATTATTTGTACCAACCATCAAATCATTTGGAAATCGTTTAAAATTTAAGGAATTCAGCCAATCAGAAATAAGAATTTTGATCACAGCCTTTTATACGCTGAATCAAAACAAAGAAAATACTTTTTTTTATCGAGGATCTAAAAAAAACATCATCCCTGCAAAGTTTGGTTCCAGTTGGTTCAGTAGTTTCAGAATAGATTATAAAAATGTTAAATGTTAATGACAGTAAAGACGATAGCCCCCAAGGGCTCAGACCTCACAGACCCTAAAATTTTACATTTGTTCTTATCTAAATCTACATAATTATCATTTAGTGATGTGGCATTTTGAGATTAGTTTTTAAAGATCTGCTCAATTTCCTCCTTTTAGACCCCTTGCCCACATTTTCATAAAGGCTGCAATGGAGAAAACTGTATTCTGAAGAACTGGCAATGAATATTTAATTTATTTTAAGCTTACTGTACAAATTTTAATCTATATATCATTTTGTGTGATATTTTTTGTTTTTCATTTTATTATTCTTTAAATATTTTGACGATTTTTGGGGAAATTTTAATCTCCAAATATTTTTGGGGCTTACTTTACAACATAAATATCAATAGGATTATATTCTAAAATATTAATGACACAAATGAAATACTGTCTTACTTAAACCATTCATTAGGTTGCCAAATTGGTACATAGGATATTGGAAATAGCTCTAGTTCTAAATTTGTACCTAAGAAATAACTTCGGAAGTTCTAAATTGGTACATAGGATATTGAAAATTGCTGCTGAAGTTTTAATGTGTATCCCTATGAGAATAAAGTAAGGGGCTATTTATATATACAGTGTAACTGTCTCAACCGAACATAATTGGCACTAACTTTTGTTTTCGGAATAGACAGGGGTTTGGTTTATACAGGTTAAATTAAAATTTTCTACATTGGGAATTTATTTAAAGTTTGGTAAACACAGGATTCTGGTACTGGTTTATTTAGAGTTTGGCTTAGACAGATTTCACTGTACTTAATATGAAACCTCTGAACTGATCTTGTAGCTGAAGTTGCAGGCTACCCCTACACCATTCTAACATGACCTTGAACTAAACATTTAAGTACCTATATAAATCATTCTTATATTAACCACCTGTAATTGTTACCTATATCATGTGACATGTATCAAGTCAATTCCTCAGGTCTATAGATATCATCTCCTATATTTTCATAATGTCCTCCCACTCTATCAAATTACTTCTGATTTATCTTGTTTACGCTAACATAACCTTCAATCACTGTGTGGACACATTTGTTAACATGTAACTTACATGTACCTAAGGTTCATCATATATTCCATCCCTCTCTCAGGGCTTCCTTTCTGATCCACCCCTTCCCCTTCCCCTGGCTTCCCTTGTATACCATAACAAAACCTCCCCTCCCTATATCAACATTTTTTAACATGTAACTTACCTGAGGTTGATCATATCCTCCACCCCTCTGTCAGGGTTTCCTTTTTGATCAACCCTTTCTCCTTCCCCTGATTTCCCTTGTATACCCCAGTATAGCCTGGATGGTTACCCTCTCTGAACATGTAACTTACCTGAGGTTGATCATATCCTCCACCCCTCGGTCAGGGTTTCCTTTTTGATCAACCCTTTCTCCTTCCCCTGATTTCCCTTGTATACCCCAGTATAGCCTGGATGGTTACCCTCTCTGAACATGTAACTTACCTGAGGTTGATCATATCCTCCACCCCTCTGTCAGGGTTTCCTTTTTGATCAACCCTTTCTCCTTCCCCTGATTTCCCTTGTATACCCCAGCATAACCTGGATGGTTACCCTCTCTGAACATGCAACTTACCTGAGGTTGATCATATCCTCCACCCCTCTGTCAGGGTTTCCTTTCTGGTCCATCCCCTCCATATTGATGGCACCTTTGATCAGATTATCTACAAAAACAAGAATAGCATCATCAAATTATTTCAAAATAAATAAATAGACTCAAATCCTCAAAATTGTCAGGATTCTCTAAGTTATACATTCTATTTCAATTGGTATTATACACAAAAATCTTCCATCTAATCAATTTTGAAATTTTTGCATATCTGATTGATTTTCATGTATTTCTATAATCCAATATACATCCTTGTGAAAATCTACACTGTAGGTCCTGTCTTTGGGACAGGCACTAAAAGGAGGAAGGATTTATTTTTTATGTAAGATGTAGGACGTGTCATTCTCAAACATTTGTGTATCAGTTTTCTCACCTCAAGTTTTTAACAAGGACGGTAAAATAATACATTTTAGGCTTTTTTAGATTTTTTTTCAATTCCCATTCTGATTCATTCTTATCTAATTTTAAATTTTAGTTTTGCATAATTTGTATATCAGACATATTGTTTTATGGTAAATTGATACTTGACCAATAATTGCTCCTATTATACCATGTAATCTTCATTTTCAGTCATCTAACAAGTTTAAAATGTAAGCCAAGGGTAATTTTTTCCTTAAGAAAAGACCCCCAGACAAATTTCATGGAATACAATTGATCAAAAACGAAGAAAAATAATTGTACTGAGAAAAACATATTAAAAAAAATGGTAGTTTGAACAATAAATAGTTTTTACATAAAAAATTTAAAAGGCACAAATTTATGACATCAATAAGAAGAAAAAATCAAAAAAGTGGTATATTATTTGGGCCATATTACAGGACAAAAGGTGTTCATAAAGTTTAACATATATATTTTAATCCATTTATTAAAGTCAAGTTTGCCAATAGAATTAGTTTATAAGACAAGTATATGTATTCTAATTCATTTCAAACTAGTTCTACCCACACACATTCTATATTTAGCCCAGTCACATGTTGGGTGGACCCACAATATTTACATAGCGAAATCTTTTTTTAAATATGATAAATGATAGAAAAGGTCAACTGTATACAAAAATGTAAAAAACCAGTTATTTTTTAAACACAGTTTTTGACATGTATGACATTATTCGAAGATTTTCTTTGCGTGGCACATGTCTGTTTCATTAATGTTGGATCCATTTTAAGATTTGTAATAATTTCATATCATCACATGCAAAAGAATGACTAATTTCAAATATTTTAAAACCAGTTTTTAAAATTTGTTGATGCAAAATTCATGCCAAAAAAAAAGAAACCATGCCTGCAGTTTTATGTATTCTGAACATCAAAAGACATGCATCAGTTAGGAAACAGTCAGGAAATAACACCTTTTCAGATTTAGCCTATATATCTACTTTAATTTCCAAGATGGCCATAGAATTCCAAAAATTAAATGAACAGTGCTTTAATTGATTTTTATGTAAGAAAGGATATGGATGTTAAGGATCATTAGAGACTAACAAACATACCACTTAGATACAGTGCAACAACTTTCGACTGCCACTGAAATGGTATGAAGAGTTTGAGTAGGGACAATGAATTTAGTCCTTTGTAATGGCTACAATCCACCTACTCTTTCTCGAAATCTACAAAAGATGTCTTTAGCGTGCAGGGAGCATGTTACTCTCCAAACATGTTACCCACTATGGTCCACAGTCTGGCTTTCCCTATTATAACATGACAATCCCTCATAAAGATGGCTTCCCCTATCCACCACCTGGGGACAAACTGAGCAGCTCTGTGAGTTTGAGTTCTTGGAAACTTCACTAATACTTAGAACATCGATATTGAGTAGAAAACACACCAGTAATCATAACATAACTGATGTATGTTTCAAATTTTGAATATATATATATCAGTGGAACCTGTCTAATCTAACACACCAAGGGACCAGGGAAATGTGTCTGATTGTACAGGATGTCGGAATACTCAGATTTTATTTTAGTTAACACAAATACTTTGGGACCATAAATTTTTGTCAGATGTCACAGGATGTCAGAAAACTCAGATATATAAAAATCTGGCATCCCTTGCCAATACACACTACATGTAGTTTCAATTTTGGCTAAAAAACATAACAACATGGAAGTCTTTCAATTGTCCTTGGAAAAAAAGTAAAAACAAGTGATGAAGACAACCATTACAAACCAAACCATCTTCCTATTGATGAGCTGCCAGAACAAGAACAGGTAGCAATAACTGTCTACCATAGAATATATGATTATGACGTTAACTTCAGAACGGAGACAATCAAACCTGTCTTATGTTACCATTAAAGGGAAAGCTTTGAAATATAGTCATATAAGACAGGTGGTCACTAAATACAGGGTAACTTAATATGAAATGCACTAAGAAGGGAATTGAAAACTAATGTCACTCAAGACAAGTTATTGCTTAATAGAGGTGGTCACTAAGGAAACTTTGACTATAGTGATTCAGCTTGGTACCGGTCTCAGGACATTTGCCCACCTATTTCTCAAATTATCTCGAAGAACTTTATAAAAATTAGTTTAATTATCAAAGAATGTTGTGAAGAAATTTTGATAAAACTGGCAATTGTCCTGAAGATTTCAAAGTCTAGCGGAAATACTTCTGTTCATGAAAAGCCCTATGTGTCTGGTGTCTATGAAAATATTCCCAGGAAATAGTAGATTATTTGCTGAAAATCTTAATTGCTTTTAATGTTTATAGAAAACATGGGAATTCCGGGTACATCTATATTTCCTAGAAAACAATTTATCAATAGATCTGTATTTCTAGAAAAACTATATAAATAGGTAAAGTGGTACGTATACATTTCTTAAATTTTAACTATATTAATAGGAGGGGGTCAATAAATTATATCAAGATATCAAGAATCTTGGAATTCTATACACAAAAAATACTGCTATGTGTAACATAAGAAAGGGTTTAATATTTCATAATTGAATTCCGCCCACATTGAGAATGAATTTGTAACAAAAACTGCATAAAATTATAAAGGTTGTACAATATTTGCCATTTAATATCAATTTTAGACACCACTAAACTTTAATGTAATAAAATTATATACCAGTAATTTTAAACATGGTACGACGACGTGTACAGGCATAATAACATGGACGCAGTGGTTCCTAGGTGATATCATTAGATATAAACAAAATGATACCTACATTTCATTGATTGTAGAAATTTGATTTTTTTTTTTATTACATAATGATTTTATTTAAACAATTTTATTGGTTATCATGCTGTCACCTGACATTCCGTAAAATTTGATATTGTTTGATTAAAACTCGTATTGACTTGGTTTCACTTTCGTTTTCTATTGCATTATGTATGACATTATAATGAAGTGATTAATTTCACATTGACTTGGTTTCACTTTCACTTTTCATTTTAATTTCATTTTAATGTAATAAAACAATTACAGTCTTTTGTTGAGGTCAATACGAGTTTTTATGGACCTTAAAAACGATATTCACCGAAGCCTTTAGGTTTGATTGATTGTAGAAATTTGATTTTTTTTTATATTGCAACACAGTCTATATATCGATATAGAAAATAAAACAGGAAACATGAAGCTTAGTGGATTTTGTCATGACATGCAATTCCATTTCTGTCTTCCACTTCAATTAACAAGTTAAGATTTTTCCTATTAGGATTGAAATAATTCATGGAAGTCATAGTTTATTATCACCTTCTAAATGCTAGGGATAAATGAAAATAATGTTACCCATGTTTAAACTAGATACAAACTATGGCTTCGATGAATTATTTCTTATATGTATATTTTGTTTAAACTTATACTCTACAATGAAAATAAACAATAATTTTACAAGTGTAAATTGTTTCGCTTAAAAATCAGTCCAGAAATCTAATTAAATTCTATCTATATTATCTATACTTTGCTTAAATGTATATTATAAAAATCATAATATATATCTCTATTGGTTATGGCAAAAATGTAAAATTTAAACCGAGCCAGTCAATAATGCTACGATCGATGTAAATTACCTGAAATTGATCAATCATTGATCTATTGTCGATGTTTGATGGATCGTGGATCATTTATGATCACATCAATAGAACTCTGCACCCATAAGAAGCCATATTGATTTCCACTTCCGAATCGATTCTTTCATTTCATATCAAAATAAGTCATTGATACTGACCTGGGCAATAAATGAACTTATTGGGATGCGGTATTTAAAATTCGTAATACACGTTAATCATTCATAAATACATAGTTAATTAGTTTTTGTTCCATTCTTCTCAGTACATGTACTTAAAAACAGAATATATAATAATTACCAAATATTCATTTTAAACATTCAACTATCAACATTCTGTATCATTTATTAATACAAATTTTTTACAGAATTGGACAAAACTTGTAACTACATATGTATATAACATTATCCCAAGATTGATCAAATGTTGGATGTTGTTTAGTTTTCTACCCTTGTGTGAAAAAAAAAACATGCATCCGGCTTGTAATTACATTACCTCATGGGAGGGGGGTCATTACATCACTACGTATATGTAAAGATGGTGTCAAACTCAAAGTGCCTTGCATACCACACAGAGACGGTAGGACGAAATTCTTGACACATCACAATAAATACAGAAAACAAAACAATGACAATGCAAAAAATTATATTATATTGAGAGATTTAAAGTTCCTACTGTATTGATGGCCAAAGGCATTTCCCTACACTTCGTCAAAATACACAAAATTTTCACCAGAGCTATGGTATTTTAGTCCACAAGTACAACGATATAATTACGTTACAAAAAGAACAAGAAAGTCCACTAAATATCAGAATTTGCTTTCAAGCCAGGGATAAAATCATTACCTACGTATCTGCCCACGGGCATTGCAATTGTACCACGTTTCAGCACAGTCTTCGGCTTCCCCTCAGGCAATACAGAAGTGTTTCATAGTGGTACAATCTCAATGCCGACGGGGAAGACACGTATATATAAATTGACATTGTTCATCCAAAATGCTTTTTAACCACTTCGCCTAATCATCATAATTTGACTGAATCACATTATCATGATAACAACAAAATGAGTGTGGACAAAATAATGTCATGTATTTCTACAACTCTAATTCTACTGTAGTTACACAATAATTAGTAGCAGAATGCTTTATTTCCATAAGAAATGGGTCCACTTCAGACATAGTGACTTGATTTACATATAGACGACAGCAAAATTCAAGTATAAAACAAATTACACCGATATGAATACAAATGAGAAAAACAGTGTACAGTCAAACCTGCTTTAGTGACCACCTCTATTGAGCAACAACTTGTATTACGTGACCTTAATTTTAAAATCCCTTCACAATGCATTTCATTTTTATTCAAGGTATCTAGCAACCAAATCTCTTATGAGACTCTATTTCAATGTTCCCTTGGAAGGTCACATGAGATAGTGTATTATTTTCTCTATGATACAAGTATACTCCCAAGATTTAAGATAAAAAAAAAAGCAAATAAAAAATAGATATACTATAGTTTAACGTAACTATACCGTAATAGGTACCAGGGGACCATGCCTAATAATGACGTGCTACCAAATATGTTTGCTAAATAGGTTATGTTTGTTGTAAAGATTTAATCATGTTATTAAATAGTTGTAAAATATATTATGGTACAACCATACTATTAATGCATTTTCAAATTTTTGCCATTGATTTGGTTGATTTGATTTTGATTTTTGATGTTTTAACGCCACTTTCAGCCATATTTCAGCTATATCATGGGGACCAGTTTTAGTGGTGGAAGAAGCCGGAGTATTCGGAGAGAACCACCGACCATAGGAAAGCAACTGGTAAACTTTATCACTTGCGACTGCGAGTCGAATGCACCCTTTTTGTAATTACAAAGCCGGGCGCGAACCCACATAGTATTGTAGGCCCCGACATTAACGTTTGTCCGATACCAGTGAAAACTGACGTCGAACAAGTAGATCTCGTATTACGGTTGTCCGACGGGACAAGTGAAAAAATCAGCGATTCCCAAACGTGCCGGTACGACGGACAAATCTATTTCCACTGGCATAAAATACTGGGTTTGTTGTATAAAAGAGCCCTGTTTGATCTCCAATTTGTCCATAATTTATTTTGATTAAAACTAAAGTGAAACGCCAGATCAAAACTCTTTTATTGTATCATTTATCGTTCCTCCATATGAAGTTCAAGGACATTGACAAAATTAAAGTCGCAATCTCAGAAACGCTTTAATGAACGGAATTATCAATATTTGAAATATAAGAACAAGAATCACTCCGGAACGGACACGTAAATATTATCGGATATCAATTTGGTGCCAAATTTAAACTTGTCTTTTGTGCAAAATACGATAGAGGACTTGATTTAGGCTTTTGGGAAATATTGAAATCTTTGAAATGGACAAATATTACAAGCTTTTTCCTGATCTGGTAGAAAAGATCCACTAAAAGTTTTATTTCTCTGTGAATTTAAATAAAATACTTTGCTTTATTTATATCACTTGTTTCTGGTAAAAAAAAATATACCTAGATACTGGTATTTATAGTATCTAGGTATATTTTTTTTTACCAGAAACAAGGATTTATATAACACAAATATGAGTTATTACAAATTGTGTGGTATTGGATCACAACACAGTAATATTTCAAAAGGAAAAAGGGGGGGGGGTACATATAAAAATCACTGGTATACAAGACTCCAATCAAGGTAGACAGAAATAAAAATGTGACATTGAATATATGTCCTTAAGGTAGTTATGAATAAAAAAAAACCCAGAACAAATCAGTTCAGGCAGCTTCAACTATTTACTAAATTTGGGCAGGGTAACGTCAGAGGGATCGTGAAACAATGTTTCGATTAATCGCAATTGACTTCTCCCAGAAGTCTCCCCACTTCTCTCTGTTGTCTCCCACTTCTCCCTGTGAGCTCTCTGAAAGAGAAGTCACTTCTCCATCTAATTTGAAAGTAGCGGGAGTCCTGGATAATTATTCTCCAGTTTTTGTAATTTTTATTAATTTTTTCGGACAACTAAAAGATTGAGTCGGACAAGTAATTTTTTTAGTTAGTTTTCCGAAGGGACAAGTTGAAAAATATGTTAATGTAGAGGCCTGTATTGGTGCTAGGCTTGTACGAGTTGTTAGGTAATCCAACTATCTAACTCAGTGAGACACCCGGGCCCTCAAAATCATTGATATTCTGGCAAAAAAAGAACAAGTTTTTCTCGAAATACTTCACCGAATTGATAAAAAAAAATCAATTGATACTAGACTGTGTTCCATGGAGACTTAGAGTTAACCTTTCATACATGTTGTTTAAGTAGAGCTTAGTTAATGCTACTTACATCCAGTCACACTTTACCAAATAACACTTGTTACAATGTAGTTTCAAATTCTATGTAAAACATTAGAAGAAATATCACATTTCATAGATATCATATTGCAACATAGGGGACTTTTTTTATGATAAATTTGAAGATTAATAAATAAAAAAAAAAATTAAAGTATGTCGGTCAAAATACAAATTATTGTTAGAAAAATGAATAGGGTAGGAAGGTAGTCAAAAGTTTTAAATGATTTCTTACCTACATGTATATACAGGACAAGAATCTGACATTAACAGTGCTTGTCTAATATGGAAATAAAGTATTTCGGGTAGGCACTGACAATCATGGTCATGGTCAGTATGGTTAGCGAAACTCAGCTATGTGGGTTTTTTCGGCCCTTTTTTTGCATTTTCGGTAAATTTGTAAATAATGACTGACAAATGACATTTGCTCAAAGAATTATGTCTTCACTCGAAAAAAAATCAAATTCATAGCTCAACTTTAAACCCTAATAAGAATTTCACTGTCAATAAAGGTAATAACAAAATTACCGAACTCCGAACAATCTTACAAATTCTCTACAAACATGTTTTGAAAATAAAATTTGCAATAAATAAAATACTTCATGGAATTTACTAATTTGGGCTAATTTCTTTTCACAATCACTTCAGATCAGATCAGATTCAATTGATAATAACATTTTAGTACAAAGTGAAAGTAGAAGTGCATGGTTTTTTTTTATGTATCATTTTTTATTATGGCATATTATCATGACTGGCTGATGTAATGGAGTCATACCTTAATGTTTTTATATTAGAAACCAAATTAGCATTGTTGACTAGCCTGATAATTGATATTTTCTTCTATAGGGAAAGGAAGTACCAGTAATGGGCAAAATTCTAAAATGTATTCCTGTTACAATGTATATAGTGGCAGTCAGTTTTATTGGTGGAGGAAACCATAGTACCCAGAGAAACACACAGACCTATCATTAGTCACAGACAAACTTTATCCCATTTCACCACATACAGGATTGGAACCAACCGCTTCAGTGATAATAGGCACTGATTGTGTAGACTGAACTATTATATGATCTTCTTTTATTAAAGACTGTTCTGTATATTTTTCTTGGAAATGTATGTAGTCTCTTTCAAGGAATTAATTCAGTGAAACAAATTTCAAACATCGATGCATAATAGGAAATAATCTAATTTTTTTAATAAAATCAGAGATTTTTTTTTATATATACTAATATTACTGAGTTCTGTGACAGACGAAAAAAATATACTCCTGTGTTAACAAACAACACCTTCCAACAACAAATAATGATAAAAAGAAAGTCTAAACAGTGATAGTTAACAATTCCATCAATATCAACAAAACAAATAATCATTACTCACTTTAACTCACTGAACACAAGAAAAGACTACAACATAAGACGTTGGGAAATCCAGGTTCTGGCTAGGGATAGGCACAAATAGTCAACATAATATTTCAAACATTGTGGTTAATTTGTGGGAATGATTTAAATATACAAATGGAGATATATTGCATAATACATTTCTTGTGAAATATTAATAAATCATTTTTAATAAAGGTCTGCTATTGAAAGTCAGAATGATCAAATAAAAATCTAACAAAGTTATCAGGAATTTCTTATCAGGGAATGGTTGATTGATTCATATCCTCCATTAAAATGTCTGACTATGTACATAAAAATTAATATAAAATCCTGTGTTTAGATTCCAAGTTTGTTTACATGATAAATTTGATAATAGTAAGAATTGCTTTAAAGATGTGTAAACAAGATATGGTTAAATGTTGTTCTGTGGTTAGATCAATAACACTAGTAAATGGTAGCGGGCAATGAAACATTTGACTTTCACCTTGTATGTAATTAAATATAAAACTATAGGTAAGAATAGTTTGAAGATACCAAAGGAGTAATTAAAAGTCGTAAATTGAAGGACAGACAACGCTATGGCCAAAAGAAAAAGGCCAAACGGACAAACAACGATCTACAAAACACTAAACAGAAAACTAAATATTGAGCAACATGAACCCCACTAAAAACTGGGTGTGAACTCAGGCGCTCTGGAAGGGTAAACAGTTCCTGCTCCACTATTGGTAGAATTTTTTTTTCCATTTTTACTTGAAACATTTCTGAGTAAGTATTTCTATCAGACAAATAAATCATATGCATACAAAATATGGACCTTCTTATGGAATCTTTTATTGGGGTATGGTGTTCCATGTCTCTCAAAATGATTTACTGGAATTATGAAATGAATGGCAAAAAAGACCAGCTTAAAATAGGACACAATTCTGGAAAAAATTCTGCCATGGTATAAACAATTGATAACATCATTTGTATCATTTGTGCTTACACATGTGTGTATTCTGGAGCCTAATAGTTAGATATACCTGTACTAGAGGTGGTTTTCCCAAAAAAATTGAACACTCATAATTTGCTATTTCCAAATATAAAAAAAAACAGAGTAAATTGCAAATTGTATCAATGCTGCGTTCATGGTACGTAAATAGAATCAGTGTAATATAAGCTATGATCTATCAGGTGTTGGATTTCATAATAACTTAATTCAAAATTTTAAAATAAATTTCAAGTTCGTCACGTTTCTAAAGAGTTTAAAATGTACCTTGTGCACTCTATGTTAATTATTATGAAAGGATCACTCTTGCATTACAAATCTAAATACATGGTAATTTTAAAAGTGAAAGGCTAATTGCTTAATTATACAGGTATTCCCTGCATTCCTCAGAATTAAACAAAAATAATCTGCATAATTAAATGATAATTTAAAAACTTAGACAAAGTAAATAATATACTTGTTATAATAAACAAATGACATCTGTGTAGTACAAAAGCATCAATTTTCTCACACACATAAATAACATAACCGACAACTTAAAAAATGACACCATCTTTAGTAGACATCCATCATACAGTAATGTAGATTCATTAGTAGGGAAAAAAGACAACTTTGAATATACCAAAGGGGTAATCATAATTCAAAAATGGACAGACAATACCATGGGTTTTTAAGAATTATTTTTTCTCTCTTTAGCATCCTAAGTTAAAATTTTGGACACTGAGGTTCATACCCCATTGAATTTGGTATCTATATTTAAACAATATTGAATCCCAATTTAAAAGGATAGTTCATGCCAAATATGATTTTTTTACATTTTCTAGGCTATGTAAAAATTTGGACACACAGATCAATGACCCTTTATGAGTTTTCATTTGCACATGCTTATAACTGCATTTCACAATGATGATGCAAGCAATTTATGATTGCATTTCCATAACTTTTTCTTTTTGAAAAATTTCTCATTGTATTCTATGTTTAACTTTGGACCACACGGACACAGGATCTCATATATAAAAGACAACCTATTTCACATGAATAGATCTACCCACAAAGAATATATATCACAATCACTTAGTTGCAAAAATATGACTCAATAATAGTGTGACACATTTTCTTACAAGGTGCTGTTATGATAATCTACTAATGTCAAGGAATATTTCGGTCACTGGTGAAGCTTCTAAATGAACTCTCTGCCAAGTTTACAAACAATCTTAATATACTGTAAATATTTAAGATGAAAATCTGACAATGTCAATGTTGTCTATAAGGCACTAATACAAAACTAATTACCTATATGACAGTATATAGATACAACAATCATTTTAATGTATAATGAATCAACTGACTTGATCGAATGTGCTGAATCAGCAAAAAAAAATACCATCAACTGACTTCATTGAATATGCTGAATCAGCAAAAAAAAATACCATCAACTGACTTGATTGAATATGCTGAATCAGTAAAATTTTCTACAAAAGTTTACATACCATAAAATAAGAATATCCTATAAATATTGTAAAATTTTCATCAGTTAATTGTTTTCTGAGTGTTTTTAAAGGAAATATTTTTTAAGAAAATCAACGAAATTTGATACAAAATGATAAATTATTTCTCAACATTAATTATTCGGTTGGAATATTTTATTTGAGATACATAATTATGTAGTACAGTTTCCAGTTTCAACAATTTAGTTTTAATATTTATATTTGTCAACTTGTCATCTACAGTAGTTAATAAACTTATTCTTAATCATGAATAATGGCTGTAATATAAAAACAATGTTTAGTTTGTCTTTACCTCTAATTGTTTATGTTAATTGTATTTGTTTAAGCATTAGTGGTGTACAACACATATTGACTATGTAAGTAACATGACAGGTGTCTTCTAAGAGACAGGGGCTGCTTGCCCTTCACAGTAGCCTGGGTTCACCCCCAGTTTTTAGTGGGGTCCGTGTTGCTCATCTTTTTAGTTTTCTGTGTTGTGTTTTTATTTTGTTTGTCTTCATCCTATGTCTTGTGTACCCAATGTTGCCAGTTTCTCTGGATTATCCATTCTTGATTGACCTTTGGTTTTCTCTAATGTTTATGTATTGCTGAGCTTATATCAAACAACAATCAATCAATAGATTTTTTGCACATTCCTGATTCAATTCTAAAATTATATGTTTTTAAACCTTTTTCATACCAGTTATTTCCCTTACGATGGGGGGCGAAATGGTACCTTGTCAGCAAGACCAAAGGAGGGACAAACGAATCTGAGTAATAAATAATATATTTGAACCTTGTAAAAAATCAGAGGATAAATATAAAATTCACAAGTTGTTACAATATTGCAATTTTGAACAGATTATGGAGAAAATATATGTTATTTTCATTGAACTTTGCATGAAATCGGACCCTTTTTCCCACCTTAAAGGGAGATGGAGATTAATCATGTAAAACATATATTTTTTTAGAATTAAAGTTTGCTAGGTTAGGTTATGGTGTTTAATGCCACTTTCAACAATATTTCAGTTATATCGTGGCAGTCAGTTTTATTGGTGGAGGAAACCGGAGTACTTGGAGAAAACCACAGATCTATCGCAAGTCACTGACAAACTTTTTCACATAATGTTTATTGAGTACACCTCGCCCTGACCGAGATTCAAACTCACAAGTGACAATGTTAGTGGCGATAGGGATTGATTGCATAGGTAGTTGTTAATCCAGTTACCATATGATCATGACCACGACATCCCCAGAATCAAAGTTGTTCTATTTATGATATTTGCTAAGATTAGTATGCATGGTCAAATAACAAAGTGAATAAAAAAATATATTGTTGGGTGAACTAATAAATTTGTCAAAATCAAAAGAATTCTTCCTTTTTTTCCCCGCAATTACAGTTTTCTTAAAATGTTTATGTCAAATTAAACATGTTGATTTCTTCTGTTTACAAACTTCAACTATTTCAGGGAAATCCTTTAAAATTGGACAATTTCCTAATCACTGTCATAACATATTATAGCTTACCTACTATTTACCTGTAGACTGGAAACAGGTGCTTGTCAATCATGTCCATTTCACTTTGTATCAATTACATCTACAAATACAATCAAGTAACATAATTTGATCAAAGGGTTTCTGTTGACAATGTTGTAATAAAATCTACAATGAAATATATTATTCAAGGTTATTTTATAATGTTAGAATTAGTTTCAAATTGAATCTTTGTCAAATTTCATCTATTTCCACTAACCAGACAAAAGTAATGATACTAGTTTTTTTTTTTTGGGACAATTACAATCTCAAGGATATAATATAATACAATTTATCATTTTTTTTCAAAACAAATTTCAAGGAAGTCATAAATTGAAATAATTATTACATGTGTTGTTGGTCAGTGAAAAGTTAGTTGTTTCCAGAGGATCAATGGGTATCATGTCCCAGTAAAACAATTCACAGTAAATATTTTGCTAAAAATAACACTACTGATAAAATTTTCTTTAAATTTGACATAAATGGTAACAAAAGAACAAAAAGGATTTGATGTATCATGATAAAACTTTTAAGTCATATGATGGTAACAGTAGTGGAAAAAGGGCATCTGATGCTTCGAGGTCAAATACATTTGACTCTTGATTCAGTAAAGGCCATTTCCACCCTGCTTCATCATAAGGAAATAGGTACCACAGACAATAGAACAGATATTAGCAGTAGTTAAATCTTATATTGACTGCAGCAATTATTCAATTGCAATATGTTATTTATATAATTATTTAAGCAAGTAAAAATAGTACTGGCATAATTTATTTACATAAAAAAATATATCAAAGGGAAACCTCAAATTAGTATCTAATATAGTTACATTGAGCAATACTTCAGATACTAGTAATCAATGAAAAAGATTTGTGAATAATTTAAGAACCATGAGCCTGGGAATAGTATAAGTGAAAAAATGTAAAATTTAACCTTGACCTCCATTTCTTCAATCCTGCCCAACTTTATAGCAATTTCAGAGGATTGCCAACAGTAAAATTCAAGAAAACAAATGAAAATAATTGTTTTCACCAATTAAAGATCCATATCAATATTAGGTTTCTAGCTAGCTGCAGAACAGTAGCTCCTCAGGTCATTTTTTTAGTTTTGTTTTATTTAATGTTTTTTGAAAGCTGATGGAAACTCAAATACACAGATACAAACACAACCAACAGTATATAGTATACAGTACTCTAAACATTGTCTACGGTTGTGAAATACATTACGAACAGTAAACCCAAATTTTCTACAGGAAGAAGTCCAATCAAATTGGCTCTACATAATATACATGTACATACATATAATGATTATTATTATACTTTACTATAGAAACCAAGCAAGAAATAATTAAGATATTTTAAAGTTGTATTCCATGGAACAAGAAATAACTCATTATTCCTGCAGCAAACTGCACGTAGGTCAAATAACTGTGAGGGAATCTGCACATAGCACAAAATAACTGTTTGAAATTTGGCGCGCTTTTGCACGTCGAACCAATAACTAGTTATTTCCCTCAGCACGTCGAACCAATAACTAGTTATTTCTCTCAGCACGTCGAACCAATAACTAGTTATTTCTCTCAGCACGTCGAACCAATAACTAGTTATTTCCCTCAGCACGTCGAACCAATAACTAGTTATTTCCCTCAGCACATCGAACCAATAACTAGTTATTTCCCTCATACATCGAACCAATAACTAGTTATTTCCCCCAGCACGTCAAACCAATAACTAGTTATTTCCCTCATATTAGTTCAGTATAATAATACAGTTATGTTCTTCATGAGAAGTTAATATTCATAATTATTAAATCTCATATACAGTACTCTTCAGACCTTGGGAAAATAACCCTTTCTCAATTTAATAATTATGGATATTAACTTCTCATGAAGGCCATAATTGTATAATGTTTGTTATTTTGTATTGTGTTTGATGACAATCCAGATTTTGGATTTTAAATCAATAAATCTTTGACTTTGACTTTGTAATTGCTATACATTTTGTAAAAATGCCAGTCCAATATTCTTTTATTTCAATGACAGAATTTTCTCCTTTTTATTCTATGTACAATGTGCCTATTATTATAGTTCCACTCCTTGGACAACTTTAAACTTTAAACTACTGCTAGAAAATTTGTTTAACCAAAAAACAAACTGAGAACAGACCATATATTTCATTCAATCAAATCCAAGAATCTTATTGTGTTATAGTGGAACCTGTCTGAACCAAACTCAGAATAAGACGGAAATAAAGCCAAAAATAAAATTTAATCATAAAACGGAAATAAAGCCAAACATAAAATTTAATCATAAAACGGAAATAAAGCCAAACATAAAATTTAATCAAAATATTATTAAATCTTTCCAAACTTTACCTGTCTAATCTTATCCCTGTCTATTCCGAACAATTAATCTTGGTTCTAAGGGTGCTCAGTTTAGACAGGTGTTTCACAGTTAAAAGGTTGAAGATCATCAATTGATGACATGATGAAAACATAAAAACACACAGTAACACACAGTATCACAGAGTATACAGGAAATCATGTATCTAGGTGTGTCATTTGACATGACTTCTGTTATAATAAATTATGTTTTTAAATGAAGACCAGTTTAGAATTTTCACTGGAAATTGTGACATCTTGTAAACTGAATGAAAATTTGTACACTTAACTTTTTTATTGAAGAATGGTTGAAGTCTAATGATAAATGAATGATATGTACAACTTCAAATGTTAAATAATAATAAATTAATACCAAACAGGTCGAGTTTGAATACCGCTCAGGCGAGATGTACTCGATACAACATTATGTGATAAAGTTTGTCAGTGGTTAGTGGTTTTTTCCGGGTACTCCGGTTTCCTCCACCAATAAAACTGACCACCATGATATAACTGAAATATTGTTGAAAATGGTGTTAAACAACATAACCCTTAACCCAGAAACAGGTATGAAAACTCTTGAAATTTCAATTTTAAAGGGACAATAACTCCTTTAAAAATTATCAAATCAAATGCAGGCACATCCTGGAAGAAGGGGGATGCATAAACATGCAAAATTTCTATACTTTATTTTATGTTTAATTTATGTTGCATGTATTTGTAAGTTTTTTTTATTGATCAATGAAAAACAATCATTAACCCATTACTGAAGAACTATATTACAAATTGATCTATAATATACGTAAAACGTAAACTCATAAATAATTCTGAAGAAAAATTGAATTTGATCTTTCTTTCAAAATTGTCTGCCATTCTTATCAAACTGCAGGTGAATCAATACATGTTGCAACATTATTTGAAAATTGCTTAATAAAATGGTTAAATCAATAGGTATTTCATCAATGTCCTTTAGGGAGAAACTCTTAAAATATTTTAATTTAAAGTAATCTACAAAATCAAAAATCCACCCATTCAATAGAAATGTATAAAGTAATTAAGATCCCATTCACTTCATTATAGTTTTAAATACCTGCCTGTTCACATAAAAATTATTGGTGTATTCGTATAGAAGTATAGTGAAACCTGTCTTAACCAAACACAAATAGGGGCAACCTGTGTGTTTGCAATAGACAGGTGTCGAGATTAGACAGGTTAAATTCCAAACATTTTAGACATCTGGAGCTAAATTTAATGGTGAGTTTACACAGGATTACAATTTATTCAGGGTTTTGTTTAGTGAGTGAGTGATTGTTGTTTAATGCCAATGAGGTAATTTTTCAGCTATACCATGGCAAGAGTTAATCATACTCGATGAGATAATGGTGGTGTACACTTTGTACTAGACCAAAATGCTAAATTGGATTTTTTGCAATGCTAGCTCACAGAAACAGCAGTCCACGGATAGACATGTTGCTCCACTCGGACACATTATCATGATTCTGAGCCAACCATTCTTTCTCCTTATTGATGCATCTTTAGCAGCCTATAGCCTGACACAACAGGGGATCAAACCCACATTCTGCCCCACACTTGAGGTGAGTACGCTAACCATTACACCACAGATATGGGTTGGTTCTTTTTAGGCGAGTTTGACTGTCTACATAAGATATTATGTACTTCTATATAATGATCTGGCATTAAGAATTTGTGTTCAGGTAAAAAAAACATTTAATATAAAACCTCAAACCTCTTATAAAATCTTAAATTTTCATTTGTTTGAATGAAAACCTAACAGTGTGTATACATGTGTTTGTAGAACTGGCACATATCTTATACAGTGTATTAGTCCTTGTAATGAAAATCTGGATTTACTGGTCCGAATCAAATTTTAGAATCTATTTTTATATATTTCTAAATAAAAACTGAAAAATTTAGTGGTCAAAATAAAGTTTTACTGATCTTTGGCCCGAGGACCGGTGTTTATCGTGAGAACTGGTGTATTATAGATTATTGGTAATCAAATTAGCATACACTGAAAATATGGTAAATAACAACTCCTCAACTCGAAAAAAGACAACAACAAAAGTTGATATAAATGTAGGCCCTGGGTTGAAACAAAAATGTGGCAGAGATAAGCAATTATATGGAGGCGTTATACAGTTGTATATTAAAAAACACCTGTAGATTCACTTGAAACTCAAAAGACAACATATTTTTTTATATAATATTATAATAATACCGATTTTTATAAAAAGTTAAAATTGCATTTCGGTATGCAGATTGAAACTGTGGGCTATTCTTGTCTCATACTAAATATATCCTGTTAGGGTTAACCAGCAAATATGTAATCTAAAATGGTACTAAAAACATCATAAAATAGTTTTCATTGAATCAATCTAATCAAGTAGTAAATATTGTTTATTTTAAGGAATATAAACCATTTTTGACATATTTTACTACCAGTACTTTTTAATCAAATATTTTTCAATATTTTCAAACAATGTAAAAGATTATGGCATAAATGACATATATATCTTTTTATACCCTGTTGTCGGACTTCAATACTTGACAACAAAAAATTTAAAGGCCACACCTGCCTGTAAATAATAATAGGAAAAACTTAAAATTGAATTTAAATTGATTAAAATTTCATTTTAATAAACATGAAAATTTAAAATTGTCGATGTCAATGTTTAAACTATTTCCATCCCTTTTCTGTTCGACAGTGACTACAAAACCATTCTTTAATAGTAATAATTAGCAAAGTTGATTGCAGGTGTCAGAAATTTTCCTCTACAGGTATTGCATAATATATAGCTACCTCATTCATAATTATTTTTAATAATTGATCAACATACCTTTTCTCTCCCTGTGAAATAAATGATTAAATTTTTCCAAAAAATGCACAAATTTAATCCAGATGTAGAAAAGAAATAATGTGGTAAAATCCAAGTGATATGTATTTGACAGGCCTTATCAACAAAGTGAGCCCATTACCTCTTCACAGGTAATAAGAGAAACCGGCTAGTTACCTTCAGAACATTTAAATAACAATACAAGGAATTCAACATGGTTGACAGGAGACTTATATATACATATAATACAAGTTTTTTTCTGTTCCATTCACGGGTTTATGATCACAATTTAATTTCAATGTCTACCGGTCACATGTTAATATTTCGATTGTTTTAAATACACAATATCGACACAATATTGATAAAAACGGTGATCAAACTAAGTTTTAATCATGCAATGAAATTTATAAGAATGGAGGAGCTAATTTTGTATTGATTATCGAAGAGCGTATATTGGTTTGATCAAAACAGTGTTTACATAGTAAACAATTTAATAAATATTTGTGTACAAGTATTAAAACTTCAATGAATAGACTGTCAGGTCACTCAAGTGAACGGAATACCTTGTTTAATGAATAAATTCTTTTGAACATCTTTTCCCACAATAAAATTAAATTTGCTAAAGAGATAAATTTTTATTAAAAAGATTTAAAATTTGCTAATAAGTCTTGCAAAAATTTGTTCTTTTGAACATATTTTTAACAATAAAATTAAATTTGCTAAAGCGATAATGTTTTATTAACAAGTTTAAAATTTGTTATTAAGTCTGGAAAAAATATGCATGATCAAATTACAATTAAAAAACATCCATTTAACTATACATTGATGTAATAGAAAAGGGACAAATTAAGTCTACTCGTACTTTAGCACCTTAAAATAATCTCCAACTGAACAGCATAATTATGAAAAGAACATTTAAACAGTGATGGTCAACAATTTCAACAATGTCAACAACAGGACAATTTCACCAATGTCAACAAAACGAACAATCACCTCTCACCTTTACTCACTCAACACCAATAAAGACTGTGACATATGACCTTTGAAATCCAGGTTCTATTAATTGCAAACATTAAAGATTATGAAAAAAAAATCCATGATCATAAACCACTTTAAACTGATTTCAGCTAAGCCAAACTTTAGCCTAATAAAATCTGCCACAAACCACTATTTTGTACATAACAATCCAATGATAACAGATATTCAATTTTGTTTTAATCATCAGCTATAATAATTCATAAGCAGACATATGTGTTATATGTATGATTTATATCGACTCTAATTAAAGCTTTGAATTGAATTGAATTGAATTGAATAGACATTTCCCCAGTGTCTTTTGTTAAAACTCTGTGGTGAAAATGTCATGTGATGAGTCATCTTGGATTTTTGATTGGCACAAGCGTTAGGGTTATGGTGTTTAACGCCACTTTCAACAATATTTCAGTTATATTGTGGCGGTCAGTTTTATTTGTGGAGGAAACCAGAGTACCAGGAGAAAACCATTGACCTGTCGCAAGTCACTGACAACTTTATCACATTATGTTGTATCAAGTACACCTCGCTTAAGTGGAATTTGAACTCATGTTAGTAGTGGTCAGCACCGATTACATAGGTAGTTACAAATCCAACTACCATATGATCATGACCAAGATGGCCCCCTGATTGGCACAAAATTAAAAAAAGGATGGTAAAGGAGGACTGTTCAAAGAACATTCATGCTAAGTTGGGATTTTGGTTTTATATTACCCCTGTTGTTTTGGCAGAGAGGTTTGAAATGCAAAATATTTACTGATAACAATACACTATCATGGACTAAAACTGATTATATGTCACAATAGCCTTCATGTCATTTGTATGTCACAATAGCCTTCATGTCATTTGTATGTCACTATAACCTTCATGTCATTTGTATGTCACAATAGCCTCCATGTCATTTGTATGCCACAGTAGCCCTCACGTCAGTTATATGGAATAGTAGTTCAAAATAAGAAATTCTATTACATCTCGGCCCATCATAATTTTGAGTGAGTGAAGGATTGTTGCACTTTCAGTTATATTATGGTAAGAACAAGTTACATTTCAATGAGATGATGATGAGGTACGATTTATACAAGACTAACACGCTTAGGTGGATATTTATTGGTCAAATATCAGCAAACTACAGTAGTCCCCCTATAATAAAGCCAATCCCACCAAAGGCCATCCCCCTCTGACCTGGCCAGATTTAAGATACACTGAGATAGTAAAATACAAATGTACCACTAAATTGTCCTCCTCAAGAAAGGTCACATCTCTTAAAAGGCCACTTTTTCAATGCAAAAGGGATGACCATGACCTTAAAAGGGGGAGACTACTGAACACATAATTGCAAAATTCCTTAAGAGTCATTAATATTTGATGATTTGATTCTTGGTGTTTAACGCCACTTTCAGCAATATTTCAGCTATATCATGGCGACCAGTTTTAGTGATGGAAGAAGCTGGAGTACCCAGAGAGAACCACCGACCATGGGCAAGCAACTGATAAACTTTATCACTTGTGGCCGAGAGTCGAGTGCACCCTTTTTTGTAATTTACAAAGCCGGGCGCAAACCCACGCCGTATTGGTGATAGGCTTGCACGAGTTGTTAGGTAATCCAACTACCTAACTCATTGAGCCACCCGGGTCCTCATTAATATTTGTGTAATATTATTTGTTCATTGTCTCTATTACTAAAAAAATATACATTGGAAATCACAAACTATTCTATAGTAGTACAAAACTTGAAACTCCCTTTATGTATCATGTGGGTTTGGGTTAGGGCTATGGTGCTTAACGCCACTTTCAACAATATTTCAGTTATATCATGGTGGTAAGTATTATTGATGGAGAACACCATAGACATGCCAAAAGTCAATGACACACTTTATCACATAAAGTTGTATCAAGTACACCTCGTCATGAGCGAGATTCAAACTCACAACTTAAGTGGTGATAGGCACTGATTGCACAGGTAGTTGTAAATCCAACTACCATACGATCATGACCACAACGACTCCTTACACAACTTGAAACTCCCTAAAGTATGTTACTGAAAATAGTCTCATGTGAATGTTATATTGTAGCTATAGAAATCAGGAACATCCATGATTTTTTAAAGTAAACATAAGACATGTTTTTAAATGTTTAAAATTTCATAGTTCTGTGACATATGGTCTTCCTCTTGTATTTGTCAATAAAATATAGATTTTTAGTGAAAAGGGAGAATTTTTGTTCACAACATCAATTGAATCTTGGTTGCAAAACTATTTCAATACAAACACATGTTACCATAATTTTCATATTAATTGAAAAATCAAATAAACAATATTTCATTTCGAAATACAGCAATGCTTTTTAAACTGTGACCTTGATCTCATTTGAAAAATGAGAACTATCTCCTTTGGTCCTCACTTTTATACCCATGAAAAAGTAAAACTAGAGAATTTACTAACCCTGGATCAATGACCTGGTTATCTATGCATGCACAGTTCATAGTTTTTTTTAAGAAAAAGCTGTTTATTCATTTTCCAATGGCATGAGGTGGAGGCAATCTTAGATTTACAATCAGCACAAAAAATAAACACTTTGCAAGGAACCATCCATGGACTATTGAAGCATAGTTGGGGTTCAGAAAAGGTTGTTGTTTCTGCTTCATTAAAAAAATTAAAGGTGTCCATTGAACACGGATGTCCCCACCTTCAGCTAAAATCAACAGGGGCATAACTGTAGAAATATAAAAAGGAGTATTAACCCAATTTGAATATAGCCTGTGTATTGTAAAAAACATTGCATAAATGTGTGAAAAACAAGACATATATTTGTCCAACTTCACAAAAAATTTTGCACCTTGAAATATGAGTCAAAATAAGAAAGCATGTGCCTGCCTGATATGTGCACTACACGTGTTTGAACTCTGATAGTGGACTGAGGTATGGTTCACGTGAAAATACCTATAAATAATTACAAAAAACTGTGATATTCTTGACACTATTAATTCTGGGAAAACAGTGACCATACCCCGAGTTCTGTCTGTGACTTACATGATACATCCCATCAAGACAGTAAATATCAAACAAGTGAGTACGTACAAAACTTTCTCTCCTTTAACTGCCTGATCTCTGGGAAAACAGTGACCATACCCTGGGTTCTGTGATTTACATCCCATCAAGACAGTAGCCCCCAACTTAACAAGTCAGTACATACAAAATTTTCTCTACTTTCACTGCCTGGCCAATTAAATTCAAGCATGGTTAGGTGAAATGTGCTTCAAGATGACATGTTTAACTACTGATAACCCACCTATCTACCACCAATGAGTTGAACACCCATTCATTCTAGTGTGTAAAATTCTCCACAATTCATCAAATGCTTCCCCTGTATCACGATACCCAATGCAGTGAAATCTGTCTAAATCGATGTTCCCTGGGACTAACTTTTGTGTTCAGTTTTAATATGTTAAATTAACAAAGACTTCCTAAATTGGGACTTTATCTAAAATTCAGATTATACATGATTCCTGGTTATTCAGGGTTCGGTTTAGACAGGTTTCACGATTCCTGGTTATTCAGGGTTCAGTTTAAAGAGGTTTCTCTGTATCTCTATTTTCACAAAATTTGAAGGTTTTTGTCCAATAATCACAATATATAGTCAACATAATTGATTCAGTACATTTGTATTTGCCAAAATTATTGTTTTTTTTTATAGTAATCATGTCATGAAACAGAAATAGCTAAAGTAGGAGATCTCCCTCTTTGTAGGATTGTTTTAATACTTAGAGATTAACTAGAGACGGTACTCAACTTCATTTTTTGAAGTATGAAAGAAAGAAAGAAAGAAAGAAAGAAAGAAAGAAAGAAAGAAAGAAAGAAAGAAAGAAAGAAATAAGTTTATTAACCAAATCAGGGCCCCAGGAGGGCATATACAAATAACAATTATGATTGATACACAACAACAATACAAATAACAATTATGATTGATACACAACAACAATATATCAAACTAAATATTTGCGGTGAAATATCAATAATTGTGGTACAGGCACACTCGGGCAGGAAAAGAGATATATGCACATAAACGTACATACACTTACTCACATATATATGGGGGGGGGATGAGAGAGAACATATACATATATATCAGGTGATTCATCACCAATCTGCAAGAGACACCTTTAGTAGGGTGGTCAGTGTTAAAAAAGACGCTTAGTTATCGAGTTTGGGTTAACGGAATTACACACGGCTAATTTTGGTATTAAACGCTAGAAAAATTATTACATTTTGTATTTTTAATTGTCGTCGTAAGTTTCTGTAGTCACGATTTTTTTAATTTCACGTTTTTCAAAGGTACCCTCGGCTGACACATTGTACATGGTATTTTCAGGATGAAAAATAAAAATATTCTCCGCTATCTAAATAGCTAAAAAGGTTTTTACATCAGAGATAATGTATCAAAGATATAATTAAAATAAAAACGGGATGTAAATAATTGATTTTTGAAAGAGTATATCAGCCTTACTTTAAGCCTCAAATTTGACCCCAAATTAACCGTATTTTCAACAAAAGCAAAGTAATTACACTACATTATAAATGTACTTTGATTTTGTAGAAAACATATTGATGAAATGTACATGTGTGCCAAAAATCATAATCTAAATGTCAGCGGTTGTTGAGAAATTGACAAAATATAAACTCAAATAACTGTAAATTTCCTCTTTGTCATACACGGATTGTTATGTACCGGTTTTTGTTAATGATGTGTCGCTCGCCGGTCATTAACTAGCACAATCTCTATCTCAATGCATTTAGTATTTTCTCTTCTTTTATGGCAAATAAATTGGTTTTAATTGTTCAGTAGAATTGTTTGTGGTTTTTATGTTTTAAAAACATTCATTTTTATGTCGGCCGTTGATTGGGTTTAAAATTTGTTTAATTCATGTGTTTCTAATACACGGACCAATCCTGCAGGATACGTTATAAGTCCGGAAATGGCTCAGTTTCATAGAAGGCCGACCGATTCCTGATTAGAAAAGGTTTCTTGCAGTCGCTGCCAACAAACAAGCATTGATAAAATTTCTTGGCGAATCGATTGTGCAACACTATCGTTTATCATCTCTTGAGATGTCATCCGGGGAAGTTCCATATCTTTCTGGTGCTTCTAATCATTGCCAAGAAAATCTGCAGAGATGGAGTCTCCGATCGCCAAGAGTTATACTGTACACATGAAGAGGCGGACACTCGTATGATTTTACATGCTATCCATGCAGACAAAACGTTCGGTGAAAGTGGAATCAAAGGTCGGATCATTGTTAAATCGCCTGATACAGATTTCTTGATTCTATGCATCCATTACTTTCCTTCAATGCAACATACACAGGAATTATGGTTTCATACGGGTTCTATCACAAACACCAAGGATGGGCGTTTTCATTCCCGTACATTCGATCTGCAGCATCCTCAATCCTGTTTTATGTAACATTTTACCAGCTGCACATGCCATCACAAGATGTGATTCCACATCATCCTGGTTCGGGATTGGCAAACGAACCGTTTTTAAAGTACTTAAAGACAGTCCAGAAAACTTTAGAGATTTGTCCACCCTTGCAGACTGTGACACTGATAAATCTATAGATGCCGCCAGTAAACTTGTTTGTCGACTGTACGACCAAAAAGGAAAACTGAAGGAAGATCATGTCGATCTTAACAAATTAAGGGTAAGGTTAGTGACACTGAGGGATGCATGTTTGGCCAAACTTCCACCCTGTGAAGCAACCTTCACTCAGCATGTTTTGCGATCTTCACTACAGATAAATATTTGGATGACTGCCTATGTTGCACAACCGCCAATGAAGTCTGCAGTGCTATTTGGAAGGGAAGACAGGAATGGATTAGTTCCAGTTTATTTCAAAGGACAAATGTCTTCTGATTTTTTGCAAGACCTTGTTTGTACTTGCAAAGGATAATCTGTGTGCATGAAAGGATGCATTTGTTTTGAGCAAAGTCTATCTTGCACAGACCTTTCCCCTTGCCAAGCTGGCGACTTATGCCGCAATGAAAATACCCACCTAGCAATATCTAGAAATACTGATGAAGATGATGACATATGATCTCAATTTTTTTTTCTTTTTCATCCAGTCTCCATCTATTTCACTGAATAAAACTGTTGTTATCAAAACTATGATTTCAGATAAAACAGTCTGTCATTTCCAACATTGTGACCATCAACTCACGTTAGTCATAGTTGTCCAGTTACCATGACTTCCCGTTGACGTCTTTTGTTTCATTGAGGCTTGGTCTAATGTCTGTTTTAGGCAAGCATCACTGTTTTCTGTGCTTAGTAAACTTAGACAAGTTCATACGTACTATGTGTTTTTCAGTAAATAGCAGTTTCATTTGTTGCAATGTTTTTTAAGGTGTTCGTTTTATATGTTGTGGTGGTTATGTCGAGCTTGTTTCCGTTTTATGTTTTTTTCTGGAATTTGCCCAGTCTCCGGACTATGATTTCTTTAACATTTTCTATGACTTGTTCCTTTGTTCCTTCGGTATACTACTGCCGATGTTTCAAACAAACAAACAAAATTTAAAAAAAAAAACAAAAAAAAACCTGACAGTGGACTCTGACCTTGACGTGGTTGGTGGGCTTTCAAACTAACAAGAGAACACTTTCTTATTTGCCAAACACCTGAGATATTTGGAGTGTTCAGAGTGGTTTGTAGCCACACATCGTCCAAACGCATAATATGTCCATAGACCTTACGTTTTTAAACAAATGGCGTTTGACCTTTCCATAAATTGCCATGTTTTTGCACAGAATATTCGTTAAGTATTGATTGACCCTACAAATGATATGTTGCAAACACATAAGCCATTAAATTTGAATTTTGGTACCTTTTACGAAGTTTGAGGTGAATAAATAAGTCAGTAATTAGTCAAAGTGTACCATAACTGAAACATGGTTTTTTTTTTGGAATCCGTCCACCAGTTGTCAAATGTTAAGGGTTAAAAAATAATTTGAAGGTTTCCTTTAAATGAATATCAAATAAAAATGAGAAATGTTCAAACTATGACAGGTTAAGGTCACTTTTATTTCTCATATATACGAAAATTGTAAAATGGCATTTTTTTTTAGAAAATGGCCTTTTGCTATATATTCAAACAATGTAAAATAAAAAATAAAAATAAAATAATAACATATTAAGCTTAACAAATAAAATTGGCATTCCAGTTTAAAGTTCTTCACAGTGTTGTCGAAGAAGGGAGCCTTTTAAAACTTGTGGTGTGTTAGTTCCAATTTTTAGATCTTGACCTTTGACCCCAATTTAAAAAAAACGTGACCACAATACATAGCGACGACATCTTTATTTCGATGCGGCTTGTTCTCCTCATTCCAACGATGTATCATACAGGTGTGTGTAATTCCGTTAAGGCAAATTCGCAAAAATCTTTCGTCGGGCACCCTACTACTTGAGTCGATACTAAAAGGAGTAAAGTCCTACTTGTGTCTATTTGAAAGTCAAAGTGCATTAAAATATTTTCTGTTGATATTTTGATAATATTGTATAAATTCCTTCCATCAAAGAAAAAATTTCAACACATCAGAAGATGTATTTTAAATTTAGGGATTGTAACAGTAGGGAATGAAATTGTATTCTATTTTGATTAAATATTGCAAACAATCAGCACATAGAATATCTGGAATGTTTAAATATTAAATTGATAATTTTTTTAACTAAATTACTTTATTTAGTTATTTCAATTTACTACCAGTAGGACATTTTATCTAAACATTTTGCTAAACAACTCTTAACCTCCAATTTCCAATTAAAATTCCAATAAGTTGAAAAATAATTTGAGTGCATTATCTCCCTTTGAAACTACTTTCAGTACCAGGGTTATGGTGTTTAATGCCACTTTCAACACTATTTCTTTAGGGGCCATCATGGTCATGGTCGTATGGTAGTTGGATTTACAGCTACCTATGCAATCAGTACCTATCACCACTAACGTTGTGAATTCGAATCCCGCTCAGGCGATACAAAATTATGTGAAAAAGTTTGTCAGTGACTTGCAGCAGGTGTTTGGGTTTCTCTGATTTCCTCCACCAATATAACTGAAATATTGTTGAAAGTGGCATTAAACACCATAAACCAAACCAATCAACAATATTCAGTTATAAAGTGGCTGTAATTTCAGTACTAAACTCATCATGTAGCTACATATCAAATTCCGACCCATATCTGATTTCAAATGTAAAATTTTGGGCCATTTGAAGAATTTCTTTTTTTTTAGTAACAACATCTAATGTAAATGGAGGCAGAGTTACCAGCTGTATTTTTAAAAGGGTCATACATGTACAAGCCAACACTTGCTAAAATAAACCTTGTAATTTCAGAAGAGAAGTTTTTTTAATGAAATTCTATCAAATTATTTCTTCTGTGCATGACAAATTGTGTAAAAAACAAAATAAAGTAATGGATGTAAATGAACATGAGAGACTATCCAACAATACACTTAAACACAAATTAAGGTAAAGGTACAGCACTTTTATTGCTGTTCTACATGAGTGCAAACCAGCCCCTTGCCTGCAGTTGAGCGGTACTATTTATTTCTGCCAGTAAACTCTACATTTGGGCATCTTTATCATTTTTATTGTATGTATGTACATTGTATTGAACAAATTTAATCATTCATTATGCTACAGACCAAAAGTGTTGCCTATATTCTGTTTAATCTTATATTTTGACCAGTTGAAGTAATTTTTTGAAAGGAAATCACTTCAAGTCTATTCCTGTCAAGATTACTTGAAATTAGCCCTGCAGTTTCAAAAGGTGACAAAAAATATATGCATTTTTTTTAGACATTTTGGAAATATCAAGACTTTCCTATTAATAGTAACAGAAGCCATCTTGAATACAAGGTAGAAGTATCAGATATCATTATGAAATAGGCCATGTGGTTTCAAATGAAATTAAATTGTGAAAAACTGATTGCAGACAGATGCCACATATTGCAAAAGGTTCAACCAGCTCTTGGTGAATTTATATAAAAACTTGTATAGTGTATATCATTTGCATCTCAAAATTACTCAAGACAGAGTGTCATATTTTTCTCCTTGTTTGTTTTGTATCAATACAATTTTTCTTATTATTTTACAATACCTGTAGTTTTAAAAAAAATCCTCTAAGTTGGTAACACAAATTTTTATAAAAATAATATTTGATAAATATAATTTTTATATTGCAGACATGTACATGTATGCATTCCTGGCAATAGAACTATTTACACGTGTATATATATATATGGCATATTGCCAGAACCTGAATTCAATCTTACAGAAGGAATCGGTTAATAGATTACATAATAATAACCAGGAAGTCACATTTTCACAATTAATGAATTTACCTGATTTTTTTTATCTAACAAGGTATCCAAGTGAGGCTAAGATGTTGTTCCATACGTTAAAAAACAGGTGTTTTGTGGTCTGCCAAAAATAATCCAAGAGTTGTCAAACACATTTATATTTTAAAAGTGAATCAATACTGTGATCCAGATATACACCTACAATATAACAAGAGTAATAAAGGCTTAGGATAAACTTTCAACAATAGTAGTAAGGCCACTCAAACAAAATCATTGAAAATCTGGTTCCAAAAATAAAAAATATACAAAACATTTTTTTTGTATATTTTAATTCATTCAACAGCTAGACTTTATTTCTTTAAGTCATAATTATATATTTTTCTTCAAACATTCAAACTACAATAGCAGGACTTTCAATATTTTTAAGTGTACCAGTACTTGATGATTTACAGGTGGTACTTTTTCTTAAAATTTGAACATTTTTCATGAATATCTTATGCAAAATTCTTAGAAATTAGGAGGTACCAATTACCAATTTAAGTGGGTAAAATTACCTGGAACTGCACCTGACTAATCAATAATATTATGCATTCAGCAATATATATTTATATATATATATGTGTAATAAAGCAGGGTCTTAAAACAGATATTTTATTTAAATATCTCATCTGGATAATTACAATGACTTTATCAAGTAATCCTCTCATTTTTAATCCACTCCTTATAATACCTGTAAAAATTCAATATACAATTGTAAATCTATTTTGTGTCACCTTCTTAAAAAAGAAAATAAACGCCCAAAAATAATATAAATAAAAAGACAATTAATTGTGTTTGATGTTCTGAGAATATTAAATGAAATATGTTAAAATATTTAACTTTAAATAAAAACAATTTGAAATGTCCACTGAATATGTTGGCCCTCTATACTTAAAATATTTGACTTCAAATAAAAACAAATTGAAATGTTCACTGAACATGCTTGCCCACTTTACATGCAATACCAACATCATGTTGAGTGCTTGCTTGTACATGGTAAAGTGGGGCAATTGTGGCCACGATCACACCCATAGAGAGGGAGGGATTTGTATGAACCCCTCCACCATTTGAAAACCATGATAGACTATTAAAGTCGAGATTTCTGTTAAACTATGACTATCAAAATTGGGATTTTAGTTGAACTATGAATATTATAGTCCAAATTTGGATCTTTCGATCACATCTTTGAACAATCCTAGCTATGGGCCTGGTGACTGCATGGTAACTGGATTTACCAATGCCATCAGTAACTATCACCAGTCAAGTTGTGGGTCATGTGTGGTGATGTGTACTCAATACAACTGTATGTGATGAAGTTAGTCAGCGATAGGTTGTTTTCTCTTAGCACTCCAGTTTCCTCTACCAATAAATCTGACTGACATGAAATAACTGAAATATTGTTGAAAGTTGAATTAAACACCCATAACCCTAACCTGTAGTTGTAAAAATCAGTCAACTATCAAATGTAGGTCACATCATTTTGATTAAATATGCAGCCTACAAATGTAACTTGAGGTCCATTAAAGAAACAATCCTTTAAAGTTGCTTTCCCCAGTAGTTTCAGAAAAAATAAATGATGTATGACAACAGACAGTGATGACAATAGGCAGGCAAGATAGCGAAAATATATATTATATCCAAGACCAAATAGCAAAAAATATTGAAACACATGAATATCTTCCTTTATATCATCTTGTTACTTGTAGTAATAAAAGCATTCAACAATGCATCCCTCCCCCCCCCCCCACCCCCCCCCCCCCCCAAAAAAAATCCACACTATTATCTACATCATGTACATGGTTTGCTTGTAATCTAGTTTTAGTTATTAACATAGTTGAAATACTGCTCCTTTATTTGACATTAAATAATCAATCAATCTATCCTTGATATTTGCATCCAAATAAAAGATGCTATATTCTATTTTCTTTAAAATTATTTATTGTATTACATTTTAATACCACATTCCTCCCCCTCTTCCATTACTCAAGTATTACCTTTCACATCAGTAATGATAAAAAAAAACATACACAAGGAACAACACAACACAAACCACTCTTTCAACAAATCTAAAACTCTAAAAAAAAAAACAGAAAATTTATTGATTGATTGATTGATTGCTTGGCTGGTGTTTAACACCAAGTTTAGCAATATTTCAGCTATATCGTGGCAGAAAAACAGAGAAATTAATAGGATATTTTATACATAAATTTATATTCTGGTATTAATGATTCTTTTTATTAAAAAAAATTATTCTATACATGCACATGTCTATTTCTTATGCAAATACATTTACTTCACATGTATAGATCTGCAAAATCAATATTTTCCCACCAATCAAAAAACTAAATTTGTTTTAAATTACATGTCGATTCAGGAAGTACTCATACCTTTACAAATTGTATTAAACAGACAATACAATGTTTTATTGGCAATATCTACTTAATCCAGTACATGTACTGCTGAATCAAGTACAATATGTCAAAAAATGCAAAATTACCAGTATTTACCACAGATCCTTGTTTGCTTCTTTTTTTTAAATCCATTAACTTAAGAATGAAATCCTAAATTGAGTCAGGGTCACGATCATATGACAGTTGGATTTACAACTACCTTTGCAATCAGTGCCTATCACCACTAATGTTGTGTGTTCAAATCCCGCTCATGGCGAGGTGTACTCGATACAACATTATGTGATAAAGTTTGTCAGCGATTTGCGGCAAGTCTGTGGTTTTCTCCGGTTTCCTCCACAAATAAAACTGACCAGCATGATATAACTGAAATATTGTTGAAAGTGGTTTTAAACACCACAACCCCATACTCTCTAAATTGAGTCTATCCTTAGTTTGTAAGCTTACCACTTACCCTAAAATATTTGGCAAAAAATGTTACATTGTATATAAAAAAAAATGTGTAATTGAAATAAATTGAAGAAATTTGATGGCAGATTTTTTTTTAACATTTCAGCCCATCCAAAATTGGGTCCATATTGGCATGGGTTGAGGAAATGAAGATTTTTTTCGTATTATTCTAATGATAATTCTTACAAATGTTTCTGTTTAAATGATACAATGGTTTATCAAGGAAGTTGTTTTTCACATTTTAGACAATAACTATGAAAATCATATTTAGATGTTACACTGATTACGACAAAAGTGATATTTCTTTTTACATTTAACCAAATATAAAACTTTTATTTCCATGGCGACCATATTGGATTTTGGATCAAACAAAACCAACTGTTTCTGGAGATGATTCCCCCCCCCCCATATTTCAGCAATACAGTATATACATAATGGGACATGATCCATGGTTTCAAAATTGGATACATCATTGGTAAAAAATACAATATCCTATACCCTTCATTATTATTTTTTGAGATCCATTCGTGTATAAATTACTGCAACTGTCCTCGAAATGAAAATTTGAAATTACTGGTCCGAATCAAATTCTTGAATTTATCTTTATATAGTTCAATACACCAAGACAAAATTTTTTACTTACAAAAATAAAAATACTTAGAAGTCAATCAAGAAGTAATGTCAACTTTAATAACACATGTATACATGTATGCATGATATGGATCTTTCAAGTGGATTGACTACATGTACCAGTGATCTAGTGTTTACAGGTAAAAGTCATTAATTCTCTACTTACTTGTTTAACAACTGACCAGAGCTTTAGTATTAGGAGTCAATTTCTGTGTGTTCAAGGTGTCAATAAGATCCTATATAAATCATATGACATGTTAACATAGAACTAGGTGGTAAAACAATTATTATATATGACAAATCTATCAATTAAATGTCTATCCAGTGTTTATAAAACATTAAATTACAACATTGATTGACAAATCTATCAATTAAATGTCTATAAAACATTACAACATTGATTGTGGTTGTGGTTAAATCATCTATATTTATATACTGTCTAAAATAATACAATATCAAATGCATAAAGTGAGTGATTGTTGTTTAACGCCAACTCAGCAATTTTTCAGCTTTATCATGGCGAGAACAATTAATTTTCAATGAGATGATGATGAGGTCCACTTTGTACTAGACCACCATGCTTAGTTGGATTTTTCAGCAATTTTTCAGCTATATCATGGCAAGAACAAGTTAATTTTCAATGAGATGATTATGAGGTCCACTTTGTACTAGATCAACATACTTAGTTGGATTTTTATAGTGCTAGTTTACTGAAACAACAGTCAGCGGCTAGACATGTCTCCTCACTCAGATACTTTATCCTCATTCCAAGATAACCAGTCTTTGTTCTTACTCCTTAATGCTGCATGCTTAGCAAAGAAGCAACAAATACCAATTTCATAGTCTTTGGTTTAACCCTATTGGGGCTCAAACCCACGATGTACTGCACTCTCATGGCGAGTACACTGACCACAACACCACCGATGCGGTTCAAATGCATAAAAGAATTTACACACGGATAAGTAAAAGTATATCATACAGGGTATATGTTGACAAAAAAAAATGGTAATAGGTACATATGTAGTTTTAGAAAACTTTTACCGTAAGTCATATTGGGATTTTTTTTTAATTCCCACTAAATTAATATAGATTTTTGAATATTTTTAAATATAATGGGATGATATTGGGATTTTTATTTAAATTTCCACTCATACATGTATACCAGACAGTAATTGACCCATAATGTGCCATTATTGAGAAACATACATGTATATAATCTCAAAATCTTAGCAATTAAACCAAAGTGTCATAATAATGATAGGTTAGGATTAAGTGATATGTAACCTACAGGTTACTGATATGCTACATGTAACTCCAGAATAAATGTCTAAATCAATATAGTTCACCTACAATGTGTGGTTTCAGAGAATTTGGCCTAATCACACAAAATATTGAAGCAACACCAAAAATATACATTTAGTAGAGGTTCATGCACATAACATTCCATCCAGGTTTGATTTCAAATGGTTCCGTGGTTTCAGATTTTTAAAACCTTTTTCCTATACGGTCCAATATTAGATTTTTTTTACACCAGTGAATGATGCCTTACGAAGGCATAAGATTTCTTACAATGTTTTTGCCTTTATGTCAATTGGAAATCCAGGATGGCTGCCATAGCTGTAATTCTTGAAATTTTAGCCATGATTAAGACAATTAAACATGAAGCCATCTTGATTTTTCGAAAGAAAAGAAAATTATATAAAATGTTGGGGATCACCAAAGCAACAAATAATCTACTAAGTTCAGTTTCAATTCAGTTTGTTAGAAAAAAAATTGCAATGTGAAAAGCTAACTTCAGGTCCAGACAAGGAAAGCAAATAGTTGACAATACTTTACATAGAAGTTTGGTACGGGTGAACTAAAAATTATCTTCCACCTAAAAATACAGACATACAAATTCTAGGATGGTGCCTTTATAATTTGTTTAGGCATCCTCGGATAATATGAAGCAGCCGGCCGCGATACTGGTATTACCAGTATTGTAATATTTACAATACTAGTATTACCAGTATTATAATATTCACAATACTGGAAATACCAGTATTGCAAATATTACAATACTGGTAATACCAGTATTGTAACACTGTACAATACTAGAAATACCAGTATTGTAATGTTACAATACTAGTAATACCAGTATCGTACATATACAATACTGGATGTACCAGTATCGTGCATTTACAATACTGGAATACCAGAATCGTTGATCTATGCACAATACCGGAAGCTCCAGTATTCTTCATCCAACAATACTGGTAATACTAGTATTGTAAAGCACACAATACTGGAAACTCTAGTATTCTTCATCCAGCAATACTGGTAATACTAGTATTGTAAAACACACAATACTGGAAGCTCCAGTATTCTTCATCCAGCAATACTGGTAATACTAGTATTGTAAAACACACAATACTGGAAACTCTAGTATCTGGCAATTTGACACGAGTGGGCAGAGCCTAATTCTAACTGTAAATCACAGCTCATTGTATTTACCGTTAGTATTAGGCTCCGTCCAGTCATGTCAAATTACCTTACCAATATATATCAAACTCTAAGGGACCATACAAAATATTTTGACATTACAGGGCTTTTGCCTCTTATGTTATGTACAGCAGAAATGACGTATGAGTATGAATTATATTCAATTCTTTTAGTATAATGTAGACATAAAAACTCGGGTTAACATGAATTCTACCTAATCTTCCAATATCTGCAATACTGGTATAACCAGTATTTTCCAGTATCTGCAATCTTCCAGTATCTGCAATACTGGTATTACCAGTATTTTCCAGAATCTTCCAGTATCTGCAATACTGGTATTACCAGTATTTCCCAGAATCTTCCGGTATCTAAAATACTCATATTTTGGCAATGACCAGTATCTTCTAGTATTGCAGATACTGGAAAATTCTGGAAGATACTGGAATACTAGTATTTACCAGTATCTGTACCAGTATTGCAGATACTGGAAGATACTGGTAAAATACTGGTATTACCAGTATTGTGTACCAGTATTGTAGTACCAGTATCGCAGCCGGCTGCTTCATATTATCCGGCATCCTCCACTAATAAAACTGACTGCCACATGATAACTGAAATATTGTTGAAAGTGGCATTAAGCACCATAAACCCAAACCTTTATAATTTTCACTGGAGAGTGGAGTACAAATATAATGTAATTTGATATTCGCAATTTACTTCAATCAGACAAAATTAGCCGAAGTGTATTTTGCCCAAAACAATTCTAGATTTGAATCTTGTTCCAGATCATTTCTTTAGATAGTAATTGCTTTAAATTTAAACATAGGAACAGGATACACTCTACTTTCAGTTAATCTGACCTCAGGCAAATAAGGTCATACATGATATCTTTGTTTTAAAAAAATGTTATCATATTTTTATCTTAAATAATAAATTATAACAATAACATTCAAAGAAAAAAATATCCAATCACAAAATAGTGTTTTTTTTCAATGGTTAAAGGCCAAGAAAATACAAATTATCCGAAGTTCCTAGTATGTTGTTTTTTTTACATATGAAATGGTCTGGTTTGGTTTTATGGTGCTTAATGCCACTTTCAACAATAATTCATTTATATCTTGGCGGTCAGTTTTTTGGAGGAAACCTGAGTCCCAAAAGAAAACCACCCACCTGCCGCATATCACTGACAAAATTTATCAGATACTGTTGTACACCTCACCCTGAGCATACGATCACAGCAACGACGGCCCCCATATGAAATAAAACTGAAATAGTTTTTATAGTATTGAATTTTTTTTAAGAAAATCTTACCGTAAATATTTTCTTTTCTTAGAATTAATGTTTTATAATTTTAATCTTTTAAACTTTTTCTTATCATAAACATATCTAAAATTCTAACATACTGCTCACATCAAGCAATAATCAATCAATCAATAGTTTTAAGGGTCTGTAGGTTATTTTTATTTGTATTGCTTGTAATGGCATATACCCCTTACAAAATTTTCAACTGTTCCAAAAAATAAATGGGTACGACAACCTGAAACACAAGATTTTTATGACTTAATAATAAATAAATGGTATATGTACAGGTAACAAAAGTGACTAAAAATGATCTACACCTGTCTGTACCCTCATAAAATGGCAACAATTGTATAAATGTATCACTTACCTACATTACCTGAAAAAAAAACCTTTTATTTGCATCACTTATTCTTTTAGTAATTTATCAAAAAGACGGTTCAAAAAAATCAAGAGCAATCTGTTGTTTTCTAACGCGGAATGAAATTATAACAGAGAACGAGGAAAAAGTAAATATCTTGATAACATTTCAGTTTTACCAACTTCTATTTTTATTTTTGACAAATTTGTAGACGGTGCTCAACCAGAAGTAGCCGGCGAAAGGCGAAATCGCCAGTCGCCGGCACATTTTGAGAACCCAGAGTATGAGTATTAATTTTTATTAAAATTCATAACCATTTATTTATAGTTAGTGGCATACCATTCATCCGAATGATGATTTTATCACATGCTGACGATACTTTTTTTAATTCTCACAGTTTGTGAATGTTCAAATGACATCGTTCATATGTCTATAGTGCTTTCTTCAAAAGAACTTGTTGGTACATGTATTGTGTGATACTTGTTCAAACGAACTCGTCTACGTGAAATGCATGTCAAAATGCTCCTAACTAAAACATCCCTATTAATTTATCTGAATGCCCCTACTTTTTTCCAAAATAAAAATTATTATCTTTTGTTGTTGTCACCTATAAATACATAGGCAATATATTGTATATCTTTTTTTATATTTAAGGTAACTTCCTTTACAGAAGAAACAAAACATAGAAATGTCATAATAATTTATTACATTGTAGCACCATAAACATTTCACTTATGTGAACTATAAAAATATAACAAAGTTTGCACTATATCACAGTTCAATATGAGTTAAAGGCAATGTTAAAGTCGAGTATTTGATTCCCTACACGTAAATTTGTACATGCATTTAGTAAACCTCACAGTCAGTGTAAATCAAACTCACAACTTTAGTGGAGGTATGTAGTGATTGCATAGGTAGATGTAAATCCAATTACCGGTACCAGATATTTGGAATTTTTCACTATTGAGAAGAAGGATTTTTAACATTTTTTTCCAACTCTGTATTTTGGTTGCAGCCATCTAGGATTTCAAATCAACAAAAAAATGTAAACTTCATAAATCTTATAACCTAAGACTGAACTTAGTCAGATGGGAACTCCAGATGTACATGCAATGACATATCCATTTATATTTTTTTTTTTACTTGTTTCACTTACATTTTAGTTATCGATTATCGAAAATGACATCAAACATTTTAACAATTCAATATTATATCACAACTTGTGTTGCAAGGAAGATATTTTCTGATAGCTAAAGTTATTATCAAGTATTATGATTCCTGTGTCAGTTCTATTTGAGGTTGTCCTCAGAATAAAGCTATACTGGATCATCTTCAGTAATTGTAGAGATGTGTTCTAAGGGAGATAATTCAAAATTATTTTAGGTAAATTACATTGGAAAAAACCTCATGCAATTTGTTTCAATGAAACAAAACAATGACGAAAATTATAAATGTGAATTTAATAACAATATCACATATATGCATAAATGTAATATTTTTTCTCATTCTTTTCAAAATAATATAGAAGATGAGAATTTTACCTGCCAATTTCATTTTTTTGAAAGCCAAAGAATGGAGGTATAGATTTGTTAACATTTAAGTGAGACAGGATAACCCTTGATTTCTAACCAGTTAAAGGTAAATACCTTACCATATTTTTAACTAATCTACAGACTGTCAAAAGAACTATCAAGAGGTTTACCCGTGTCTACATTATACATCACTCATCTGGTGAATTGAAACATTTACAATTAAAAGTTCCCATTGAAATAGAATATTTGGTGGCCGTATAAAATTAGTACAGAAACAGTTATCAACATTGACTAGTTTAAGAAACTTACATTATAAAAAAAAAAAAAAATTACAACCCGTCTTATTTCATAATGAATCAATATTTGTTTTCAGTTTTAATTTTATGATACAGGTATAGTGCTCTTTTATTGTAAGTAAATTATTTTAATTATTTTCTACAAGACATTTTTATAAAAATTCATTCATCAAAGCGATATTTTGGGTAATGGTGACGGTTCCCCAAGCTCCACCCACAGAACTGCCCAGCACAGACGACGGACAGGGATGTCCTCTTGATGAATGGGTTATCAGGTTATAATATAGAGTCTGACCCTAGACCATAGTTGGTAACATGTTTGGCAAGTACCACACTCTCTGCACGTTAAATACCTCTTCTGATGATTTTGAAAATGAACCTAACATTTCACATTTTCAGTTACTATACCTATTTCAGCTATATCGTGGCAGTCACTTGTATTGTTGGAGGAAACTGGAGTGCCTGGAGAAAACCACTGACCTGCCACATCACTAACAAACTTAATCACATAATGCGGTTGTATTGAGCACACTTCGTCCGAGTGGGATTTGAACTCACATTAGTGATGATAGGGACTGATTGCACAGGTACTACCATACGATCAACACAACAACGACCCACAAAGGTGACTTTGGTGAATACCGATTCAGCACAAAGCGTTTTATATTTCTTTCTTTTTTATATGTTCACCACAGACACAGTAGCCCCATGTAAAATATTTTTACTATGGGGTGGGTTTTTTTTACATTTATTATTCATTTAAGACAAATTTGTGGTTTTCCTTTTATCAAATTTCATGTCGAACACACCTTTGTCGTGACAAGTAAACATTAATTTAAAACAAGTCAAGTGCATGTGCCATGCTGTGGAAGGCATGAGAAGAGCAAAATATATATCAAAATCATATTTCTACATTATTCCCTGTATGTAGAAGATCGGCACCTGTATTTTTAAACAATCAATGTAAAAAAAAACCTACGCAACGCATGCGATATCAACTTTATTTATCTGTCTCTCTTGATTTTTCTCAGAATCACTCTCCATATTTCCCGCCAAAAAATCCCGAGATTCTCGAAAGAAATCGCCAATCGATCTTCTGTGAAGGAGGTAGAAATGGAAAAAGATGTTGATGTTTTAGGGAAATATCGAAATGTTACAAATAAATTGAAAAAGTAAGATCATATACCTATTTGATTGTGGTCAGATGATACTTTCAACAAAAACAGACACTAGTTTTACTATTCCATCTATTAAGAAAGTCACAATGAAAAGATATAAGTAATAAAATGAAAACAAAAAATACAACACTCGGAGCAATTCATTATTCACCGACATAAATATTAGAAACAGAGACAAAATCGATACCTTTAACATTCATAGAACATATCATCTGTAGACATTTGCTTAAACATTTGGAAAACAACAAGATCTTGACAAACTTAAACCATGGAATGGATTTAGATCAGGCTTTTCCTGTGAAACACAACTTCTAACGACAATAAATGACTTCCTACAAGAACACGACAAAGGACACCAATTAGACGTTGCAATATTAGATTTCTCAAAAGCTTTCGACACAGTTCCACAAAACAAACTCCTCCATAAATTACACCAATATGGAATAAAAAGCAAAATCCACAAGTGGCTAAAGGAGAAAAATCAAATGAAACCACTGTCGACTCTGGAGTACCCCAAGGCACTGTGCTAGAACCAATACTATTCCTCTGCCACATAAGCGATCTTCCGGATAGTGTTACATCCTCTATTAGATTATTAGCAGATGACTGTTTACTATACAGGACAATCAAAACAGCAAAAGACCACCAAAAACTGCAAGCAGACTTGGAACAACTTGAAATATGGGCAAAAGACTGGGGCCTGAGATTTAATGCCAAAAAATGCTATGTATTATCCATCAACAAAAAATCGAATAAATTCTACTCTCTTGATAACCACATCCTTCAAGAAGTTCAAGACAACTCATACCTAGGTTTACAGATATCAAACGATCTTAAATGGAGCATGCACATAAACAACATCAGTAAGAAAGCAAATGCCACCTTGGGCTTTCTAAGAAGGAATCTAAGAAATGTTCCAGAAACATGTAGAAAGACAGCCTATATATCCCTCGTAAGATCAACTATGAGTATGGAGCAACCATCTGGAACCCATACCTAAAAGGGGATATAGATAAATTAGAAAGAATCCAAAACAGAGGAATACGTTTCATGAAAAAGGACTATAGGAGCCGGGGGCCAGGATCAATCACCACCATGAAACGACAATTAGAGCTTGAGACGCTAGAAGAAAGACGACAGTCTCCACCTGATACTGCTGTATAAGGTGGTTGAGGGGTTGGTACCGGCGCTACCAACTGCTGACTTCGTCACAACAGCCAAACCTAAGAGGAACATTAAAGACAAAGTGTACATTTGTATAAAGACTGTGAAACGACAAACATCATAGAAAGACGCTTAATAAAGAACTCAAAGGGCCTCAATGTCCCAGACTGTAATACAGAGCAAACTAAGCATTCATTCTTAGTGGAAACAATCGTTCACTGGAACCAACTGCCAGACAAAGTCGTGTGTGCAGATTCTGTAGAGGCATTCAAGACTGCCCATAAAACCGGCGCTCTCTCTTACCGTGTATAAAAGCCTTTTTGGGATTCTACACGAAACAGAAACATATATGTAGGACTCACAAACGTGTCTGATTCTCCAAGCAAGTCCGATTACGTCATCTTCCCACAAACAGGATAATGTGTGCGAGTGGGGCTACATGTCTATCCGCGGACTGTTGTTTCAGTGAGCTAGTACTATAAAAATCCAACTAAGCGTGTTGGTCTAGGACAAAGCCGACCTCATCATCGTTTCATTGAAAATTAAATTATCACTTGCGACTGTTAGTCGAGTGCACCCTTTTTAGCTCACCTAACCCAAAGGGTCATGTGAGCTATTGCCATCACTTGGCATCCGTCGTCGTCATACGTCGTAAACTTTTTCAAAAATCTTCTCCTCTGTAAGTACTAGACCAATGGAAACCAAATTTGGTCTGAATCATCACTAGGGTGTTTAGTTTCAAAACTGTGTCCGGTGATGCCGTGACGAGAAAATTGACAGTTTGTAGATTTATCTAGACTTCAATTTACTTCTGACAAATCGGAATTTATCCCCGATTACATTTAGACTCCCACTATGAAAAAATATTGAAAATTTAACTTGCATCTTTGTCAAGAACAACTTAGAAATGTAAGAGTGTCACAATTTTGGTCATGTTTTTCGTGGGACGATTGATTTTGCGAGAGTTACACTTCATATACAACAATAAACTATGCATGTTTCTAATCGTGAAAACATTCGCCACAGCATAGCATTCTCTGATTTTGCAATATTCGAGCAGTAAAAAAGCAAATTTCAATTTTTGACATGTACATACCTTGCGAAGCGTCTTCGTGAACTCTCCCACCAAAACCGGAAGTTATCCTCACGAATTTCTTTGCAGAACCGACTGTTCTGCTTGTGCCAATTACCAGCCGTGAAGAGATAGATGTTAAGTTTAAATTGCAAAAATGTTCAGCATGTCAAGATCTACATACCCTGCAATTTTGAAGTAAATCCCATGACCCATTTTGGAGTTATTTCCCTTTTTTCATCAAATTTTCCAAATTTTAATACTTTTCATCCTTTATTTCAAAAACTATATGAGATAGATGTTAAGTTTATTTGCAAAAATGTGCACCATGTCGATATCTACCTACCCTGCAATTTTTAAGTAAATCCCATTACCCATTTTGGAGTTGTTGCCCTTTTTTCATCAAATTTTCTAAATTTTGATAGTTTTTGTCCTTTATTTCAAAATCTATAAGAGATAGATGTTAAGTTTAAACAACAAACATGTTCAGTATGTCAAGATCTACCTACCCTGCAATTTTGAAGTAAATCTGATTACCCATCTTGGAATTATTGCCCTTTTTTCATCAAAGAGGGAGAGGCGTTAAGGTGCAAAATTGGCCCCACATTATATTAAAAAATAATGCTCGACATAGAATAAAAACAATTTACTAATTTAATTGATGGATAAACAAATTTTCAAAAAATGTAACTTTCCGTGAAATTGGGTGCGTTATGACGTCATAATGACATCATAATTAGACGGATAATGCTAAAAATGGACTACAAACGACATATTTAATGTACATTTTAGCTATTTTATATACCTCCACAGTCTTCCACCAACACCAAATTGAGCAGCTGTTTTGAGTATAGAGGGTTAATGATTATATCAAAATATTTTGTTGGTGGAGGTTGTTAAATATTAATTTATTTATAACCGCAGCCAGACCCTTAAAATCAATATTTTCACTCTTCTGATTGTATATATGAGACCATTATATACACAATCTGTACATTTCATGATTCATTTCAAGTAATGAAATTCATCAGTAAATAACTTATGTTTCTGTAAATAATTGTATTTATTTTAAATACAGTTTGTGTACATTGAAACCAAGAGAAAAACTCAGTGCATGCAATCCGGCGTCAATGCCATAAAAAGAACTGGGGACTATAAGTGCCATATATGGCCCCATATTTAATGAATCATTATCTTAGAAAATACTTGATTAAAATTTGATGTATTATAGACGAGATCATACTTTTGATGTTAAAACTTGTTTCCAACAAACTCGATACGTATTTGACGTCATTGTGACGTCATGAGCATTATTTGTTTTCTGTATTTCGTGGAATTATGCCCGCGATATTTGGACGGTTTTCGAAGAAATTAAGCACTAGTCGTGCACCAGAAAAATATTTTACCAGATTATTAAAATAAATAAAACACAAATACTGTTAAAGCATTTTTTTTGGTTTCACGAGGTGTTAAATTTCTTGAAAAACGACGGAAAAATGTTCAATTATTCCAAGCGCTTAGATGACGTTTTGATATTTGAGAAGCAATCTTTGCCGTAAAAAACGATGGTATGTCGGCACGTAACAGTCATATACAAATGTAAGATAAAAATAAAATAAAGACCACTTCATCCAAAATAGTTTTTTTTCATAAGCCCCCAATGATTGATTATATATTTTCTTCCGGGATACTGAAATAGTTATTACTACAGGGATACGGAGGTAGCCGTTTAATGGTCTATCGATGCTACTTCTAAAATGAAGTAAAATAGTTTGATCCAAAAGGAGTAGATATGGGCACAATCCAACAGATAACTCTCACATTATGACCCAAAGGTGTTTTATGTTATGCACTACATACACAAACGTTTGATCCATCATTTGTCCATTGGAGGTTAGGTGTTTAACACCACTTTCAAAAATATTTCATTTACTACTTTTATGGCGGAAATTGGAGTACCCAGAGAAATCCACAAACCTGTCGCAAACCTGACATTAACCTCAATATGTACATTATCAATGTCATAGCAGACGATGAATCCAAAATTGGTATGTATGAGATTTAAGGTGACGAAAAAATGAATTGGAGTACCCAGAGAAATCCACAAACCTGTCACAAACCTGACATTAACCTCAATATGTACATTATCAATGTCATAGCAGACGATGAATCCAAAATTGGTATGTATGAGATTTAAGGTGACGAAAAAATGAATTACGAAAAACTATAATTTGAATGTGAAATAATAGATGTGGTACGTAGTTCTTATATTTAAAGATGACATTTTTAGATCAGATTTCATGAGATCATTCATGCAATTTCAGCATCATAATATAACCTCTGACAAATTAAGCGATCAAAATAATGAGAAATTTTATCACGTGAAACAAACCGTCGAAAACAGGAGACCGTCGAAAATGGGTGACGTTGTGACATTACTGTTCGTTCACTTTAATTTCATAATACAGTTTTGGAACATGTTTTTATTCCTGAAATCATCCACATTGCATATTATGTCAAATTTATGCTGTGTTTATTGAGTTTTATTATGCTTTGTTTTTCTTTGTTTAATGATATGCTGTGCATTATAATACAATGATACGTATGTTCTGTATAATGAAAAAAATGACGTTCACTGCTTTTCGTTACCTGAATTTGTCGATCCGCTGTGAGGAATTAGATACACATATTAAGTAACTGTATTTATTTCTGAAAAGCACACATTGTGAATACATTTTGGAGGAAATTTTATCGACATCTGAGGTGGGGCCGATTTTGGCCCTTATAGCTCCCAGTCCTTTGTAAAATTTTAATACTTTTCATCTTATATTTCAAAAACTATAAGAGATAAAGGTTAAGTTTAAATTGCAAAAATGTTCAGCATGTCAAGATCTACCTACCCCGCAATTTTGAAGTAAATCCCATGACCCATTTTGGAGTTATTGCCCTTTTTTCATCAAATTTTCCAAATTTTAATACTTTTCGTCCTTTATTTCAAAAACTATATGAGATAGATGTAAAGTTTAATTGCAAAAATGTGCACCATGTCGATATCTACCTACCCTGCAATTTTTAAGTAAATCCCATTACCCATTTTGGAGTTGTTGCCCTTTTTTCATCAAATTTTCTAAATTTTGATAGTTTTTGTCCTTTATTTCAAAATCTATAAGAGATAGATGTTAAGTTTAAACAGCAAACATGTTCAGTATGTCAAGATCTACCTACCCTGCAATTTTGAAGTAAATCTGATTACCCATCTTGGAATTATTGCCCTTTTTTCATCAAAGAGGGAGAGGCGTTAAGGTGCAAAATTGGCCCCACATTATATTAAAAAATAATGCTCGACATAGAATAAAAACAATTTACTAATTTAATTGATAGATAAACAAATTTTCAAAAAATGTAACTTTCCGAGATCACAGTAGTGCATTGAAAATGCGTTCTGTCACGTGCATAAGTTATTGTTTGCATGATTGACAGACAATATTCATCATATTGTTTTCTAGCTTCTGAACTGTCGATCGAGAAAAAAAATAAAATATTCTAGACAGGCAGCAAATAGCCAGTCAATGGGGTTTGCAATTAATATTTCGCATGCACAATAGCGACCCCACACCACAAGGTGTGGAAAATAGAAATATTCTTCTGTGGTTTAAATGCGTATTAACTGCATTACATGTAAACTGTATGATTCTGTTTGATAAAGTCCTTTAACTAGAACAGGAACAAAATGTTCACTTGAGTGAAATAGTATTGTAATAAAAGATCGTGAACGTGAGGTACAAGTATTAAAGAATGTCCAGGTATATTTTAAATGAGGTTGAAACAAGTCACCATATGATATTAATTCGGTTGTATTTCATTTTGACGATTCTAATTACGGAAGACGGTTAAAAAAGTGTTTAAAAAAAATTTCAAATATGACAAAATTCAATTGTCCAAATAAATCTATCTATTACTTTTTTAAGATTAATACCAAAATTTCGACCAGTTTTCGACGATCAATGTTAATAAGTTTCTGAATTGATGCCTCAGGGACGAATCCAGGGGGCTCCCCCCCCCCCCCCCCCCCCCCCCCCATAAAATTGGAAAAAATATAATATTTTGGCGTAAAATCGTGATTTTTCACACGAAATACCCCAAAAATGTTCGCGCCTCCCTCTGCTCGGCGCAATTTTTTTAAGTCCGCCCCCCTAACTTGAAATCCTGGATCCGCCCCTGACATTAACCTCAATATGTACATTATCAATGTCATAGCAGACGATGAATCCAAAATTGGTCTGTATGAGATTTAAGGTGACGAAAAAATGAATTACGAAAAACTATAATTTGAATGTGAAATAATAGATGTGGTACGTAGTTCTTATATTTAAAGATGACATTTTTAGATCAGATTTCATGAGATCATTCATGCAATTTCAGCATCATAATATAACCTCTGACAAATTAAGCGATCAAAATAATGAGAAATTTTATCACGTGAAACAAACCGTCGAAAACAGGAGACCGTCGAAAATGGGTGACGTTGTGACATTACTGTTCGTTCACTTTAATTTCATAATACAGTTTTGGAACATGTTTTTATTCCTGAAATCATCCACATTGCATATTATGTCAAATTTATGCTGTGTTTATTGAGTTTTATTATGCTTTGTTTTTCTTTGTTTAATGATATGCTGTGCATTATAATACAATGATACGTATGTTCTGTATAATGAAAAAAATGACGTTCACTGCTTTTCGTTACCTGAATTTGTCGATCCGCTGTGAGGAATTAGATACACATATTAAGTAACTGTATTTATTTCTGAAAAGCACACATTGTGAATACATTTTGGAGGAAATTTTATCGACATCTGAGGTGGGGCCGATTTTGGCCCTTATAGCTCCCAGTCCTTTGTAAAATTTTAATACTTTTCGTCTTATATTTCAAAAACTATAAGAGATAAAGGTTAAGTTTAAATTGCTAAAATGTTCAGCATGTCAAGATCTACCTACCCCGCAATTTTGAAGTAAATCCCATGACCCATTTTGGAGTTATTGCCCTTTTTTCATCAAATTTTCCAAATTTTAATACTTTTCGTACTTTATTTCAAAAACTATATGAGATAGATGTTAAGTTTAATTGCAAAAATGTGCACCATGTCGATATCTACCTACCCTGCAATTTTTAAGTAAATCCCATTACCCATTTTGGAGTTGTTGCCCTTTTTTCATCAAATTTTCTAAATTTTGATAGTTTTTGTCCTTTATTTCAAAATCTATAAGAGATAGATGTTAAGTTTAAACAGCAAACATGTTCAGTATGTCAAGATCTACCTACCCTGCAATTTTGAAGTAAATCTGATTACCCATCTTGGAATTATTGCCCTTTTTTTTCATCAAATTTGTAAAATTTTAATACTTTTCGTCTTATATTTCAAAAACTATAAGAGATAAAGGTTAAGTTTAAATTGCAAAAATGTTCAGCATGTCAAGACCTACCTACCCCGCAATTTTGAAGTAAATCCCATGACCCATTTTGGAGTTATTGCCCTTTTTTCATCAAATTTTCCAAATTTTAATACTTTCATCTTATATCTCAAAAACTATTAGAGATAGAGGGAAAGTTTAAACTGCAAAAATGTTCAGCATGTCAAAATCTACAAAAAAAAATGTGTGACAACTGTGTGAAGAGTTATTCCTCTTGAAATGCATTTTTTTGTTGACTGTTTTGTTTACTCAAATAATCAAAGGGAAGCAACTCTATTACAAAATGTGAAGTAGAAAAAGCTATATTTTGAGAATCATTGACATATATGTTTCTTTACAGCAATTTTGATAACTTACATTAAAGGGGGAACCCCTGCCCAAATTTTTTTGTAGAAGGGGTCTGCAATGACGAAGGCTACATTTGTTAATTTTTTTTACCGAAGTTATCAAGTTTTAATGACTGATGTTGTTATTATACCCAGGTGAGCTATACAGGCTCCTGGGAGCCTCTAGTTTGTAATTTACAAAGCTGGGTGCAAACCCACGCCGTATTGGTGATAGGCTTGTATGAGTTGTTAAGTAATCCTACTACCTAACTCATTGAGCCACCCGGGCCCTTGAAAATAGTTTTTTAAGTACATGTAATTGTAAATGACCAAAAGGGTAATTAATAATCAGAGGAGAAAAAACCCTCAGTCAAAAGCTCAATAATAAAAACATGAATATCTAATTACTTGTTTGGTTTTATTGCAGAAGATTTTTGAAGAGACCAAATATATCAGAAGGGATTGAACAATATGGTATAGTAGTAAAAATAGTCTTTTATTTATTTAAACCTTAAGCTTACACATACTAAAAGTAATTCACAATTCACCAACCCCTTTCATTTTCCTGCACAATTCACCAACCCCTCTCATTTTCCTGCATAATTCATCCCCTATGGTGTAAATACAATTATCATTTCACTGATCCTTACAACGTAATCTAACTTCTGAGATTATTAAAAGTAGATTTAATTAAACTTGGGATACGGATTTATATAAGTTTAATAACTTGTTTTCGGATCCTCTTAATTAATTCATAGTCATTACTATTGTTGTATTTAAATTGTTGTACTATATTCATATGTATTGATTAATAAAATATGTTTACACTAAAAGTATCATAAGAGAATTAATGATATTTTACAATTTTTGGAATAATAATTTACAATGTATATATTTTTAAATATAACAGTGGATAATTTCTCTTGTACCTGTTGCTCATGTTTTTGAATATTGAGTTAAATTTGTCATAATGGGGAAAAAATTATTTTAATTCTCTGAACCCCAAGGTTCATGTGAGCTTTTGATGTTCATCATATGGGGTTCATTGTTTTAAATGAAACCACTAGGTTATGTATATTTAAATGAAACCACTAGGTTATGTATATTTAAAGCAAATTGGGTTGAATCATCCTTATGACTTCTTCTTTCAAAATTATATAGGATTATCATGCCAATCATTCAACATGGCTGCTGTTAATATAGATAGATCATACGTCATAGAGGTAAAACGCACATACAGTTCCAGTATTACTATTTAGAAACATTTTTGCACCAAATGAGCTGAAATTTGAACAGTAGTTCCATTTTAATGCAAGGTATGACGTATGTGACAGGTTTTTCTGATACACAATGCTTTTTGCCAAAAAAAAATATGCAAATTAAATGACAAAAATTAATATGAAAATCTTTTCCCCTGAAACCACTGAGCTAACTTAATCTAGCCTAAATGGAGATAGTCGTTATGTGGTCTCTTTCGAAAATTATATCTGACAGACCAGACCACCATCCAAATATTTGTCACCGTAAGAAAAAGTTTGAACATGGGACCATATCAGAAAATATGTAAATGTCTTCTTCTTCTCAGAAGCCAATGACCTTGTTGAACCCAATATGTAGATGAATAATCATGAGATAGTCCTTTTAAAAAGTTAGTGTTTGTTTTGTTGATTGGAAAACAAACATGGCCATTACTGCTGAACATACTTTAGCATAGGACTATAGATGGGAAAATCTTAAATATGCCTTGTACTGAGAAACTACTGAACTGATGGAACCCAAAAATGAATAATCATATGAAGGTCCTTCATAACTATTGTGCTTTTTATATGTCAGTCAGATTTCCAATATGGCCACCACTGCTAGCCATGGTTTAGCATGGGACCCTATGGAAGATGCTTTCTTCTCAGAAAATACTAAAATGATAAATCCAAACTGTATATAAGTGCTTATTGCATGATCCTTTCAAAATTATGGTTTCTTTTGTCTAGATCAAAATTGTTAGATAAGTATGATTACTATTTAGGGATCAGTGACTGCTACTGGCTGAAAAAGTATAATTATATGTTTGTGTTGTCATATCTAACTTAATTCTCTAACTAATCTAATACTAGTATATAACTTGTAATGTGTGATGTCAAGCACAATGATGACAGTATTTGTAAGATTACTTCACCCATATCTTGTTGCCTTGTTGATTACCCTGAGTCTGGGAAATAAAATTCTATGCACAAAAAAAGATCAAAGCGAAAAAGATACCCAGATGTAATATTTATCGGCTCAACTTCAGGGTATGGGCCATTACACACTCATTTCGTCTATGAGTTATGCTCATTATTTATGTTGCTACTGTGACTGGAATGTAGAATGGCAATAAAGGTGCTGTTCCTTTACATTAAGTGAAAGTTGATTTGTCATGTTCTGTTACATCCATATTCTTTTTTACTGCAGGTTAATAATAATGAAATTACAGTATTTTATTTTGTTTTCAGGAGCTTTAGCCAAGACACTAAGGCAACAAGAATGTCCCCAGTATGCAGGGTTCTGTTGCTTAGCACAGGCAAGGTTAGTGTAAAAATAACCTGATAAAAATTATTGTATTTTCATTTATCTTTGTTGAATGGTCCATGGGTATTTTGTCAAAAGTATATCTGACTGTTCTGTTTCTATATCAAAAATGGGCACTTTTTTTGTAAAACGACCAAAATGTTTGCATTGCAATCAGAATCAGCTCAAATATAACACTTAGTACCGGTGTATGATAATAGACTGTTTAACATACATTCCCTGGTTTTCAAGTGAAATTTGTAGTTTTTGCAAATTGGACCTTTTTTATTTTGAACTTTGTATACTGAATCCTCTAATGTAACCACTGAACCAATTTGACGGAAATGTTTGAATAGTCATATTTTGTTGTCCTCTCTCAAATGGTGCCTTCTAGTTTCATCCTTCATCCAAGATGGCTACCATGACTAGAAATAGAATTCTCTTCAATTGGCTAAAGCTTCTATTTTTGAAGCAGCCATGGACTGAAAATTAAACTTTGGTAAGTCAGTTTGGAGAGGATACTGTATTATCAGAATTGAATAAAATGTTAAACGGATTTGTATGAATGGTACAATCATATGCTTCAGAAATTCTATCCAATGAAGTTTAAAGCAGGTTATTCATGGTCAATAAAAAAATATTGAAAACTTTTGCTTTTATTTCGAAATATTTTTTTTCATACAATTTTGATGTGTATTTTATCTTTGTATTGATTGTGCTGAGAGCTTCCAGTGGCATTTGATGGATTACCTCTATCTCTTACGGTTCACGAGATAAACTCAACCGAAACAGGCCAAAAAGTGCCAAATTCCAAAATTTATACTTATTTATTTTTCATCCAATTTTGATCCAGTTTTTTTATCCTCTTAATGGTTTATTGATGGGCCATAAAACAATTAGCAAAGGCCTCTAAAAAGAGGTACCAATTCTGAAAATTTTCATTTTTACAGGGTACATTGTATGCTGAAAATAGTAAAACAATGCAAATGTCCAGAATACAGTAGTCCATCAAATGACTTTCCAGCATATTACTGTGTCCAACACATTATTGTGTCCTGCAATTTACTGTGTCAAGCAAAATACTGTGTCCACACTTGCTTTTAATATACACTTGTTCAATTTTCCGTTGTTGACATGCTGCACTTGGCTAAGCCATTTATTTATTATATGACCGAAATATCAATATTAGTAATGAAAAGTCAACGAAAAATGTTTTTTTTAAAGCAAGTATGAAAATACAAGTATACAGGTATCTAATTATGTTTTATTTAGATGTGAGCATTCCTTAGTCAATGCTGCTGGAGAAGCCCAAGCTCTGACAGAAGCAGCAAGATCCTTCCTGGAAGCTGAAATGAACAATAGAGATATTAAATGTCCTAGTTTTGAGGAACACTTGACAGCAGCAATTAATTGTTACAGTCATGCTATCAGGGTATGGTTTGTATTCTGAAAAGAATGAAATTCTGGAAAGAATATTTTATAAAGGGTACATATGAAAGTTAATCAATTCCAATTTAAAAAACAGAATTTATAAATGTACCAACTGTTATTTTTAGTACTATTTTTGACGAAAGACTGCCAGATATATGTATACCATCTTTGGTAAATATCCTGGAAGCCTATCAGACCTATTGTTTTTTCTTCAAATGAGTTAGGTAGTTGGATTACCTAACAACTCATACAAAAAAAAACTGTACAAGCCTATCACCAATACGACATGGGTTCGCGCCCGGCTTTGTAAATTACAAAAAAGTTTACCAGTTGCTTGCCCATGGTCGGTGGTTCTCTCTGGATACTCCCGCTTCTTCCACCACTAAAACTGGTCTCCATGATATAGTTGAAATATTGCTGAAAGTGGTGTTAAACAAAATAAATCAAATCAAATCAAAAAGTGTATTTAGCACAAAACTGGGAAATGGTCTTTTAAACCTCATATTTGACTTAGTATTTAAGACTCATACAAATGAACTATTTATTTTAAGATACTGCACTGTACTATATGTCACCCAGTTCACTCATATGTTGAAATGGTGGGAATGAAAACTACGTTACGGTGTTGCATCAAACTAAAATGTATCTGAGAGATCAATCTTTGTGAAACTTAAATTTCACAATAATATATCCTTCATTTGAATCATTTTGAATTTACAGGTTTTATCATGTGTCATAGATGCTTTAAAATAGAGTTTTTGTTGATTGGAAGTGAAACTTGGATGTTTTTGGTCAGATATCCGTGGAATTCTTTTTCAGGTCATTAATTTGGTAAAAGAAATACAAAATATTGACAGACGATGCTAAACAATATTATTTTCATGTTTTACTCAGGTATGGCTTTACACATCTTCGCTAGCCAAGGGTTACGATCCGCTCTACTCATCTTCACCCTTGGCATCGTTAGATGGATTTTCGAGGTCACACGGTGACGGTTTATATGTAATGCAGCTAGTGGTAGCTGCAACCAATCAGAACAAGCTTTACAAAAAGCACATGTTCTGTAGGAAAAATGTCAACAAAATAAAAATGCGAAAAATCGTCAGTCCGGCACGATTTTGATAGTATGAAAAAGTTTGTACGATTAGCCGCTACACTATTCGTACAAAAAGTTTGTACGAGGAGACACTGCCTATTATAATATCGAGTCAATTTTCAGGGCATTCAAACAAAAGGAAATAAAAAGCCTCACGCCGATTGGCTGAAAATGACATCATTACAAGGGGCGTAACTGTTAAAATCCAGCAGGTGGCAGTGCACGGGAATTACGAAAATCCGTCTAACGATGCCAAGGGTGAAGATGAGTAGAGCGGATCGTAACCCTTGGCTAGCAAAGATGGGCTTAACACAAACTGAAAATTTGTATTTGGTGACCATATAAGGATAAATCTCCGTAGAGAAAGTCTGCATTCAAATTTTCATGGGAGAATATAAAATATGGACTATTTACCTTGTGATGGAGTATATTATTTGATTTTGCAATGCAATGGGGTAATGAATGGTAATATAAAAAATTAAGAACCATATTTTGGAAAATTAGATCATGTGACAGACTATAATACTGTTTATTATATGACTTCAGATAATGTCTTTTCTGATTGGCAGACGTCCCTAGAAACGTTCTTTGATATAACGTTATATTCCCCTCACGCGACATAACGCGCGGTGAATATAACATTCCAACGTCTTGCACCATGCGAAACCAAAGAAAACGTTGTGATAAAAGCTTATTGTAAGGGTAAAAGCAACATATAAAATGTATCGTATAATAAATCAATTAATGACTTTCAATTCGATGGATACCAGGATTTATTAACCCAAGAATAATATATTTGCCTCGGCCATCTGGCCTTGGTAAATATAATGTTCCTGGGTTAATAATATAGTATTATTACGTGATGTTTTTCATATTGGCCTAGTTATAGGTCCGAGGCCTGCTGTATTGGCCTGAGGCGCAGCCGAACGCCAATACAGCAGACCGAGGACCTATAACTAGGCCAATATGAAAAACATCACGTAATGATACCTTTATTAATTAACCAGTCCAATATCTCAGGATATTTCCTTGCAATTGTCGAAATGTCTAGCAGATTCCGATCTAGTTGTTATTGGACTGACTGGAATTGGGCCAATACTGAAAATATCCATATTGGACTGGTTTTTGCCATATTGGCCCAATGAAAGTTTTTATATTGTATTGACAGATTTGATCATATAAAGGCTAATAAATCAAAGTTAATTAATAAATCCTGGTATCCACCTCATTAAAAGTCATTAATTGTATAATATTTCCCAAGGTCCAATCCAATCACTCAATATCTCCAATTTAAAGATTATCAGAATCAAGGAATCCGAGATGTTTTGTTTGGTAGAGGTTTGTCATTTTTCTTTCAGTGGAAAACAAGATTTCACAATTTCAGAGGATAAGGATAAGCAATATGATGAACAATGATCAAAGCAAATACCTGAAGGTCAACATAAATAAAATTTCACTATAATTATCTCCCCTAGTAAATTTCTAATAATTTGCAAAATTCATAAAATTTTAGAGATTGAATGTTTAAATGTAATTTTTTTCAATAAATTAGTTTATTTAATGGTGATAGATACAAAAGGGATTAAAAGCATTACAAAATAAAATGTTGGGAAAATAATAGAGCAGATGACAGTAAATTAAATTATCTTTTCCTTTTCTCATATCATAATTATACATATAGCCTCAGAAATATGGATACCCCAGCAACAAATACCAATTTTATAGAATGAATATTTTAAATTACATTTCTGCAATATGTAGAAAGTTTTAAGTTCTAATGGATTAAAAGGTGTAATCTCCTTGAAATTGATGATATATTTATCAGATATTTTTTTACAAGTGCATGCAGCAGTTTGGGTTTAGAGTTAACCATAGGAAAATTGATAGTATTTTTATTTTGAAATCTTTACTAATAAAATATCTAACAAAAAAGAAGAGCAAAGTTTATTCTTGCTTCATTGATCTTCGTCGGGCATTTGACACTGTTTGGCATGCTGGTCTATTATATAAATTAAAGAAAGACAATGTTGGGAAAAAATTATTTGAAGTCATTAAAGATATGTACAATAGCTGTGAATCTTCTGTCAAAATAGAAAATGAACACCGAGTTTTTTTTAAATAAACACAGAGGTCAAACAAGGGGATAGCTTGAGCCCATATTGTTTAATTGCTTTTTTAATGATCTCCATTCAATATTTGATGGAACATGTGATCCTGTGTGCTTAGATGAAACTTCAATTAATAGTCTTAAGGGGGATTTACACAGCCTTGCAAATCATGCATAACAAAATCATGCATGATTTAGTCATGCATGTTTCCTTGTTTACATGGCATATCAAAATCATGAGCAATTTCATTTCCCGCTATTTTCCTGTCATTGTGTACACAAAATGTATGACCAGGAAGATGAAATAATTATTTCTTTGTGCATAATAATAATTGCAAGTGTTCTTCAAAGAACACAAAGAAAAAAACGCCAGAGAAAAAAATGTGTACGTGCATTCAGAGGTGCAGGAAACATGGAGCTCACCATGCCTTGGTAAAGGAATTATCAGATGAGGACCCTCAAGGTTTCAGAAATTTTCTGAGAATGGATACAAGGGATTTTTTTTTTAAATAATGCAGAGACTGAATGTTCCACAAATGTTCTTCTTATTGATATAGTTCACATAACCACTGAATCTGCATTTTGCTCAAGTATAATTCCTCTTTTTTTAGGCATAATTTCAATACTAAACTGCAAATGTTGATTCTTTTGTTTTGGAACTCCACGTGGTGATGTTGATGATGATGTGTTTATCTTTGTTTTGATTGGTTAAAATGTCATGACTTGACATGAGGAATAGAACAAGCTCTAATCTGCATGTCAGTAACACTTGTTTCTTATTACTCTGACTTAAGCTGTTTACACGGCATTATTTGTTATGCATGTCAAGTAATGCATAACAAAACCATGCTGTGTAAACCTCCCTTTAGTTTTGCAGATGATCTTGTTATATTGTCAGAATCTCAAAGCGGTCTACAATCCGCTTTAAATAAACTAGAAAATTATTGCCATAAATGGCAATTGACTGCAAATAAAAATAAAACTAAAGTTATGATTTTTCATACTGGTAACACATTCCAGTCACAATTTTGTTATCAAAAATCAGAACTTACTGAAGTTCAAGAATATACTTTTCTGGGCAATACTATTGATAGAAAAGGAAGATTTAAGAGATCCACGCAAGAACTTTCAAAAAAGGAACCAAAGACCTTTTTCTCCCTTAAAAAATACATGTCAAATTTCCAGCATGTCCCTGTTGATCTATTATGTAAATTGTTTGATTCCTTAATAAGACCAATAATACTTTATAATAGTGAAATTTGGTTTATGGAAGAATATTTCTCAGTTTTTAAAGCCAAGAACAGAGCTAGGATCCATGGAACTAGCTGTGATATTTTATCATTAATAGACAGATTTAGCATGGAGAAGGTCCATCATAAATTTTGTAAATCAGTTTTAGGAATGGGGGAAAACTTCCAGCAACATTGCTGTAAAATCAGAGCTAGGTCGATTGCCACTTGACACGTTTATAAAAACTCAAGTTATATTGTATTTTAGCAGAATTAACTGTAAAGAAATAAATCCCCTCGTTCAAGAGGCTTTTAAATTAAATAAAACTTTGTCCCAAGATGGCATATACACTTGGCAGAGTTTGATATAAATGAGGAAGATCTTTTTGTTTTAGATAAACTTTTTAAACTTATTAAAAATCCGATTAAGAATTCAACTAAGCGCATTGTTAAAGAAAAATATGATCAAATTATAGTTGAAAAACTTTCAAACTTAGATGAAAATTCAAAGCTTTTTCTTTACAATAAACTTAAAAATGAAATTAAGCTAGAGGATTACTTGTCCACACTGAAAAATTTTAATAGTCGTAAAATCTTAACTAAGTTCCGTATAAGCGACCACAAGTTAGAAATAGAAATTGGTCATTATAAGAAAGTTCCAAGAGAATAAAGAATTTGTAAAGCTTGCAAAGTATTGGATGATGAGAAACATTTTTTCCTGCATTGTCATATTAATTATAATATTCGAAACAGTCTGATGCAAGAAATTGAAAACTATTATCCTGATTTCAATCAGCTTGACTTAAAATATCTTGTCCAACGTTGTCGACTTTATAAAACAATCTATGGAGTTAAGAAAATAGGGTCCACATTGGTCAGTTATCTGTATATATTGTTAACATGTTATATAAATTTAAACTTGATTTGAATTCTTACTGTATGTTGTATGTCTTATGTTGTTGTCAACTTGTCATTATTTGGTGTAATTTGCACAGCCCGTCAGGGTTTCTTGTTTTGCAATAAAGTTATTATTATTATTAAAAACATAAATTAACAATAATTATCCAGTAGTAAAGTAAAAAGTCCATCCATTCTCTTTTATTTTCATGAAAACACATCTCGAGTCTGTACAAAATATGACCCCTATTCATATGTCCTTAGGTAACCTTTTACTACGCATGCACAAAGTCTGTTCTTGCAGAAAAAATAATCTCTACCGACACAGTCGTACAAAGAATTATAATAAAACAAGAATTAACATAGGCCACCAACATAGCTGTTGGAAGGAATTGATGAAAGCTTTCAGAGATCAAATTGATGATGAAGTGCCATTGTGCATGTGCTTCGGATATTGGGACAGGCATAATAATTATGCTGGGAGACAAGCTGCATATAAAAAACAACAAAAATACATGTTTTTTGATCAAATCTCTCCAAACAACATTTTATACTCATGTTTTGAAGGTATATATTAACTTTAAACACAAAAAAGAACTTTTTAAAAAATCACGAAAATCAACAACCTTTAAAAGATGTGGAATAGATAAGTGTGATTTTATCCGTTTATCGTTGTTTCTAAGGCTCATATGCATAAGCTATTTATTTTAAGACACTGCACTAATATTGTCTATTTCCCAGAAGGTTAGAATTAATCCAATCACTAATGTACATCTAATTGAAAGATTATCAGGAATCCAAATGGTTTGTTTTTTTGGAAAGATTTTTTTCTTTCAATGGAAAACATGATTTTACAATTTCAGTGGTTACGGGTACAGTAGGACAGCCAGCGTGACAGGAGAGCTCCAAAGTCAAGTCCCAGTCACGTGACTTTCGCTTCATTTTTGATGAAAAATGACGTTCAACCCTTCGCTTAAAATATGTCGGTTTACAATAAATATTTATGCTTGAAATCAATTAAAATATACGGAAGATGTCTATGGATAAATAGAAATTTATTGTATCACTTCAGTTTTTATTTATATTGTGCACAAACATCGAATTTTGCTACTTGAAGTGGACTCAATTTCAAAACAAATGTCAAGGTGGTTCTATTTAAAAGAGAAAATTTAATTAAAACAATATGATGGCTTTCTGTAACATACATTGCCTGAGGAAATCATCTAGGATCATTGTCATACAGACAACTAGTGTCAATGTCTTGTGGGATGCAATTGTTCCACTTAGCCCTACACCCACCTTGATCGGATCGACCATTTGCCAAACATCGAAATTCATTGTCTTTCGGAACACATCGGTGGTGTTCCTTAACATCAACAATAAACGACACCTAAGCGTACATCCGAAAGAGTATATTTCATTTGGGAAATGGGTGTCTATGTCTTTTTTTTTATTTTCTTGTATTAATACCGTATTTTTCAGTTTAATTGAATTATTTGTATTGCAATATTGTTTTAGACATTGTGCATTTTGTAATTTAGACTGGGGAATTACTATTTATTATCACTTTAAATTTAAAAAAAAATCATCTATGACTATGATACTAGACTTGCACAGGGAATGTACAACAATTAATAATTTCAATTTAATTTAATTTCAATACAACAGGTACAAGATAAATAGAAAGAAATAAATGTGTGGAAAAAATAAAAGCATGTAAACAAAAATTAAGCGAATTGAAAAAATATGAAAATATTATAAAAAAAAAAACATGTAAAAAAATTAATAATTTTTTTAAAATCTAAAAAAAAAGGGAAACCTTGAGACACAAAGGGGCATAAAAAATTGTATTCAGATATCTTAACCCTTCCTATTATATCAAGGCAAATTAAAAAAAAATCAGTGTAAGCAAATATTTTTCTTGAAATTAGGAAATTTTATTATCTGAATGAAAGCTACCAAGTTTCATGTTTATCTCACAATGTAAATATCAATGTATTTGGAATATTCATGTGTTTGACACAACTACAAACTAGCTTTTATAACATATATGAGTGGTCAAGTTGTAACAATTCTTTCCCCTTGACATTCACAAAATGACCAGCATTTACAAAATGAGTACTTAGGTTGCAATAATTCTTTCTCCAGGACATTCACAAAATGACCAGCATTTACAAATATGGGTACTTAGTTTGCAATAATTCTTTCTCCAGGACATTCACAAAATTACCAGCTTTTACAAATATGGATACTTAGATTGCAATAATTTTTCCACCATGACATTCACAAACAGAATGATTATAGCATTCACATAAAAGACAGACACAAAATGACTAGCATTCACATAAAAGACACATACAGAATAACTAGCATTCACATAAAAGAGCATATTGAATGACTACCATTCACATAATTTTAAGACACGTACAGCATACTTGCATTCACATGAAAGGACAAACCAGAATTCCAAATTTCACGAAGTAAATTAAATGACTAGAATAGAATGAATATGTTTTCTGTTGGCAAAATAACCAAGTATTGGTTAATATTGTTTAAAATTGAAGTTAAAATTTTTTATTTTATTTGTTCCAATGACTGGAAAAAAGTTAATAAATGGGCACATTTTGAAAAATTCTTTTCTGTAAAAGAAAATTTATAAATTTCAGCATTAATATTCATAGATAAAAGATAATTATATTTCTCATAAACAACAGGCAACATAAGTACCTTTTCATCTAAAAAAAAGCATGAATAACAAATTCAACAATATGTTGGAGTGTATACAGGTCTAAATGTCTGTAGAAACTTGTTCAACAACTTGGTTCTGGTTCAATATATCTATAAGAAATTGAAAAGTTTGAGATCTTGTTTCAGCTCCACTTTCTGACCTAGAAAATGTGTTACAACTGTTATAACAATATGTACCACAATATAATTTATCTTCTGAGCCAAATTCTTTACAGAAATTTAATTCATTCTTGAAATGTTTAAGATAAGTCCTGGTTTTCAATTGAAATTGAAATAAACCTTTTGACTTTCAGATGAAGTTTCACAAATTACACAAATTACACAATCAAAAAGTTCTTATTTATGACACAAGGTGTCTTGAAAACTCATGGCATTTGTTTGATGATGTACTTTAAAAATAATTGGAATGCTGGTCCATTTTTTTTACTTCATGGATGTTTTAGAAGAAAAAAACCATATATATATATATATATATATATATATTGATTTTCAAACCTGTATGAATATATATATAAGACTTATCATATATTCTTATTTTTATTTATTCAAATATTCAACCAATAAACATCACAGGAAACTTTGCATTGACTCTTGTTAAAAAAAAAATAAACATCCCATGTCCAGTCTGTATATATATATATCTATCTACAATGATCTAAAACTAACTAAAACTGGAGGTTGTCAATACCATTGGCACTGAAAAGTAGCATGTACACACATCAATAAGTATTTCAGGAAAACAGACTGAAAATGAAAAAAAAAGGGGGGGGGGGGAGGGGGTGTAAATGCTTGACATGAACTAAATATGTAGCCTTATGCTATGCCATGTTAATCTAGAGTGAATTTAACATAATCTTTCACCATTCTCTGCATGACAAGATCATACATTATAATGCAGTCCTTTTTATTTCTAAAATGTATTTATTAATTATGTCAATATTTTGACATGCCCATAAATGCCATGGAACGAGTCAACGAAAATGAAAGATTTGTTGTTAAAAATGGAATAAAATGACTTTATATATGTGTGACTATGATTGGTCAAGTGGTTCTTTCGTGTTTAAACAGAAACAGTCACATTTACATCCTAATAGATCGATCAATCTATGAAAAAAACCAGAAATATTTGGTTAGAATCTCGAAATATAGTGCTTCTTGTTTACATCCAAATATGGAATTCTAGTGACGAATGATGGGGAAATATGCAAATAATCCATACTCTAATACGTGTTTCTAGCTATTTTTACCAAATTTATTAATAAACAGCCAATGGGGTGCAATTCTTCCACTTAGTTAAAGAGTCTATTTTTAGCGCCATTTTTTTTACAACATTTCATCAGCAGCGGTATCCCGAGTTCCAACGTTGATTTCAAGCAAACGATATCATAAATACACGTATTCACGCGTCAGTCACGTTACAATTTTATTTAAAAAATGGATTCAATAAAAATGAATACTTCTTTCAGTTTTATTTATGAAGATATTCAGTAAAAACACATGGGGTGTCGACGTAAACAATGCATGGCCGCTCACTTGTAAAGCGTCATGTCTAAAAAAAATAGAGTTACGTCCCTTGATTTCGGGATTTGACTTTGCATTGTTGGAGGTACGGAATCTGTGCGTGGCTTCCCGACTGGGTAAGCAAGATGATGAACAACTGTTTATGTCACCAAAACGATAATATGCAATTCCTGAAAATGAAGATAAATAAAAATGTCACTAAAATTATCTCCCCTGATAAATTTCTCATAATTTGCAAAATACACAAAATTTTAGAGATTGAATGTATAGATGAAATTTTGTTAATGAATAAGTTTATTTATTGGTGATATATACAAAAGTGATTGAAAGTATTATAAAACAAAATGTTAGTAAAATAATAGAGCAGATGACAGAAAATTAAATTATCTGTTCATTGTCTCTTATAATAATTATATAGAGCGCCTCTGAAATATGGGCAATCAAGCAAACAAATATAAATTTTATATAGCCCAATATTTTAAAATACATTTCTGCACTATGTAGAAAGTGTAAATTTCTATACAAAAACAAAATAATAATAATAAATAAATAAAGATTTGTAAGAAAAAGAAAGCATAAAATAATTTGAGATGGACAAGAATACATTTATCTGTAAGCTTAAACCTTCATCTTTGTTTTTAAAACTGATATACATAAGCTATAGGCCAGGGATGACCTAGAAAATGTTACATTCCCCCAGCAATTAAGCCGATTTGGTAATGGACTAATGGGCAGGCTAACTGGTTATTTTTGGATAAAGCTGCTGTGCATGTAAACAAGAACAGGTGAATGGAAGCATGGACTGTAAGACTTACCATCTTACCATGATTTTATGAAATATAAATGAATCCAGTATCCAATTATTGTAGAATTAAATTTATTTCTCAGAAGGTCAGAATTAATCCAAACCCTAATTACATTATATTAAGGAATCCAGGAATCTTAAGGTCTTTTGTTTGGAAAGAATTTTTCTTTCTTTCTGTGAAATTTTGTTCTCACTATTTCAGTGGTTAAGGGTAAGCAAAGTGGTGAAAAACTTTTTCTGTCACCAAAACAATAATATTCAATTCCTGAAGATGGAGATAAATAAAATATGTCACTATAATTATCTCCCCTGGTAAATTTATCATAATTTGCAAAGAACATAAAATTGTAGACCTTAAATGTTTTAATGAAATTTTTGTCAATAAATAAGTTTATTTATTTGTGATTTATACAAAAATGATGAAAAACATTACAAAATAAAATGTTGGTAAAATAATAGAGCAGATGACGGAAAATTATATTATCTTTTCCTTTTCTCATATTATAATTATAATGGATAGTCTCTGATTTATTTACAAGCAAGCAACAAATACCAATTTTATAAAGTGAATATTTAAAAATACATTTCTGCAATATGTAGAAAGTCTAAAATTCTTGAAAAAAAATAATTAAAATTAAAGTTTTAAAGTTTGTCTAAGATTTAAATATGGATTCTAATATGACATCCTGTATTCGGTATACAAATAAAGGCATATTTGAATAACAATCAAATATAGGCCACACATGTGCACCGAGCTATAAAAAAAAAAAGCACCTACATAAACACTGACTATTTTCAGAAAATTCTTCATGGTTAGCAATTTTCTATTATTGTTTATCTAAAAATTGTTGAAATAAATGAAGTTAAAATTAAATAAATCCTAATCAAGTCTTATCATAATTAAACTCTTATAAACACGGCTAGGAAATCAGCCTGCGTCGACATCTGAGCCACAGAAAGAACTCTCTGAAGCACCTGTCTCTCAGTCCGTTTCCATGGTCAGTGCGTCATTAAGCTGTAATCTACTTTCTGACATGAATCTCTTACAGTATGCTACTATTTCGGGAGGAACCTTCACATTTAACATCATAAACCAGAAATAAACATTTTACTTACTTACCTTTGGTTCACTGTCTCCATGTTTATTTCCGATCCGACTGGCTGCGTTCAACTGGTAATTTTGTTGTTAATCATTTAAAGTTGTTTATTTGTAATAAAATTTATATTGAACCTTGTCAATAAGATTCTTTTCGGTATTTTAAGCCACAGTTTCAACCACAATTTCGCTTTCAATCTCTTAATTCCCAATTTTACCATTTTTAAAATTCCGTAGGAGATTGATGGAATAGCCACTACCAGCGCATCACCTTGACCGCCTCGAATTTTAAAATTACTGTATTTGTCCTATTAGAATCGAAATAATTCATGCCGGCCATACTTTATTGTTATTCAAATATGGGTAGGCATTATATTCATGAGATTTAACCCCTCACTATCGCTCGGGGTTAAATATTCTTATAATCATGAGATTTAACCCCTCGCTATCACTCGGAGTTAAATATTCATGAATATAATGCCTACCCATATTTGAATAACAATAAAGTATGGCCGGTGTCATATGATATTTTGAACCCCATGGTAAATTGAAACCGGGGTCAAAATACCATATGTAAATTGACATGAATTATTTCTTAATTAAATGATGAGAAATGGACAAGTGAGCATTATAGGATTAAACACTTCTTCAGGACATTCCACTCATTTTCAAGTAGGACGTGATACTCCTAAAGTAAAGGGGCAGGAATTTTTCTAGCCTTCCCCAGGGTCTGGTAAAAGGACCCTTTTCCAATGAAAAATATTCTAAAATATTTGCAAAATTCCTAAATATTTTAATTCTTACCAACTTATTTTGATTCCCAATTTGAGCAATTTAGATTGTTAAAGATAAACCAGTATGTAAAGCAAAACCATATTTTACTTTCACTTTGACATTTTCATTTTTTTAAACAAAGTAGCCAGGGAAAAAATGGAATTAAACGGGCAATTTGCCCTTTGCCCGTCTGCTATGGAATGCCCTGTTTCTTTTCAGGAGTTCATGCATATGTAAACAGAGTTGATGCATCCACAAACTGGATAAATGTGACTTGTCTGAAGGATGTTTAAATGAATCCAGTATCCAATTATTGTAGAATTAAAATGATTTCTCAGAAGATCAGAATTATTCCAGTCAATGTATATGAATCGGTCACCAATAACTGCACAAAATATGAACGGGTATGATTTTCGTATAGAGGAACATTTCTAATGCATGTAAATTAAAATGATCTATAATAATTATCATTACTTGGAGTTGTGCGTCATCATCCACGAGTGGTTACTTTTGGTAGAAGTATTTTCTAAGGGAGTGCATCTGGAGTGTGAAAAAAACCCTATTCATATAATTCATTTTATCGGTTATTTGTCAGCAAAATATTTACCGGTACCCCTTTTTTCCAATTAATCCCATCCCATATAAAATTAAACGCTTGTTCTTTTACTGATGAAAATTTATCCCGATTTTTCTGAGATAACCCAAATTTAGATGTGTTTATTATCTATCAATCATGAAGGCGAATAAATATCCCTGTTATATATTAATATTAATATAACAGAAGAATGTACACAAGTTTATGTATTGCCAGAGTGTTCGATGATCATCGAAGTTGCCAGAAATTAATCAATTATATTACTAATATAAAGGCAAAATCAAAACGATATCATTGGATCCAGAAAATTCCAGTCCTAAATCGGCTGTTCATACAAAACTTGTAAGCGAAGTAGATTTCTAGAAGAAAATCCTGTATTCCTGTTTTTATCCCCAAAAAAATGAAAAAAAAGAATTCTCCCCAAGTTTGCAAGTAGTCTTTTCGATTGTCGATCGTTCCCAATTTGAAATCTAAAATTAATGAGAATTATCCTGATTGTTTTGGTCATGTAAGCGATACACTGCTGCATTGAAAAGGTAAATGTACGGAATGCATCGTTATAGACAGACTCTGTTATTAGTCACGCCAGAAAAAGGAGTAAACAACAATGCCATTTGTAGCGTCTGTTTGTATTAAACCATATTCTTTTCAATAAACATTTATCAATATGTGTAAATAGGTTTGTCATACGGTCAGAGAAAATGCGCTAACGATGAATTGCTCTCTTATTTTCAAGTCGTAGCGCCAATACATCTTTTTTTCTATTTTTTTCACTTACGATAAAAGATAAGACCAAAATTTCTCTTACGATCAAAATTTTACACTTAGGACAGGGTAGTTTTACACGTAAAGTTAGGACTATTTTTACACTTAAGATTATCATAAATATTTTTGTGAAACTCTTTTTAATCTTAGTTTTACACTTACGACAATTTTTTATCGTAAGAATTTTTGTGAAAAGGGCTACTGGAATCCAGGAGGCTTTGTTTGGAAGGAATTTTTTCTTTTCTGTCAATGGTAAATAGGATTTTACAATTTCAGGTCAGGATAAGCAGATGATGGAACAACTTTTTCTGCTACGAAAAGGTTCCCGAAGAGCAAAATAAATATAATATCACCATAATTATCTCCCCTTGTAAATTTCTAATTATTTGCAAAATACATAAAATTTTAGAGATTGAATTTTGAAATACAATATTTTGTCAGTAAATAAAGTCAGTCTTTTGTAATATATACTAAACTGATTAAAAGCATTACAAAATAAAGTTTTGAAAAAATGATATTTTTATTGCAGATGACAAAAAATTTAATCACTTTTTTTTTTTCTCATATCATAAATTTATAGAAAACCTCTCAGCAAAGTGGCATTTGAAGTTTAAAATGTCTCATTTATTGGAAATGTACTTCTGCATTTTGTAGAAACTTTAATGTTATGTCACATGATATGTCTAACTTTCACTTCCACAACTCCTGAAACTCCTCGGAATATGCAACTTCTTGGTCAAATTTAGATCCGATTACAAATAATTCTCTTTTTACCTCCTTGATGTGTGTTAAATATGCAAGCTTAAAATTCATTTATTTTTTGTATCGGGAAAACATTCATGAATTTATCATTTTTAAGTAATTTATTTAATCCAAGTGGAAGATTATATGCTAAACATGATGAATAAAAGCAGAGACATGTATAAGATACAGTACTATTGAAACAAAAGAAGAGGCTCGTATTGGATATAACGGGTTTCTTTTTTCACATGAGTACGAATACAGAAAAAGAAACCTGTTATATCCAATACGGGCTACTCCTTTTGTTTCAATTGTTATGTATCTAACTTGTACAATAATGATGTTATCTTTACTACTAAATTTACAAAGTTTTTTTTTCTAGTCAGATTCTGGATGCCCGTCAATGGGGTTTGCAATTGATATTTGGCATGCGCAATGGCAACTTCCGCCCAACCTGAAAACTGAAAAGACAAAAACACTTATACAGTTATAGCCTGACAAACAAATTTAAAAAGTGAACGCATTCTTTTAAATCAAAGGGAACTACCCACCCAGGACCTTGAAAATACATTCTGTCATGTGCATGATTTAGTGTTTGCATGTTTGACAGATAATATTCAACATATTTTTTTCTAGTTATTTATAAAAAAAAATTAAAGACTCATGAAAACAGTTTTGTTTGTGAACGAATTTACCTAATTTTTAGCTCACCTTGCCAAAGGCAACGTGAGCTTTTGCCATCACTTTGCATCTGTCGTCCGTTAAGTTTTCATATTTCAATCTTCTCCTCTGAAACCCCTCAGCCAAATGAACTGAAACTTGGTAGGAAGCATCTATGGAAGGTCCTCTATAAAGATTGCTCATTTCGTCCCGATCCATTAACAAACATGACCACCACATGCAATTCTTGTTTCTGATTGGCCTATTTTAAAAAATCTTCTCCTCTGAAACCGCTTTGCAAAATGAACCGAAACTTGGTAGGAAGTATCTATGGAAGGTCCTCTATAAAGATTGCTCATTTTGTCCCAATTGGTTAACAAACATGGCCACCACAGGCAATTCTTGTTTCTGATTGGTTGATTTCTAAAAAAATCTTCTTTTCTGTTAAAAGAAAGATAACTCTTGTTTAAATATAGACATCTGTATTCAAAATGCAGGAAATCTCTATACAGATATATGCCTCTGAAACCAGCCAAAAGAACTGAAACTTGATAGGAAGCCTCTATGGAAGGTCCTCTATAAAGATTGCTCATTTCATCCCAATCCATTAACAAACATGGCCGCCACAGGCAATTCTTGTTTCTGATTGGCCGATTTTTAAAAATCTTCTCCTCTGAAACCGCTTTGCCAAATTAACCGAAACTTGGTAGGAAGCATCTATGGAAGGTCCTCTGTAAAGACTGCTCATTTTGTCCTGATCCGTTAACAAACATGGCCACCACAGGCGACTCTTGTTTCTGATTGGCTGATTTTTTAAATTCTTCTTCTCTGAAACCGCTTGACCAAATGAACCGAAACTTGGTAGGAAGCATCGATGGTCAGTCTTCTATACAGAGTCGTCATTTCGTCTCGATTCATTAACAAACATGGCCGGCACAGGCAATTCTTGTTTCTGATTGGTCGATTTCTAAACATCTTCTCCCCTGAAACCGCTTTGCCAAATGAACCAAAACTTGGAAGGAAGCATCTATGGAAGGTCTTCTATAAAGACTGCTCATTCCATCCCGATCCGTTTACAAACATGGCCACCACAGATAATTCTTGTTTCTGATTGGTTGATTTCTAAAGAATCTTCTCCTCTGAAACCGCTTTGCAAAATGAACTGAAACTTGGTAGGATGCATCTATGGGAGGTCCTCTATAAAATTGCTCATTTCGTCCCGATCCATTAACAAATATGGCTGCCACAGGCAATTCTTGTTTCTAATTGGTCGATTTCTAAAAATCTTCTCCTCTGAAACCGCTTTGCCAAATGAACCGAAAGTTGGTAGGAAACATCTATGGAAAGTCTTCTATGGGAATTGGTCATTATGTTTTGATCCGTTTGCAAACATGGCCGTTGTAGGCAATTCTTGTTTCTTATTGGTATTTTAAAACAGCGTTTCCTCTGAAGCCGCTTGGCCAAATGATATGAAACTTGGTAAGAAGCATCTATGGAAGGTCCTCAATACAGATTGCTCATTTCGTTTTGATCCATTAATAAACATAGCTGCCACAGGCAATTCTTGTTTTAGATTGGTCAATTTCTAAAAATCTTCTTTGCCAAAATGAACTAAAATTTGGTGGGAAGCACCTATGGAAGGTTCTGTATTAAGTTTCCTCTTAATGAATGAAAGGTGAGCAACACAGGCTCAGCCCACTGAGCCTCTAGTCTAATTACAACATTGGTGAAAAAAATTAAGCTCATTCATAAAAAGAACTTCAAAAACATTGGCCTGTAGCATCAGCCTGTATCAGCGACTTCTAACAGTGGCCTGTAACTGATATTGGAGGCTGCATTTACAATAGCATTACTGAGGGTATTATTGTACAAATAAAAATGTCTATGATAAAACTAATAAGATATAATAATAAACAAATTTTCAAATTAGTGCAGAGGAAAAATATAAACAGGAAACAGGTTCATGTAAAATTGTTTATCGTCTGATCTGATAACCGCAGGTGGTGAACAAGTAAGATTTAATTGTTTTATTGCTTCATCAGTGATCACTGTTGGGTATGTACAGTTTATTCCTTACTATGGAGGTATTAATACTTCCTAGCTGTGGAACCGTAGCTAAATATCTCCATGCTCAGACAATGGTGTAAATATGACTAAACAGAATTATGAAAATAATTAGATATTGGCAACAAATGTGATACATTATGACAGAAATACCTTAGCTAGTTGTTGTCTTCATTTTTTAAGACCTGCTGTTTGAATGAAAAGTGTTTTAAACAATGGAAAGAAAGCCTCAGAACAAAGATTCTTATGTAGTTGTTTAACAACCCTGGTTTGTGATTGGACAATGCTGTAATTTTCACGGTATCAATTCCACGGTTGAAATATCATGAGATATTTTTAGAATTTTAGCCGATTACGTCATCTTGTCAATAATGTGGCAATACACATGATTACATTAGAATGGAGATAACTGTATTGTATTCGAAGATTTCACGGCATCAATTGTCGATTTAATGGTCGCAAATATCTGTTTACTGGCTTTGTTAACGTATCCCCAGTAAACTAATTTTACCACCATCAAATCTCCAATTGATGCCATGAAATTTTCAAATACAATACAGGTATCTCCTAACTATAATAGTCTGACAGTACTCTGACCTCTTATAAATACACACAATAATGAAAAAAATCATTATATTGATGTAATTGTTAAACATCACTGAAAACTTTCTTTACATAAATTGCCGAGTTTACTTTAAAAACCCTTTGAAAATTTTGCCAAAAAAAAACATTGCGAAAAGTAATAGTTAAAATTTAATTTTGAATTATGACATTTTGATATTTAATTTATAAAAGTACAGGACAAATAAATACTGTTGGTAGTATTATATTTATGGAAAATAAAAAATATTTTACAATTTATACATGAAGAGCAAAACAGACAAAAATTTGACTATAATTATCTCCCCTTGGTAAATTTCTCATAATTTGCAAAATACCTAAAATTTTAGAGATTGAATGTTTAAATGCAATTTTTGTCAATAGATATGTTTATTTATCAGTGATGTATACAAAATTGATTGAAATCATTACAAATTGAAATGTTGGGAAAATGATATAGCAGATTACCAAAATTTTAATCATCTTTTCCTATTCTTATATCATAAATATATAAAAAGCCTCTAAAGTATAGATAGTTTGAAGCAGCAAATACCAATTTTAAAAGTTATATTTGAATATACGTTTCTGCATTATGTAGAAAGTAAAATTAAAGTGAAGAGTAAGAAGCCTCCCAAAAATAGACTGTAAGAGCTACTGTTCCACAGCTAAATGAGTGTTTAACTACTGTTACGTTTTTTTTACCAGTATTTTTTTTGGGGGGGGGGGGGATACCATAAACCTACATATGCATCGACTTTTAAGTTAGAATATGAAAAAAAAACATTTCATGTGCATCATTTACAATACTACTAGTATATTTCATTTTGACAAAATTCCAAGTAATCAAAGAATCTGCGTGGCAGTTTATTTAGTTGTGGTCTACCTTCAGAGATTGGAAAGTTGTGGAGGATCGCAAAGTTGTTTAAAAAGAATTATTACAGTAGTCCCCCTCTTATAAGACCCCCTCCCACCAAAGGCCACCCCTCTTATAAGTCCCCTCCCACCAAAGGCCACCCCTCTTTATCAGGCCAGATTTCAGATGCACAGAGATAATAAAATACTACTAAATCATCCCCCTCAAGAGAGGACACCCCTCTTATTAGGCAATCTTTACATTGCAGAAGGGGCTGCCTTACAAAGGGGGAACTACTGTATGTGTATTATATCACAATGAAAGAGGGGTAGGGGAGTTCACTATGTAAAGTTATACTCAGACATGTTACTGAAATGGGTCAACATTTTCAGCTTTTGAATATATATACCATATTATTGGGTCATAAATTTTCCACTTCAGTGTATCTGTGCAGGGGCAGATCCAGGATTTCAAGTTAGGGGGGGGGCACATTAAAAAAAATTGCGCCGAGTGGAGGGAGGCACGAAAATTTTTGGGGTATTTCGTGTGAAAAATCACGATTTTACGCCAAAAAATCTTATTTTTTCCAATTTTAGGGGGGGGGGGGGGGCGTGCACCGTGTGTGCGCCCCTGCTAAGGGTAGCTATTTTTAAGCTATGATATATCAGTAGGACACATTTCTACAAGCCCATGCAGATTTTTTTGCCAAGACAAATTCTTCTATAATTATGTTATAATTTAACATGATAAGGTGCAAAATTGATCTATGTGACATTTCCAATATTTTTCTTACTATAAACTCATGATTTGTTTCAAACTTCTCTCCCTGTTTTAATGTTTTTAATATCTGTCAAGTCTTGAAATTGGCATATAAATATATCACTTTCCACTTTTTCTCCAATACACTACTGTTTGTGTACTAAATAAATAGATCTAGAATTATCTCCCTTAGAAACTGTCTCATATTAAAAAATGTATAAATAATTTATCAAAATAGCTTGAATATTTCTTTTATTTGAAATCACATAAATAATAGGGAATGATGTTCTCATGATTATATAATTTCAACAAAAAATAATTAAAAAGAAAAAGAGAATAGCAGAATAAAAATAACAATAATAGTTATTTCTTAAATTGTGTTGTAATAGTACTAATACTGTACTTAATTTTATTTTTTTACCAAGTTTCATGATAGTTTTTGTCATTATTTCTGCATTAAAGTGTAGAAAATGTTTAAAATAAAATAAAAAAAAGTGTAGAAAGTGTAGCATGTTGTTTAATAGAGAGCAATTGATTTTAAAGGGGCTTTACATGCTAAAATCGTAAATTTTTGTTACCCATAAAAACTATCAGATATGATTGATGCCTTAATAAAACGCATTTCTGTAACTTATAAATTTTATGAAATGTACGTGCATCTGGGAAAAAAGGTGCAACTGCTCGTGTTTTGAGATCGATCAAGAAATGGATGCCATCTTATTAATTATCGACATTGTTTACAGAGTTTGCCATTAAATCAGTACAACAATACACTTATTTCTTATTTTCTGTGAATCTGCTTTTAGTCTGCATTAATTATGGACAAAGAACCATGCAAGTTTGCAGTTAATAAGCGACAAAATACAAATTATTCGTTTTTACCTGTCACTAGTAATAGTTGCATATGGAGAAAGTGAGGTCAAATTATTTGCTTGCAAGGAAATAATAAATCGACGGTAATTTTCGTTCTCAAAAGGCAAAAAGTGGTACTATAAGCTGTTTAATGTGAAATATTTACCTTTATCGCTATTTTGTTTATTTTCCCTTTGATGTTTAAAACCGATATATTTCATATCACGTAAGCGCATGAGATGATTCCAATTATCGCTAATCGCTAAGCGTTATCAAGGATGCATATAGTATTATCTTGTTTTCTAATATGACGTTATAATGACGTCACATTACCAAATTCTTGATAATTAAGTGATTAACGATATAAAATTTTAATTGTGTTTAAAAAAATGTCAGTATCTCAACAAAAATTATTTAATTATGAATACAAAATAGCGATAAAATAATTAAAGATGTTTTTTAAAACTCGAGGACGTTTGGAGATGACTGAGAAAAGTCCTCTCGTTTTAAAAAACATCGTTAATCACTTATTATTTCATCATTTTAAATCTATTTACCAATTTCCAAAGCATATAATTTTTTTGGTCAAAATCGTAGCTAATGCCTCTTTAAGAAAATATTTAGTTACTCGGTTAACATTTTCTCACAAAGAATATGAGGTTGGATGTATGGAAGTGTGGCTAATTCAGTTCACCCTTTTGAAAATTAGCCACAAGTATCTAAGAAAAATCAAATTTGATTGAATTACTGGTTTTAAAACTCATTATTATTTTAATAAATGCTTTTTTCAAGTATTGCCTTCATTAATAACTGAGGGATAGTCATGAGCGTAATCGTTTGGATATGGATTTATCTATCTATGCAATTAATGCCTATCTCCACCAAAGTTATGGGAGGCTGTCATGGTCGTGATCGTATGGTAGTTGGATTTACAACTACCTGTGTAATCAATGCTCATCACCACTAAAATTGTGAGTTCGAACCAAGTACATGGCGAGGTGTACTCAATCAACATTATGTGATAAAGTTTTCAGTGACTTGCGACAGGTCAGTGATTTATTCCAGATGCTCCGGTTTCCTCCACCAATAAAACTGACCACCACAATATAACTGAAATATTGTTGAAAGTGGCGTTAAAGACCATAAACCAAACCAAGCCAAAATTGTGAGTTTGATTCCCACAAATGGCAAGATATGCTCAATGTGATAAAGTTTGCCACTAACTTGCACCAATTTAGTGGTTTCGAACTTAGTGGTTTTACTAGGATACTCCAGTTTCCACCCCAATATAACCTAAATATTATTGAAAGTCACAAAACCCAACCCCCCCTATACCTCTGTTATTAATTTATTGAATTGCAGCAAATCCTGATTCTTCTTCCTGTAGATTTTAATACAATGAAAAAAAATTCACACTCAGTTCTAATATATTGATGTTTACTTGTGTAATATTTGTATTTCCAGGTTTATATTGAAAGTAACAACCCATCCTTATCAGCTGCATTATGTATAGAGTTGGGAAATGCACTTCAGGTGAGAAATCGTAGCAGTTTTTAGATCATTATTATTCTTGAAGTGTTGATATGCAATGTATGGATTTTGGAGCATTTCAGTTGTGTAATAGTAAACATGGTCACCTTGATTGTTGGAGACACCGTGGGTTTATTTCCCTCACGGGTAAAGACCAGTAGCATTAATGAGCTAGAGTGAGGATTGGTTGACTCCAAGTCATGATAATGTGTCCAATTGGAGATGCATGTTTATCTGCTGATTGTTATTTCAGTGAACCAACCATAAAGATGTCAGATTAAGCTTGGCATGTTTATCTAGTACAAAGTATCCAACACTAAAAATATCAGAATAGGCTTGGCATGTTTATCTAGTACAAAGTATCCAACACTAAAAATATCAGATTAGGCTTGGCATGTTTATCTAGTATAAAGTATCCAACACTAAAAATATCAGATTAGGCTTGGCATGTTTATCTAGTACAAAGTATCCAACACTAAAAATATCAGATTAGGCTTGGCATGTTTATCTAGTACAAAGTATCCAACACTAAAAATATCAGATTAGGCTTGGCATGTTTATCTAGTACATTTGTACAAAGTATCCAACACTAAAAAAAAAATCAGGCATGGTGTGTTTGTCTAGTACAAAGTAGTTATCATCATCATTTCATGAAAAAATAACATTAGTCTCATAATAAAGGCTGAAAAATAACTCATTTGGCATTAAATAACAACCACTCACTCATTCCATGAGTTTTATTCAATTCATGATAATTATAACCTGGATTGGGTTGCACAAACCTCAATTAGTTTTATGTCTCAATTAAACCTTAAGTGTAAATTAATTGCAAGTATTTTTCAAGTTATTTTAAGTGTCAATTAAGATTTTTGTTTTATGTTTAAAAGAAGCTAAGTAGACCAGGAGAAGCAATGGCACATTTCCAAAGAGCTGCAGAACTACAGTCACAGGTGAGGGTAGAATTTTGTTTGTATAATATTCAGTATCATCAATAGTGGAAAAAAATAGAAGGTTTCACACTCAGGCAAACATACCCTATCGGCCACTTTTGAGTTACAGTCACCTTCTGTAAACGGCCACGACAACATTAAGATGATTTTTTATTTAAAATACTTGGTCACCTCTATAACCCAATCAAAAGTTAATCCCATTGTGTCAGCTTATCAGTACATTGTCATTGTATTTAGTCGTCACTTTTATTTCTAGACGTTGAAAAATCATCGGTAATTAACATTGGGGTTGTTCTCAATACATGGTTGTACCAATTAAGCTATCCAGATATAAAACTAATTAACTGTATATTGTGACAATAACACTGCAGCATTACAAAACGACTGCAAATGCCTTCCAGTAACAGTAAAATGTGAATCATTGTGGTGCGGAACTTAGAATCCAGATCTACCGATCTTACATAAGCGGTCAAATATCTTATGTGGTAATTTTTCCTTTGTCCCAAGGATGACTTGAATACAAGTTTGACTGTATTGTCTTCGTGTGTATTCCGTATATATATAGTAAAGTAGATATATTACATATATATATAGTAAAGTAGATATATTACATATATTTACATAAAATTCATTCTGTGAAGAATGGTAGATACTTAAAGCAAAAATTTTAATTTATGAATACAATGTACCAGATATATCATACAACGTTTTCAAAGAGAAAATTACAAATTGCAATATAACAATTTTCACAGAGTCAAACTTGTGTTTAACAATCAAAAACAACATTTTAATGTTCTCCTCGGTTTCTTATTATTAAAGTATTGTAATTTGTGAATCATGATTTTATTTGTTAAAAATCATTAATATGTTTAATTAGAGGAAAATTTATGGTACATTTGTAAGTATATTCATTGACAATAGATTCCTTGTGCATTGTGCATCTGCATTGTGCATCAAATACCTTAAAAACAGTCAGAGTGTGGTACTTGGTAAGGATTGATAGAATTTTTATAATATTTCAAAAATCAAAAATACAAAAAAACAAAAAAAATCTAAGTTTATGATATTGCATTTTTGACAACTTGACCAGATTGTTAGAATTTTTATAAAATTTCAACAACAAAAACATCTCAAAAAAATCTTAAGTTGTGTTATTATATTTTGAACAAGATTGTTTGATTTGTGTAATTTTTATAAACAAATATGTATTTAACGGACAAAATAAAAATAAAAAAAACAGACAAAAATAACACCTGGGTCATACTATTCATTTTGGAACTAATTTTACTATGATAAAGTTAGATATAAATCAATTATAAATCTTGAAATGCAAAAAGTACAAATATTTCAGAATGTTTCTTCATTTTTTAATGTCCAATTATTTGCAATTTCACATAGAAAATGGGAATTTCCAGTGTTCAAATCTTTTAATATTCCTATATATCAGGAACAGTATCATATATTATTGTGAAGTTCATTGATGAAACTAAAAATAGTATTGTCTGATGAGTTGACTTTTCTTATCTACAAATAATGGAAAAAAATCTGCCCACTTAACAAGTACTACACTCAACCATAGCATATTATATTGTATTTCATATTTTTACAGAGAGTGTAACATTTCAACTTTTTAGCAAGAAAAAAAAATCGTTTGAAAATATTTTGCTTAATTGATATTGATTGATTTATTGATTGTTATCAAATTTCTATTACACTATTGCTTTTCCTTAGGTGCCTTTAATATTTTAAAACTTTGAATCAGAGCCAAAAGCATATTCCAAAATTAACACTTTGCCAAAAAATAGAAAGCTATACAGTATCGTATGCTTTTAACCTTTGCTTTAGAATATAAGCCAATGAAATTCACCCAGTGATTGATGCATTAACCAATCAAAAGGTAAAACGAGTCGACAATCATTATCAAGATTTCAGATTGTCATGGTCGGCATAATGTTTTTTTACATGTGTTTCTAACTCACTTGACTAAAGTTACTATTACCTTGATTCTCATCTATACCATCACGAGTCTGATGCATGTTGTAAGTTTTTCTTATTTCAATCTGCTTTGAAATTATAGAACTGTTTTCAACAAAAGTTGATTGAAGGTACAGTTCTACCTGCCTAACAAGATGACCACTGTTTCTGAAAGAAAATATCTTCAAATAGCCAATACATGCTTCCATGGCTTGCAATTTTTATCCAAATTCACAATTCCCTAAGCTTGTATACAACTATTCAGTAATCCAGCTCTGGTCACCTAATGTTAAAACTGCAGAGCAATTTTGTTAATCATGCTTCTCTGCTTGTTTGATATTTACCCATGACAGAAACCCCATTTACCCATAAATTCCAAGAACCAAGAGGGTCAAGACAGAATTGGTGCTATGTAGGTATTCATCAATATGATATTTTTACAGCAATACATCTCTCTACATCTGCTTCAAATTTCACACACCTAACTCTTTAAAACTGCATTGATGATGTAATGGTTCGTGTGCTCCCCTCAAGAATGGTAGATCGTGGATTCGAGCCCCTGTCAGATCAAACCAGTGTGCTCCCCTCAAGTATGGTAGATCGTGGATTCAAGCCCCTGTCAGATCAAACCAAAGACTATGAAATTGGTATATACTGCTTCTCTTCTAAGCAGGCAGCATTAAGGAGTAAGAGCAAAGACTGGTTGGCTCGAAGTCTGAATAAGGTGTCCTGATTGGAGCTACACTTGCTACAAAACTTTAGGACAATTGACTATCCCATGTAGTGATTGTGATTCTTTACAATCTAGAGCTAGCAGATAGTTGCAGGGTTGTATTCCTAGTAATCATTGTTTCCCAATAACAACCTTAAGTATGTGGTTCTGGATTAGTGTTCAGAGTACTGGTGCTTAGTGTTAAAGGAAATGGTGGCAGATAAATGTTACATGTGACCAATGTCTTTGATCAGACTCCCAAATTATAGCAGATGTTGCAAAATAATATTCCTATGTGTCCCCTATGAAACCTTTCATCAGTGTTGCTGAATTCTGTCTGCCATTTGAAGATAACTTGTGAGTTAAAGCAGTGGTTGTCAGAATTTTCTAATACTACTGTTTCAAAATTTTTTTGCACTTGAGCAGTTTGTTTCAGAATTTTATTCTAAGTATTAAATCAGTTTGAACAAAATCCAACTGTTAAGATGAAGGTAGCAGAATCTAATTCTAAGTTTTCAGTGACCCTCCACAAGTTTTTTTTTTTTTTTTTTTTTTATACAGAATTGTATTCTAATGGATAACTATGCCCTCTCACCACCCCCTCACAAGTGTCAACAGAACATAGTTCATGTGTACAACTCCCAGTGTTTAGGGAGTAATTGTAAAATTGTGTTCAAAATAATCCATGTGTCTTGTTCATAATCATTAGAAGGTGGTTGCAGAAAATTCATGTGTCTTGTTCATAACTGTTTGGAGATGGTTGCAGAAAATCCATGTGTCTTGTTCATAATCATTAGAAGGTGGTTGCAGATTTGTAGAATTTCTCCTATTTTCCACTGTTAGCAGTTGTTTGAGAATTGTATTCCAAATAATAAGTGTGTTGCATTTTTATCCTTTATCCAAGTGGGTGCAGATCTGTGTTCCAATTTCCCAATACCAGAGGCTTTCACTTAAAACCTTGCACCATGTTCAGTCTACCAAGCATGAACTTTTATAGTTCTGATAGTAAATATTCTGGTTTATATGAAATAAGAATGAACATTTCATGTATTTCATGTGCAACTGAAACTTAGAGCATTTTAGCACAAACTATAGCAACTTGGTCTTGAACGTTTCATGTGTACATTCCAATGTTTAACAGAGAATTCAAACGAGAAATCCAAAAGTAATATGAAAAAAAATGTATATCTTTTAATTATTTCATCTTTTTTGTAAATGTCATGTTATGTGATATTGGAACCTTGTGTCAGAAGTAAAGTTTTGAAATATAATTTTTATCAATTACATAATTAACATAAGACATTAAATATGAAAATAATCACTAAATTTTTGAATGAGTATGAAATATAATTTAAGCATATTTTATTTGCAAATTAAATAAACAAAATGGATTAGACACAAGTTAAGCAAACTTATGAAGTCTTATATATGAAATATATACATGTATATTAAATATACTGATGTGATGTATAATGCAGTCATATTCTGAAATAACTTGTATCTTATTTCCTCTTGTTATTTTCAGAGTGCATTAGAATGTCTACAATCACTTGGTTTGGTAGCTACGTGTAAGATAGAAATGAGTAAGTTTACACAAATATGAAATGACAACTTAATGTTGATAGTTTGATACACTGAATGAAACTTGTAATAGTTGATGGTAAAATATAATGATTTAGGTCATCAAAAATCCAGTTTTAAACTTCCTCAAAATGACACCACATCGGTGGCGTAATGGTTAGCATGCTCGCCTCGAGTGCGGTAGATCGTTGGTTCGAGCCCCGGTCGGGTCAAACCAAAGACTATAAAATTGGTATTTGTTCCTCTCCGCTAAGCACGCAGCATTAAGGAGGAAGAACAAAGACTAGTTGGCTCGGAATCAGAATAATGTGTACGAGTGGAGCGACACGTCTACCTGCGGACTGTTGTTTCAGTGAGCTAGCACTATAAAAATCCAACTCTGCATGTTGGTCTAGAACAAAGCTGACCTCATCAGGGGGAGAGAGCAAGGACCTGGATAGCCAAAGGACCTGGATAGCCAAAATCGTCAAAGGTTAACTATGCCTGGGGATATTGACCTTAGTTCTAATAAATTACATTATTATATAGTAATAAATATTTTCCTATTTATTTCAATGGAAAATAATCGTGCAATATACCCTTGTATTTGCACGCTATATGTATATTGCACTAGTTCAAATATGAATATTTGAAGTAGTTCAATATTCCACTTAGATATAATATGATACACAATATTTATATAAAAAATACTTTAGGCATGAAATATTTATTACTATATACCGGTAATAAAAGGGTTATTGCATGAATATTGGTGAATATTGTCCCTCGCAATATATCATAATGCACTCGCAAGCTCGTGCAATATGATATACTGCTCGGGACAATATTTACCATTATTGTACTTCGTGTAAGTTTCTGTAGTGATATTTGATACTGTAATATTTTTAGCATATTACCTGGACAATTAGACACTCAGTATAATAATGATATTAATGTGGTCTTGTCCAGGTAATATGCCAAAATATTACCCAGGTCTGAGAGACATATTACCCTCCCCTTCAGTCAGGTAATATGTCTCTCAGACCTGGGTAATATTTTGGCATATTACCTGGACAAGACCACATTATTATATAAATATTCATGCAATAACCCTATATTATTGAGCAACAGTAAATTTCAAGCATAAACATACCTTATAAACCATGTCAGTGGTGCATTACTAAAGTATTGACAACTGGGCAGATCATACCCTTAACTAGCAGTGATAGTAATAAAAACATAGATGTTAAGTGCCAATTGTAGAATTTGTAATCAGAATGTTGGACTATAACAAGATATTACTTAGTTTAAGCAACACTTTATCTCATCAAAAAGTATCAAATATATATGGGTTTTTTTTGTAGGAGACTATGATGGATCCCTTGGTGTTTTCACTGAAATGGCTTATCTGGCACAAGAAAGGGGAGGTAATTTGTACAAATGTTGAAATCTTTTTCTAATACAGGAGGATTTTAGATTTTTTCTACTTCAAGAAACTATATTTTTTTCTGATTCTCTATGATGTTATTATTATTAAAATGATGCCTCGTTTGTAAAGATTAAAGAAAGGGAACACAGTAAAGACAAATAATTTAAAGATGTTTTTAATATTTTGTTTATTTTATACACATTAAGGAGTTCATAATACTGTTGTTTCATTTTTAAAACATTAAGGATACACAGAATATATACCATATGTTTAAATGGATGGAGAGAGTTTGATTAAAACAGCAAAGGTGAAATACATAAGTACTGGAACTGTTTCAGTTTTATAAACCTTATACAGTGAAGCCTGTTTAAAGCAAACCCTGAATAAACCAAGCATTGCATAAAGTCCCAATGTAGGAAATCTTTGTTAATTTAACTTGTATAAATCAGACACCTGTTTATTCTGAAGACATAACTTGGTCCCAGCGAGGATTGGTTTAGACATGTTTCACTGTATCATTCTGAACACATAACTTGGTCCCAGTGAGGATTGGCGTAGACATGTTTCACTGTATCATTCTGAACACATAACTTGGTTCCAGCGAGGATTGGTTTAGACATGTTTACTGTATCATTCTGAAGACATAACTTGGTCCCAGTGAGGATTGGCTTAGACATGTTTCACTGTATCATTCTGAACACATAACTTGGTTCCAGCGAGGATTGGTTTAGACATGTTTACTGTATCATTCTGAACACATAACTTGGTCCCAGCGAGGATTGGTTTAGACATGTTTCACTGTATCATTCTAAACACATAACTTGGTCCCAGCAAGGATTGGTTTAGACATGTTTCACTGTATCATTCTGAACACATAACTTGGTCCCAGCGAGGATTGGTTTAGACATGTTTCACTGTATCATTCTGAACACATAACTTGGTCCCAGCGAGGATTGGTTTAGACATGTTTCACTGTATCATTCTGAACACATAAGTTGGTTCCAGCGAGGATTGGTTTAGACATGTTTCACTGTATCATTCTGAAGACATAACTTGGTCCCAGTGAGGATTGGTTTAGACATGTTTCACTATCATTCTGAAGACATAACTTGGTCCCAGTGAGGATTGGTTTAGACATGTTTCACTGTATCATTCTGAACACATAACTTGGTTCCAGCGAGGATTGGTTTAGACATGTTTCACTGTATCATTCTGAACACATAACTTGGTTCCAGCGAGGATTGGTTTAGACATGTTTTACTGTATCATTCTGAACACATAACTTGGTTCCAGCGAGGATTGATTTAGACATGTTTTACTGTATCATTCTGAACGCATAACTTGATTCCAGCGAGGATTGGTTTAGACATGTTTCACTGTATCATTCTGAACACATAACTTGGTCCCAGCGAGGATTGGTTTAGACATGTTTTACTGTATCATTCTGAACACATAACTTGGTTCCAGCGAGGATTGGTTTAGACATGTTTCACTGTATCATTCTGAACACATAACTTGGTCCCAGCGAGGATTGGTTTAGACATGTTTCACTGTATCATTCTGAACACATAAGTTGGTTCCAGCGAGGATTGGTTTAGACATGTTTCACTGTATCATTCTGAAGACATAACTTGGTCCCAGTGAGGATTGGTTTAGACATGTTTCACTATCATTCTGAAGACATAACTTGGTCCCAGTGAGGATTGGTTTAGACATGTTTTACTGTATCATTCTGAACACATAACTTGGTTCCAGCGAGGATTGGTTTAGACATGTTTCACTGTATCATTCTGAACACATAACTTGGTTCCAGCGAGGATTGGTTTAGACATGTTTTACTGTATCATTCTGAACACATAACTTGGTTCCAGCGAGGATTGATTTAGACATGTTTTACTGTATCATTCTGAACGCATAACTTGATTCCAGCGAGGATTGGTTTAGACATGTTTCACTGTATCATTCTGAACACATAACTTGGTCCCAGCGAGGATTGGTTTAGACATGTTTTACTGTATCATTCTGAACACATAACTTGGTTCCAGCGAGGATTGGTTTAGACATGTTTCACTGTATCATTCTGAACACATAACTTGGTCCCAGCGAGGATTGGTTTAGACATGTTTCACTGTATCATTCTGAACACATAACTTGGTTCCAGCGAGGATTGGTTTAGACATGTTTCACTGTATCATTCAGAACACATAACTTGGTTCCAGCGAGGATTGGTTTAGACATGTTTCACTGTATCATTCTGAACACATAACTTGGTTCCAGCGAGGATTGGTTTAGACATGTTTCACTGTATCATTCTGAACACATAACTTGGTTCCAGCGAGGATTGGTTTAGACATGTTTTACTGTATCATCATAAGTCTTTGTCTTCTCATTTGACACAGTATATAAATAGTGTAGATTTATGTTTCAGTAAATGAGACAGTTATTGGAAAGAACATTCAAAAACAACTTTAAAGTTCTTGATTCCAAAACAGATGTGATCAATATAATGTTTATGATTGATTACATGTTTGAAGTGTTTTTGATTATTTTTCCTTGAATGAAGACGTGCAGTCAACTTGCCCATTAGGTCACCTTTATTAAGCAGTCACCTGCATTATAAGGTCACCCTTTTTTTGTCCTGTCATAGAAAATTTCATATGAAATGAACCACTTTTAAGTGGTCACCTGTCTTAAAAGACCACTTTTTATTTGTCCCAAAGGTGACCTCTTAAAACAGGTTTAAATGTATATTTTCTTTATTGCAATAGGTTCATCATCAACAGGGAAGCCTATAGGAGCTTACTGTGATATTCTAGCTAGATGTGAAGTGTCCAGAGTATTACTACTTATGTTGCTACAGGTAACACATCATATATATACTTTAGTTTTATTGTATTGTTAAGTTATAGACAGAACTAATCAATGAGGGTTACGGGTTATGGTGTTTAGCGTCACTTTCAATAATATTTCAGATATATCGTGGCGATCAGTTTTATTGGAGTACCCAGAGAAAAGCACTGTCCTGTCGCAAGTCACTGAAGAACTTTATCATATAATGTTATATCAAGTACACCTCGCCATGAGCGAGATTCAAACTCACAACTTTAGTGGTGATGGGCACTGATTGCATAGGTAGTTGTAAATCCAACTACCATACAATCACGACCACAGCGACTCCTAACTAATCAATGAAGATTACTACACGTTGATAGTTAAAAGTCTAAAACAGTGATGGTCAACAATTCCACCAGTTTCTACAAAAAAGACCATAATATATGATGTTGGAAATATAGGTCATGACATGGGGACAAGCACAAAAATGAGGAAGAGTTAAACAGGTTAATGGGATCCTAACCCTACCCACTTGATAATTGAATCTTCAATGACAAAACAGATATAAACAAACAATGAAAAACCTGCTAAGATTCCCATATATGGTAGTTGTTGCTACATCTGACATCAGTATGTCAGTATTATTGTCCATACACAGACAGGTGAGGTTTTTTGTGTGTGTCTGCAGAGCTCCAGATAAGGTTTCTTAAATTGAGTTTTTAACTCACCTGTTTAGCATTTCCATTGGGTGATCTATTTTTTAAATGCTTTACTTCAAATTTTTCACTCACCAGAATAAGATTCAATTGGCTTTTTTACCCACCATGAATAAATTTAATTGGGTCTTTTACTCTCTGTACATGACATGCATTGTTGTTTTTTTTGTTGCAGGTATATCAGGCATTGAAAATGTATACATCCAGTTTTATTCTCCTGATGTACATTATACTGTATTCTTTAAATATTTTTCATTGGTGTAGATGATATGTACATGTAAAGAAAAAATCCTGAGAGGGGGTCTTGTCCCGCATTCCCATTAAAATAAATAGACTATACTGTTATGTCGAGTTAACTGCAGAAAACTGGAAGTTGGGGGTACCCTCATGTCCCCACACAGTACTGATTTTAATACCCTTGAAAGTAGCTGATATGCATTCTGTGCATTGTAAATATGGAATACCGTTTTTCTCTACTTTACATAGCCATGGAAATTTTTCTTTCCAAGTGACAAACGTTTTGTCTGTGACTGAATGTTTCCGTTTCATTGAATTATTGTCAGTTTTTACTGCCCCTTTAAAAATATCGTCAATGATTTCTGTTGCAACAATATTACTATGATTTACAGCATTTTCAATCAGCGTATCTAAAATTCATGTAACCATGGCTTTTGAATCTGTCTTTCGCCCATAAAGGGGCTTTCTTCCTCCCTCAACGATTCATAATAATAGACTGAAACCACTACCAAATTAATTTCAAGGCAAAAAAGACTAAATTCTAGCAGAGCACCTTAAGTGGAGTGATTATTTGGAACTCCTTGCACCCTTAGATAGAAATAATGGATCCCATCAGAACTATATATCGGCAAACCTCGGGAGATTTGTAATCTTACGAGTGTTGACGGGTGAAAGAGAAAGTAAAATGTCACGCAACAGAAATCATACGATATGCTTTAATTACGCAACTACATAAAAATGAATGAGTGAAGTAAGTACTCATTAAACGAAGAATTGGGTTATATCTGGATGGAATTGGGTTCAACAATGCAAAGGAAATACAAAAATTGGGTTTTTGTTAATTTTATTTGCATAATCACACTGTTGTGTAAACAGAATTGATAAAATAATTTAAATCATTTTATTGATAACTTGTAGCCAACTCCACAGAGAATAAGACCAGAGCATGCTCAGACATTAGAGAAATATGCATGGGAGACTACAGATGACACAGTCACTGGTATGTTAATTTACAGTTGTATACTCAGTCCTTTCAATAAGGGGCGTTACCAGGTATTTTTACCCGCCTAAAATGGTCTTTCATACCTCCTGATTTTAAAGAGTGTTGTATATGATATTCATGAAAATTGTTCCAATTTTCATCAAAAGTACCACCTGTAAATAGTGAAGTAAGTACTGGTACACTTGAAAAATATTGAAAGCCCTGGTATACTGGTATTATATAAAAAAAAATCAGTAAGAAATACTTGCTATATAATAGGTTAAAAGTCGAGAAGTACTGATACAGTACGTTTCTTACATGTTTCTAGGCTCGTTTAACCAGACTTCTGTTTACTTTAAGATTCTCTATTTAATGGAAAATTCAAAATTCTTTATTCTTACAAAGCATAGCCTATTAGAGTGGTCCAGAGAAGATGCAATAAATTACATTCAATATTTACAAGACTACAACACATGACAAGATGGATGGATTTTTTTTCTTTTTTGTTGCTTTAACGTCACTTTCAGCAATATTTCAGCTATATCATGGCAACTAGTTTTAGTGATGGAAGAAGCCGGAGTACCGAGAGAGAACCACTGACCATGGGCAAGCAACTGGTAAGCTTTATCACTTGCGGCTGCGAGTCGAGTGCACCCTTTTTTGTAATTTACAAAGCCGGGTGCGAACCCACTCCGCAAGATGGATGGAAATAAGTAAACAAATACATGTACCAATACTGTCAAACTTGTGTTAAAGGGAATCTCTATATAACAAATCACTGACTATAAATGGCAGTCTCATTTTTTTAGCTCACCTGGCCAAAGGCCATGTGAGCTTTTGCCATTACTTGGCGTCTGGCGTCCATCCATCTGTCGTACGTCGTAATCTTTCACATTTAAATCTTCTCCTCTGAAACCCCTGAACTAAATTAAGCCAAACCTGGCAGGGATGGTCCATGGGTGGGTCCCTTTCAAAATTGTGTCCGACAGCCCCGCCCTCCATTCAAGATGGCTGCTGTTACTAAAAATAGAAATTTCTTCAATTGTATAAATCAAAATGAGCTTAAATTTTAACTGCAGCTACATGGCAATCAGTAGTTTAACATATATTCCAGGTTTTTCTGTGAAATTTTTCGTTCAGCCGATTTATACAGATTATGCAAATTAGGCATATTTTGATAACACATTTAAATCTTCTTCTCTGATATAAACCAAATTTGGCTGGGATAGTCCTTGGGTAGTCCCATTTCAAAATTGTGTCCGACAGCTCCGCCTTCCATTCAAGATGGATGCTGTTACTAAAAATAGAAATTTCTTCAATTGTCCATTGCTGCTTTATTATAAATCAAAATGAGCTCTAATTTTAACTGCAGCTACATGACAATGAGTAGATTAACAAATATTCTGGGTTTTTCTGTGAAATTTTTCTTTCAACCAATTTATACCGATTATACAAATTAGACATAAATTTTTTTGTATTTTGATAAAAGATCACATTTAAATCCTCTGAAACTGCTGAACCAAATTAAAGCAAATTTGGCTTGGGTGGTCCCCTTTCAATATTGTGTCCGACAGCCCTGCCCTCCATTCAAAATGGCTGCTGTTACTAAAAATAGAAATTTCTTGGGTAGTTTAACATATATTCTGGGTTTTTCTGTGAGATTTTTTCAGCCAGTTTATTCCGTTTAGGAAGATTATGAGATAAAAATCACATCAAAATCTTTTGCTCAGAAATTTGAGTTGAAATGATCTTTGGGTGGCCCACTTTCAAAATTATGTGTAACACCCCCATTTTCTATCAACTTTAGATGTCAAATTGAAAACCAGGTGAGCGATTACAGGCTCCTGTGAGCCTCTAGTTCCCATTAATGAATAGTGCATGTAATTTTAACCTATATGTAAAGGCCAACTGCTCATAAAGGATACATTTTCAGGTTTTCTTGCGTGCCTTTTATATACAGATTGACTATATAAAAAACTAATCATAACCCAAAGGGAGCAGGACAATAGCCCCCCCGAACAATTGCCCCCCAGACAATTGGCCCCCACAAATTTTTTTCAGGTTTATATTTAGTTTCTGATTACCCCTTTCTGACTCTATGAACTCTATTGCACTACTATACTTTCACTTCAAAATACACTCCTATTTAAGCCAGTTCTAAGCTTGTACTTAGCTTGCAATCATTTTTTCTCAAAATTCTTTTTAATTATTAACCTTTGTACTTAGCTTTGATCATTGTTTAATCAAATTCCTTTTTATAATTTTTCTTTGAAGACCAATTTTGTAAGGTAATTAAACTTAATTGGGAAATCATTAAACTCTATCTAAAAATAAAATATCTGTAAATAATAAGAGAAAGTTATTTTTATCATAACTTGTCCAAGCTGTATAATCCTTTTGATGATTAATATCACAGGGGCTTGAATCGCTTTCATAGAGGTCACACGGCCTATATACCATATATAGCTTGAATCGTTTTCATAGAGGTCATGCAGCCTATATACCATATATACTAACGTTAGTATATATATATGGTATATAGGCCGTGTGACCTCTATGAAAGCGATTCAAGCCCCTGTGATTAATATACAAAGAAGAAAATCCAACTTAAAAGTAATTTGAATAATTTAATCTGAGTTTATGCATATTTATTTCTCATTTAAAAAATAAATTAAAAAAATTGGGGGATGGGGGGCAATTGACCATGGGGCTATTGTCCTAGGGAGGCAATTGTCTGGGGGGCTATTGTCCTAGACCCTAACCCAAAGCATCAAGAGTCTATAGAATCTAGTTCTAGGTCATGTGTTAATGAGGGCGATTAAATGGGTGGTCTATTTTTGTTAAAGAATATGAACATCTTGAGCTCTGGTATAATTAAGACATTCTCCAATCCACAGTTTATGCCAATATAAATTGAATCTGTAAAAAAATTTAGAAAAAGCACCCCAATTCAAACGTCCATATTCACACACAATGTCTGTTGTACTACATATCATTATAAAGTTACTCTCATCTTCATTTGCAGCTCAGTTTCTAAGCGAAGACTTGTTTCTGATGTTGCAGTCACTGGTAGTAAGTAAATTTAAGCATAATACTGTCTAGTGTTTTTCTTAGTATTGAATGTTCAATTTTAAGTAAGCATTAGGTAGATCCAAAATCAGTCTAAGTGAACTATATGTGCCAAATTTGATATAAATTGGTGATGTCACAGTATTTTATTTAAGCATGCCATGCCCAAATTACATTAATTTCCCATTAAACTCCCAATATGGTTTTATTATTAAAGGGAAATAACTCTGATGTGTCTAATGGATAAATTGTTATAACACTTAAAAGTGACCTTCCTTTCATCATTTTTGATAATATCTAAAATCTTCTTTTTTTTTATATATATCAATTTATTTATACATCAAAAGGGGCTTTAAGTAATTGCTATGATTTTTAGATGGTCATGAGGAAAGAATCCCAATGTTGTTCTTATCTAGTATCTGATATAGTCATACTACAGAGCATTATTTCTGATTGGATGAAATATTACAAACAAATATTCTCAAAAATCACTGCCCCATTTAAAGAAGAAATGTAATTAAATCATTATTCCAATACATTTATGTGTAATTAGGTTTAATACTGCTTTTAATGTTTTTATTTATTTCTCTATCTGCTCTTTGACAGTTCATGTGTACGTAATAAAAACGTAGATATCAAATTTTTTGTGCAAGACACTTTTATGGAATAAACTTCATCAGATACACTCAATATCGAATTATTGATTGAAAATGGATAGTGCATAAGATTTTCTATGTATGCACTAAAATTCTACCTAGATTTTCTATGTATGTACTCAAATTCTACCTAGATTTTCTATGTATGTACTAAAATTCTACCTAGATTTTCTATGTATGTACTCAAATTCTACCTAGATTTTCACAGCTTCATATATTTCAGATGGCTTGTCAGTCAAGAGATTTTGCCTCACTCCGATTGTTACAGAAAGATTTATGGCCATTGTTGTCTGCAGAACAAAATCAACTATTACACCTTGTTATCAAAGAACTATCAAATCCCTCTGGAGAAGTGATATGATTGAGACTATCACACCTTTACTAGATACACATGTATGATAATGGGTAAAAAACAAACATTCCTTGGTAGAAGATATTGAAGTAGATGATCAGCTCTGTAGGAAATCAAGCTTTTAATTACAACATGGAGGGGTGGGTTGTGGTGGTTGACATCACTTTCAACAATATTTCAGTTATATCATGTCATGGCAGTCAGTTCTATTTGTGGAGGAAACTGGAGTACCCGGAGAAAACCACCAACCTGCGGCAAGTCACTGATAAACTTTATCAAATAATGTTGTATCGAGTACACCTCGCCTGAGCAGGATTCAAACTGACAAAGTTAGTGGTGATAGACACTGATTGCATAGGTAGTTGTAATTCCAACTACTATACAATCATGACCATAATGGCCCCTTCAAGTTTTTAATTATAGCATGGAAGACCTGAAACCTATAAAATACAGTTGATACAAGACATGATGTACTAGTATATGAAACAACAGAAATACTTTTTAAAATAAATGACAAATAAATCCATTAACTATGGTACCATTTTGTTTTGTTTAATATTTATTCATAAGACTATTATGTCAAATTAGAAAATATACAGATATATATCGCCAGCAGTGAAAGTTATCCTCTGAACAGTGGATTTCCTCTCCTGTTTTTTAGCAAAATATTTGGAAATAAAATATGGCAAACACTGTCCAACAGTTAGAAAATGAAGGTATCCGGGTACTGAATGGGGGGAGGGAGTCTTTTTGTTCATTGGCGAGCACTTTCATCTCTGATAGTACAATTCCTGATTACAATTTGTATTGCTTCACTTTTTAAGAATACAATGTTTATGAACATGTTGACATGTACCTGTGTACTGATCTATACATCTACATATCAACTTGTATTGTAACATTGTAAGGTATTTTAGAATACCAATAGTAGAAATTATCTGTATCTTTTTTTATTATTATTATCACTGAACACCTTACCTGTATTAATGTTGTAATTTCAATTGTTTTCTTCATGAGTTAGATAAATGTGTAATATAAAGAAAAAAATGTTATTTTTTGATAAAGAGACAATTATTTAAATATTAATGCCAGGAAGACTAAAACCTAAACTTTTGAGTAACTGGCTTGGTATTATTATATTAATTTTAATACATATCAGAACCCATTTTCCCCCTCAGTACCATTTCATAGTTCCACCTATTTCAGGGATAATGTAACAAGCCTTGTGAATATACAAATAATCTAGATAGTCAATGTTTCTACACATTACTATTGAAAAAAAAAATCAAAGACTTTTTTTTATAGTTAATTAAATCAGTGGTTCTTCCCACTTGCTTGGAGGCCTGTTCCAATTGCGTCCATCCACTAAGACTGTCATAATTGGTAAACAATCATCTGATTAATCAATCTGAATTATGATAACTATGGCTTCAGGAATAAGCAGGTCAAATGTACAGTAAGGAACTGTAGGGACTTAGTGAGCTAAAACATATGTCTCCTTTTCATCCCCGATGGGACATAAGGCATCAACAAATCTCCCCTTCACATGGACAATAAATGCTGTCATTGATAAATGTAATCTGAACTTTACCTTTAAGTTCAAGGACACAATGGTTTTATTTTGATATGCAACACTCTTCCATGTCATGAAACATTTACCTTCAAATACAATGTAGCTTGTACAAAGCACAGAACTTAATATCTGACCTTGACATTTAATGTTCAGGTGACAATGTAGTCAATTATTAATGTGTCCTCAACATATACAGTTCAAATTTATGCTATGCACAAAAAAGTTTGGTCCCCTGATTGATGATTTTCCCTTGAAACAGTGACATCAGTGTTGAATGTGACACTCTGCTATGTCCTAGTACATATACATACAAATTATGATCTACTTTAACTTCAGACAAAACATGTTGCCAAGACAAGGTTGTATGATAAATATTAATTATTTTCCTTGTGGTCAAAGGTCAGAATTACAGTGATGTCATTATGTCTTGATACATACAGGCGCGTAGCTGCCTTTACGCAAAAAATCAATTACTTGCACATCATTTCGGCAAAAAAAATTGTTTTTGCTTGCACTAAAAAATATTATTACTGACATGGGAAGAATCCCACTTTTTCAGTATAATCAATAATCATTATAACGTGTTTTATATGCGATCTGGTAGAAGAGGGTGAAGTTGTTATTAATCAGTTAACTTCGGAACGAAACGACCAAACTGTGTGGGACCCGATCGTTATTTGATATGGCCGTTTCTATTGCCGATTAGTTTGAAATTCTACCGACTATTCCAAGGAGAACGGGCCGACAGATCAACCGAGCTGGTCATCGCGCTGATAACCCTAGCCAGTTTTGGCAGCGGTGTATGTACTACCCGTTTATGGACTATTACATAACAGAGCTTACCGCGAGATTACTTGAAAATGGCGGCAGATACCAGGCACAATACTTGATACCAATGAACTTGCCTAGACTAACACCAGACACCGTAGACGTTATATTTGACACATACAAAACCGATTTACGTTGCGACATAGTTATGTTTTAAAGCCGAAATCAAAAGGTGGAAAGCCCGTTGGGCAACATTGACAACCGCTAAACCATCGAATCTGAAGGACACCCTTAACGTCACAAACGAAGAGCTCTATTCTTCGATCAGCACCGTTTTGTTGATACTTTACACCATGCCTGCCAGCACAGCTATGACGGAGAGATCATTTTCTGTTCTCCGTCGCCTTAAAACGTACTTGAGGACAACAATGCTGCAGGATCGCCTGACTTCGTTAGCTGTACTGCATGTGCACAGAGATATTGACATTGACATCGACAGTCATGCGCTCATTTACTTTAGGAAAATCTCGTCATATTGACTTTGGCTACGGACATTAAATTCAAATAACGCAAACTACTATGTGTTTTGATTTTTACATCAGGAATTCATTACTTTCATCATTTTGAATTATTTGTATTGCCAAATTTTTATTACAAATATACAAAATAACACTTAAAACAAGTGGACAATATGGCAATATGAACAGACTGCGAATCAAAAGGTGCATGCAATAACGTGTTCCTATTATTGTTTAAATATTTTTTCAGTTGTACTTTGTAACATCTCCGTTAATCAGCAAAGCTTTTTAAAAAGCAAATAATTAACTTATCCATCAGAACAAACATTGATGATTCGCTAGCTTTCTAAGAATAAAATTTTAATAACCAAGGCGGACAGTATATATAAAACTGAATTTATAGGAACAAGTCGCAGGTTTCAGGAATCAAAGCATTTCTTTTTTTAACAGGTGTTGTACCTTATATTTCCTTTGTTCATATATATTAACTTCCTGAAGTGTTCTGTCAACCGATGCATGTATGAAACGTGATGGTAAAAAAAGGAGCGATTTAACAACAGGAATTGCCCTCTCTAATTGCTAGAAACGCTGGCCTTCCGGAAGCGCCCTGGTCCCCCTACCAGGGCTGATGGGGGCCCTAGGCGTTCCCCAGACCCTTCGCCGAAGTTCTTTGATTGCACATAGTTTTACTTCCAGCTACGCCCCTGACATATACATACAAGTGTAGATATCAAATCTGTTGTGCACAATATGAAGGCACTCTGCCTTAAGACAAATATGTTCTCCCAAAGGCAAAGCTGTATTATGAAAAAAAAGTTGACCTTGTGATTAATGGTCAAGGTCACAGTGATCTTTTTTTGTCATTACTCACTATGACATATCTTTATATATATGCATACAGAATATGAAGACACTGGGACTTACAATGAAAGTTAAACAGTTCTGCTCTGGAATTAGCTGTATGATTGAAAAATCAATAATTTTAAGTTGGGACCAAAGGTCAAGGTGACCTCATTAAGACAAAAAAGTTCTGCCCTGGTCAAGGTTGTATTAAATTAAGAAGGAACTGGAGTCATTCAACATGTCTTCCTTTAGTGAAGTGGAGATGTAATAACAGACTATACACTACAGTAACAGTATCTGTGGTGTAATGGTATCAAGTCTGTTACTTAGATCTAGGGTTCAAGCCCCGGTCGGGTCAAACCAAAGACTATAAGATTGGTATGTGTTGCTTCTCCACTAAGAATGCAGTAATAAGGAGTAAGAGCAAAGACTGGTTACCTCGGAATCAGGATAATGTGTCCAAGTGGAGCGACAAGTCTACCTGCTGATTATTGTTTCAGTCAGTTAGCACAATTAAAATCCAACTAAGCGTGTTGATCTAGTACAAAACCAACTTCATCATCTCGCTGAAATGAAACTTGTTCTCACCATGGTATAAGCTGAAAAATTGCCCACTTGGTGTTAAACAACAATCAATCACTCACTCTTTATATACCTTTTCCTTTGATCTTTTTATGGTTTATATACCAAAATGTAAGCAGGATGTAGGGTTATGGTGCTTAACGCCACTTTCAACAATATTTCAGTTCTATCATAGAGGTCAGTTTTATTGGTGTCGAAAACTGGAGAAAACAACCGAACTGCCGCAAGTCACTGACAAACTGTATCACATGTTTTAGCGAGTACACCTCGCCTGAGCGGGATTCGAACTCACAATGTTAGTGGTGATAGGCACTGATTGCATAGATAGTTGTAAATCCAACTACCATACGATCACGACCACGACGGCAAGAACTATGAAATAAAACGCGCAGAAACGAGATATTGCACACTTTAAATCTGGGCTGTAGTTTTATTACTCTCATAGAGCCGTGCAATACGGTAGTCGGCGACCTAGATGTGATATTGCATGGCTTCATGTTACAAATCATATACCACGGATTTCCGAGCTAAATGATTAAACAATCTCACACTTCACGTTTTTGAAAGTCATCTAAGAAACGACTGGATTTAACTAATCTATAAGAAACCCTTTTTATAAATTGTATTCTTATTCAGACTGGAAATCAATATTGATTAGGTGCTTAGAAATGCATGTGTTGTGTGATTCACAACTTCAACGAATATCAAAACATTCTGTAAAGATTCAAACGATCTTGATTAAAAATTGTAGGAGGGGCTGACTATACAGAATAAATAATCATTTTTAATTTTCTCGACCGACATTTACTGTACTACAACCTATATCTGTATTCCATGCAACCCAGTCATTAAAACATTAAAACCGTTGATGAACAATATGCACAATAAATATTTATTCTTTAGATATAAACTTTAGATGCACTTGGCAACAGCAACAAGCAAATACCTTTTGTGTCCTGCTAGGTAGAGATCTCCAAGTGTTTTGTTTGGTTTCCACTGGATGACTTCCTGTGGAGGTATTCTCACAAGATAGAGATTTCTATTGTTACATAGAAATATAGAATCAAAAAATAGATCACTATGATTTTTTTCTCTTTTGGTGTACAATTTAAAGGTCGAATTTACAACGGCAATTGTTATAAAAATTCAATATTTAATACGATTGATTAAATGGATGATTGGTTTGGTGTATTATTACATGTATTGCATTGGATTCTTATCGGTGGAAAAATACAACTGTTCAAATATCGCCATCAATGTTTCTGTTGGCTTGGTTTATGATGTTTAACGCCACTTTCAACAATATTCCAGTTATATCGTGGAGGTCAGTTTTCTTGGTGGAGGAAACCGGAGTACCGGAAGAAAACCACCGACCTGCCGCAAGTCAATGACAAACTTTATCACATAATGTTGTATCGAGTACACCTCGCCAATGAACAGGGTTCAAACTCACAACTTTAGTGGTGATAGGCACTGACTGCACTCGTCGCAACTTCGGCTGATTCCGTACCTTCATCATGCCTCGTCCGTATTACGATAGCTCCCATTGGAATTACTTTTGGAAATCTTCAATGAAGGAGGTATTAAAATAATTTCACTTTCGAATATTCGTCCAATAATAATATATTTTCATTCGTCGCAATGTCGGCTGATTCCGTACCTTCATCAAAGACCAATATTTTTCAAAGCAAACTCATCTATTGTCGCCATTTTAGAACTTATTCGCGGTGCGCAATGTTTGATTGAAGTGATACGGTTTTCGGGCGAAGAAATGTGACGCGTAGACGCATATCAAATACCGTATTACAGCCGAGGTATTGAGGGAGAGAAGCGGACTCGCCCGAGGTTTGCCGATTGGCACTGACTGGACAGGTAGTTGTAAATTCAACTGCCACACGATCTCGACCACGACGGCCCCTACATTTTCTTGGTTGTAAGCAGGATAAATGTGGCGTTAAGAAATGGTCAACCCATATAACAGTGGAATATGACTGCCCAAACAGTAATATTTAAAATCTACTTGGGAGCTTACACATGACATATTTCAGTGCATGAATTTGTACACTCGATTCCTCTGGTTTCCCAGAACCAAACGGGGATTATCAATGTGATTACAAATGTTAACGCATCGAGTGCACTAAATTTGATATCTACGGGTTTTTTTTACGGATGCATCTGTAAAGTTGTTCACTACATGAAGATGTGCACCTGCTATCTTAATTTGATTACTTTGGTTTTCCCAAACAGGGATTATCAATATGGTGGAGATATTGGTTACACTGCATATCTCTAATCCGAAACTCCCCATAGACAACCATATTAGCGCATATTATTTTAATGAACCGAGTCTGTAATACCTACTGCTATTTAAATTTTGTAAACACAATGCTTTCTGGGTTTCACAGAGCCAAACAGGTATTTTCAATGTGGTTCAGAGAAAGGAGACATATTCATCTTTAATCCAGAACTCTTCCTAGACCATCAACACCAGTCAACCATATTTGCATATTTTCTGTTATGATGAACTGACGTTTTGTAATTTTTACAACACTGATATCTGGGTTTCCTACAGCTAAACATGGATTTACAGTATAGTAAAGAGGGAAGTTTACATCTCACCCGCTGTTCATCACGGACCTCTCAACAGAAACCAACCAAAAATAATGTGCACAGACACTTTAGTAGTAAAATTACTATTTTATTTTTGATCAACTCGATGTCTGGGGTTTCCCAATGTGGTACAGGGGGCATACACATCTCTAACGATCAACTCCTCGTAGATCACCAACAGTCAGAAGCCATTCAAATTCAAATTATCTTATTTGAAAAAGCACATGATAGTTGTGATCCAGGTACATGCAACTGACTACAGTACATGTATACTATAGTTTTGACAATGACGTGACAATATATCTTATATGATGCGACTTCATAATAAAACAAGAATAGAAGATTATATATTAGCTAATTTTTAATGGACTGCATTTTGCTGCTCATTACCGAATGAAATATAAATGTATATAGCCTGTGCCGTTTCTCTCATTCAATACACGTGATAATTAATCACCCTTATTTGGGGGTACAACTGAACACTAGTAAAGTGCACACGCCTGTACTTTGATTTGACCACAATCAGCTACTTATACGATCTAGACCTAGTCTGTAGTTAGAAATTTATTGCTTGTCAGTAAACAACACTTCATAATATTTAAATATGCCATTAAAACTATCTTTATATTAGCTGTCATAAATATAATATAAACATCTTGTCCAAACAAAAACAGATTATTTTTCGATAGCCGAATCCGAGAAAGTGTATGTATCATATAAATAACAAAAATGATTTCATATTTCTGTAAATTTGCCTCCATTTTGGGTCATATATAGTGTTTCTAACGACAGTGATACTACATGTATAAGAGCCTATTTGGTCATGGTGTTTATCGTTAATTTCAGTATTTTTCGCCTCTATCGTGACCACCAGACTTAACGGGGGGAGGGGGGATCAGAATGTTATGATCAATTGACCGGTGAAACCACTAGCTGTTTTTGTTTTGTTTTTATTTTTATTTTTATTTTTTTGTGGTATCTTTTATTTGTTCCTTTTTTCTTTAGCGATTTGGTGGGTATTGGCGGGGCGCGTCAACAGATCAATGACTTTCTTATACGTCCTCTCGACCACCCGGGCATGGCATGATCGTCCGTGCTGCTATGGAATATTAAAGTATTTAAATGGTACTTTGTTAATTTGCAAATAAAAATACAATGAATATAAAAGCAAAAGAATACCGTAAGACTTTAAATACAAGTTATCAAAAATATAAAGAAAAATGTGCATCTGAACTGAGAGCACTGTCAAACAATGATACGAAAGGATTCTGGAAGACTTTGAAAAAATATTCTGGTAATAGAAAAGAAACCCCACCTGTTGATATTGATACATTCTTTGAATATTTTAAGAATTTAAATTTTTGTGAAGAGGAATATAGTGATATCAATATTGACGAAGTCTGTAATGACCCTATGTATAACGAAATGTTGAATGGGATAATTACAGAAAAGGAGGTTTTAGATGCAATAAAAGGTTTGAAAAATAATAAAGCGCCGGGTAGTGACAAATTAATTAATGAATTTTTTAAAAATTCTCCACCGTTTTTAGTATCTATTTATACCAAATTGTTTAATGTTGTTCTTGATACAGGTATTATACCAGAAACTTGGACAACTGGAATAATTATACCAGTTTATAAAAACAAAGGATGTCCAACAGATCCAGACAATTTTAGAGCTATAACGTTAATTAGTTGCTTAGGTAAATTGTTTACATCCATTGTTAACACTAGACTCAATTTTTTTGCAAATGAGGTCACACTTATACACGAAAATCAAGCGGGCTTTCGAAAAGGATACTCTACAATAGACAATATTTTTGTACTACATGTCCTCATAGAGTTGTATTTTTCGTTCGGAAAGAAACTATTTTGTACCTTCATAGACTTTCGGAAGGCTTTTGATACGGTCAGTAGACCTGACCTGTGGAAAAAACTTCAATTTAGTAATAATAAAGGAAAGTGTTTTAAAGTAATATTTAATATGTACCAGGGTATTAAATCTTGTGTTAAGTATAAAGAATATCAGTCTGATTTTTTCCCTTGTCTTACAGGTGTAAGACAAGGTGAAAATTTATCACCTTTTTTATTCTCAGTTTTTCTAAATGATTTAGAAGACTACTTTAAGACTTTAGATGGTGTTCCTTTAGAAAAGCTAAAAGAACGGTTTTATAATGAATTGCATATGTTGTTTGAATTATTTATCATATTATATGCTGATGACACTGTTTTAATGTCTGAAACAAAGGAGGGTATGCAACAATCGCTAAATATCTTTCAGTTGTATTGTGATTTGTGGAAATTGGATGTAAATATTAACAAAACAAAGGTTAAGGTTTTTAGCAAAAAGAAGAATCTTAATTATTCATTTATATTACAAGACAAAGAGTTAGAAGTTGTAGAAAAATTTTCATATCTAGGTATTATTTTTAAATATAATGGTACCTTTTCTGATACAAAAAAGAAACTTGTAGATCAGGCTCAAAAGGTCCTTACATTTTATTTATAAGACTATCAGGAACGAAAGCATACCTGTCGACTTACAATTAAAATTGTTTGATTCTATGATTGAACCAATACTTTTATATGGTTCTGAAGTTTGGGGATATGAGAATTTAAAAATATTAGAACAGATTCATCTTAAATTTTGTAAACGAATTTTAAAAGTTAGAAATACTACTCCAAATTTTATCGTTTATGGGGAATTAGGTAGATTTCCTTTGGAAATTCGAGTAAAACTTCGTATGATTTCATATTGGTGTAAACTTGTGAATAACGAAACAAAATTGAGTAGTTCCTTATACAGGTTGATGTTATGTTTAAAAAATCAGGGTCAGAATAATTTCAAGTGGATTAATTATATAGAATCTATATTAGATAGAGCTGGCTTAGGATATATTGTTATAAATCAGGTTGGATATTGTGATAAAGCATATCTTAACCAAATTTTAACAGAACAGTTTGTCAGTTCATGGTATAATGACATTGAAAATTCATCTCGAGGACAATTTTATGGCTCTTTCAAAAAAGACTTTGGATTAGAAAATTATTTAGTGAGATTAAACGAGAAAACTAGAATTTGGATGACAAAATTAAGGGCGTCAAATTTACGAATTCCAATAGAAACTGGGCGGTGGTATAATATTCCTAAAGATGAGAGGTTTTGTACTTTGTGTGGACAATCAATTGGTGATGAGTTCCACTTGTTATTTGTTTGTTGTAATGAATATTTAGTAAACATGAGACGTATATATTTACCTAGGTATTATGTTACTTATCCTAGTATTGTTAAAATGAATGGTCTCCTATCTTTTTGTAATGTAGAAGTTTATAAAAGGTTATCATTGTTCATAAAGAAAATTGCTGGTATGTTTTAATGTTTTTGATAATATATGATCATTTCGCCATGTAACACTGTATATATGTTATGTCCTCATGTAACACATTTATGTGTCTGAGTGTTATCAATAAAATCTTGTTAATTCTTGACAAAATATTATCTAAGTAGTGTGATTAATGGACATTTAACGCACTTGTAGATCAGAACATATGTGAGGTACTTATTGAAAGCAAATCTGGACCACAGATTTGAAAAGACCTGCGTAGCAACCATTGATCGTCGTAATTGTATGACAATAGGTTGACGTTTTCTTATGGTAATAAAACACAAACTGATTTTGTCTATCCTGTTTAGGCCCTTTGGTTTTCATCATCGAGCCATAATATTATTGAAGACTTTTATATTATTTCTTTCCTATTTTTCTTACCTCGAGCGTACCTGGTGAAGGTTTTTCCAGTATTGCGTCGTGCGTACTAAATTAGAAATCTACTTTTTTGTTAACAGAAAAGGGTAGAAAACGGGGGGATATGTCAATATGTTATTGATATTATATGCGTATTTCCCCAATTTTTTGCCCTTTCCGTGAAAATTTGCACTGCATCTCTAAATATATAATATAACGTCAATGTACGATTGATCGTTGTTGTCCAATATGATGTTAGTTGCAAAAATCTCTACAAACGTCAAATCATTATTCAACGAAAACATTGCACTGGGAATTGAGGTTTTGATTGCTAGAGGTATAAGAGGTGACAATGGACGGGGTCAGGAAATTTAGCTATAGGCCACAAAGGGCCATTTGTAACAGGTATTCGCTGTCGTTGGAACGTCGTGATCGTATGGTAGTTGGATTTACAACTACCTATGCAATCAGTGCTTATCACCACTAAAGTTGTGAGTTAGAATCCCGCTCAGACGAGGTGTACTCGATACAACATTATGTGATAAAGTTTGTCAGTGTCTTGTGGCAGGTCGGTGGTTTCTCTGGGTACTCCGGTTTCCTCCACCAACAAAACTGAGCGCCACGATATAGCCGAAAAATTGTTGAAAGTGGCGTTAAACACCATAACCCCAACCCTACCAATTCGCTGTCGCATCGGTTCTTAGCGCGGACGGGGAGCAAGGCATTCGTCTACCACAGAACATTGATACATTCAGGGGACGTTACTTGTTTATTTTGTCATTCATAACACAATGAACGGGTAAATCGGTTCCGAGTTGGCCGTGTCCCGCAAACAGGAAAGGCTAGTTCATATTTCTGCATCACGAGCTCCTACTCGGATAGAAGTGATATGTGTTATGCTCATCATCGTCTATGATGTACTTCTTGTTAATGTTTGAATTTTACCTGAACTTCAGATGTACATACATATTCTACCATTTAGTAAGAAAGGATATGGATGTAACATCTTTACACTTAGACACAAATTAAAGTAAAGTAACAGCGTTTTTATTGATATTCTACATTTCACAGTCAGTAACTCGTACCATAAAATGTGTGTTAAAGTAAAATGTGCAGTTGAGCGGAACTCTTTACTTCCGTCGATAAATGTTACATCCGGGTATATTTATCGTTCTGGTGTCATTTGGTGTCTAAAATGTTACTCCCAGATGCGAGGTTATCAAGAAGAAAACAAAATGCGGATGCAATAATCTTACAAATACCGTCATCAATGTGTCCAACTACAGACAAAAAAAAAACAACCACAGGACTCCCATCAGGTAAATAGTAAGAAAACTAGACAGTTTGATATACATTGTAGTTTGAAGTGGGCTGACTAATTGGATAGACTGTACATATGTTTTAGAAAATGATATCTAAAAATTGAAAGTTGAAGGAGTGTGAAAATTAAACACTCTATTACACACAACACGTCCACAATTGTATAAATAAGTGTAGACATCTTAAGCATGAGGAAATGTTTGACTAATTACACACTGCACAAAATACAAAATCTGATAACCAGTTAGTAAGAAATGGTATAGATGTAAAATAACATGATACACTTCTCATGCACTTAGATAAAACATGAAAGTAAAGGAACAGCATTTTAATTGCTGCTCTAACATTTAAAGCTGGAAAGTTGAAGCAGCGTGAAAAAAACCCACTCTATTACACAACACGTCTACAACTGAATAAATAAGAGTATACACCTTAAGCAGGGAGAAATGTTTGACTAATTACACACTGCACAAGAGACAGACTCTGATAATCAATTAGGATGTATTTCATTTACTTTTAAATACTTTCTTGGGGATCGCCCATTTAACTTTGTAGGATGAAGGTGGTTGTGTTTTTTTCCCGAGCCAGATTTTTTTCATGCGAGACAAATACCAGATTTTTTTTCCAAATTGTTAATTGTTTGTTTCAAATTACATGATTATCTAAATTTCTCATTGAAAATTGTAGGGTCAAATTATATATTTTTGGTATATTTGAGGTCAATTTATTATTTTCTATAAAATTCGGCGACATAAATTTAAAATAATAAAAACATACTCCCTTCTAAACGTTAAATGGTGGTTCCCTTAAAACACAAATGACCATAAAAGTTCAAATCCCGCCCAGTGAGGTGTACTCGATACCACATTATGTGATAACGTTTGTTAGTAACTTGCAGCAGGTCAGTGTTTTTCTCCGGGTACTCCGGTTTCCTCCACCAATAAAACTGACCGCCACGATATAACTGAAATATTGTTGAAAGTGGCGTTAAACACCATAACCCTAACCCTACCAATGAACAAAACAGACAACAGTCTTTACAGAATAAATAGTACACATCTTTGTTTAATACATAATTGCAATTACTGTTGAAATGTAAGCAAAAAAGTATACCAAACTTAGAAATAATCTGTACTTGTTTATGATGTTTGATGATCTCGGAATGAAAATTATATTGCACGAAGAAACAGCACTCGGTTATATATATATATATATGTATAAACGGAAGGTTTGTGAGATGATGTTCACCAATATATCACTAATACTGAATTACCTGGCAAATATTACAAACGAAAATGAAATCAGTACATATAAAATGAATACGGATCTAGAGCTTCTTCGTTATCTAAAAGCTGTTGTAGTCTCCTGGATGAGACGATGTTTCCCAGTTTCCTTCCATTTTTGATTTTCCTTGCTTTAAATCCTGGTATTGGAGATTCACTGTCGAGTTCACGCAGACGAACTCTTGTCCATGGAGATTCACATTGATCAAACAAAGAATATTCGCTGTCGTCTGCATTGCTTTCATTTGAAGCTTTCGATTCTGGTGGCTTTAATTCTAGAAAGGACAGGGAAACACTCTTCTGTTTAGACTCGTTGTTCAGTCTGTTATTTTCTACATCGTATTTCTCGGTTTTAGTCCGATTTAAAGTGTACATTCGACGGATGGGAATGCCCTTTAGACGGAAGTAAGCCTTCTGCTTGTTAATATTTCCACCAGGTAGCCGCGGGCTCATCGAATTCTTCTTTACACAACTTTCAGGATTTATGCTCAATTTGGGAAGTTTCAACTCTACAAGTTCCTTCATATCGTTTTTTATTACTGGTCCATCTTTAAGTCCGATTGCATTTTTCCGACTCGCATCTTTTCCTCTATGCATGCTACGCATCGTGCAGTATTTAATTGTGCCAAGCTTTTGACTTGCAGGAAAACTGTCGTGCACAAATGGCAGTTGTGTAGTTGAAACGCCAACAAAGTCATATTTTTGGAAAGACATGATTTGTCTTTTAAGTAATTCGGATATTCGTTCTCAAATGTACATCAGCAAATTATGTCGTGAATTGTTAGCTCACAAGTCTGAATTATTTTCCACGTTCTCAAATTCCACAGCACTAAATATTTCCATTAAACATCTCCATGCACAGCTTATTTTTCTCACATATTTCCGATCAGTTCAAGAAACACCTCGCATTTCTCCAATATCCAGGTTTATAATGGGAATTCATAGAAAGTGGAAATCGATTATCAACTCTTACCATTTATCTATAAACTATAATCTTGTCATTTTAAATTTATATAACCTGTACTGCCAACACCTACCTTTATATATGAAATATAAATATAATCATTTGCAATAACGGAAAGCACACAAAGTCGTATGGGTTTAAGTATACAATACCATCGTTTAGATGTCTATAAAATAAAATAAATTTCTAATTCGCTCTCCTTCTGTGTTATATTTCTAAAGTTAATATATTAAAGAAGTCTATTGATAAAATAGACCCCAACACCCGCAATGACAAATCCTTTTGTATCGTAATGCTTGTACGTTTATCACATGTTGAGATCGTTGAAATACCACGTCAACAGCTCAAAGGCGATTCATTCAAGCTATAATAAAAAGATCCATTTTGATCCGGAAGGCTTTGTCCAATTACGGTTTTGTAATTAAAAATATTATAGAGTGTTATTTGTGTCCCTTTAAGTGAAAATTAATATAAGTTTTCACTTTGATAAATGCTAACAGTAACCTGGGAATTTATATTGGGTACACGTATGTAAAGAGAAATGTTAAGATGCTAACACAATATTTAAAAGGCTAATAAAAATATATGATTTGATGAATCATAATGCGTGAGGTTTGCTTATTTTAACGGAACATTGCCTTTGATTAGTTAATGCTTTTCGGCGATAAGCCATACCCGGTGTCAACACATCCCAAAGTCATGATTGGGGTTAGAAACGGATACCCCCATTAGAAATAACTTAAATCATTTGCAGTCCTCATGATGAGCACCGGTCTCCTCTGGCCCAAGACCAGTGAAACTTTGTTCTGACCAGTAAATCTTTCAGTTTATGTATACACAGGCGCTCGTGAAATAAAGAAATTTTATTGAAAATAAATTTGTAAACAGAAAGTTATAAAAAGGGGGGTGGTCCGTGCCACGAGCGCCTGTGTATATATATACAAAAAATGGATATAAAAATATATATATACACAAACAAAAAAGTTAAGCACCCCATGTTTTTTTTCAAATGACAAATGATACGACAAGTATCACGAGATTACTGACCAGATAATCCCAAGAACGCAATGGTGACCTGTTAGGACATTACATTGGCTGTAAGAAACCACAAACAAAATAAAGAAAAAGGTTAATTTAATGAATATTTAATCACAATATCACAAGGCCCGTTTTTGCAGTAAAAAAAGGCCATTTTAAGTATTGACCTTCACAGTTCAAAAAGCACGATAAGATTGTCATTTCACTTTCAAAACGTCACTTATGAATCACTTGACGACATCTATTGTTCAAAGTTCAGTACCGGGTGTAACCCCCACGTGTGTGGATGACGGCCCTGCGTCTCATCCCTCCAGTTAGACGTCGGATGTCCTGTTGTGATAGCTGCTGCCATTCCCGATGCAATGCTGCTTCCAACTGACGAATGTTTTGCACAGGAAGCTCCCGAGCATGTATACGACGGCCTAACATGTCCTAAATACGCTCTATGGGATTCAAATACGGGCTCATGGCTGGCCAAGGAACTGAAGTCACGGCTTCGCTTTGGAGGTAGGCGGTTACTGCTCTTGAACGATGAGGCCTGGCGTTGTCATCCATATACACGGGCCTTGTAGCTAGTGGGTGGTTGTCGAAATGAGGGACAACAACTGGTTGCAAGACGTCTCTGATGTACTGATCACCAGTTAGGTTGCCTTGTATGGTGACTAAATCCAGCTTGCAGTCATGAGAGATACACCCCCAAACCATTACTGAGCCTTCACCGTAAGGGACAGTTGGCTGTATGTTCCTTGGGGTATAGGCTGTATTTTTGCGTCTCCAAACCCTCATCCGGCCGTCGGTTACATGAAGCAGAAACCGGCTCTCGTCTGACCAATGGATCTTGCACCATGTCCTTAAATTCCAACCACGTCGTGCTAAACACCATGCCAAAATGAATTTCACTTATGAATTAACATTTTGTGTGCTAATTTTGTTCATGTGGATAGTTTTTGCTATTTCGTTGTAATAAATTACTTTTCAAGTTGAAATAAGATTTTATTATTTCTCAGAAAAAGTTGTACAAGTTGAAACACTTTTTTGTGTCGTACAAGTTATAACTTGTACAATATTTTTGTACAAGTTATAACTTGTACAAAATCGCAACTTGTACACAACATATATACATGTATATAAAATAAATTCAAGAATTTGATTCGGACCAGTAAATTCAAATTTTTATTTCGATGACTTCATTTGCATCACATTGTTTGTCGATCTCGTCTCTACACGAAAAGTAAGTTAAGATCTATAATGTGATTGTAATGACTCTCTTTCCTTTGATGTTTTTTAATGAATTTTGGAAGTTAGAACATCAACAAAAGAGTTGTTCCTTTACTTCAATTTATGTCTAAGTGTAATGTTAGATAGTCTCTCGTGTTCATTTACATTTATATCATTTCTGACTAATACCACGTATCTTCGGATTCATTTGTTTAAATAAGTTAATTCACCAGAACCGTTGTATATACGCACAGTGGATACAGAGTCGGTTTTAAGCCAATTGGACCAATTGCTTTCTATTGGACTCCGCGCTTAAGGGTCCCCGCGATCTACGCTCGGCTGTACACCCAGCAACACTTTGAAGGACTTACATGTCCCACACCTCCTAAGACCGGCCCTGAGTCGGTATATATATAATACTGAAGTGTTTGCTATTCACAATTTAGACAGAATTAGAGGTGGATGACACTTCAAATCATAGTGTCAAGACTTAACCATTACCATCTGACATCAGATGAGTTAATGATTTGACATGGGTTTCATTTTAATATCAAGGTTTCTTTGACAATTTCTGCCCGATCCTGTGTCATAATTGCGATATCATCGGTATGTCATTGTATTATTAATTATGTAATCCATTTTTTTGCCATTGTGTAGTCTGTTCTTCTTCGATTACGGATTCTGATTACCCTCTTGGTATCGTCCAACTCTTCATTGACGCCACCGCTTCCATCGCAAAATTGTCGTTCCACGGTAGCATTTTTTTTCCACCACATATATATTTTTGCTTTGGAGGACTACTCTTTGTTGGATAAATGAAAACTAGTGTAAAATAGAGATTTGGTCGTTTTAATGATAACAGATTATGATTATGGTGTTCAACACCACTTTAACAGTATTGCAGGTATATCGTGGCGGTCAGTTTTATTGGTGGATGAAACCGGAGTTCCCAGAGAAAGGGAAGTTGACTAATGGAAATGTAAAGTCATCGCGTTTGTCGTAGAATTTTGTTTCTGATCTTCCCTCCGTTGTCGATTATTCGGCGGCACAAATAATTATGCGATAGCATAAATATCTACATTATTCATAAAAACGACATCGTGACACTGTTCTTGTATCATATAGCCCTGCTTATGGAATCAAATGGTAAGATTGGCCATGCATACTATTAGACTGAATTACTAACTCGAGGGAACGGAATAGAAAATCTACACATGCCCCTTCTCGGGCCTGAGTGAATAGACTACAAATACACGTATCACATTTTAAGATCGGTGGTTTTCTCCGGGAACTCCGGTTTCCTCCACAAATAAAACTGACGGCCACGATATAATTGAAATAGTATTGTAAGTGGCGTTAAACACCATAACACTAACACACATTTCACGACAAATTTTGTAATACGAAACATCAAAGTTTTCCCATGTAAGCTATAAGCATTACACTATACCACTGAAGACCATCATTCAATACCCCCAAAGCGTCTATGGTCAGTCATGGGGGTCTCGCTGAACAACAACAACATTGTCTTCATTGATAGAAACAAAGATAGAATCAAAACACGGTTTGTTTGTACAATTTATCAGTAAGTAATCACAAATCAACTTTGTGTTAAAATACATATTTAAAGTATTATATCTGCTTTAATGGTTTAATTTACAATTACAAAGGCACAAAAGCTGACATAGATTTAATACTTACAAATACAAAGATTTTGCATTTAAATGTACTTTATTCTTGTGTGTTCTGGGTGAACCGTTTAATTTAAAGGGGGTCTGTTAAAATAAACAATTAAATCTCAACAAGGGCATACCAACACATCACCTAGAATTAATGTTGACACGCTAATATCTAGGTTATCCAGAACACATCGCAATCAGTGGAGCAGGAACTGTTTACCCTTCCGGAGCACCTGAGTTCACCCCGGTTTTTAGTGGGGTTCGTGTTACCCGATCTTAGTTTTATGTGTATGTTTTGAAGATCGTTTGTGATCCTTTTGTAATTTTTTTTTTGCCATTGTGTTGTCTGTTCTTCTTCGATTTACGGATTCTGATTACCCCTTTGGCATTTTCAAACTCTTCGAGTTGACCATATCTACTAGTCCCTCACTACATCCATTGAGACTATGAAATTTTAAAGCAGTGTTTTCATTTGTTATAACGGGTACAAAATGATAACTTGATTTCGGATCAATTATAATTAAAACATTAAACTGTAGATTTGGAATCTTTACGACTGGAGAAACGAATTTGCATTTAATATCCACGTGGTGGGTTGATTGGTTTGTTTTATGGTGTTTAACGCCACTTTCAACAATATTTCAGTTATATCGTGGCCGTCAGTTTATTGGTGGAAAGTGTGGACCACCATATCTACTCACGAACTGTTGTTTCAGTCAGCTAGCACTATATAGTTGTTTGGGCGAAACTTTTCATCGCTGTGATAAACAATCGTTTCTAGTCGTCTTTACTAGTGATTTTCAAGATTTTATTGATCAATTAAACATAGGTAGAAACAAAATGTATATATAATACAATATATTATACAAACAAAAAACACTAAAAACATGAGGAATAGAGATTAAAAATTAAGTAAAATATAAATGCTAAGTAAATAATTCATAAATATTTATAAAAAAAAAAATGGCAATGTTTTAGAACAGTTCAACATGACATAAAGTTAGCATTCTTGATATTTTAATAAAATTACTAATACGAGTGTATTAATTTGGAATATATTTATTCCTCAAAAGTTGTATATTTTTATTTTTATATATGAACAAATAATGAAATTCATCTCCAATTTCTCCAATATGATATTTAACACATATTCTAATTTCACGGGATATATTTGTTCATCGTCAGGTTGCTACTGGGAGTTTAAAATTCATTGATCTAAATTTAGTCAGAAAATTCCTTATTTTGGTTCTATTCTCGATAAATAAGGTTCAAATGAAAATCCTTCCGTGAATAATGCCTTCCATTAGATTTGTAGAACTGCTTTATGGTTCAAGCTGCAAAATTCGAGGATACCAGGGAAATGTTTGAATGTAATACAGAGTTTATACAACAATATAAATCGTGTGTACGATATAGAAACAATTTTACACCATGTTTAATAGTGTACGTCAGTGAGAAATTTTATGTCCCTTTCTTTTTTCTAAACTTGTAAATGATCTAGAATCATTACTGAAATCACTTCATCTAATCTTCAATCCCATGTCGATTTTCTTCTTCTGCTTCTACAAAAAGATATGTACAAAAATGAAGAAATATAATCATAATTACCATGACATACGGTATCATAATTGTTTGTGTATGGCAGCATTGTTTCACTTAGGGAACGACCATTTAACTTGAAGGGGGGGGGAGGGTATGGGTTTTTTTTTTCTAAAAAAAAATATTCTGATTCCCAATGTTGCTGAAAAAATATTCTGATTTTGGTGGAGGAAAAAATAATAATCTGATTCAGAGTTTTTGTCATATAACCTAATGTTGAATTCTGGAAAAAAAATCGCGCCTTGCGCGACAAAAAAAATAAATGTTCTAACTCTCGTGTCGTCCGAAAAAAAAATTCTGAACGAAAAAAAAACCATAGCCCCCACCCCCCTGCAAGTTAAATGGTCGGTCCCTTAAAGGAAGCGAGTTAGGCCTTTTAAAATAATTTAACCTCTCCACTTTTCATTGAAGTGCATGTTCCAAGCCAGTGTATACATGTGTGCTAAGGGTATCTATGCAATCAGTGCTTATCACTTTCTATAGGATTTTGGAACTGTTCCGACACTGTGGTATTATTTGTTTTTCTAGATTTTGGAACTGTTCCGACAGTGTGGTATTATTTGTTTTTCTAGATTTTGGAACTGTTCCGACAGTGTGGTATTATTTGTTTTTCTAGATTTTGGAACTGTTCCGACAGTGTGGTATTATTTGTTTTTCTAGATTTTGGAACTGTTTCGACAGTGTGGTATTGTTTGTTTTTCTAGATTTTGGAACTGTTCCGACAGTGTGGTATTATTTGTTTTTCTAGATTTTGGAACTGTTCCGACAGTGTGGTATTATTTGTTTTTCTAGATTTTGGAACTGTTCCGACAGTGTGGTATTGTTTGTTTTTCTAGATTTTGGAACTGTTCCGACAGTGTGGTATTATTTGTTTTTCTAGATTTTGGAACTGTTCCGACAGTGTGGTATTATTTGTTTTTCTAGATTTTGGAACTGTTCCGACAGTGTGGTATTATTTGTTTTTCTAGATTTTGGAACTGTTCCGACAGTGTGGTATTATTTGTTTTTCTAGATTTTGGAACTGTTCCGACACTGTGGTATTATTTGTTTTTCTAGATTTTGGAACTGTTTCGACAGTGTGGTATTGTTTGTTTTTCTAGATTTTGGAACTGTTCCGACAGTGTGGTATTATTTGTTTTTCTAGATTTTGGAACTGTTCCGACAGTGTGGTATTATTTGTTTTTCTAGATTTTGGAACTGTTCCGACAGTGTGGTATTATTTGTTTTTCTAGATTTTGGAACTGTTTCGACAGTGTGGTATTGTTTGTTTTTCTAGATTTTGGAACTGTTCCGACAGTGTGGTATTATTTGTTTTTCTAGATTTTGGAACTGTTCCGACAGTGTGGTATTATTTGTTTTTCTAGATTTTGGAACTGTTCCGACAGTGTGGTATTATTTGTTTTTCTAGATTTTGGAACTGTTCCGACAGTGTGGTATTATTTGTTTTTCTAGATTTTGGAACTGTTCCGACAGTGTGGTATTATTTGTTTTTCTAGATTTTGGAACTGTTCCGACACTGTGGTATTATTTGTTTTTCTAGATTTTGGAACTGTTCCGACAGTGTGGTATTATTTGTTTTTCTAGATTTTGGAACTGTTCTGACAGTGTGGTATTATTTGTTTTTCTAGATTTTGGAACTGTTCCGACAGTGTGGTATTATTTGTTTTTCTAGATTTTGGAACTGTTCCGACACTGTGGTATTATTTGTTTTTCTAGATTTTGGAACTGTTCCGACAGTGTGGTATTATTTGTTTTTCTAGATTTTGGAACTGTTCCGACAGTGTGGTATTATTTGTTTTTCTAGATTTTGGAACTGTTCCGACAGTGTGGTATTATTTGTTTTTCTAGATTTTGGAACTGTTTCGACAGTGTGGTATTGTTTGTTTTTCTAGATTTTGGAACTGTTCCGACAGTGTGGTATTATTTGTTTTTCTAGATTTTGGAACTGTTCCGACAGTGTGGTATTATTTGTTTTTCTAGATTTTGGAACTGTTCCGACAGTGTGGTATTGTTTGTTTTTCTAGATTTTGGAACTGTTCCGACAGTGTGGTATTATTTGTTTTTCTAGATTTTGGAACTGTTCCGACAGTGTGGTATTATTTGTTTTTCTAGATTTTGGAACTGTCCCGACAGTGTGGTATTATTTGTTTTTCTAGATTTTGGAACTGTTCCGACAGTGTGGTATTATTTGTTTTTCTAGATTTTGGAACTGTTCCGACAGTGTGGTATTATTTGTTTTTCTAGATTTTGGAACTGTTTCGACAGTGTGGTATTGTTTGTTTTTCTAGATTTTGGAACTGTTCCGACAGTGTGGTATTATTTGTTTTTCTAGATTTTGGAACTGTTCCGACAGTGTGGTATTATTTGTTTTTCTAGATTTTGGAACTGTTCCGACAGTGTGGTATTATTTGTTTTTCTAGATTTTGGAACTGTTTCGACAGTGTGGTATTGTTTGTTTTTCTAGATTTTGGAACTGTTCCGACAGTGTGGTATTATTTGTTTTTCTAGATTTTGGAACTGTTCAGACAGTGTGGTATTATTTGTTTTTCTAGATTTTGGAACTGTTCCGACAGTGTGGTATTATTTGTTTTTCTAGATTTTGGAACTGTTCCGACAGTGTGGTATTATTTGTTTTTCTAGATTTTGGAACTGTTCCGACAGTGTGGTATTATTTGTTTTTCTAGATTTTGGAACTGTTCCGACACTGTGGTATTATTTGTTTTTCTAGATTTTGGAACTGTTCCGACAGTGTGGTATTATTTGTTTTTCTAGATTTTGGAACTGTTCCGACAGTGTGGTATTATTTGTTTTTCTAGATTTTGGAACTGTTCCGACAGTGTGGTATTATTTGTTTTTCTAGATTTTGGAACTGTTCCGACAGTGTGGTATTATTTGTTTTTCTAGATTTTGGAACTGTTCCGACACTGTGGTATTATTTGTTTTTCTAGATTTTGGAACTGTTCCGACAGTGTGGTATTATTTGTTTTTCTAGATTTTGGAACTGTTCCGACAGTGTGGTATTATTTGTTTTTCTAGATTTTGGAACTGTTCCGACAGTGTGGTATTATTTGTTTTTCTAGATTTTGGAACTGTTCCAACAGTGTGGTATTATTTGTTTTTCTAGATTTTGGAACTGTTCCGACAGTGTGGTATTATTTGTTTTTCTAGATTTTGGAACTGTTCCGACAGTGTGGTATTATTTGTTTTTCTAGATTTTGGAACTGTTCCGACAGTGGTATTATTTGTTTTTCTAGATTTTGGAACTGTTCCGACAGTGTGGTATTATTTGTTTTTCTAGATTTTGGAACTGTTCCGACAGTGTGGTATTATTTGTTTTTCTAGATTTTGGAACTGTTCCGACAGTGTGGTATTATTTGTTTTTCTAGATTTTGGAACTGTTCCGACAGTGGTATTATTTGTTTTTCTAGATTTTGGAACTGTTCCGACAGTGTGGTATTATTTGTTTTTCTAGATTTTGGAACTGTTCCGACAGTGTGGTATTATTTGTTTTTCTAGATTTTGGAACTGTTCCGACAGTGGTATTATTTGTTTTTCTAGATTTTGGAACTGTTCCGACAGTGTGGTATTATTTGTTTTTCTAGATTTTGGAACTGTTCCGACAGTGTGGTATTATTTGTTTTTCTAGATTTTGGAACTGTTCCGACAGTGTGGTATTATTTGTTTTTCTAGATTTAGGAACTGTTCCGACAGTGTGGTATTATTTGTTATTCATTTTATTTCTGTAATCAATCCTTGATATCCTTAAATAAGTGCTTTCAAATTTATTGTTCCGACACCTCATTAAGTTAATCGTGATCTTCAGATATGGACAGTTGTACCCCCCCCCCCCCCCCCTCTTAATCAAGCTATACATTCTGATGATAAAAGTCGTGTATTTACTATTTCTAACAGGATCGTCGTGAACGTGATCGTATGGTAGTTGGATTTACAACTACCTGTGCAATCAGTGCTTATCACCACTGATGTTGTGAGTTCGAATCTCGATCAGGGCGAGGTGTACAACATTATGTGATAAAGTTTGTCAGTGAGTTGCGACAGGTTGGTGGTTTTCTTCGAGGCCCTCCGGTTTCCTCCACCAATTAAACTGATCGCCACGATATAACTGAAATATTGTTGAAAGTGGCGTTAAACACCATCAAACCAACAAACAAACAACTATTTCTAACTTGATAAAGGGAGAGGAGATAAATGATTAAATTCTAACGTTTTCAATATTAGCACTGAACCATAACTTCCGATTCTTTGTAAAGTTCCGCCAGTTTTCTTTCATTGTTGCCGTAGAGTGATGTTGGCTGAACTATTTGTCTGGCACGTGATGTCTTGTAAACCTCAGGACTGTATTGGTAATGTGCACTCTTTGATGACGACTGGAAAGGGAATATGTTTGGTTGTTTGTAGCTTTCTTCGCCTCTTCTGTGGCTTGGCTGTCTTTTTTCCATCTTAAAAAAAAACCATTCAACGTGTCTGTTTTGTATTTGCTGATTTTGGGAATGTATATGTTGGACACAAAAGAAATAAAAACATTTAAATTTTGATTGGCTGCACAACAAGGACTATATTTATTGTTTTATGTGCACAGGAAATGTATTCTCATATGATCCCCAAATTTTCTGAACAAAACAAACGTCAAATTAATTTTTTTTTAATTATTTTCTTATTCAGTTCAAGTGGCTTTAGTAAGTAAAGACAATGCTGATAGTTTCTTTTCTGTTGATTTGTATGGCTTGGTTGGTTTTATGGTGTTTAACGCCACTTTCAACAGTATTTCAGTTATATCGTGCCATTCGTGGCGGTCAGTTTTATTGGTAGAGGAAAACGGGGAACCCGGAGAAAAACACCGACCTGCCGCAAGTCACTGACAAACTTTATCACAAAATGTTGTACACCTCGCACTGAGCGGGAGTCGAACCCACAGCATCAGTGGTGATAGACACCGATTGCCTAGGTAGTTGTAAATCTAACTACCATACGATCACGGCCACGAAGTCCCCTTTTTTAACTTGATAAAGGGAGATAAATGATCAAATTCTAATGTTTTCAATATTAGCACTTACCACAACTTCTTTGTAAAGTTCCGCCAATTTTCTTTCATTATTGCCGTAGAGGGATGTTGGCTGAGCTATTTGTTTAGCACGTGATGTCCTGTAAACATCTGGCCTGTACGGATACTGTGCACTGTATGCTGACTGGCCATAAGAGAATATGTCTGGTTGTTTGTAGCTTTCTTCGCCTCTTCGGTAGCTTGGCTGTCTTTTTTCCATCTTTAAAAAAAAGAAAGAAAAAAATAACATTCAACGTCTATTTTGTATTTCCTGACTTTGGGAATGTATATGTTGGACACAAAAGAAATAAAAACATTTAAATTTTGATAAGATTGGCTGCACAACAAGGACTATATTTATTGTTTTATGTGCACAGGAAATATATTCTCATATTATCTCCAAATTTTCTGAACAAACGTGACAAACATCAAATTAATTTTTTTTTAAATTATTTTCTTATTCAGTTCAAGTGGCTTTAGTAAGTAAAGATAATGCTGATAGTTTCTTTCCTGTTGATTTTCATGGTTTGGTTTGTTTTATGGTGTTTAACGCCACTTTCAACAGTATTTCAGTTATATCGTGCCATTCGTGGCGGTCAGTTTTATTGGTAGAGGAAAACGGGGAACCCGGAGAAAAACACCGACCTGCCGCAAGTCACTGACAAACTTTATCACAAAATGTTGTACACCTGGCCCTGAGCGGGAGTCGAACCCACAACATTAGTGGTGATAGACACCGATTGCCTAGGTAGTTGTAAATCTAACTACCATACGATCACGAAGACCCCTTTTCTAACTTGATAATGGGAGATAAATGATCAAATTCTAATGTTTTCAATATTAGCACTTACCACAACTTCCGATTCTTTGTAAAGTTCCGCCAATTTTCTTTCATTATTGCCGTAGAGGGATGTTGGCTGAGCTATTTGTCTAGGGCGTGATGTCCTGTAAACATCTGGCCTGTACGGAAACTGTGCACTGTATGCTGACTGGCCATAAGGGAATATGTCTGGTTGTTTGTAGCTTTCTTCGCCTCTTCGGTAGCTTGGCTGTCTTTTTTCCATCTTAAAAAAAAAGAACATTCAACGTGTCTGTTTTGTATTTCCTGACTTTGGGAATGTATATGTTGGACACAAACGAAATAAAAACATTTAAATTTTGATAAGATTGGCTGCACAACAAGGACTATATCTATTGTTTTATGTGCACAGGAAATGCATTTTCATATTATCTCCCATTTCCCGAACAAAACAAACATCAAATTAATATAAAAAAAAATATCATTTTCTTATTTAGTTCAAGTGGATTTAGTAAGTAAAGATAATGCTGATAATTTCATTCCTGTTGATTTGCATATTTTGTATATCAATGCATCTTTCGTAGAGAACCAGTGATACTATATACAGAAACATATTAACAGATGTAATTATTTATATTAAGTTTTTACTGCAACCAGTAGGGTATATTGCTTAATACTGCTGAGTTCAATCTGTCTGTTGTTGTTTTACAAAACAGTAGACTGAAGTTTACCCTCAATGGCCATACATCCCTCTTTTCGACAAATATTGTAAAACCGTAAAATTCTATAGGGTACACTGACCAAAATTTAGAATGATTTTTAGTTTAAGTTGAGAACAATTCTTCCCAGGGTATAGACTTGTCTCTAGAAAAGCTGGAAGAAACCAAACGTTTAATCGGAAGCCGTAAATCGAAAAAGGATAAAAAATACAATAGAAAAGGAACAAAAGGACGAACGATGATATACAAAACACTCCACAGAAAACTAAAGATCAAACAACACAAACCCCAACAACGAGAGTGAACTCTGGTGCTCCAGAAAAACCCTAACAACGAGGGTGAACTCTGGTGCTCCAGACAAACCCTAACAACGAGGGTGAACTCTGGTGCTCCAGACAAACCCTAACAACGAGGGTGAACTCTGGTGCTCCAGACAAACCCTAACAACGAGGGTGAACTCTGGTGCTCCAGACAAACCCTAACAACGAGGGTGAACTCTGGTGCTCCAGACAAACCCTAACAACGAGGGTGAACTCTGGTGCTCCAGACAAACCCTAACAACGAGGGTGAACTCTGGTGCTCCAGACAAACCCTAACAACGAGGGTGAACTCTGGTGCTCCAGACAAACCCTAACAACGAGGGTGAACTCTGGTGCTCCAGACAAACCCTAACAACGAGGGTGAACTCTGGTGCTCCAGACAAACCCTAACAACGAGGGTGAACTCTGGTGCTCAAGACAAACCCCAACAATGAGGGTGAACTCTGGTGCTCCAGACAAACCCTAACAACGAGGGTGAACTCTGGTGCTCCAGACAAACCCCAACAACGAGGGTGAACTCTGGTGCCCCAGACAAACCCTAACAACGAGGGTGAACTCTGGTGCCCCAGACAAACCTCAACAATGAGGGTGAACTCTGGTGCTCCAGACAAACCCTTACAACGAGGGTGAACTCTGGTGCCCCAGACAAACCCCAACAATGAGGGTGAACTCTGGTGCTCCAGACAAACCCTAACAACGAGGGTGAACTCTGGTGCTCCAGAAAAACCCCAACAACGAGGGTGAACTCTGGTGCTCCAGACAAACCCCAAAAACGAGGGTGAACTCTGGTGCTCCAGACAAACCCCAACAACGAGGGTGAACTCTGGTGCTCCAGACAAACCCCAACAACGAGGGTGAACTCTGGTGCTCCAGACAAGCCCCAACAATGAGAGTGAACTCTGGTGCTCCAGACAAACCCCAACAACGAGGGTGAACTCTGGTGCTCCAGACAAACCCCAACAACAAGGGTGAACTCTGGTGCTCCAGACAAACCCCAACAACGAGGGTGAACTCTGGTGCTCCAGAAAAACCCCAACAACGAGGGTGAACTCTGGTGCTCCAGACAAACCCCAACAATGAGGGTGAACTCTGGTGCTCCAGACCAACCCCAACAACGAGGGTGAACTCTGGTGCTCCAGACCAACCCCAACAACGAGGGTGAACTCTGGTGCTCCAGACAAACCCCAACAACGAGGGTGAACTCTGGTGCTCCAGACAAACCCCAACAATGAGGGTGAACTCTGGTGCTCCAGACCAACCCCAACAACGAGGGTGAACTCTGGTGCCCCAGACCAACCCCAACAATGAGGGTGAACTCTGGTGCTCCAGACAAACCCCAACAACGAGGGTGAACTCTGGTGCTCCAGACAAACCCCAACGATGAGGGTGAACTCTGGTGCTCCAGACAAACCCCAACAACGAGGGTGAACTCTGGTGCTCCAGACCAACCCCAACAACGAGGGTGAACTCTGGTGCTCCAGACCAACCCCAACAACGAGGGTGAACTCTGGTGCTCCAGACAAACACCAACAATGAGGGTGAACTCTGGTGCTCCAGACCAACCCCAACAATGAGGGTGAACTCTGGTGCTCCAGAAAAACCCCAACAATGAGGGTGAACTCTGGTGCTCCAGATAAACCCCAACAATGAGGGTGAACTCTGGTGCTCCAGACAAACCCCAACAATGAGGGTGAACTCTGGTGCTTCAGACAAATCCCAACAACGAGGGTGAACTCTGGTGCTCCAGAAAAACCCCAACAACGAGGGTGAACTCTGGTGCTCCAGAAAAACCCCAACAACGAGAGTGAACTCTGGTGCCCCAGAAAAACTCCAACAACGAGGGTGAACTCTGGTGCTCCAGACCAACCCCAACAACGAGGGTGAACTCTGGTGCTCCAGACAAACCCCAACAATGAGAGTGAACTCTGGTGCTCCAGACAAACCCCAACAACGAGAGTGAACTCTGGTGCTCCAGACAAACCCCAACAATGAGGGTGAACTCTGGTGCTTCAGACAAATCCCAACAACGAGGGTGAACTCTGGTGCTTCAGACAAATCCCAACAACGAGGGTGAACTCTGGTGCTCCAGACCAACCCCAACAACGAGGGTGAACTCTGGTGCTCCAGACAAACCCCAACAACGAGAGTGAACTCTGGTGCCCCAGACAAACCCCAACAACGAGGGTGAACTCTGGTGCTCCAGACCAACCCCAACAACGAGGGTGAACTCTGGTGCTCCAGACAAACCCCAACAATGAGAGTGAACTCTGGTGCTCCAGACAAACCCCAACAACGAGAGTGAACTCTGGTGCTCCAGACAAACCCCAACAACGAGGGTGAACTCTGGTGCTCCAGACAAACCCCAACAACGAGAGTGAACTCTGGTGCCCCAGACAAACCCCAACAACGAGGGTGAACTCTGGTGCTCCAGACAAACCCCAACAACGAGGGTGAACTCTGGTGCTCCAGACAAACCCCAACAACGAGAGTGAACTCTGGTGCTCCAGACAAACCCAACAACGAGGGTGAACTCTGGTGCTCCAGACCAACCCCAACAACGAGAGTGAACGCTGGTGCTCCAGACAAACCCCAACAACGAGGGTGAACTCTGGTGCTCCAGACCAACCCCAACAACGAGGGTGAACTCTGGTGCTCCAGAAAAACCCCAACAACGAGGGTGAACTCTGGTGCTCCAGACCAACCCCAACAACGAGAGTGAACTCTGGTGCTCCAGACAAACCCCAACAACGAGGGTGAACTCTGGTGCTCCAGACCAACCCCAACAACGAGGGTGAACTCTGGTGCTCCAGACAAACCCCAACAACGAGGGTGAACTCTGGTGCTCCAGACAAACCCCAACAACGAGGGTGAACTCTGGTGCTCCAGACAAACCCCAACAACGAGGGTGAACTCTGGTGCTCCAGACAAACCCCAACAACGAGAGTGAACTCTGGTGCTCCAGACCAACCCCAACAACGAGGGTGAACTCTGGTGCTCCAGACAAACCCCAACAACGAGGGTGAACTCTGGTGCTCCAGACCAACCCCAACAACGAGGGTGAACTCTGGTGCTCCAGACAAACCCCAACAACGAGGGTGAACTCTGGTGCTCCAGACCAACCCCAACAACGAGAGTGAACTCTGGTGCTCCAGACAAACCCCAACAACGAGAGTGAACTCTGGTGCTCCAGACAAACCCCAACAACGAGGGTGAACTCTGGTGCTCCAGACAAACCCCAACAACGAGGGTGAACTCTGGTGCTCCAGACAAACCCCAACAACGAGAGTGAACTCTGGTGCTCCAGACAAACCCCAACAACGAGAGTGAACTCTGGTGCTCCAGACAAACCCCAACAACGAGAGTGAACTCTGGTGCTCCAGACAAACCCCAACAACGAGGGTGAACTCTGGTGCTCCAGACCAACCCCAACAACGAGGGTGAACTCTGGTGCTCCAGACAAACCCAACAACGAGGGTGAACTCTGGTGCTCCAGACCAACCCCAACAACGAGAGTGAACTCTGGTGCTCCAGACAAACCCCAACAACGAGGGTGAACTCTGGTGCTCCAGACCAACCCCAACAACGAGGGTGAACTCTGGTGCTCCAGAAAAACCCCAACAACGAGGGTGAACTCTGGTGCTCCAGACCAACCCCAACAACGAGGGTGAACTCTGGTGCTCCAGACAAACCCCAACAACGAGGGTGAACTCTGGTGCTCCAGACCAACCCCAACAACGAGGGTGAACTCTGGTGCTCCAGACAAACCCCAACAACGAGGGTGAACTCTGGTGCTCCAGACAAACCCCAACAACGAGGGTGAACTCTGGTGCTCCAGACAAACCCCAACAACGAGGGTGAACTCTGGTGCTCCAGACAAACCCCAACAACGAGAGTGAACTCTGGTGCTCCAGACAAACCCCAACAACGAGGGTGAACTCTGGTGCTCCAGACAAACCCCAACAACGAGGGTGAACTCTGGTGCTCCAGACCAACCCCAACAACGAGAGTGAACTCTGGTGCTCCAGACAAACCCCAACAACGAGAGTGAACTCTGGTGCTCCAGACAAACCCCAACAACGAGAGTGAACTCTGGTGCTCCAGACAAACCCCAACAACGAGGGTGAACTCTGGTTCTCCAGACCAACCCCAACAACGAGGGTGAACTCTGGTGCTCCAGACCAACCCCAACAACGAGGGTGAACTCTGGTGCTCCAGACAAACCCCAACAACGAGGGTGAACTCTGGTGCTCCAGACCAACCCCAACAACGAGGGTGAACTCTGGTGCTCCAGACAAACCCCAACAACGAGGGTGAACTCTGGTGCTCCAGACAAACCCCAACAACGAGAGTGAACTCTGGTGCTCCAGACAAACCCCAACAACGAGAGTGAACTCTGGTGCTCCAGACAAACCCCAACAACGAGGGTGAACTCTGGTGCTCCAGACAAACCCCAACAACGAGGGTGAACTCTGGTGCTCCAGACAAACCCCAACAACGAGAGTGAACTCTGGTGCTCCAGACAAACCCCAACAACGAGAGTGAACTCTGGTGCTCCAGACAAACCCCAACAACGAGAGTGAACTCTGGTGCTCCAGACAAACCCCAACAACGAGGGTGAACTCTTGTGCTCCAGACAAACCCCAACAACGAGGGTGAACTCTGATGCTCCAGACAAACCCCAACAACGAGGGTGAACGCTGGTGCTCCAGACAAACCCCAACAACGAGGGTGAACTCTGGTGCTCCAGACAAACCCCAACAACGAGGGTGAACTCTGGTGCTCCAGACAAACCCCAACAACGAGGGTGAACGCTGGTGCTCCAGACCAACCCCAATAACGAGGGTGAACTCTGGTGCTCCAGACAAACCCCAACAACGAGGGTGAACTCTGGTGCTCCAGACAAACCCCAACAACGAGGGTGAACTCTGGTGCTCCAGACAAACCCCAACAACGAGGGTGAACTCTGGTGCTCCAGACAAACCCCAACAACGAGGGTGAACTCTGGTGCTCCAGACAAACCCCAACAACGAGAGTGAACTCTGGTGCTCCAGACAAACCCCAACAACGAGGGTGAACTCTGGTGCTCCAGACCAACCCCAACAACGAGGGTGAACTCTGGTGCTCCAGACAAACCCCAACAATGAGAGTGAACTCTGGTGCTCCAGACAAACCCCAACAACGAGGGTGAACTCTGGTGCTCCAGACAAACCCCAACAACGAGGGTGAACTCTGGTGCTCCAGACAAACCCCAACAACGAGGGTGAACTCTGGTGCTCCAGACAAACCCCAACAACGAGGGTGAACTCTGGTGCTCCAGAAAACCCCCAACAATGAGAGTGAACTCTGGTGCTCCAGACCAACCCCAACAACGAGGGTGAACTCTGGTGCTCCAGACCAACCCCAACAAGGAGGGTGAACTCCTGTGCTCCAGACCAACCCCAACAATGAGAGTGAACTCTGGTGCCCCAGACAAACCCCAACAACGAGAGTGAACTCTGGTGCTCCAGACAAACCCCAACAACGAGGGTGAACTCTGGTGCTCCAGACCAACCCCAACAACGAGGGTGAACTCTGGTGCTCCAGACAAACCCCAACAACGAGGGTGAACTCTGGTGCTCCAGACCAACCCCAACAACGAGAGTGAACTCTGGTGCTCCAGACAAACCCCAACAACGAGGGTGAACTCTGGTGCTCCAGACAAACCCCAACAACGAGGGTGAACTCTGGTGCTCCAGAAAACCCCCAACAATGAGAGTGAACTCTGGTGCTCCAGACCAACCCCAACAACGAGGGTGAACTCTGGTGCTCCAGACCAACCCCAACAACGAGGGTGAACTCCTGTGCTCCAGACAAACCCCAACAATGAGAGTGAACTCTGGTGCCCCAGACAAACCCCAACAATGAGAGTGAACGCTGGTGCTCCAGACAAACCCCAACAACGAGGGTGAACTCTGGTGCTCCAGACCAACCCCAACAACGAGGGTGAACTCTGGTGCTCCAGACAAACCCCAACAACGAGGGTGAACTCTGGTGCTCCAGAAAAACCCCAACAACGAGGGTGAACTCTGGTGCTCCAGACAAACCCCAACAACGAGGGGGAACTCTGGTGCTCCAGACCAACCCCAACAACGAGGGTGAACTCTGGTGCTCCAGACAAACCCCAACAACGAGGGTGAACGCTGGTGCTCCAGACAAACCCCAACAACGAGGGTGAACTCTGGTGCTCCAGACCAACCCCAACAACGAGGGTGAACTCTGGTGCTCCAGACCAACCCCAACAACGAGGGTGAACTCTGGTGCTCCAGACAAACCCCAACAACGAGGGTGAACTCTGGTGCTCCAGAAAAACCCCAACAACGAGGGTGAACTCTGGTGCTCCAGACCAACCCCAACAACGAGAGTGAACTCTGGTGCTCCAGACCAACCCCAACAACGAGGGTGAACTCTGGTGCTCCAGACAAACCCCAACAGCGAGGGTGAACTCTGGTGCTCCAGACAAACACCAACAACGAGGGTGAACTCTGGTGCTCCAGACAAACCCCAACAACGAGGGTGAACTCTAGTGCTCCAGACAAACCCCAACAACGAGGGTGAACTCTGGTGCTCCAGACAAACCCCAACAACGAGGGTGAACTCTGGTGCTCCAGAAAAACCCCAACAACGAGGGTGAACTCTGGTACTCCAGACCAACCCCAACAACGAGGGTGAACTCTGGTGCTCCAGACAAACCCCAACAATGAGAGTGAACTCTGGTGCTCCAGACAAACCCCAACAACGAGGGTGAACTCTGGTGCTCCAGACCAACCCCAACAACGAGGGTGAACTCTGGTGCTCCAGACAAACCCCAACAACGAGGGTGAACTCTGGTGCTCCAGACCAACCCCAACAACGAGGGTGAACTCTGGTGCTCCAGAAAAACCCCAACAACGAGGGTGAACTCTGGTGCTCCAGAAAAACCCCAACAATGAGAGTGAACTCTGGTGCTCCAGACAAACCCCAACAATGAGAGTGAACGCTGGTGCTCCAGACAAACCCCAACAACGAGGGTGAACTCTGGTGCTCCAGACCAACCCCAACAACGAGGGTGAACTCTGGTGCTCCAGACCAACCCCAACAACGAGGGTGAACTCTGGTGCTCCAGACAAACCCCAACAACGAGGGTGAACTCTGGTGCTCCAGAAAAACCCCAACAACGAGGGTGAACTCTGGTGCTCCAGACCAACCCCAACAACGAGAGTGAACTCTGGTGCTCCAGACCAACCCCAACAACGAGGGTGAACTCTGGTGCTCCAGACAAACCCCAACAACGAGGGTGAACTCTGGTGCTCCAGACAAACCCCAACAGCGAGGGTGAACTCTGGTGCTCCAGACAAACACCAACAACGAGGGTGAACTCTGGTGCTCCAGACAAACCCCAACAACGAGGGTGAACTCTAGTGCTCCAGACAAACCCCAACAACGAGGGTGAACTCTGGTGCTCCAGACAAACCCCAACAACGAGGGTGAACTCTGGTGCTCCAGAAAAACCCCAACAACGAGGGTGAACTCTGGTACTCCAGACCAACCCCAACAACGAGGGTGAACTCTGGTGCTCCAGACAAACCCCAACAATGAGAGTGAACTCTGGTGCTCCAGACAAACCCCAACAACGAGGGTGAACTCTGGTGCTCCAGACCAACCCCAACAACGAGGGTGAACTCTGGTGCTCCAGACAAACCCCAACAACGAGGGTGAACTCTGGTGCTCCAGACCAACCCCAACAACGAGGGTGAACTCTGGTGCTCCAGAAAAACCCCAACAACGAGGGTGAACTCTGGTGCTCCAGAAAAACCCTAACAATGAGAGTGAACTCTGGTGCTCCAGACAAACCCCAACAATGAGAGTGAACGCTGGTGCTCCAGAAAAACCCCAACAACGAGGGTGAACTCTGGTGCTCCAGACAAACCGCAACAACGAGGGTGAACTCTGGTGCTCCAGACAAACCCCAACAACGAGGGTGAACTCTGGTGCTCCAGACAAACCGCAACAGCGAGGGTGAACTCTGGTGCTCCAGACAAACACCAACAACGAGGGTGAACTCTGGTGCTCCAGACAAACCCCAACAACGAGGGTGAACTCTGGTGCTCCAGACAAACCCCAACAACGAGGGTGAACTCTGGTACTCCAGACCAACCCCAACAACGAGGGTGAACTCTGGTGCTCCAGACAAACCCCAACAATGAGAGTGAACTCTGGTGCTCCAGACAAACCCCAACAACGAGGGTGAACTCTGGTGCTCCAGACAAACCCCAACAACGAGGGTGAACTCTGGTGCTCCAGACAAACCCCAACAACGATGGTGAACTCTGGTGCTCCAGACAAACCCCAACAATGAGAGTGAACTCTGGTGCTCCAAACCAACCCCAACAACGAGGGTGAACTCTGGTGCTCCAGAAAAACCCTAACAACGAGGGTGAACTCTGGTGCTCCAGAAAAACCCTAACAATGAGAGTGAACTCTGGTGCTCCAGACAAACCCCAACAATGAGAGTGAACGCTGGTGCTCCAGACAAACCCCAACAACGAGGGTGAACTCTGGTGCTCCAGACAAACCCCAACAACGAGGGTGAACTCTGGTGCTCCAGACAAACCCCAACAACGAGGGTGAACTCTGGTGCTCCAGACAAACACCAACAACGAGGGTGAACTCTGGTGCTCCAGACAAACCCCAACAATGAGGGTGAACTCTGGTGCTCCAGACAAACCCCAACAATGAGGGTGAACTCTGGTGCTCCAGATAAACCCCAACAATGAGGGTGAACTCTGGTGCTCCAGACAAACCCCAACAATGAGGGTGAACTCTGGTGCTTCAGACAAATCCCAACAACGAGGGTGAACTCTGGTGCTCCAGACAAACCCCAACAACGAGAGTGAACTATGGTGCCCCAGACAAACCCCAACAACGAGGGTGCACTCTGGTGCTCCAGACCAACCCCAACAACGAGGGTGAATTCTGGTGCTCCAGACAAACCCCAACAATGAGAGTGAACTCTGGTGCTCCAGACAAACCCCAACAACGAGAGTGAACTCTGGTGCTCCAGACAAACCCCAACAACGAGGGTGAACTCTGGTGCTCCAGACAAACCCCAACAACGAGAGTGAACTCTGGTGCTCCAGACAAACCCCAACAATGAGGGTGAACTCTGGTGCTTCAGACAAATCCCAACAACGAGGGTGAACTCTGGTGCTCCAGACCAACCCCAACAACGAGGGTGAACTCTGGTGCTTCAGACAAATCCCAACAACGAGGGTGAACTCTGGTGCTCCAGACAAACCCCAACAACGAGAGTGAACTCTGGTGCCCCAGACAAACCCCAACAACGAGGGTGAACTCTGGTGCTCCAGACCAACCCCAACAACGAGAGTGAACTCTGGTGCTCCAGACCAACCCCAACAACGAGGGTGAACTCTGGTGCTCCAGACCAACCCCAACAACGAGGGTGAACTCTGGTGCTCCAGACAAACCCCAACAACGAGGGTGAACTCTGGTGCTCCAGACCAACCCCAACAACGAGGGTGAACTCTGGTGCTCCAGAAAAACCCCAACAACGAGGGTGAACTCTGGTGCTCCAGACAAACCCCAACAACGAGAGTGAACTCTGGTGCTCCAGACAAACCCCAACAACGAGGGTGAACTCTGGTGCTCCAGACAAACCCCAACAACGAGGGTGAACTCTGGTGCTCCAGACCAACCCCAACAACGAGGGTGAACTTTGGTGCTCCAGACAAACCCCAACAACGAGAGTGAACTCTGGTGCTCCAGACAAATCCCAACAACGAGGGTGAACTCTGGTGCTCCAGACAAACCCCAACAATGAGAGTGAACTCTGGTGCTCCAGGCAAACCCCAACAACGAGGGTGAACTCTGGTGTTCCAGACAAACCCCAACAACGAGGGTGAACTCTGGTGTTCCAGACAAACCCCAACAACGAGGGTGAACTCTTGTGCTCCAGACAAACCCCAACAACGAGGGTGAACTCTTGTGCTCCAGACAAACCCCAACAACGAGGGTGAACGCTGGTGTTCCAGACAAACCCCAACAACGAGGGTGAACTTTGGTGCTCCAGACAAACCCCAACAACGAGGGTGAACTCTGGTGCTTCAGAAGTGTAAGCAGTTCCTGATCCACTAGTGGCAATCGTCGAGTTACTCTTGCTACAAACTCGGTTATAATGCCTGAATGAGGATAGGACCGGATTATGATTACGACAAACGGAACATACCCGTAAGGAGTGTACGAAAACAGAAATTCATTAAACATCATGCCGTGTTTTCATTAATTAATCATCCAAGACTTCAAACAGTCCCCAGAATTGTATACCTCGAAGTGCGTATAGTTCTGTAGTTAATTTGTACCTTAGACCTTCCTTCGTACTCTTCCTTGTAGCTGGTTGTATAGGTTGTTGGACAGCCTTTGCCTAACTGCAGCAAGCTGCAATTAGTGGTCTGTGGCTTCATGCTGTCTGTTTGTTTATACACCATCCACTTTTGGTAAGCCTAAGCGAAAGCACAAATGATAATTCAGATAGTAAATATTTAGAATAAAGTATAAGCACAATGCACAATATAAAATACATGTCGACTCTGTTGTTGATATACATACGAACAAAGGGCCATCGTGGCCGTGAGCGTATGGTAGTTGGATTTACAACTACCTGTGCAATCAGTGCCTATCACCACTGATGTGAGTTCGAATCTCGATCAGGGCGAGGTGTACAACATTATGCGATAAAGTTTGTCAGTGACTTGCGACAGGTCTGTGGTTTTTTCCGGGTCCTCGGGTTTCTTCCACCAATAAAACTGACCACCACGATATAACTGAAATATTGTTGCAAGTGGCGTTAAACACCATCAAACAATCAAACAAAACACATACGAACAAAGACACAAATATACTATCCGGGTCAACGCTGTACCATTATAAACTAAATTTACCAACGAAATACCACCAAAAAGAAAAACATTAAAATTTTAGAATTTAGTCAGCGAAAACCTTTTTGTAGCAAGTAATGTAGGAAAATGAAAATCATAGTCACACAACGAAGAAAATACCATGTTCAGAACTGTCGATTATGCAAGATTTGCCCATTGTTATACACAAAAAAAACCCAATAATAATGATAAAATAAAAAATAAAAAAAACATGCAAGAAATCTTCTCAGAAACCACATGGCATAAATTAGACCAAATTTGGCTGCGATGGTTCGTTTAATGAAATGCACCCGTCAGCCACACGCTCAAACTAAGATAACTGTCGCTCCTAAAAATACAGATTTCTTAAAATGTCCAAAACTTCCACAGTATGTGCTGGAATAAGCTGAGATATAATAAAAACAAAGCTACATCATAATAAGCTGTTTAAACGACAAATTTTGTCTTCAAATTCGCTTCGGGTTACCGATAGGAGAGCCTTCTCGATGGGGGTTCTCAAGTAATAATGCAGAAAGCCTGACCGTGGAACATAGTGCGTAACGGGTTCGGAGAGTACCACGCACTCTGCACACTCATGACCTCTTTTGTAGATTTAGCAAAAGAGTAGCCACATTGTAGCCACTACAAAAGACTAAAGTGGCGTCCCTACCCAAACTTCCATACTTTTTCAGTGGCAGTCAAAGTCATTGACCCTGTTTTTCCATCCCTTCTCTCATTTCTATATAGTTTTTTATATATTATTGAATTTGTCCTCAGTCTTGAATATTGCTGAAATACTTGTACACTGGACGTTAAGCAATAACAGATTAAGTAAAGTTCATGTTAAGAAGTGTTTAAAATTGCCTCACAATTCGTATTACAAAACCGGTTGGGGTTTTCCGATTCTTTCATTCAATTTCTGACATAGATTCTTATCGAAACACTGCAAATCGAGAAGCGTTTCTTACTATTTATATCCAAAAAATATATACATACCGATTGATACTCCGAGATACTCCCATTTGACATCGGTTTTGCTTTACTATAATAAGGAATACATCTGCAATATACATGTATATATATGAAAACAACATTTGACACACCTACATAGCAGAACTTCGTCGCCAGTTATAATCCACCCTCCCCTCCTATTAAGGTGAGGGGTGGCGATTCGTAACCCTTGGTTTGCGAAGACGATAGCACAGTGAATATTTTTTATAAAATTATATTGCTATCTATAGCTAAGCTTAATTAGAAAATTATAACCAAAAATAGTTAAAATCTAAATATCTAAACTTATAAAATCATGGAAAAATCTTATTCGTAGACTATTACTAAACTACTATAGTTGACTCTAAAAAAATATTCTGATTCCCAATGTTGCTGAAAAAAATATTCTGATTTTGGTGGAGGAAAAAAAAAATCTGATTCAGAGTTTTTGTTATATAACCTAATGTTGAATTGTGGGAAAAAAATTCGCGCTTTGCGCGACAAAAAAAAATAATTCTAACTCTCGTGTTGTCCGAAAAAAAATTTCTGAACGAAACAAAAAACCATAACCCTCCCCTTGCAAGTTAAATGGTCGGTCCCTAAAAATTTCTTCACTGTCGAGCACAGTTTTCCCTTCGATTATTTAATTTTTATACCTAGTGTTTGATAGTCATGAGGACTCGCTACTATTTGCATTCACTACTAAAAGTATCTTGGGTTGTAGCAAAGATCTATATAAATCCTTCGTTGTAGATATTAAAAATTCACTTTCCGATACAACCTTTGTTCAGGTATATTTGTATTAATTTTTTATGGTACTGTGCATGTCATGTACTATTTACCCTGCATTTGGATTTCTTTGTGGAAGCCGAACATCTGAATATGCGTCCATCTTTATTTTCTTTTATTTCAAGAATGACGTTTGGTACATTGTGACGTTACTTAAAAGGGGGTACATTATAAGGGTGCAAACAGGGGAGATAACTCCCATATACTAATCATTCAGTAGACGTTGAAATTGAAAGACGTCGCATGAACATTTCTTGTCATTGCGGGAATTTAAAGTTGGAAATAAGAGAATTTTTGTACATGTTTTACCTTGTAATATGAAATCGGCACGGCCATGAATGCTCGCTCATCTGAAAATTATCTTGACAATTTCATCAAAAAGTGTCGAGGATTTTTGGGCCGAGATATATTAGGGACGACTTTTTTTAGGGCCGAATCTAGTCTCATTCAATCGAGCTGTCGTTCCTTTATTCGAGTTATCGTTCCTTACGAAATCTCAAAAGTTAACTTCCGCGTAGAAACAAAAATTCTTGTCAGTATGTCAGAAGAGATTTAATAAATTAAAAAATATCAATATAAGTAAAACAAGCTGGCAAAATGACTTTCATTACACACGGGTTCCAGGTATCAGTGGTATCGGACGTACGAGAGAGGGTACGAGACTTCAGGATCACATTTACGCTTTATGTTAAGAAGATCTTCATTAGTTGAGTGTGTTAGTGTGTTACCCGGAAACCGGTGTTTACAAAACGCAGAATTTGTTTTTCTTCGACAATATGTTCAACCATGTTTGTTAAAAAATCCTAAGTACACATTCTATACCATAAAGAGCTCGCTTAAGCTCGCATAATATGAAACCGGCACGGCCTTCAATGCTCGCGCATCTGAAAATTATCTGGCAATTTCATTAAAAAGTGTCGAGATTTTTTAGGCCGAGATATATTAGGGACGACGTTTTTTAGGGCCGAATCTAGTCTCATTTAATCGAGCTGTCGTTCCTTTATTCGAGTTATCGTTCCTTACGAAATCTCAAAAGTTAACTTCCGTGTAGAAACAAAAATTCTTGTCAGTATGTCAGAAGAGATTTAATAAATTAAAAAATATCAATATAAGTAAAACAAGCTAACAAAATGACTTTTATTACACACGGGTTCCGGGTTTCAGTGGTATCGGACGTACGAGAGAGGGTACGAGACTTCAGGATCACATTTGCGCCTTATGTTAAGAAGATCTTCATTAGTTGAGTGTGTTTGTGTGTTACCCGGAAACCGGTGTTTACAAAACGTAGAATTTTTTTTCTTCGACAATATGTTCAGCCATGTTTGTTAAAAAATCCTAAGTACACATTTTATACCATAAAGAACTCGCTTAAGCTCGCATAATATTAAATACACCGATTGAGTCTTAATCTATAGACGGTGCTCATTTGATTGGTTGGTTGGTTTATGGTGCTTAACGCCACTTACAACAATATTTCAGTTATATCGTGTCGGTCAGTTTTATTCGAGGGGGAAATCGGAGAAAACCATCGACCTGCCGCAAGTCACCGACAAACTTTATCACATAATGTTATATCGAGTTCACCTCGCCATGAACAGGGTTCGAACTCACAACTTTAGTGGTGAGGCACTGATTACACAGGTAGTTGTAAATCAAACTACATACGATCACGACCACGACGGACCCGGTGCTCATTTGAAGATACACGAGCAATAATTTTACATGTTAAGCAACATCAAAAAAGTTTAAATTTTATTTTATTCGAATTAGATATAAATCAGCCACATTAATTTAGTTCGGTGCCCCAAATGAGTTAACAGTAATAATTTCACCGGCTCTTTGGTTGGACGACCTCCTGAAGTAGATTCCCGGGGTCGTCGCCCCATCTGCCATCCCTCTCCCCTTTCTACAAGCCACTGACTTCAAAGTATAATTTCTGGATCGTAAATTTTCCACTTCGATATATCAATGGGTGTTGATTTTTAAGCTATAATTGTCATATTTCTACAGGCCCGCGTAGTTTCTTCATTGCCAAGATAAATTCTTCTATTATTATGTTTAGACGTATCATATTCAGACACACATTCTCAGCAAAATGTCCTAATTGATGTCTCCAATGTTTTTTTCTTCAATGGACTGAATTAGCTCACTGAAACAACAGTCCGCTGGTAGACATGTCGCTCCACTCGGGCACATTATTCTGATTCCGAGCCAACCAGTCTTTGCTCTTTCTCCTTAATACTGCATGCTTAGCGGAGAAGCTTTAAAAGATGGACAAATAACGTAGTAATATATGTCTACCACATCAAATTATCTATCATGTGTATCATATATACACATTACACCGCTTTTTATCTAAACAAAACCACATTTTCATTTGCATCAAATTTAATCTACATTTGTAAGTAATGCATGATATGTCATCCATGGTATTTCTTTATCGGTCCTTTAATACATTTTAAGATCTCCATCTTTGTTAAAACTTGACCTCACACACTCCAAGGGTTTTGATTTGTACAAATAAACGCCATGCCTCAATGATGTTTTCCAACAATAACCATATCTGGTTCATTAAAAGACATTCACCATGTACAATGTACATGTATTCTCGACTATTGACACAGAAAGCCTGGATCTAGATGAAAATGGTATTGTAACTTGACCAGCGATTTATATGACAAAATATGATATGTTCAATGTCTATGGCTGGTTCTTCACAAGATTTAATAGACAGGGGAAGTCAGAGAACCTAGAAAAAAATGTATCGAGTCAAACTTATAAACCTTGGATAGTCAGTGATTGGCAATGCAATAATGTATGATTGTATGCATGGACGGCACAAGAAAATCTGAGAAATACACTGACCTGGGGCGGGGCGCACCCAGCGCGCGTCCCCCGCCTAAAATTGGAAAAAATATGATCTTTTGGCGTAAAATCGTGATTTTTCACACGAAATACCCCAACAATTTTCGCGCCTCCCTCCGCAATTGGAAAAAATATGATTTTTTGGCGGAAAATCGTGATTTTTCACACGAAATATCCCAAAAATGTTCGTGCCTCCCTCAGCTCGGCGCCCAACCTAACTTGAAATCCTGGATCCGGCCCTGCTGGCAACTACTCTTCCATTTCAAAAGAATTTATAATGGTGGAAAACATATTTCTTGTAATGAGAGCTCAGTATTACACAGTGCTTCATCTTTCTAAAAATAATTGTCCTTTATTCTTGAAATTGGAGAAAAAAAAATCTGGTACTAGGTACTGCAAGTGTTTGAAGATATATCTTACATAAACACTAGACAATTAATTAAAGGTTCTGCTCTCATGCTCAATTTATATCAACTGGGCAGCTAGAGATTTAGTTACCAAGAGGGGTGTGTAGAGATCCCATTTACTTGTTTCATTTGGTTTATTTTTGTTCTTGTCCAGTAGACAGGATCTAGATTCCACTCTTATTTGTCTTCTGGAGTTTCAGGTTACCTAACCGAGTGATTTGCACTGTTCCTCATATTACTGATCAATACTGTTTAACTTCCTTCCCATTCAATGGCAATTGGATTTACAACTACCTATGTAATCAGTTCTTATCACCACTGATGTTGCAAGTTCGAATCCCGACTAGGGCGAGGTGTACAGCATTATGTGATAAAGTTTGTCAGTGACTTGCGACAGGTTGGTGGTTTTCTACGGGTCTTCCACCAATAAAACTGACCACTATGATATAACTGAAATATTGTTGAATGTGGTGTTAAACACCATAAAACCAAATCATTCAATGGATCAAGTCTGTTCTTATAATTTGTACTATTATTGCTTAATATCCCAGTAAAATCCTGAACTTCATAACGTTGCTTACTCAATCATAATCCTATTGCAAATCTGATTCAGGCAGATGTTTACAACATATTTTTCTACTTCTACATGAATATTTTTCATTGTACAGCAATTTTTTTTTGCAATGACAATCATATTGATGGAGAACAGGACTGTTGGATGCAATTTTAACAAGAGAAATCTAGCCAATTCTTTATATTCTGAGTACAAAATTTCGATCCTTATTACATTCTGTACTTTTGGTCTTCATTTTAATTCTTTCATTTAAACAAAACAGGTCAACCAACGTGGATTTAAAATTGTTCAGAAATGTAAAAACACTTCTTAAAAAACCTCTAGAAGACAAACATTTCTGGTAAGTCTGGCCACTTGGCAAGTAGTAGTTATAAAGAACAAGTCGAAAATGACATAGCATATCAGAGACCAGGACTGCCATCTTGAACTTGACATTGCTCTTAAAACTACAATGTTTCCCTTTGGTATGATGTAGTTCTGGAGATCAAATTGAAAATGTTACTGCCAATCAGGGGCAATGGTAGCCATTTTGAATGTCAAAGTCGCAATGGAGGTCGTCCTGTATGTGACCGTATGGTAGTTGGATTAACAAGTACCTATGCAATCAGTGCCTATCATCACTAACATTGTGAGTTCGATTCCTGCTCATGGTGAGGTGTATTCGCTACATTTTGTGATAAAGTGTATCGCTGGTTTTCTTTGAGTACTCCAGTTTCCCCCACCAGTAAAACTGACCGCCACAATATAATTGAAATATTGTTGAAAGTGGCGCTAATAACACTAACCCACACTGAAAAGTAATAATATTTCTTAAGAACTCCTAGAGGAACATTTCTGGTAAGTCTGGCAAGTCAAATTCAGATATTCTGGAAGTCAAACATGTCTTGCACAATCACAGAATCAGAGGTCAGGGCAACCATCTTGGATTTGAATTACTCCAAAAGGTACAAAAAACTTGTTTTCTGATCCCCTTAATTAATTCATAGTCATTACTATTGTTGTATTTAAATTGTTATACTATATTCATATGTATTGATTAATAAAATATGCTTACACTAAAAGGTACAACACTTCTCAGGGCCCCTAGAGGAACACTTATGGTTAGTGTGGAGAATGGGCATAAAGTGGTTCTGAGAAGAAGTCGAAAATGTGAAAAGTTTGTAACATACAGACACTTGGCTCAGGTAAACAAACAAAAAAGATGCCACACAAACATCATCTAAGGAAATGACATTATTGGTTAAACAGGCTCAATAGTTTCAGAGGACGCAATTAAAATATTAAAACCGAACGATAATCACCAGGTGTTGACAAAAACCCACATGGCTAAATTATAGAAAAATCAAGTGATGCTATTTGGTAAACATATTTTATTTCAATCATGCAGTGTAGAAAATTTCAAAATACTAGCAAAGATATACTTTATAAACCACTTTTAAAATTGTAATGAAATTGTTTGTTTATTTGGTTGTAAAATACAACAATGTGTTTAATACAATAAAAACTGATGATTTGTGGTAATTTTGTGCTAGTATTTAGAAACTTACAGTAAATAACTTAACAACACCACAATAATAAACAATGTAACAACCGAGGAATCATGGTGATAAATATGAATGATTGATTGATTGGTGCTTAATGCTAACTCTAGCAGTATTTCAGCTATTTCGTGACGTATAATATGAATGAAATTTGTGATTCGTTAAAATGTCATAAATGGTATGCAATCGTTCAATGTCCTCATGTCTAACACACCATGCGATGATGAAAATTAACATTTTACACGAGTTTCATTAGATACTGTCAAATAATCAATGTCTGATTTAAACATAATTTAACTACAGTGTACCCTTGTAATACCACCCCCTCTTTAACTCGTCATCCTCTTTTATTGCCATAAAATGAAGGGGAAAAAATCATGTAGTTTATAAGTAAATTTCTCTCAATGTATTACCACCCTTGCTTATCACCAAAATATAGCTTGATCCAAAAGGAGGCAGTATAACGAGGACATACCGTACTTGTACATGTCCATAAACAAACACACAGTATGAGGATGGTATCTACAGTCAAACCTACTTTAGTGACCACCTCTATTAAGCAATAACTTGTATTATGTGACCTTAATTTTAATTTCCATTCACAGTGCATTTTAAACCTGTATTAAGTGACCACCTGTCTCATGTGACCCTATGGAAGGTCACATAAGACAGTTTTGACTGTATATGCATTATGGATTTCTTGTATTTAAAGTTATAAACTTTCAGATTATGGAAAGCTTTAAAGGCATATTGTCTACCACAATCGTAAATTTTTCATACCCAAAATTAATGTCATTTTCCGTACTGACCTTCATAAAATGAAGATTAAACACCGAATTATTGGCGAATATGCTACGAAACATTGTTTTTTCGATTTAAAAAAGCTGACCACCGTTACTGGAAGCTAATTAATTATGCACTGACCTGAGCGAGGCCAAATCTATTTTTATGCCAGTAGCCCCAATGCTGCTGCATGTCATGTTTGTTTACCTCGCAAATACGGCCATTTTATGCTACTCATTGACAATAATTTGCTGTTGCCAGGTGCAAAATTACATATATTGAATAATATCTATCGAAAATGATCATAGGCATCATCATAAATTCATAAAATATGAAAAACGATTGAGAAAAGAAGGCAACATGCCTCGGCTTACCTATCAAGCAAAATCTTTGCCACTTCAGCACTTCCTTCAGTTCATTCCAACGGTCCAACTGATCCCCTACATATATCCTGCATTTGTTCCATTTGGAAGATACTGCACTTCTATTCCTCTTTCTCTCTGAATCCATCAAAGTCCGCTTTCTTCCACGCGTTGACACTTTCTCTTTTGCCCAAGAACCACATGTTGTTTATTGTTTCTAAACAGTGCGCATGCTCAAGACGGGTTCACATAGAAGGTCATATGAATAGAGTCGGGTTAAATTGAATTCTTGTCATCATGGACAATAATTCCGATAACGATAGTTTTGGGTCTTTTTTGTCAAAAAAAAGAACACAAATCGTATCTTTTGCAGCATAACTGTTTAATGATAGCTTAAACAAATCATTCACGACAATAATCTTGGGTATGAAAAATTTACGATTGTGGTAGACAATATGCCTTTTAAGAGTTGCTTCCCAAAAACCTGCTATCAAATATTTATTATTTCCAGCAGGTAATAAGCGAAATACAATTTTTGATTCAACGATATTCATATCTTACCTGAAGTAGTTACAAGAACAATCAATTTTAAATTATATCTCACTTGCTTCCTATTTTCTCGGTTGTTTGCTAGTCGCAGCATGGGAGATCTCAGAATGCTTCTTTAGGGGTCGCATCAGGGGTCAACATGAATGTATTATAAATTGACCAATAAATGACTCTTCTACAAACTCCAGGAGACAAGACAAGCACATATGTTTTGGAATGCAACCGATAGACACTAATGTATTCATGTTGACCCCTGACTTGACCCTTAAAGGAGCGTTTTTAGATCTCCTACACGACGACTAGTAAACAACTGATAGAAAATAGGAAGTAAGTGCAGAAATCTAATTTTAATTATACTGTTACAAGAATTAAACATTAGCCTAGCAAAGAAAAGATTGTATATTTTTCATCACACTGAAGATATGAAACCATTGTTGACATCAGCTGATAAAGTCTGAATTATGCACAGAAATGAAAAAAAAAAAAAATCTTAATTCAATAACATTGGCATTTAAAATACATTGTGAAATAGTGAGTATTCATTTTTTTGGGTAAAATTCAAAAAGTTCAAATTTGAAAGATTACATTAAACTTACAATTTGCATTCTATAAAGACATGATATACATAGGTTATACTAATATAGTTTTCAGTCCAGTTTTCTTTACTCAATTGTGAAAAATAAAAAATAAACCCAGAACCATAACAGAAATAGCTACATTGTTATTACACCAGCTAACATCATATGAATTTTAAAATTTGTGATAAATGTTGTTGATGATAAGATTTATTCATATTTTAACAGTAAATGTGACAAGCTTTGAGGGCTGTGTGATACCAGTCTTAAATAATGCTCTGTGTAACGTTCCAGTTTCAATATCAGACTCTGGTGCATTCTTATTCGTTCCTTTAAACAGTCTGAAAAATAAAAAGTTATATAATAAAACTCATATTTTATTTCATTATGACTTTAAACATATAAAATTCTTTAATTTGACCTCAAAATCATTTCATTTATAGCATAATGGTGTTGTCTAAATAAATTCTTGCTTTGAATATTCTATTGTATAGAAAGTTATATGTAGCAATATTTTTGGAGGTTTATTTCAGTGCTTGCCATAAATATGCAAAATATCCAGTAGTTCTCAAGAAAAGATTTCAAATATTTCCAATTTTTCAAGCAATCAGAAGCCATGGTGGCCATCTTAGATCTAAGGCAATGTCACTGTACTACATTTTGGAAGTGTCACATGGAGTATCACATCAAAGTTTGGTCCAATCTGACACAGTGGTTCTTAAGAATAAGATCAGAATGTAAAAAGTTAAAGGACGACAGATGCCAAGTGATGGGAAAAGCTAACTCGAGCTTTTGGCTCCAAGACTCTGGTTAGTTAAATACAAGAAAATCGAAAAATAGCATACTTGAGTGGTTCAGCTGGAATCTTTGGGGGTGGCATTTCTTCTACAGGAGCTGCTGCTGGCGGAGGTGGCTTAGGAGTTGGTAAAGGCTTTGGTGTTGACAGTTTTACCTGCATTGGAATTCCTATAAATATAATAGTTTGATTTTAGACATAGTTGTTAGTTATCAATGGTAAAACAACATAAATATGATATAAAAAAGACATAAGAGCTAAAATCTGATGTAGGATGGTCTGGTGCCCATAGATTTTAAACTATCATTCATAAACAATTAACTCTCTTGAACATTAATTTATATGCAAATTGGATGACGAGTGAGTCAGTGATTGTTGCTTAGCATCAAGTGAAAAAAAATTCTGAAATATTATGGCAAGTACATGCTTACTTATTATGTCTGCTGGTAATAGACCACCACACCAAGTTTTTATAGTGCACCTCACAGAAACAACAGTCCACAGGTAGACATGTTAGGCCACTTAGACACATTATCCAGACTGAGCCAACCCTTTGCTCTTCAATACATTGATTTGGTTCTATGGTTTGACTCTTTTGAGACCAAACACAGGATGTACCGCACTCTGGCCAAACATCATACTCATTACACAACAGGGCTGTCTTAGTGTAATTATCAATCTGATTAATAACACATCTCTCACTTGATCTTATTTACTGATATGTCACAATGTGGGAAATCTGAAGAAACCCTATTATGGGTCATTTGCGACTGATCTTATGTAATGACCTTTGCCGTCCAATTAAAATGGCGCTTCCGAGACTATAGATAAGTGTAATTATTTAATACTAATATGCTTTGTTTTCTACGAGTTATCCGACTGACCGAAAAAGCTCACAACTCGTATTTATCATGTCATTGAGTCACTCGCATGTGACCCATAATAGAGTTTCGTCAGATCTCCCACGGCACGACATAAATTAAGGCGAGCGAGTGAGAGATGTGATTGAAATCAGATTGGGTGTAATATATGATAAGAAATAATAATAACCATCTAATTCCCTATTATGGTATTTCTGTATTGCTTTCGTTGCGTCATCTTTCTGTACATAGACCACTTCTGCTACTCCTTCTTTTATTAGTCTAGCCCTCTTCATAGCTCCTACTGCACCAAACAATTCCTGTAAAAAGGATTTTAATCTGTTTGAAAATGCAAATTTAACAAAGAAATTGTTATTCAAGTTAAAACAAGGGCAACGCAAAGCGTGGTGTATCCCCTCGCCTACAAATTAGACCCTGTGACCTTGACCTTTGACCTTGAAAATCAATAGGGTTCCAGATTCTCTTAAGGTCTAAGTATCATATGTACCAAGTTTGGTCAAAATCCATTAAAGGATGTTGATTCTAGTGTTCACAAGGATGTTATGCAGTAAAAATTTGACCCCTTGACCTTTGACATTGAAAATCAATAGGGTTCCAGACTCTCCTAAGGACTATGTATGTACCAAGTTTGGTCAAAATCCATTGAAGGATGTTGATTCTAGAGTGTTCACAAGGATGTTACGTGGTACAAATTTGACCCGGTGACATTGACCTTTGACCTTGAAAATCAATAGGGTTCCAGACTCTCCTAATGACCAAGTATGTACCAAGTTTGGTCAAAATCCATTGAAGGATGTTGATTCTAGAGTGTTCACAAGGATGTTTGTTACACAGTAAAAAAATTACCCAGTGACCTTGACCTTGAAAATCAATAGGGTTCCAGACTCTCCTAAGGACTAAGCATGTACCAAGATTAGTCAAAATCCATTGAAGAATGTTGATTCTAGAGTGTTCACAAGGATGCTATGCGGTAAAAATTTGACCCAGTGACCTGGACGGAAGGATATATAAGGAGATATAATCTAGTATAATAGATCATGTAACGTGTACCCCAATTTCTTTCCTCTGAATATTTGAAACGAGCTTTCAAAATTATATACCATCACAACTTGCATTCCAAGATAGCTGAAGGTCAAATCTTGGCAGTTCAACACATAATTGAAAACTCTGGATTTTCAAAATATCATATTTTTTTAATAAAAAAAAACCCATTAAAAACATAAATTTCTTTGTAAAATAAAAATCTTCATATTTATCTCAAACATGTTCAACTCTGAAACACTAAATTTGTTTCAATATAATTTTAACACAACTTTATCCACAGATACTGGAATTTCAAGCACTTTGTTCCATAAAAAAAATAATCTACATTGGCTATCCTTGGACAATGCATTTATTATTATACCTCAGTATATATTTTCTATACAAAATTAAATGCAGATAAAATTACTATTTTGCACATAAAAATTCAATTGTTGATTTTGCTTAAATAGTTTTGATGACTGATGACTATTATCCCTAGGGAAATAGTCTTGATGATTATTTCCCTAGGGAAATAGTTCAGTTGAAACAGCATACGTTTTCCCGCGCTTTTATGGTTCAGATCTTTCGTGTTTTAACGTACATGCACCTACATGGCCGAGAGATACGATTATTTGTTTACCAGACGATAAAATGGCATCTGCTGAAGCAGGTCGATTTGCCTCGCTCTCCGAGGAGGATTTTGAGTTTAATCTTGTTGATCAATTCTTTAAACTGGTTAGAATTGTTGTTAAAACATGTTTATTGTTGATATTTTTTCTTAATATTACTATTAAGAACTTCTATTTGTGTCTTTTTAATAGCCATATTTTCTCAGATTTCCTTTGGTATAAATAAAACACTTATTTACTGGCTATTCGGACAATAGCAAGCTTATTGTCCTCATAGCCAGTAAATAGGTATATAATGTTCTTAAAACATAATACAACAAACCCACAGTCTACATTCTAATCAAATTTATGAAATTGATCAATTGTTATACAGTCGTCCCCCTCTCATAAGGCCCCTCCCACCAAAGGCCACCACTATTATTACCATCCTTCAGATGCACAGAGATAGAAAAACAGTGCTAAATTGTCAACCTCCAGAGAGACCACACCTCTTATAAAGCCATTTTTTTTCATTGCAGAAGAGGTAGCCTTATAAGGTGAGGGATTACTGTATTGTATTTTAAGTGGATTTTCTTATTCCTGTAATATCAAAATACTTGTTATGTCTCTCTACCGATAAACTAAATACCCCTTAACCCTATATCATATTCTATTATTAAATAGGCTATTGTTGAATGGATTAAATCAGTCGGAAAAATCAGCCAGCAGGTACCACATATGCTTTTTTTTCACACCATAAATCAACTGAATTTATGCTCCAGAGAGACCACTCACCAGAGAAGATAACACACCATTTACACGTACTTTGGTTTGGTTTGGTTAGTTTAGGCCAAAAAAAATAAATATGTGTGTTTACGGTCACCCGACCGACCCTAATTTTTGCTAGCGACCCTATGAATTTTTACACAGAATTCGGATAACCATTTTTGTTGCTTAACCAGCAGCAATGTTTTATTTATTCAACTGCTAGCTTTTTGTCGAAATTAAGAGCAAAGAAGGTAGAAAAACTGCATAAAAAAGCTTCAATAAATGACGGCTTACCGGAAATTTCGGAAATGAAATATTGTCCTTATGGTGTTTAACACTTTTCAGTTATATCGTGGCGATCAGTTTTATTGGTGGAGGAAACCAGAGAACCCGGAGAAAACCACCGATCTGTCGCAAGTCACTGATAGACTTTATCACATAATGTTGTATCTAGTAGATCTCGCCTGATGGATTAAACCTGTTTAAAAAAATCAGGCAGCAGGTACCGTATATGTCTTTTTTCATACCATTAATCAATTGAATTTAATAAAATGATTAGATACAATATAGTAGCATACCACTGGAATTAATATTTTCACTCTTAATTGTAGATAAAGTAAACAGTTTTCAGACTAAATCTTACAATGATATCATCTTGACTAACAACAGGATGTAGATTTGTAACATTTACTTTAAAGCCTTGTAATGGACTGACCATGGTAGGACTCGACTCCTAAAAAATAAAATAAATAATACATGTATTAAATTTTATTGATTGGTGCACAGGTATAAATTCTAATTTTAATGTAATTTTGCTAAAGAACATCTTGAAATTATATCATCTATTGCTCACAGGACATCCGTGCAAGATTTTTCTATAGGCTAGGCAGGCTGAAGGCTGGGGCCTCCGGCCAAGTTTTGTAATATTTTTGACACTGTCATATGCCTTTCTTACATATACTCTCATAATGCACTATAGTCTCTAAATTCAAATAGTTTCAAACACTCTTCCACCTTCTTCTAGTAGTGATGATGGGGGATTGGGAGGGATCTCACAAATGAAATATCCCAGGGCCTCTCTTCATCTAAATCCGACACTGCAGGACAAGTATGATAATTGCCATCATCTTTAATTATTAAACTTATTGATGGTTCATAAAAGAACTAAATAGAGAATCTTGATATTTATTTACAGACATCATGGCAACAAACAACAGGGAAACGTGAAGATATAAAAATATTGGCGAGTACCACCTAAAGCAGATTATATTGCAAAAGCTTGTTATGCAATTCATAACTAGCGAGGGACAGTATCCTTCAATTTTCATGCAATGAAACATTTTAAAATTGGTGAAATCCAAATAAAAATTTTAATTGCACTAGTGCAATATAGAAATATTTTGCAATGATTAGTTCTGTTATGTTGAAAAACCAGAGGCTCCCAGGAGCCTGTAATCGCTCACCTGAATCAAAGCTGCTTTCAATAACAATGCAACTGCACTGTGGCGACCATCTTGGTGGGAGAGCGCGACTGCCGGACACAATTTTGGAAAAGGACCATCCAATGACTATTCCATCAAAGTTTGGTTCTAATTGAGCTACTGGTTCCAGACAAGATGGTTTTTATGCGAATTTCCCATAGGGTCCTATGTTAAATTAAGTTTGGCTGTGGTGGCCATCTTGGTTGGAGGTCTGAAGGGGACCACCCAAGGATCATTTCAGCAAAGTTTGGTTGAGATTGGCTCAGTAGTTTCAGAGGAGAAGATTTAAAAATATCATCCCCCTTTTTTCTATTTTTAGCTTGGTGGCCACCTTGGTTGGAAGTTGGGATCACCGGACATAATTTTTAAGGGGGGCCACCCAAGGACCATTCCACCCAGCGGTTTCTGAGGAGAAGATTAAAATGTGAAATGTTGACGGATGGACGAAAAGTGATGGCAATTGCTCACATGGCCTAAAGGCCAGGCGAGATAAAAATGGAATATATGTTAAACTACTCCTTGCCATGTAGCTGCAGTTAAAATTTTAGCTCATTTTGACTTATACTAAAGCAGCAATGGACAATTGAAAACATGTCTATTTTTAGCAACAGCAGCCATCTTGAATGGAGGGCAGGGGCTGTCGGACATAATTTTGAAAGGGACCCACCCAAGGACCATCACTGCCAGGTTTGATTTAATTTGGTTCATCGGTTTCAGAGGAGAAGATTTAAATGTGATCTGTTATCAAAATATGCCTAATTTGCATAATCGGTATAAATCGGCTGAAAGAAAAATTTCACAGAAAAACCCCAGAATATATCTTAAACTACTCATTGCCATGTAGCTGCAGTTAAAATTTGAGCTCAGTTTGGTTTATAATAAAGCAGCAATGGACCATTGAAGAAATTTCTATTTTTAGCAACAGCAGCCATCTTGAATGGAGGGTGGGGCTGTCAGACATAATTTTGAAAGGGACCCACCAAGGGACCATCCCTGCCAGGTTTGGTTTAATTTGGTTCAGCAGTTTCAGAGAAGAAGATTTAAATGTGATCTTTTATCAAAATATGCCTAATTTGCATAATTGGTATAAGTCGGCTGAAAGAAAAATTTCACAGAAAAACCCGGAATATATCTTAAACTACTCATTGCCATGTAGCTGCAGTTAAAATTTGAGCTCAGTTTGGTTTATAATAAAGCAGCAATGGACCATTGAAGAAATTTCTATTTTTAGCAATAGCAGCCATCTTGAATGGAGGGCGGGGCTGTCGGACACAATTTTGAAAGGGACCATCCCTGCCAGGTTTGGTTTAATTTGGTTCAGCGGTTTCAGAGGAGAAGATTTAAATGTGATCTTTTATCAAAATATGCCCAATTTGCATAATCGGTATAAATCAGCTGAAAGAAAAATTTCACAGAAAAACCCGGAATATATGTTAAACTACTCCTTGCCATGTAGCTGCAGTTAAAATTTGAGCTCATTTTGACATATACTAAAACAGCAATGGACAATTAAAATTGCATCCCCCCTTTTTTCTATTTTTAGCTTGGTGGCCATCTTGGTTGGAGGTCAGACACAAATTTGGAAGGGGGCCATCCAAGGACCATTCCACCAAAGTTTGGTTGCAATTGGCCCAGTGGTTTCTGAGGAGAAGATTAAAATGTGAAATGTTGACGGATGGACGACGGACGAAAAGTGATGACAATAGCTCACATGGCCTAAAGGCCAGGCGACCGTTTCACTAAAGTGATCGTAAATCGTAAGTCTAAAATCACTCTTAAGATTTCCTTGCGTGCACGAATACGTGCGTTTCACTAAACTAGTCCTAAGCTCAGTTACGACTTACGACTTGCGACAAGTAACATCTCCTATAGTGGAGGTAAAAATACATTGTATATGTTACAGGCGATTTAAAGAATCAAGCATTCTGTAGAATGACTGTAATTTTAGGCAATCTATAGAATGCCTAACATCAATAGGAATTCTATCGAATGCCTAAAAATATCTAGTCATTCTATAGAATGCCTGAATTTTTTTTTAGCTATTTTCAATAAAACGTATGAAAATTATTACTAATACTTTAAATAAAAGAAATTCACAGTTTTGTCCAATACATTTATATCATATTGAATGTTTTTAAGAAAGATTGTAAGAAAATGATAATCCCCTCCTTCATGATTAAGTACTCACTTTGCTCATTCTTAATCATGAAGAAGGAGATTATCATGTTTTTACATATACAAAAATACCCCTAGGCTTTATTTATGTATAACTAATTGAACAGGTTAAAATTGTTGTCAACATTATCTTAGGGTGAGTTTGTCTTCACTCAAAACTGAATCAATTCTATCATTCTGTAAAAATTGTCATGGCAGAAGAATGCAGTGTGCTCTCCAATGAGCAAACATTTACTAATAAGCTTTGTGAGACTTTGGAGTCTTAATTCAAAATCAACCATATGGTAAAGAGATAAATACTACAATATTCTAAACAAAATAAAGACTGGAGAAAAAGAAAACAAAGTGGATTACTACTATATTCAAAGGTAAGCAAACTAACAAAGGACCGAGATTGCAGTTAATTTAAATTCTGTAAATGGTCATTTCAACAAGTTATGTCTCATCAGTGCAGATAAAGTCAAAAGATTTGGAAGATCAAAAACCGAAAGAACAATGTCTGATTAAGAACAAATAACCTGAAGGGCGTAAAACAGTAATGCCTAAACCAGCTAAGGACAGAGCTTTGCACAAGGGAGATACTCCTTAGTTTTATAAATTTAGAAAATTTTAGATATGCAATCGCGCAAAATAAAAAAGGGAGGTAACTCCAATTTATTAGATTGCAATGCAATCGTGCAAAATAAAAAAAAGGGAGGTAACTCCAATTTAATAGATTGCAGTGCAATAGTACAAAATAAAAAAGGGAGGTCACTCCAATTTAATAGATTCCAATGCAATCGTGCAAAATAAAAAAAAGGGAGGTATAGTCCCTTTGACCAGCCTAAAACAGGACTAAAAAAATAATTAAAAATCAACAGTTCAACTTATTGATTTTTTTTCTTCACACATTTACTCATATATCATCTACCTACTCTGACAAATAATTTCAGAATTTTGACACTATTTTCAAAAAAGTTGCCCATTAGGTCTCTATGTTAAATATTTATACCAATGTGGGGAGTTAGTATGCTTGTTGTTACCAACTTCCAGTATAAAAAGGGAGGTAACTCCAATATAAAAAGGGAGATAACTCCAATATAAAAAGGGAGATAACTCCAATATAAAAAAAGGGAGATAACTCCAATATAAAAAGGGAGGTAACTCCAATATATAAAAAGGGAGGTAACTCCAAAATAAAAAAGGGAGATAACTCCAATATAAAAAGGGAGGTAACTCCAATATATAAAAAGGGAGGTAACTCCAAAATAAAAAAAAAGGGAGGCAACTCCAAAATAAAAAAAGGGAGATAACTCCAATATAAAAAAGGGAGGTAACTCCAATATAAAAAAGGGAGATAACTCCAATATTAAAAAAGGGAGATAACTCCAATATAAAAAAGGGAGATAACTCCAATATTAAAAAAGGGAGATAACTCCAATCTAAAAAAAGGAGGTAACTCCAATTTAAAAAAAGGGAGATAACTCCAATATAAAAAGGGAGGTAACTCCAATATATAAAAAGGGAGGTAACTCCAATATAAAAAAAGGTAGATAACTCCAATATAAAAAGGGAGGTAACTCCAATATATAAAAAGGGAGGTAACTCCAATATATAAAAAGGGAGATAACTCCAATATAAAAAAAGGGAGATAACTACAATATAAAAAGGGAGGTAACTCCAATATATAAAAAGGGAGGTAACTCCAAAATAAAAAAGGGAGATAACTCCAATATAAAAAGGGAGGTAACTCCAATATAAAAAAGGGAGATAATTCCAATATTAAAAAAGGGAGATAACTTCAATATAAAAAAGGGAGATAACTCCAATATTAAAAAAGGGAGATAACTCCAATCTAAAAAAGGGAGATAACTCCAATATTAAAAAAGGGAGATAACTTCAATATAAAAAAGGGAGATAACTCCAATATTAAAAAAGGGAGATAACTCCAATATATAAAAAGGGAGGTAACTCCAAAATAAAAAAGGGAGACAACTCCAATATAAAAAGGGAGGTAACTCCAATATAAAAAGGGAGGTAACTCCAATATTAAAAAAGGGAGATAACTCCAATATAAAAAAGGGAGATAACTCCAATATTAAAAAAGGGAGGTAACTCCAATCTAAAAAAGGGAGATAACTCCAATATTAAAAAAGGGAGATAACTACAATATAAAAAAAGGGAGATTACTCCAATATTAAAAAAGGGAGATAACTCCAATATAAAAAAGGGAGATAACTCCAATATCAAAAAGGGAGATAACTCCAATATTAAAAAAGGGAGATAACTCCAATATAAAAAAAGGGAGATAACTCCAATATTAAACTAGAGGCTCCCAGGAGCCTGTATAGCTCACCTGGGTATAATAACAACATCAGTCAATAAAACTTGATAACTTCGGAAAAAAAAATTAACAAATGTAGCCTTCGTCATTGCAGACCCCTTCTACAAAAAAATGTAAGTTATCAAAATTGCTGTAAAAAAACATATATGTCAATGATTCTCAAAATTTAGCTTTTCCTACTTCACATTTTGTAATAGAGTTGCTTCCCTTTGATTATTTGAGTAACCAAAAGCAGTGAGTCAACAAAAAAATGCATTTCAAGAGGAATAACTCTTCACAGCTGTCGCACATTTTTAACTGTGGGAAATTTTTTGTAGATCTTGACATGCTGAACATTTTTGCAGTTTAAACTTTCCCTCTATCTCTAATAGTTTTTGAGATATAAGATGATAGTATTAAAATTGAGAACATTTTGATGAAAAAAGGGCAACAACTCCAAAATGGGTAATTGGATTTACTTCAAAATTGCAGGGTAGGAAGATCTTGACATGCTGCAAATTTTTGAATTTAAACTTAATCTTTATCTCTTATAGTTTTTGAAATATAAGACGAAAAGTATTAATTTTTTTTTATAAATTTGATGAAAAAAGGGCAAGAACTCCAAGATGGGTAATCAGATTTATTTCAAAATTGCAGGTAAAAAAAAAAATGGATCGAAGGGTCGAACCGCCAGACACATTTTTGGAAAAGAACCATCCAAAGACTATTTCATCAAAATTTTGTTCTTATTGAGCAAATGGTTTCAGACAAAAAGATTTTTATGGGAATTTCCCATAGGGTCCTATGTTAAATTAAGTTCGGCTGTAGTGGCCATCTTGGTCGGTGTTCTGAAATGCCAGACACAATTTTGGAAGAGAACCACTCAAGAATCATTTCAGCAAAGTTTGGTTGAGATTGGCTCAGTAGTTTCAGAGGAGAAGATTTTTTTAAATTTCATCCCCCCTTTTTTCTAATTTGCATAATCGGTCAAAATCGGTAAAAGTTCAAAGTTCATAAAAATTCCCGTAATATATGTTAAAAAGCTCATCATTATGCTTATGCAGTTCAAATTTGGGCACTTTCTGGCTTAAAATAGAGCAGTTTTGGCCATTTGAAGAAATTTCAATTTTTAGTAATGGCGGCCATCTTGGATACAAGACGGCGCTGACGGACACAATTTTGAAAGGGGACAAACCCAAGGATCATTTCAGCAAAGTTTGGTTGAGATTGGCTCAGTAGTTTCAGAGGAGAGGATTTTTTTAAATTTCATCCCCCCATTTTTCTAATTTGCATAATCGGTCAAAATAGGCAAAAGTTCAAAGTTCATAAAAAATCCCGTAATATATGTTGAAAAGCTCATCATTATGCTTATACAGTTCAAATTTGGGCACTTTCTGGCTTAAAATAGAGCAGTTTTTGGCCATTTGAAGAAATTTCTATTTTTAGTAATGGCGGCCATCTTGGATACAAGACGGTGCTGACGGACACAATTTTGAAAGGGGACCACCCAAGGATCATTTCAGCAAAGTTTGGTTGAGATTGGCTCAGTAGTTTCAGAGGAGAAGATTTTTTTTAAATTTCATCCCCCCTTTTTTCTAATTTGCATAATCGGTCAAAATAGGCAAAAGTTCAAAGTTCATAAAAAATCCAGTAATATATGTTAAAAAGCTCATCATTATGCTTATACAGTTCAAATTTGGGCACTTTCTGGCTTAAAATAGAGCAGTTTTGGCCATTTGAAGAAATTTCTATTTTTAGTAATGGCGGCCATCTTGGATACAGGACGGCACTGACGGACACAATTTTGAAAGGGGACCACCCAAGGATCATTTCAGCAGAGTTTGGTTGAGATTGGCACAGTAGTTTCAGAGGAGAAGATTTTTTTTAAATTTCATCCCCCCTTTTTCTAATTTGCATAATCGGTCAAAATAGGCAAAAGTTCAAAGTTCATAAAAAATCCAGTAATATATGTTAAAAAGCTCATCATTATGTTTATACAGTTCAAATTTGGGCACTTTCTGGCTTAAAATAGAGCAGTTTTGGCCATTTGAAGAAATTTCTATTTTTAGTAATGGCGGCCACCTTGGATACAGGACGGCACTGACGGACACAATTTTGAAAGGGGACCACCCAAGGATCATTTCAGCAGAGTTTGGTTGAGATTGGCACAGTAGTTTCAGAGGAGAAGATTTTTTAAAAATTTCATCCCCCCTTTTTTCTAATTTGCATAATCGGTCAAAATAGGCAAAAGTTCAAAGTTCATAAAAAATCCCGTAATATATGTTAAAAAGCTCATCATTATGCTTATACAGTTCAAATTTGGCAATTTCCTGGCTTAAAATAGAGCAGTTTTGGCCATTTGAAGAAATTTCTATTTTTAGTAATGGCGGCCATCTTGGATACAGGACGGCGCTGACGGACACCATTTTGAAAGGGGACTACCTAAGGATCATTTCAGCAAAGTTTGGTTGAGATTGGCTCAGTAGTTTCAGAGGAGAAGATTTTTTTAAAAATTTCATCCCCTCTTTTTTTTAATTTGCATAATCGGTCAAAATGGGTAATGGGATTTACTTCAAAATTGCAGGGTAGGTAGATCTTGACATGCTGCACATTTTTGCAATTTAAACTTAACATCTATTTCTAAATAGTTTTTGAAATATAAGACGAAAAGTATTAAAATTAAAAAAACCAGAGGCTCCCAGGAGCCTGTAATCGCTCACCTGGATCAAAGCTGCTTTCAATAACAACGCAACTGCACTGTGGCGGCCATCTTGGTGGGAGAGCGCAACTGCCGGACACCATTTTGGAAGAGGACCATCCAATGACTATTTCATCAAAGTTTGCTTTTAATTGAGCTACTGGTTCCAGACAAGATGGTTTTTATGTGAATTTCCCATAGGGTCCTATGTTAAACTAAGTACAGCTGTGCAGCCATCTTGGTCAGAGGGCGGGACCACCAGACACAAATTTGGTTCAGCGGTTTCAGAGGAGAAGATTTAAATGTGATCTTTTATCAAAATATGCCTAATTTGCATAATCGGTATAAATCGGCTGAAAGAAAAATTTCAAAAAAAAACCCGAACATATGCTAAACTACTCCTTGCCATGTAGCTGCAGTTCAAATTTGAGCTCATTTTGACTTATACTAAAGCAGCAATGGACAATTGAAGAAATTTCTATTTTTAGTAACAGCGGCCATCTTGAATGGAAGGCGGAGCTGTCGGACACAATTTTGAAAGGGACCCACCCAGGGACCATCCCTGCCAGGTTTGGTTTAATTTGGTTCAGCGGTTTCAGAGGAGAAGATTTAAATGTGATCTTTTATCAAAATATGCCTAATTTGCATAATCGATATATATCGGCTGAAAGAAAAATTTCACAGAAAAACCCAGAATATATGTTAAACTATTCCTTGCCATATAGCTGCAGTTAAAATTTCAGCTCATTTTGACTTACACTAAAGCAGCAATGGACAATTAAAATTTCATCCCCCCTTTTTCTATTTTGAGCTTGGCGGCCATCTTGGTTGGAAGTCGGGATCAACGGACACAAATTTGGAAGGGGGCCATCCAAGAATCATTTCAGCAAAGTTTGGTTGATATTGGCTCAGTAGTTTCCAAGGAGAAGATTTTTTTAAAATTTCATCCCCCCTTTTTTCTAATTTGCATAATCGGTCAAAATCGGCAAAAGTTCAAAGTTCATAAAAAATCCTGTCCTACATGCTGAAAAGCTCATCATTATGCTTATACAGTTCAAATTTGGGCACATTCTGGCTGAAAATAAAGCAGTTTTGGCCATTTGAAGAAATTTCTATTTTTAGTAACAGTGGCCATCTTGAATGGAGGGCGGTGTTGTCGGACACAATTTTGAAAGGGACCCACCCAGGGACCATCCCTGCCAGGTTTGGTTTAATTTGGTTCAGCGGTTTCAGAGGAGAAGATTTAAATGTGATCTTTTATCAAAATATGCCTAATTTGCATAATCGGTATATATCGGCTGAAAGAAAAATTTCACAGAAAAACCCGGAATATATGTTAAACCATTCCTTGCCATGTAGCTGCAGTTAAAATTTCAGCTCATTTTGACTTACACTAAAGCAGCAATGGACAATTAAAATTTCATCCCCCCTTTTTTCTATTTTGAGCTTGGCGGCCATCTTGGTTGGAAGTCGGGATCAACGGACACAATTTTTAAAGGGGGCCATCCAAGAATCATTTCAGCAAAGTTTGGTTGATATTGGCTCAGTAGTTTCCGAGGAGAAGATTTTTTAAAAATTTCATCCCCCCTTTTTTCTAATTTGCATAATCGGTCAAAATTGACAAAAGTTCAAAGTTCATAAAAAATCCTGTCATACATGCTGAAAAGCTCATCATTATGCTTATACAGTTCAAATTTGGGCACTTTCTGGCTTAAAATAGAGCAGTTTTGGCCATTTGAAGAAATTTCTATTTTTAGTAATGGTGGCCACCTTGGATACAGGACGGCACTGACGGACACAATTTTGAAAGGGGACCACCCAAGGATCATTTCAGCAGAGTTTGGTTGAGATTGGCACAGTAGTTTCAGAGGAGAAGATTTTTAAAAAATTTCATCCCCCCTTTTTTCTAATTTGCATAATCGGTCAAAATAGGCAAAAGTTCAAAGTTCATAAAAAATCCCGTAATATATGTTAAAAAGCTCATCATTATGCTTATACAGTTCAAATTTGGCAATTTCCTGGCTTAAAATAGAGCAGTTTTGGCCATTTGAAGAAATTTCTATTTTTAGTAATGGCGGCCATCTTGGATACAGGACGGCGCTGACGGACACCATTTTGAAAGGGGACTACCTAAGGATCATTTCAGCAAAGTTTGGTTGAGATTGGCTCAGTAGTTTCAGAGGAGAAGATTTTTTTTAAATTTCATCCCCCCTTTTTTTAAATTTGCATAATCGGTCAAAATGGGTAATGGGATTTACTTCAAAATTGCAGGGTAGGTAGATCTTGACATGCTGCACATTTTTGCAATTTAAACTTAACATCTATTTCTAAATAGTTTTTGAAATATAAGACGAAAAGTATTAAAATTAAAAAAACCAGAGGCTCCCAGGAGCCTGTAATCGCTCACCTGGATCAAAGCTGCTTTCAATAACAACGCAACTGCACTGTGGCGGCCATCTTGGTGGGAGAGCGCAACTGCCGGACACCATTTTGGAAGAGGACCATCCAATGACTATTTCATCAAAGTTTGCTTTTAATTGAGCTACTGGTTCCAGACAAGATGGTTTTTATGTGAATTTCCCATAGGGTCCTATGTTAAACTAAGTACAGCTGTGCAGCCATCTTGGTCAGAGGGCGGGACCACCAGACACAAATTTGGTTCAGCGGTTTCAGAGGAGAAGATTTAAATGTGATCTTTTATCAAAATATGCCTAATTTGCATAATCGGTATAAATCGGCTGAAAGAAAAATTTCAAAAAAAACCCCGAACATATGCTAAACTACTCCTTGCCATGTAGCTGCAGTTCAAATTTGAGCTCATTTTGACTTATACTAAAGCAGCAATGGACAATTGAAGAAATTTCTATTTTTAGTAACAGCAGCCATCTTGAATGGAGGGCGGGGCTGTCGGACACAATTTTGAAAGGGAACCACCCAGGGACCATCCCTGCCAGGTTTGGTTTAATTTGGTTCAGCGGTTTCAGAGGAGAAGATTTAAATGCGATCTTTTATCAAAATATGCCTAATTTGCATAATCGGTATATATCGGCTGAAAGAACAATTTCACAGAAAAACCCAGAATATATGCTAAACTACTTCTTGCCATGTAGCTGCAGTTAAAATTTCAGCTCATTTTGACTTACACTAAAGCAGCAATGGACAATTACAATTTCATCCCCCCTTTTTTCTATTTTGAGCTTGGCGGCCATCTTGGTTGGAAGTCGGGATCACCGGACACAATTTTGGAAGGGGGCCGTCCAAGAATCCTTTCAGCAAAGTTTGGTTGAGATTGGCTCAGTAGTTTCAGAGGAGAAGATTTTTTTTAAATTTCATCCCCCCTTTTTTCTAATTTGCATAATCGGTCAAAATCGACAAAAGTTCAAAGTTCATAAAAAATCCTGCCATACATCCTGAAAAGCTCATCATTATGCTTATACAGTTCAAATTTGGGCACATTCTGGCTTAAAATAGAGCAGTTTTGGCCATTTGAAGAAATTTCTATTTTTAGTAACAGCGGCCATCTTGAATGGAGGGCGGAGCTGTCGGACACAATTTTGAAAGGGACCCACCCAGGGACCATCCCTGCCAGGTTTGGTTTAATTTGGTTCAGCGGTTTCAGAGGAGAAGATTTAAATGTGATCTTTAATCAAAATATGCCTAATTTGCATAATCGGTATATATCGGCTGAAAGAAAAATTTCACAGAAAAACCCGGAATATATGTTAAACTATTCCTTGCCATGTAGCTGCAGTTAAAATTTCAGCTCATTTTGACTTACACTAAAGCAGCAATGGACAATTAAAATTTCATCCCCCCTTTTTCTATTTTGAGCTTGGCGGCCATCTTGGTTGAAGTCGGGATCAACGGACACAAATTTGGAAGGGGGCCATCCAAGAATCATTTCAGCAAAGTTTGGTTGATATTGGCTCAGTAGTTTCCGAGGAGAAGATTTTTTTTAAATTTCATCCCCCCTTTTTTCTAATTTGCATAATCGGTCAAAATCGGCAAAAGTTCAATGTTCATAAAAAATCCTGTCCTACATGCTGAAAAGCTCATCATTATGCTTATACAGTTCAAATTTGGGCACATTCTGGCTTAAAATAGAGCAGTTTTGGCCATTTGAAGAAATTTCTATTTTTAGTAACAGTGGCCATCTTGAATGGAGGGCGGGGCTGTCGGACACAATTTTGAAAGGGATCCACCAAGGGACCATCCCTGCCAGGTTTGGTTTAATTTGGTTCAGCGGTTTCAGAGGAGAAGATTTAAATGTGATCTTTTATCAAAATATGCCTAATTTGCATAATCGGTATATATCGGCTAAAAGAAAAATTTCACAGAAAAACCCGGAATATATGTTAAACTATTCCTTGCCATGTAGCTGCAGTTAAAATTTCAGCTCATTTTGACTTACACTAAAGCAGCAATGGACAATTAAAATTTCATCCCCCCTTTTTTCTATTTTTAGCTTGGCGGCCATCTTGGTTGGAAGTCGGGATCACCGGACACAATTTTGAAAGGGGGCCATCCAAGGACCATTCCACCAAAGTTTGGTTGCAATTGGTCCAGTGGTTTCTGAGGAGAAGATTAAAATGTGAAATGTTGACGGACGGACGAAAAGTGATGACAATAGCTCACATGGCCTAAAGGCCAGGCGAGCTAAAAATTGATGAAAAAAGGGCAATAACTCCAAGATGGGAAATCAAATTTACTTCAAAATTGCAGGGTATGTAGATCTTGACATGCTGAACATGTTTGCAGTTTCAACTTACCATCTGTCTCTTATAGTTTTTGAAATAAAGGACGAAAAGTATTAAAATTTTGAAAATTTGATGAAAAAAGGGAAATAACTCCAAAATGGGTAATGGGATTTACTTCAAAATTGCAGGGTGGGTAGATCATGATATGCCGCACATTTTTGCAATTTAAAGTTAACCTTTATCTCTTATAGTTTTTGAAATAATATGAAACCGGCACGGCCTTGAATGCTCGCGCATCTGAAAATTATCTGGCAATTTTATCAAAAAGTGTTGAGATTTTTTGGGCCGAGATATATTGGGGACGACTTATTTTTAGGGCCGAATCTAGTCTCATTCAATCGAGCTGTCGTTCCTTTATTCGAGTTATCGTTCCTTACGAGAGAGGGTACGAGACTTCAGGATCACCTTTGTGCTTTATGTTAAGAAGATCTTCATTAGTTGAGGGTGTTATTGTGTTACCCGGAAACCGGTGTTTACAAAACGTAGAATTTTTTTTTCTTCGACAATATGTTCAGCCATGTTTGTTAAAAAATCCTAAGTACACATTTTATACCATAAAGAGCTCACTTAAGCTCGCATATTACTGATTAACTTTCTTATAATTTTGAAACTAGAATATGAAACCGGCACGGCCTTGAATGCTCGCGCATCTGAAAATTATCTGGCAATTTCATCAAAAAGTGTCGAGATTTTTTGGGCCGAGATATATTGGGGACGACTTTTTTTAGGGCCGAATCTAGTCTCATTCAATCGAGCTGTCGTTCCTTTATTCGAGTTATCGTTCCTTACGAAATCTCAAAAGTTAACTTCCGCGTAGAAACAAAAATTCTTGTCAGTATGTCAGAAGAGATTTAATAAATTAAAAAATATCAATATAAGTAAAACAAGTTAGCAAAATGACTTTTATTACACACGGGTTTCGGGTTTCAGTGGTATCGGACGTACGAGAGAGGGTACGAGACTTCAGGATCACTTTTGCACTTTATGTTAAGAAGATCTTCATTAGTTGAGTGTGTTAGTGTGTTACCTGGAAACCGGTGTTTACAAAACGTAGAATTTTTTTTTCTTCGACAATATGTTCAGCCATGTTTGTTAAAAAATCCTAAGTACACATTTTATACCATAAAGAGCTCGCTTAAGCTCGCATATAAGACGAAAAGTATTAAAATTTTACAAATTTGATGAAAAAAGGGCAATAACTCCAAGATGGGCAATCAGATTTACTTCAAAATTGCAGGGTAGGTAGATCTTGATGTGCTGATCATTTTTACCCCATGTCAGATTTTTGATATTATTAACGGTTTTTGAGTTATTACCCAAAACCTGCAATTTTACCATATGTTCTATTTTTAGTAACAGTGGCCATGTTGGTTGGTGCACGGCATCACCGGACACAATTTTGAAACTAGACACCCTAGTGATGATTCAGACCAAGTTTGGTTTCCATTGGTCTTGTACTTTCAGAGGAGAAGATTTTTGAAAAAGTTTACGACGTACGACGACGACCGACGCCCTTTGGGTCAGGTGAGCTAAAAATAGAGTAAAAATATTCTATGAAAACTTTAATTATTATTAAAAACTAAGGATCTCCTTCCCTCAGGCATAGGAGATCTTAGCTTATTTTGGCTATCTTGTTTAAGCCTTTCGGCTTTATTGCTTCCAAATATCTTAAAATTATTTGGCTTTCCATTATTTTGATATTGAGTGTACCTGATGGAGGCGATTCCAGAAACACGTCGTGCTCATTAAATTTGATATCTACGTCTTTATTTAAAGACATTTATTTCTGAAAAAGATTTTTTTTAATATTCTATATAGTAATACATGTATTTATGCAAATGTAAATGGATATAATGATTTAAAATGAATGAAATTTGACTTTTTCATCAATGTCTTAATTTCAATCATAATATTTCACATGACATACCTGATATGACACATCTTCATCTACACGTATATATTCTTGTTTCACTTCAGTTCTCACTATTTTAGGTTTCTTAACAACTCCTATTGTATCAGAAGCCATTGTAGACTTGGCTAATACCAAAGGACCACCAACAAGCTTCAGGGGTCCTGACGTAGATGAGAGTTTCAACGGTCCTTGTGTAGATGCTTTTCTCTTTATTGCAGTAACAGTTTTAACTGGGGGCACTGCAGGATGGATTGGAGGCTTAGTAATGACAACTTGAGACGGTTTCTGACGAACAGTTTGTGGATATTTGACTGTCAATGTTTTTTCTGTTACATGAGTTTTTGTTTGTTGTGGCTGTATGTAATGATAGTCAGAAGGTTCCTCATATTCTTCGTAGTAACTATCCAATGAAGGAACCGTAGGAACTTGATAGTTGTTGTTAGCTACTTCCAGTACTGTACCTCTAGTTTTGGTCATCTGAATATTCTGAAAACAATTGTAAATTAAAAATGTTTTTTCATTCCAAATTTTATGACAATCATTATAACAGAAAAGGGGCTGTCATGGTCTTTGATCGTATATATGGTAGTTGGATTTATAACTATGCAATCAGTGCCTATCACCACTAACGTTGCAAGTTCGAATCCCGCTCAGTTGAGGCATACTTTATACAACATTTTGTGATCAAGTTTGTCAGTGATTTGCGACAGGTTGGTGGTTTTCCCCGGATACTCCGGTTTCCTCCATCAAAAACACTTACCGCCACGATATAACTGAAATATTGTTGAAAGTGGCGTTAAACACTACAACTCTAACCCCTATAACAAGAAGACATTATTATTTCAACTAAAAAGAAAACTTGGTGCAGACACATGGAACAGAATGATAGGATAAAAACAAATACAACAATATACAGTTTTATATTAAGACACAAAAAAGGATACATCTACTTTTAACAAATCAAGAAATTTTTCTTGTAAAAGTCATCAACTGCGAATGCATATGAACTGGAGTACCTTTTTTTTGGGGAGAGGGGGGGGGGGGGATTTTCATATCTCATCTGCACCACAGTTTTAATAGGCTCTAGAGAGACTGTAGTCACTTCCCAGAGAAGATAGCACATCATTTACATGTACTATAGAAGTAGAAAACATGAATTTCATATGGAACAAATAAATATATATTGTAATTTGCTTGTCATAAGCTTTTGAAGAAATTCCTCTTAAGTTTATTCAAATACATTACACACTGTTTATTACTTTATATAATATGGCTTGGGTTACAGTTGGAAATTTTATTTGATTTGCCAAGTGGTTTTGATTGATATCTATAATATTATAGTGATGTCAATAATATATAGAGCAGTCATATAATTTGTAATAATTTGACTTATATATGTTCTCCATTTAAAACTAGTTTTAAAATTCTAATTGATGCAATAACTCAAGACTTGAGACAACACTCACAAACTAATAAAACCATAAAGTTATCCATAATTAGGAGGCATATGCATAACTCTGAAAGTCGAGAGACCTAAAAATCAAACTGATCATATAATTTATTCATCTAAACGTAATTTTAAAATTTTAATAAAATCGGATACAGTAAACTTGTGTTTATGGCCTAAAACCAATAAATACATTTGTATATCATTTTACCCATAATTAAGAGGAACACCTCTTGGACAATAAAACTCAAGAGGCCTTAAATTCATTTTTTTTGGTATTTAATCCATCTACGGTAAATGCAGTTTTTAAATTTTAGTTAATAATTTGGGATATCATCAACTTAAGATAATACCTGGAAATCAATAAAAAATTTATTTACAAATAAACTAAGGGATATAACTCTAGAATGATACCAGTCAGAATATGTACAAAATGTGACAATATAACTATTGAAGATCTATGAATCCCATTACATAATGGAATGTCTAACATTTTTCTAAATTTTAGAAATAGGTTCATTATTACAAATTTACGAGAAAGACCAAATAATCTTAAATCTAAACAAATCATGAGTGCTTATCAAAAACAAAATTTAGAAAAATCATGTAAATTTATACAAAATATAAATAAATCTTTTGTCCTCTAGGCTGTTTCACTCCCCTGTCTCAGTTGTATAAGTTTATATCCATGTTGTATTTGTTATTGTATATGTTTGCCTTGTCTGTACCATTGTATATGGTTTATGAGTAATAAAGATGATTGATTGACTAAGTAATATAAAGTATACCTGAGGAGGCTGTACAGGGCTATAATTACAGACATTTCTAGTGATGGTCATAGAGTTACCAGACATTTGTACACCTCCTCCTCCTTGTTGATTGTCCTGTTTATTGCCAAGCTGAAAAATAACATTAGAATAAGGTCATGCATAGTTGTTAAGTAGGACATCTTAGCATTGTTTCTAAGGGAAAGCATCAATAGTTTTATCACATTTTTTGTAACAGCGGTCTATAGTATAATGTTCGTTGATTGTCTTGATTACCATGCTGAAAAATAACACTAAAATAAGGTCATGCATAGTTGTTAAATAGGTCATCTTAGCATTGTTTCAAAGAGAAAGCATCTAGGTCATCTTAGCATTGTTTCTAAGAGAAAGCATCAACAGTTTTATCGTAATTATTTTGTTATAAGCATTTTATAGTATAATGTTCTTCACATTTTCGTTTTACAAGGATTGTACATTTTGTAACTGACACAAAAATTTCAAATAGGACTCCTATTCATATTCTATTCTATACATATTATATCGATAGATGTTGGGGGCTGTCGTGGTTGTGATTGTATGGAAGTTGGATTTACAACTACCTATGCAATCGGTGCCTATAACCACTGTCAGATGTAGTGTGTTCGAATCCAGCTCAGGACAAGGTGTACAACATTATGTGACGAAGTTTGTCAGTGCACGTGACTTGCAGCAGGTTGGTGGTTTTCTCCAGTTTCTTCCACCAATTAAACTGACTGCCATGATATAACTGAAATATTGTTGAAAGTAGCGTTAAACACCATAAAATTAAACCATCGATACATTTTTAGTGAATAGACCTTTTTCCTCCAAAAAGAGATATGTATAACAAACACCTAATTTTAATTAGATTGATTACTTACTGTTCTTGTTATTTTGAAATTTAATGATGCATTTTCTTGATTGCTCACAGGTATCTGAAAAATAAATGTATTTTTCTTACTATGGTCACTCTAATAGTATTATTTCAAGGGTATGTTTGATAAAAGCAAAGAGTTGCAAATAAAATTGAATCACATAAACTGAGTGAGAACACAGAATTCAAGATTTAAATGACTGAACTATTATTTGAAGAATATTGAAATTTTATAAATCAACTACAAGAATGGACTTTAAATATACATACATATTGAAACGATAAAAAATCCGCCAGCAAACATGAATATAAAACTTCATATTTTGTCAAGAAATTTTCTTCATTTTTGACCAATCAGAAGCCATCATAAATGACGGGCAAGGTCACCATACACAATTTTGACAGAGCATCAAAAAGATCATAGCCAAGTGTTCCCAATTTGGCATAACGTTTTCAGAAATATTGCAAGTATGAAAGGTTACAGACAAACAATGGATGAACGAGGGATGCCTACAGCTCACATGACCCTTTTCATCTGGTGTGCTAAAAATTGATCATTGAATTGGACGAAGTCGCACAACCAAATTGGTTAATGTTTCCGGTGATTGGTACACAGAAAAGCCACCATTTGAAGTTACACCAAGGGTAAAATAAACAATACCTGAGGCTGTTTGGGTGTTGCACCATAATTACTGTTGTCTATTTTCCTAGTGATAGTCATCGAGTTACCCGACATCTGTACACCTCCTTGCTGAACCGTGTTATTAGTTAGCTGAAATATAAACATTGTATATACTGTATGTCGTCCAGTTAAACAATTTCATTGCTATCATTACCTCTCAAAAAGCCACAATTACAGTCCTCGAAATGAAAATTTGAAATTACTGGTCTGAATCAAATTCTTGAATTTATTTTTATATACCTTGTACATGTATATCTAAATAAAAACTGAAAAGTTTACTGGTACAAACAAGGTTTTACTGGTCTTGGGCTGGAGGACCGGTGATCATCGTGAAGACTGCAATTAATACTTACAAATGTATACCGTTTTAATATAGGAGGAGGGTTATGTAGTGGGTGGGAGAAGTACACCTCAGTGACATTATATCTAGTGTTGAGCTATACCGTTTTAATATAGGAGGAGGGTTATGTAATGAGTGGGAGAAGTACAACTCAATGACATTATATCTAGTGTTGAGCTATACCGCTTTAATATAGGAGGAGGGTTATGAAGTAAGTGGGAGAAGTACACCTCAGTGACATTATATCTAGTGTTGAGCTATACTGTTTTGGTATAGGAGGAGGGTTATGTAGTGAGTGGGAAAAGTCCACCTCAGTGACATTATATCTAGTGCTGAGCTATACTGTTTTAATATAGGAGGAGGGTTATGTAGTGAGTGGGAGAAGTACACCTCAGTGAAATTATACATATATGTATATATTTACCTGTAAAATCAACAAGACACTACTGACCAGGTATTTTATGGGCCTATTTATTACCTTGGGGTTATAAATTAGCAGACCATCAGCGAAAATGCTGAGCCTGGCTCAGCATCCAGATTATGCTCAGCATTTATCAGTGTATGCTGTCAGCTGTACTGTACTTTTTTGTCCAATTATAGAACTGAATAAGGTATATGTATATCAGCAATGTTAGTAAAAGTTTATGCTTTTTGTTTTTGATGATATATATATATTGTACATGTACTGAAAGATGATAAAAAAAATATTGTTTTATTCATTCATACTTAAATCAACATCAGCATCTCATCAAAATGTAACAATGATATAGCTGAATAAAAGGCTATGATGGGTGCAGTATGATTAGACAGCAGCAAAGGCGTACTCCTGCAACAATTTTAATGCAAACAAGGTCAACTTGAAAACCATAACTAATGACGGAAATCCACTAGAATACTACCAGTACTTGAAGCCCAATTCAAAGAAAAATGTTGGATTTCTAAATTCAACAAGAATCAGATATACTGGTGAGGACAATTCGAGTATGCAGCATTTCTGCCAAGTTTGGTTCTATTAAGGGAACTAATGGTTTGTGAGAACAAGGTTGAAATGTAAAAGTTTCTGGATGAGGGATGACAGTGGACGCAGAGTTATGACATTACATCCTCGCTTGGTTGTATACATGTATGTATGGGACAGGTGAGCTAAAAATGTGTTACTAGTATATCAAAATTGTGGTTTATAATTACCATAAGTATCAATAAGAATTATACAATTATTTTTGCTACCTTTGTTTAAGGTATGAACTTATACATGTACTTACCGGTACATTTCGAGTAAAATTAGGAGAAGCTTTGACTTCTGTATTTATTGTTTTCAATGTTTTTCCAAGACCAGTTATAATAATGTTTCCATTGTTAGTATCACTCTGCTTATTCTTCATTTGTTGGATTCTCATTCTAGCATCTTTGAGTTTGACTTTTGCAGCCAATTTTTCCCTTGCATCTTTTGGTCGACTTGCTGCTGCTATTCTATCTCTAGCATCAAATGCACCTTTTTTCAAGCCAGTGTCAGTCTTTTTGAAACCAGGTACAGTCACAGAAAGTGGTTTCCTATTTGTATCCTGTAGTCCTTTATTTTTACGTGTTTGTAATGAGAACACTGGACTTTTGTTTGTCTGTAAAGAAAATCGTCCATTTCTTTGTTTTTGGATACTAACATTCTTTTGATTCTGAAATGACACTTCATTGTTCCCTCCTTGTTTTGTAAATTTAATCCCTCCTTTTACAAAACCACTTTTTCCATTTCTGTCTTTATTACCTATATTCCTAAAATAGAATTAAATTTAATAACATAATAATAAATAGGCCTTGAAGTTGTTGCTCGTCCCTATTGAATCTTGATATAATATTAGGTCGAATGAGTGATTCAAGTTTGTAGTTCCTAAGAAAAAACATTTATTTATACCTCCTTTTATTTTCTATTTTAATTGTACATTACCTAATTATTTTATAGACAAATTTGTTTTATTCTAAGGTCTTGTAGTTGACGATATTAATTTGTATAATTTGTTCACTCCATGATATAGATGAAATACTGCTTAGGTTGGAGTTAAAAACCAATCAATCAATACATAGGGACACCATCAATACCTTTGGTGGCCATCTTGGATTTCCGATTCACATAAGAATGGTCAACTTTGTTTACGGGACCATCCAATGATCATTTGTGCACGGTTTGGTTCAATCATGTTTGTAGTTATAAAAAAAAGTTTTTATTTGTTTTCTCATAGGATTCTATGATCAAAACTAAGTCCTGTGATGGTGATCATCTTAGATTTTGAAATTTCAGCCAACCAGAACACATGATTGTCCCAACAGCCATGTAGAGTTTCAGTTCAGCACCAAAAACTAAAACTTTGTAAAGGACCACCTAATGAGCATTCCTGTCAAGTTCGGTTTCAAGGGGCCAAGTGTTTTCAGAAAAGATTGAAATGTGAAAAGCTCACAAATTCCAATGGTTAATTTGATTTGATTTATTTTGTTTAACGCCACTTTCAGCAATATTTCAGCTATATCATGGCGACCAGTTTTTAGTGGTGGAAGAAGCCGGAGTACCCGGAGAGAACCACCGACCATGGGCAAGCAACTGGTAAACTTTATCACTTGCGGCTGCGAGTCGAGTGCATTTTTTTTTGTAATTTAAAAAGCCGGGCGCGAACCCACGCCGTATTGGTGATAGGCTTATATGTGAGTTGTTAGGTTTTTTTTTACATGAGACAACAATCCACAAAATGCCAGTGGTGGATTGAAAAACCTTTAAAATTTACGGGAAGATTTGGCTATGGAAGAAAATAATAATCAGGATTTCATATACAATGTATCAAAAAGCTCACCACTTTCCTGCTTCTTGTGTGTTATGTAATTTTCTGAGATTCATAGAAAAGAAGAAATATATTTGATTGATACCAAATCCCCTCTCCTGGAAGCGACGGTCAACAAAGTCACCCCATGGTCTTCAATACGGTGGAAATCCACACCATGAAGCGATCTCCGAGTAGCCCATGAAACAACACAGTCTACACCACTCGATATCTATTTGAGAAGTTAAATTAAAGATTCTAATGGAAAACACGAACTACTGGGCAGATTACCAGTTTGAAGAAATAAACTACATGTATGTGAACCTTGTTTTTTGTTGTGTTGTGCATGTTTTTCCAAAGTGGCTGTGCAAAACAGTTCACGATCTGTGTTGGTTCATACCTGTTAAACCCCACCCCCCCCCTCCCCCCTTTGCGTGGGATTCTCCCACATAAGAGCCTTATCTCCTGCATGGACTGGGTCTCCTGCGCGGGAGACATTAATCTCCCGCACGATCTCCCCCCAACAAAAAAATCAAGTACATTAAAATCTTGACCTACATTTTGCGATCAATATTTCTGGAAATTCCCCATTTGGAACTCCCGCGCTGATGAAAAACGCCGAGAGATACGAATGGTTAAGGTGTTTAAATGATATCCGGTTATTGATCTGTTTGACACCTTTACAGGTAAATTGGGTCATGGAGATTAATTAAGGTGTTGATGATTATACAACAATTATCCACTGATTGACAGTTAATTGGGGATAAGGAAGTGGGTTTGTGGCACACGCCTAGATGATTAGAAGTGTGATAGCGGCAATTAAAAATAGTTATAAACCGTTGTGCAAACAGGAGTCTGACAACCTTTGATGCCGAGGAAAACTTCTTATTTCGATCAAACATGCAATGAATTCATCTCGGATTGAGTTGTTATGGCTTGTTTGGGACCAAAGCCGATCAAAGTATTATTTAAGGACTAAGTTCCAGGATGAAATTGATAAACCACAAAAATGCCGAAATGTATGCTATCACCCAACGCACCAGCAGCAAAGTGACTTTTAAATTTTAGTGCTCTATGACTTTATTGTTCAGAACATTCTGTCTTCATTGTTATTGCTTTGTTATAACCTTATGATTATGAATAAATTATAAATACAGTTTTTATCCTTCATTCATCATATGAAACACTACTAATAAGACAGAAATGTAAACTATATATTGAAATGGGATGCAGTTGGTTCAATACTGAAACAAACAAAAAGAAAACATCAATTAACAATAAAAACATGCATCAAATACGTCGATAAAAAATCTCCAGTTATGAGACCAAATCTCCAGCCAAAAATTTACAAATCTCCAGTTGTAGCATAGCAACTCTATCACATGTATGCAACTACAAGGTACAATATTGTGTGTTTAAAGGCGACGCACAAAATCTCCCCCTTAGAAGAGTGGGTAGGGGGGAGATCTCCCCCCTAGCAGTTCCCAGAGGTTAACAGGTATGTTGGTTTGATCTATACGGACAAAACAATCAATTAATAGTAAACTTCATCTTATGCCAAGGAAATCTGAATTTTTGTTCCTGGAACCTTGATACAATTTGTCGAGTGAAACTGAAGTTATGCTATGGAAACCAGAGATGTGAATACACATCTCTGTGGAAACCAAATTCTTTTCTTAAACCTGTTGGGATTTTTTAAATTGATAGTTCGATGTTAAAATCAGTAGACTTCTTGTTCCATTATAAAACATCAGTGTAAGTTTCATCAAAATGTCAGAAAATAAGATTTCCTAAAGGACTTGTTTAGATTTTTTTCTAATTTATTAGGAAATCGGAAAACAACATCCCCTAAAACAAAAAACAAAAAATACAGACTCCACAGCAGAACTCAGAATTGTGCTGAAATCGACCTTGACCTCAAAATTGTAGTCCTAACATAGTGTTTGTAAGACACTTTTTGGTGCCATCCTCCTGCTGGTATAAAAAAAACCACTAAGTTCAACATCTTTTGATAAAATTCAAAATCCTGTTGATATGGACTGGCTTTAGTTTGTGTTCAAAATATCAGAGCTCTGGATTAAAAACTGTAGAAAAAGTCTGTGACTGCATGGACAAACTTGAATTACAAACATACCCTATATCTAGAAACAAATACCAAGTTCAACATTGTCCTTTTGTGAATTTTTTTTTATTATTAAAATCATGATCAAACAGCCTTCAAAATATAAAATTCTTAGATCAAAAACTGTAGAAGAAGTTAGCCGGACGGACGAACAGGTGGACATGGGTAAATTAATATGCCGCTCGACTTTTCGTCGCGGGGCATACTAAAAAAGGAAGCAAAATGAAAAATAACCAAAATCACAATGAGCCCTTGCCAATATAAATCTCGCTGTAACTTAAAACACACCTGCAAAAGATTTGTCGGTGTTTACTTTCATTTATAAAGTTCAAATGAAGTTGCGAAGGTACTAGTTGATCGCAAACGTTTGAATTCAAATATTCAGTTTCGTAAAGGCACTTTTAAATAAGTTATCTTTTGATGTTTTTAAACCATTTTTGACGGCATAAAATAGTAATAAGCTTGATTGAAAAGGGCATTTTTTTTTATATACTTTGATCTCACAGGATTTATAAAACGTGTGAGAAACTTTTCCCGTCACTTTTCCAGCCAGCTATCAGAAAGGATGGATGGACAGAAAGGATAGGTAATCTATAATTTTGAACTATCAATTTAAAAAAAACCCAACAGGTTTAAGAAAAGAATTTGGTTTCCACAGAGATGTGTATTCACATCTCTGGTTTCCATAGCATAACTTCAGTTTCGCTCGACAAATTGTATCAAGGCTCCAGGAATTTTTCAGAGAAAAAATTCAGATTTCCTTGGCATAAGATGAAGTTTACTATTAATTGATTACTTTGTACGTATAGATCAAACCAACACAGATCGTGACAACGCACAACACAACAAAAAACAAGGTTTATTTCTTCAAACTGGTAATCTGCCCAGTAGTTCTGTGTGTTTCCATAAGTATTTTAATTTAACTTCTCAAATAGATATCGAGTGGTGTAGACTGTGTTGTTTCATGAGCTACTCGGAGATCGCTTCATGGTGTGGGTTTCCACCGTATTGAAGACCATGGGGTGACTTTGTTGACCGTCGCTTCCTGGAGGGGATTTGGTATCAATCAAATATATTTCTTCTTTTCTATGAATCTCAGAAATTTACATAACACACAAGAAGCAGGAAAGTGGTGAGCTTTTTGATACATTGTATATGAAATCCTGATTATTTTCTTCTTCCATAGCCAAATCTTCCCGCAAATTTTAAAGGTTTTTCAATCCGCCACTGGCATTTTGTGGATTGTTGTCTCAAGCAAAAAAAAATTTTCGTTAATGTTTGTTTCGTTGTGTCTCATTTCGTTTCTTGATTTTACAATCACCCCAATGTGAAGGTTGACTATCCATGTAATATAAGACTTAATTTTAAGAGAAGATTATACCTAACTATTATATTATATCCATCAACCTGCCAATTTGAGAATTGATAAGAAACAAGTGGCTGCACGATTTACCACACACTACCACACACGTCATGTTTTTAACGTTTTATCAACTTTTAAGCATTATTTTACTCAAAATATGATGTTTTCTAGTGTAAATACTTATAATTTTCATTCTAATGTTAAAGAAATCAAGAAAATATAGGTAAATCTACAGGTTGAAAGGGTCTCTATAAACACCACAAAGGACCTCCTTTGTGCACAGAGGAGCACAAGGGGGGCATTTTAATCAGCACAAAGGACCTACATATTAAATTTCAAGTAAAAAAATAATAAAATTCAGGAAAAAAATGTTTGAATTTTATTTATCCTTTAATAAATGTTAATTTGTGACAACTTATAAAGATGTTGAACGGTAATGAAGAAAATGAGTATTGGCACAGACCCGAATATACGGAATTTGTTGTGATATACATTTTGTATATATCGTAATTTCATACTGTTTTTATGTAGCGTATTTGTGATGTGTGTTTGTTACAATCTCATTCTTTACTACAGACTTACTGTTTCTAATATTATTATTATTTTTTTTTCTCTTTCAAATCTGAAATGTTTTGGTGAAAAATGCATTATTCAACAATATCCTGTACACAATTAATAAATTTTATTTTGATATTGATCTTTAATTGATTTTTTAGTAATGCACAGTTTGTTTTTTCCACTAGTATATGTAATATTTCTTAACGTTTAAAGTTGTATATTAATAATACAGCTTTACTGAGTGCAAATCTCTACCGGATGTTTCATCCCATAACCAAAACCAAAAATGGGGACTATTGATATAAAAAATTTTAATTTCTTGAATAAATATGAAATTTGATGTATTATTTCTATGATTTTATATGTATTTAATTATATATATATGTATTAATTTGCTTAGTGTGTTTTAATTATAAACATATGTTTGTTTGCACATAAATTTACAAAAAAAAAACACAAAAAAAACATTGCAAGCACATTTTTAGTCAATTCATACAATTAATTGTTACACACTTAATTACAATTATGATTAATTTGATTTTTATTTGATTAAAAGTTAATTAATTTTAAAGAATTTGGTTTAATGTAATTAACTTTAATATACAAAGATTATTAAACCCTTAACGCTTTAATCTTGGTTTCCCCCAAAGAATATGGGCTTGGGTTGATAAAAAGAAAAAAGAGCATGTACATAGTAATTATGATATAATTAACCGATTGCAGTACATGGAAGTTTGATAAATTCCATTACAAAAACGAATAAATTTCTTTGATCTTTGGTTCATAGACAATAAAAGAACATGGAGTTTGTTTTCATTCATTATCATTCTCACAATGGAGACAGACCACTGTGCAGATTGCTCCAGAAAAGTAAATTCAAGACAACACACACTTCAGTGATTATTATACATTCACCTGATAATCAAATCATTTAATCTAATTAAAAGTGATTTGGGTGTCATAAACACCAATAATTACTTGGCTTCATTACCTGTACTAATTTGATTTATTCATAAATCTAAAAAGTAATTATCACAATTAAGACAAGCTTAAAAAAAAACCAATAAACCACAATAAAAAAAAAACTAAATAAAGATTCTTGCAATACATATTTTTTTCTGGTCCGTTTTAATGTACAGCACGCACAGCACGTTTTATCAAGAAATCACCTTGGTCGGTGTTTTTTTGCGGTGCAATGTCCGTGATATGTCATAAAATCACCGTAAAATCACGTGAAACTTTCACCGCGAAAATTAACAAATTAGGACCTAAATGTCGGCGAAATATTTTAATTTTGCTGGTGACAACACCGCGGCGAAAATCATACGTGTATACACGTACATGTAACTGTACTTCATGTGTTCTTTTGTTTGTTGTTGCTTAGTTTTGTTTTTTTACTATTTCGTACTTTACATTTCAATTTGATACCGTTTTTTTTTTCAGGGATGCCAGCATGGCATACATTTTATTTATAGAATTTATGAGGCTGAGCACGCATCTTGTTTTGCGTATATTATCTAATCCAGGGATATATATAGTAGTCCTACTATATAAATCCTGGTCTAATTCCAACATTTCGATTGGTTTATATCAGAGTTATTTTTTTTAATCACCTGTGTTTTATCAATGTACGGATGTGTCTATTTTTATGCAGTGCACACATTGAACTCGGTCACTAAAAGGTCAAATACACAGTTACCTGAGGCTGCGGGATTGATTTAAAAACACACCGAGAATGATTGAAAAAAAAATCGATGTTTTTTTTATCTAAAGCAAACGTGCTTTTTCGTATTTGTATGTCGTTAATCCCCTTGCAAGCCACGTGTTATTTTACCTTTAATAAAAGTTCCATTTCTGATTTGTACACATATTTTTCACGTGAACGAGAATCTAGAAAGGTTTCCACATGCTATCGATCAAAGCGTGCTTTTGGGGATCTAGAAACTTTTGTAACAGGTGAACTGAAGTCACGTGCTAAGTCGACATTAATTGAACATTCAAAAGATCAAGTTTATTTTAATTAACAAAATAATACAACACAAGTTTATATATGGTAATGATCACATAATACTAAACGTTTGTACCGACATTGTTTTCTTAACATAATAGATTAAAACAAAAGCAAATATCAGAATTAAAGAACGAAAAATGATCACATAGCTTGCACACCTGAAAAAGAAAATAAGTATTTGCTATGAATCATTCATATTATCACAAATGACAGTCTCAAGAACATACAAATGTACAAATAAAGGTTAATATCCCATTTCTTTATTTCGCGGCGTTTAATCGTCAATGTCGGTGTTTTATAGTAAATCACCGTGTTCGATTTTTCTCGGACATTTTGCGGTGTAAACACCGACTTTTTTTTTAATTTCACCGACGTCGGACCCGAGTGATTTCTTGCTAAATCGCGCTGTGCGTGCTGTAGTCCGTTTTGGTAATGGTCCGTTTTGGCTATGGTTCGTTTTAGTTATGGGATGAAACGTCATGTAGTCAGTGCAAATAATTAAAGTAAAGCGTTATCACGACAAATTACATGAAGTGTGTCCCCAGTGTGTGGTAGTGTGTGGTTAGAGAACACACACTAAGCAACATAAACATTTTTTATATAATTTCTTAACTATTGAATTGAATATTCATAATTAACCAGAAATTCAAGCAGAAAATTGATATACTAGATCATATCAACTAATAAAATGAGGTGTGTGGTACTGATCCAATGTGACAGTGATTCTCATGACATGTTATTCTCACAGATGTACAACAGAAAACACTGAACACCATATTTTGAGCTAATTATGTTATATTTCTTAACTTTTGAAGTTAAATAGTCATAAAAAATCTTTACTACATCACTTTACATGCAAATAATTAAAATAAAACGTTATAGCAACAAATTACATGAACTTGATGAAGTGTGTACATGTGTGGTAAATCGTGTCACCCGAAACAAGTGCTTGGAGTGTAGACTGTGGATAGACTGAGCGATGTATCGATTACAATTAGGCTTAATTTGGTCAAATGGTTTCAAAGTAGAAGACTTATAACTTTAAAAATCGATTATACTAATAAGATTTTTTTTTTAGATGTCGACAAAAATGAAACAAGAACCATTTGGGTACCGTTGTCGATATGTATGGAAAGACAAATAATAAATATAATTCAACAGGGACGCATAATCTAGCTGATCGTCTGATATAATACCTTATTTTAACAGTAAAGTTCTTTTTCTGGATGTAATCATCCAGAGAAACATCCGCCATCTTTTCAAATGTGGTGATATATTCATTCTAAACTCATCGGAATTTTACTTATATCAAAACGATAAACACGTCCGTACTTCTCTCGAGTTTTCAATACCCCTAAGCTACATACATGTGGAAAACGATACAAGAGACCGTTCGTCGTAAATCGAAATTGCAGACACACCATTGCCCAAATAGGTAAAACGGGTATAAATATTATTTCAATTTGACTTTGATAAGATAACCTCTCTTAAAAATATCACAAAGACTAATAGACCTAGGCCTACTGCAACATACAGGAAAGTTTTTCATTGTGGTATAGCTGATGACCAGTTCAACAGTAGTGAGTACAATGTCTACCAGAGTTATCAGGAACGACAACTCTGATAGAGAGATTGTAATGAGTATGCCAATTGACCAAAGATTAAGCACAGTGACTTGAAATTCAAAGAATAAACTGAAAATATTGTAATTTTGTATAGATTCTATGGTAATCCTATAGTATAGAGTAGCAGTATAAATTCAAAATTTTCAAATGGACGGCGTAAATTATTTTTTGAATATTTAAGTGCAATTTTAAAACTTATACAATGGTGGGTCGTCCTAGAGCTTGAACACAAATAGTACCTCCTCAAGACGTACTTGATAAGGCTATTCATACCGAGAAATGGACAATCCAGATATCCACACTCAAAATATACTAGAGAATATGTGGATGCATGTGAAACGAAAATTACGTCGACAATTTGAACCATCCAGGGCTCTGTTTCAGACATACCTTTCCGAATTTCAATGGAGGAACTTCCACTGGAATGATGACAAGTTCAATGCACTTATGTGTTGCATCGCTGACTTATATGTTGAAAAACTTGATATCATTATATCATATTTTGTCCTACTGATTGTGTAACAATATTATTTCATGTGTCTTGTCAATATACAACCTTTAAAATTGCTTTAATAATTTACACCGCTATACTATAGTAGGTCTACAAGGTATCCATATTTATGCTGCTACTCTATAGGATTACCGATTCTATATACATGTACAGTTACTATATACATATGTATATTATTTTAATTTTATTATTTTGATTTCAAGTGACTGTGGCATGATATTGCAATTTGCCATTTGGTTACATCGGGCAGTTCCCATTGCTCATATTTACCACTCCTATAAAGTCATGTGATATACATGAACATGAAACAGCTAATAGACAATTTTATATATTGGACTTCTAGTTCAACCTGTGATTTGCTCCACATCAGTGGTGAATGGTTAGCGTTGTCGTCTTTAGTGCAGTTGATTGTGGGTTTGAGCCCAGGTTGGATCAAACCAAGACTATAAAATTGCATTGGTATTTGTTGCTTCTCAGCTAAGCATGCAGCTTTAAGGAGTAGGAGCAATGACTATTGTAGTTGGGCTCCATTTATATGTACATGTAGTTGAACCCTTTTGTGTCTAAGGGAACAATGATTTACTTTGTAGTCTTAGAGTATTCCAATAAACCTGAACATTAATCCAGACCTAATTTTACTTCAATTGCAATGTATCCAAGGAAATGAATTATTTGAGTTAACGTTTGACTAACATAATGACTGATTATCATTTACCATATAAATACAGGCATATTGTATCATTTTAGGGGGATTGTTAAATGCCAGTTTTATTGATGGAGGAAACCGGGGTACCCAGAGAAAACCACTGACTTTCCTCAAGTCACTAACAAACTTTATCACATAAGTTCTATACATAAGTACATGTACACCTCACAATAGGTGGGATTTGAACTCACAACTTTAGTGGTGATAGGCACTGATTGCATGGGTAGTTGTAAATCCAACTACCACGATCACGAAAACGACAGCCCAAATTATAAAGACTTGATTCTTGAAAAATTTGTTTGTTTTCAGATATTAAGGATGAGTGAGAAGCAAGGTAGAGGAAAGAAAAGGCCAAAGTCTTATTACTTGAAATGTGCTCACAAAAAAGTAAAACATGGAAACTCTCTGGACATAGATATGAGAGGGTTCTTGGTAACCTGTAATGGCAATGAAAAACAGGCTGTTAGAGAAATGTACAACTTACTTAATGAATATGCTGATAAACTGTATGGACCAGAAGAGGTTGGTATCTCTTTTTTAAAAAAACAAAAAAAGGGTTAGGGTTTAGTTAGGGTTATGGTGTTTAACACTACTTTCAACGATATTTCAGTTATATCGTGGCAGTCAGTTTTATTGATGGAGGAAACCGGAGTACATGGAGAAAACCATTGACCTGCTGCAAATCCTTGACAAAATTTATCACATAATGTTGTATCAAGTACACCTCGCCTGGATGGGATTCGAACTCACAACATTACTGGTGATAGGCATTGATTACATAGGTAGTTATAAATCCAACTACCATACGATCATGACCACAACAGCCCCTAAAAAACAACAAAATTAAATATTTACAGTAAAGTCACCTTATTGTTTGTGTAGACTTTTTGTGTGATTATATAATGTTATAATGAAACTTTCTGTATAGAATTATGATTATTCACTGTTCACTGTTATATGAAGAACTGCAATCAAAGTGATCATAAAAGGAAGGCTAATTTCAATTGCAGACTTGACCACTTTCTCCGTTCTGGAGTATGTCCCTTGATTTTGTTGAAAAATACCAATTTCTGAGGTTTCCTTTAAATAACTTGGGTTTCCCTTAAGTAAATCGTTTGAAATATATACACAAGGTCAGTAAATATTAAAAGGCAGACCAGGTTCGACTTTGGACTTTTGAATTTCTCAGGTTTCTTTTCAATAGTTACAATGTACATTCTTATTAAAATCATATGTTAAATATGCCATGTTCCATTGACTTTTGTCCTTGAGTGAACTTTTTTTCTACATATAGACGAATCTGTTGACAGCATTTTGCAATGTTTTCTTTTTGGTTAATCAAAGGTTTACCTGGACACAATGGTAAACAGTGTTAATGAAATGTAGCATACATAATATATGGTTTTAATAAGATTGGAACATGTACAGAAAAACAGATCAAGTTTAGAATAGAAACATCAAGCTAACCAAACACTGTAAATAACCTATTTATATTTAAATTATTTTGAAAAGAAAGTATAAACAGCGATGGTCAACAATTTTACCAGTGTCATCAAAATGAACAACCAATTAACATATATCATTTTGTATTTGCTTATTTTTCACTTATATTTCTAGCAACCTTCTGCCAATAAAGCAGGAGAGTCTGATGGTAGTGACAGTGGAGAAGAGGATATTGAAGAAGCCATGAAGAAAGAAGTTGACGCCATGAAGGAAAAAAAACCAGCAGAGAGACGATTTCAAAATACCAATACAAAATCTAGAAATACTATATTTATCAAAACAACTTTAGAAGATCCGTCTACACTGGCTCATACCATCCTTACTGATATTTATGACAGTGGTATTCAGAAATCTAGGTTCGCCATTAGAATGTTACCGATTTCTAATTCGTGTAAATGTCGTCCAGAGGATATTGAAATTTTAGGAAAAAAATTGTTTAAAAAGTATTTTGAAACACCTTTCGGAACTGGATTAAGTTACACAACAGTTTTCACGAAACGAAACAACACAGAAATATCTAGGGAAACCGTTATTCCAAAATTAGGTCAGATTATTAAGGAACTAAATCCCCTACATCGTGTGAATCACGTAACTCCCGATTATGTTATATTAGTGGAAATTATCGGTAATATATGTTGTATAAGTGTTGTTCAAGATTTCTTTAAATTTAAAAAGTATAACTTGATTGAAGTAAGTAAATTGAAAAATGCAAAAGTGGAAGAAAAACAAAACAAAAATGAAAATAAAGGAAAAGAGAAAGAAGCTGGAAGTAAAAATGAAAAAGAGGATGGTGTAAATGACGATGATGATGATGAAGCAGAAGACAAAAGTGAATCACAATCTGAGAAAAGTGGATCACAGATTGAGAAATGTGAACCACAGATTGAGAAATGTGAATCACAGATTGAGAAATGTGAATCACAGATTGAGAACAAGTCAGAGGACGATGAAAAGGAGTCTGAATGTGATGATACTGTAAATGGTAATAGGAAACGCAAAAGAGAATTTTCATGTGAAACAGAAGAAGTACTTTTAAAGGATGATGGGAAAAAGGGAAGTATATCAAGGGAGACTACTGTTATGGAAAACGTGCCAAGAATAGAAGCTATGAATCAAATGGTAAGGAATCAAACAGTTGCTATGGAATCTTTGGATAGAAGTGAAACTGTTGTAATGGAATCATTACCAAGGACGGAAACTGTTGTGATGAAATCTGTAGATCAAGAGGAAAGTGTAATGGATGCTTTATCAAAGGGAGAAAGTGTTATGAACATGGGCACTGTGTCAGGTGAAAGTACAATGGAGGTTTTAACCAAGGGAGAAAGTGTTATGGATAGTTTTTAATAAAATTCATTGTTTGTAATATGAAAAATAAAAGAAAAACCTGACGCATGAAGAAAAATATTCATTAATTACTCAGTATTACCAATAATAAATACAGACTGCATCGGTGGTGTAATGGTTAGCGTGCCCGCCTCGAGTGCGGTAGATCCTGGGTTCGACCCCTGAACGGATTAAACCAGACTATAAAATTGATATTTGTTGCTTCTCCGCTATTAAGCACACAGCATTAAGGAGAAAGAGTAAAGACTGGTTGGCTCGGTATCAGGATAATGTGTCCGAGTGGAGCGACATGTCTATCCGCAGACTGCTGTTTCAGTGAGCTAGCACTATCAAAATCCAACTAAGTGTGTTGGTCTAGTACAAAGCGGACTTCATCATTTCATTGAAAATTAACTTGTTCTCGCCATGATATAGCTGAAAAATTGCTGAGTTGGCATTAAACAACAATCACTCACTCCCAATAATAAAACAATGCCAGTATTAAAACTTAAAACTGTTGTGGTGAAATCTTTAGATCAAGAGGAAAGTGTAATGGATGCTTTATCTAAAGGAGAGAAAGTATTATGGACATGGGGACTGTTTCAAGTGAAAGTACAATGGAGGTTTTAACCAAGGAAGAAAGTGTCATGGGATAGTTTTTAATAAAAATCAGTTTTTGAAATGAAAACCCTCTCCCCAAAAAACTGATGCACGAAGAAAAATATTCATTAGTTACTCAGTTCTCCCCATAATAAAACAATACCAGTATTTAAACTTAAAGCTGTTGTAAGATATTAAAAAAAAATTAAGAATCCAATCTTCTTCACCTTATTTATTGGCTGGGGTCTAGAAAAAGGATAATTCCTCTGCAGAGGGGTGTCTGCACGGGGCAAAATCAAGGATACAACTTGGCCTTATGACTGGTTTTAAATTAACTGATTTATCATATGTAAACTTGTTCTCTTTATGACTTTAGCTGAAATACTGCTCATTTCAACAATCAACCATTCAATTTACACAAAAAATATATTGTTTACCTGTGATTTTTAATTACTAACACTACTGGTGTTAATAATAACTAATTTATTCATATCTTCTAATAGTTTTGGTGGTGTAGAGTCTGGTAGATTGTTGGTTTGATCACAGCAGGCTTAGAGTCTGGATAATGTGTCCAAATGGAGTGAAAATTGTTGAAATGGCTTGTGGATGTTTAACACAACTTTCAACAATATTTTGGCTATATTATGGTGGTTTTATTGGTAAGAAGAACCATGTAAAAAACACCCTACTTGTCACAAGTCACTTACAATCTTTATCACATAATGTTTGATCAATTACACATCCCTTATGTATGGGAATCGAGCTAAACATTTCATGATAGACACCGATTGCACATCAATTCATATCCACAGCCACCCAGGGAATAGAAATGCTTTTTTTTGTATTTGGCATGAAGCAGTATTGTGACAAGAAGATTGAATTGAATGTCACAGGATCTACTGGGTTCATGTCTTGGAGGAACCAAGCATATGCTACTATAGGCAGGCAAAAATAATTAATCTTTTCCAGGAAAGCAATACACGCCTGTTATAATATTATACTATAAATATAATACACATTTTTCAAAATAAGCATTATAGAAAAGCTTCAAATTTTTACCTGTAAGGGGCCGACCATTTAACTTGAAAGGGGGGGGGGGGGGGTTATGGTTTTTTGTTTCGTTCAGAATTTTTTTTTCCGACAACACGAGTTAGAATATTTATTTTTTTTGCCACGCAAAGTGAGAATTTTTTTTCCAGAATTCAACATTAGGTTATATGACAAAAACTCTGAATCAATTTTTTTTTTTTCCCTCAACCAAAATCAGAATATTTTTTTCAGCAACATTGGGAATCAGAATATTTTGTCTGTATAATAACTAAAGAAAAATAATATAATTATGTCCCCTTTAAACAACAGGATCAAGTGGAGCCACATTTGCATTAATAAGTTATACATAATTTTATACTGTTAAGCCCTAAAGATAAAGAATGTCTATCCCCATTTCCATAAAAATCTGTTTTTATTAGTTTTAGTGAAGTTCAATTGTATCTGAATCATTTTACTTTAAAAAAGAATCAGTATTTGAGTTATTAAGACTGAATTCAGCATTTGAATATTTGTTATTCACCATTTTAGAACCTGATGAATCATGGGTAATTTTGTACTTCAAAACACCATAGCAGTGTCATTCAATGACTTTATTGTATATAATATTTTAGTTTCTGAAATTACAATTTCAACTTTAGTATAAATAAAATAGATATAGAAATTTGTAATATTTCCGTCAATTTTTTTTCTATTCTAACGACATTAAATCAGAGCTTATATATCGAAGAATTCTTGATAGAATAATACAAAAGATAGAACTGTTTGGATTAAAAATATTGAATTTGCATTTCCAACTTGAATTCACCAACAATCGATGCCCGTTTCTAATTATTAAAGATTCAATATATTTTTGTAAATTAAACAAAATGCAGAATGAGTGTTATAACATCTTTTAATCATGGGTTATCAAACAAAAAAATTTGTACCAAGACCCATGAAAATTTTAACAGAATATCTAAAAAAAAAAATGCATTGATTTATTTTCTTATGCATAACATAATGATTCAGTAGATGTATTAAAAACATCATTCATTAATTTACAGTTTCTAATGTGTTTCTTTAAATATATCTCCAATATTTGTCAACAAATGTGAATACAATATCTGTATCAGGTTTTTTTACAATACAAGTAACTATTACGGTGCTTTCTTTTCAAAATGAGACAGAAAAATCAACAATATCAAATTTCTCATAAAAAGAAGTCAAAAATTGACCAATGAATGATCTGTATTACAATGTGACATGAGTTAAATGCTACAGACACAAAAATTAAAATGTTACTAAAAAATGACCTGCATGCTTGTTTCTATCATAAATATAAATTTCACCTTTTCTAAAAATAAAAAATTGCTCTGCATTCAGAAATTCATTCAAACTTCACTTTATTGTGATATAAAATTCACTGTTTTTTCTAAAAATAATTCTAAAGCATTATTCGGAAATAACAATGTTAAATGGGAGTGAAAATAACAACCAGGACAAAATCAATAGAAACTGAGACATAATAAAAAATTAAGACAAAAATGGAAAAATAACAACAAAATTGTCTGCTACACTGTACATAACGAAATAATGGGGATTTCAAAAAGATAATGTACAAAGATCATGTGAGAAAATTAATTATTTATGTTAATACCCATTTTAAAACTTTTTATGTTCGTAACTCTGAGAAGATGATTGATTACATTAAAACTTATTTTCAAATGCTATGCAAAATAAATCGCCCATGAATAAAAAAAATTCTAGGTTCTACTTTGTCAGTGAATTTAAAATACTGAATATAATTTATATGAAAACATACAGAAGATTTCTCCATTTTTATAAAAAATAAATCAATAAAAACAAGGACAATATTCCATATTTTATCTTAAATCATAATAAAACACACTACTTTATTTAAAAATGCATAGTTATGATTAAAAACATGATTTTTTTCCCAATTAAAATTTCATTGATGTAAAATAATTATTTCTAGCTCATATAAAAGTCTACTAAAATGGTATTAAAACTATATAGTCATTCATACTTAATTTTTTAAGTTAATTGCCGATATTACTTCTTGGTAATTAAGAGTATTTTCTTGGTGTGTAAGAACAATAAAAGCTTGATGCTAGCACTAACATGTTGAAAACAATCAAGTTATAACTAGAACAACAAACTCTGTACACAAAAGGCACGATACAGGAATCACAGGACACTCAAAACAGATCACAAAATGGAAACAACACAAACCATACTTCAGTGAAATGGGAGATAACTGTTGTATCATTTCATAAAAAAGAATATGGCTGAAAAAAGCAAATGAATTTAGGCATTGGATTAAGGTAAAGGGTAATTTACAATGGTGTAAGGGGTAACAAAAAGTTATTGCATCACAAGGAAGACTACACTTTTAACACTGAAGATACAAAAACCTTCGGTTTGAATAGAAAAATATCCTAACGACTAAAATTTATTTAAAATTTTCCATATTTCTGACATGTTGAAAAAATAATATCTTAAAAGCAAAGAATTTTCGTAAATTACTACCCCCTGTCATAACAATATTCAAATTTGAAAACAGTTGAACCTTGATGAAGCTGAAGATTTTATATCATAATATTAGAGTATTTCAGTTATCTGGAAAAAATCAAACTGTACTTTGTTATTATTGATATTTTTATGTCTTGTCTAACAATGAAATTAAATTCATTGTCATGTAATGTTTACTGCCCATATTTTCTGCCTTACGTTTCAATTAATTTACATTCCCTATTTAGAAACTGGAAAAGAAGGTTACAAAATATCCTCATTGGTTAACTCCACTTATGTCCACAAACTCCTGACAAATATTATAATTTCAGGGTCACTGTAATGATGTCAATACAGTAGTCCCTCTCCTATAAGGCCACCCCTTCTGCAATGCAAAAGTGGTCTTATAAGAGGGGTGGCTTCTCTTGAAGAGGATAATTTAGTATTTAGTAATATATTACTATTTCAGTGCATCTGAAATCCGGTCTGATAAGGCCTTTGGTGGGAGGGGCAACTGTACATCATTGGTGAAACATCAAATGTATTGACTGATTTACAAAATTGTTTAAAAATTGAAAAAAGAATGAAAATGAAAGTAAAACGAGATTTGTAAAATACATCAATGAAAGCTCTACATCCTTTAAATACTAATGTTCTTAATGATATTTATCAGTAGCCTACACATTCCAATATTATCTTATGTAAATTAGTATACATGTTTTTATTGGTCTTCTTATGTCAAGAAGCATTCAATCAAAAACTTTGTTTACTAACCCAAGCAAAGTACAGTTTATTTTGTCCTGAGTTCATGGACTATAGAAAACCTGACACAGGATGGGACGAGTTAAAAATATCGATTTTTTTTAAATGTTAATAATGTGAACAAGTATAAGAGTAATATTCTACCCCCACCCCACAATATATTCTTTTCTTTGAGCAACAGACAAAGCAACATAAAATGTCATGAGTTTGGTCTGAAAAAAAAAACCAAAAAACAACACACACACTAGAAAATATGAACATAAAGTATATTATAAAACTGACCATTTAGGATAAGAAAATATTGTAACCTATATATACAATTATGATATGTTTACTTTTTTGTGTCAATATAAATATGCCCATTACTTTTACTGTACATTATCACTATAATAGTATATTTTACATACATACATTAATAAACAACCATTCAAAAAACAGACATGAATTCAAAACATTCATTTGACTCCTACATGCACATATGCCCTACACAAATCACATGCACACACCTACATACACACACATCTGTATACATTTGTATCCAACCATTACCCAAACATCCACACAATCACCTCTCTAAACATTGAGATCAACTAACAATAAATATGCTAAAAAGTATTACAAATAGGTTAGGAAGAGTTTAGTGATAACTAGAAGTTGTAAGATGTAGTCCACACAAATTACAAATAGGTTAGGAAGAGTTCAGTGAGAACTAGAAGTTGTAAGATGTAGTCCACACGAATTACAAATAGGTTAGGAAGAGTTCAGTGAGAACTAGAAGTTGTAAGATGTAGTCCACACGAATTATAAATAGGTTAGGAAGAGTTCAGTGAGAACTAGAAGTTGTAAGATGTAGTCCACACGAACAACATGGATTGACATAGTTGGGTGTTAAAATTTGATATAATAAGCTGGCTGGTACATATAAGGTGGCTGGTACATATAAGGTTTAATTTGATTCTTCTAATTCTGCTTCTTGGTTAAAACTGAAATTCTTTTTTTCTATCAGTCTATAAAAATATACAGTCAAACCTCTTTATTTTTGAAACTTGAACAGATCAATGACATTGTTTCACATTAACAAAGAGACCAATGATATTGTTTCTTGTTTCACATTATTGAAGGAACCAATAATATTATTTCACACTAACAAAGGGACCAATGATATTGTTTCACATTTACAAAGGGACCAATGTCAATGATATTGTTTAATTTAATATTTACAAAGGAACCAATAATATTGTTTCACATTTAGAAAGGGACCAATGAAACTGTTTCACATTTACAAAGGGACCAATGATACTGTTTCACATTTACAAAGGGACCAATGATACTGTTTCACATTTACAAAGGGACCAATGATATTGTTTCACATTTACAAAGGGACCAATGATATTGTTTCACATTTACAAAGGGACCAATGATATTGTTTCACATTAACGAAAGAGCCAATGACATTGTTTCACACTAACCAAATACTACATGTACAATAATAGGACTGTAATTTCACTGACATTTATCCAAGTTCCAAAAATAAGGCTTAACTTATATATTCTCCATGGTCTTAAATTGGTACTGTAGTAAAATCTTTTAGAAGTCAAACAAAATACATTATCCTATCATTTACAATCTTGTAACTCCAGTCCAAACTGAACTCCACCACAAATATAGAAGTATAGAAAAAGACCTGTAATATGATCTAATAATAGCAAAAGAAAGATAACTCTAAAATTAATTTCAGTCCAGCTGAGGAAAACATGATCATAGCAAATATTCAAATTTATACTAAATTTATAGAATATATAATTGAATATATTTTTCTTTTCATAAAAAGTTTGAATTCTAAAACGTTCAATAAAATTATTCAAGATGAAAAAAAACATTTTCCTTTATTAAATTAATTATTCTTTTTCATGATTAGCAAAACCAGTTTACATGAATATAAGAACGAATTATATAGATGAATATCTATTCATATTAACAGATAAAATTTATAGAAGATTATTTTAAAATCTGAACAATTTGTAATTAATACTTTTCCCCCCCATATACAAATGTAAGTTCAACGAAAATGTATAAATAAGATATAAAATTTAAATGATATTTCTACCTTGATTTAAAGTAAGAATTAACAGGTACATTCTATTTTTAAAAATCTAGGTTTGTATGGCATATATATCATATGAATTTCATGAATCACAACTACATAGTCAGGTAAATAATTATCCAATCTTATTCACTTAGATATAACAACGAATGTAATCTTAATATGACTATTGTAAGAGTTATACTTCTTTGTTCAATATCTGATTAATAAGAATATACTTCATTACGAGACATACATATTGAATAAAAAAGGCAATTAAGTCGGCAAAATACTTCTACAATAAACTTCATTGGACGTATGAAGCCTGATTTCACAAAATTTAACAAACTGGTTCCCTGTTATCTGGTTTATAATTCATCAACTTCACCCAGACTCTTGAATTCCATGATAAGAAAATTTCTTCACCTAGACTTTTGAATTCCATAAGAAAAATAAAAAAGATTCATATTTCTGTTTTTTTGTTGTTATCACATTAAAATTAGAGGCAATATCTGTCACAGTCTTCACCATAATTGCACAAAATTCTTCCACAAATCACACCTGATTTTTGTTTTGCAGTTTGAAATCATCCATATATTCATCAAATATAGAAGAAATATAAGATTTAAAGTGAAACATTCTCATTCAACAGCAAATCCACATGTTTCTTCTACAGCACAAGTCAGTTTTGATAATAATTTCTCATAAGATTCATATGGAGGGATGTCTATTCGATTGAAACTGAAATAAAGAATAATACATTCTAATTATCAAATGAAAATATAATCATATTATAACATTTTAATGAACTCAATGGTCTAGTGGCTCAGGTAATAAATCAGATACAGCCAAACCTGCTTATGCGGTCACCTCTATTAAACAGTCACTTGTAATAAAAGGTCACCTTTCTCTTGTCCTGTCATAGAAAATTTCATATTAATTGAACCTCTTTTAAGAGGTCACCTGTCTTATAAGCCACTTTATCTTTGTCCAAAAGGTGACCTCTTAATACAGGTTTGACTATAATAACCATGATCCTTTCACCAATGATGTATAGATTTTCTTCCATAAATGGCCGTTTTCGGGTGAAGACGATCGAGGTAAGACGAGTCCACGTGCACTCGTCTTTACTCGTTGTGACATCCAATCAGAACGCCTCTAACAAGAAAAAATATCGTTTAAATATATACCCTAAGCCTGGAATGTCACATTATATACCCTGTATGATAGCTGAATAACAGATATATTACGGATTTAACCATTGGTTTTTTTTTCAAATACAGATTCCAACCGTATTAAATATATATTTGTGTCTTTCATTTTCATTTTTTCGTATTTCTAGATGTTCTTTTCCGTACCTTTGACGTCATATCTCATGCATGGGGTGTCTCATGAAGTAAAATACTGTACTTTCAATAAAATATTAGTGAGAAAAGCTCAAATATCAGTAGAAAGCTACTTAGTTTATTAGTCGGTGTCACAAAAGTCAATTTTATGTGATGTGTATTTCATAATGCTCAATGATATTGATCTGATAATGTATGCAAATTAGTTACTGATCAATGGCGGGCGTCTCTAGGAGTTCGCGATAGTGAAAGTTGTTGGTTTACGGAAGAAATAGGTACTTACATGCGTTGTTGGGAAAGCCCGGGTGATCTTCCACTCATGATAGAAATTGTTGTGTCTTCTCGCTCGTTTCGCTGCGCTCCACTCGCGAAAAGACATAAAATTTCTATCACTCGTGGAAGATCACCCGGCCTTTCCCAAGAACGTATGTAAGAACCTATTACACACCCACTTCAATATGAAATGTTCTCCACTCGTACCTTAAGAATGAAAGTTTACAAGGAATTTAAGTTTCCTCTGCCACTACTAAACTTGGATGCCATGTTATAGCTGAAATATTGCTTTTGTGGCATAAAATAACCATTTAATCAATCAAAATAACATTTCACAAAAAATAATGATGTTCCAAAATTTTCCCAAACGAAAATTCATCAACAAAATTTTTTAGACATGTGATGCCACAGACAGAGACATAATCTAATTTACTTTTCTCATGAACAAAAATTAACTTATTGTCAGTGTACATGACAATAAATATATTTATCCTGCAATCAGTACATTTGCTGTACATATATGCTATACGAATAAATTTTTGCTTTATTCGTACTAGACGAATAAACTTTTCAGCCTACGAATAAACTGTTCAGCCTACGAATAAACTTTCCTGGTACCCTGTAGCTATGTACAGCGGAGGGTGCAGACAAGTATGAAACTGGTACTAATGTAACACGGACCACGAAGAAGACACCCTTGACAACATTTATGAAAGGCGAGGAATGACGCTTGTTTCTGTCCTTTTTGTTTAAATCTGACAAGTTTTCCGACATTTTTGACAATGCAGGATAAACACAATATACGTACATTGTCATTAAATATAAAATTCATTTGTACTCGCTGCGAAACAGGCATGAAAAGCTCGCCAAAGGTTCGCTATTCTGCCTGTTTCTAAAGCTTGTACAAATAAATTTTATATTTACCGACAATGTACGTATATTGTATATGTATTGTATAATATATTTTCTTTTTCCAATATTATTTCATGACTAAATTAAGTCTAATATTTTCCATCAAATTTACAATACAAGCAAGACAAGAGAAACAACAAGCATTTTTTTTCTTTGAATCTTCATTAGAAAATTTCTTTTATTGGAATAAACTGTTGAGGTGAAGTGTCAATACTGAGTGTTTTTTTTTTTATTTTGTGAATTTTCAAGAAATTGGTTCCCATATGACAACCTAGAATTGTAGGTTATTTTAATTGTTACCATAAGTAATTTTCGGCATGCACAGCTTAACCCGGAATAATCTAAAATCCTGTTTAAATCAACCTTTCAGAGTCCCAATGTCCAATATCTTTGCAAATTTCACCTGTATAATCCGAACACCTGCTTATTCTAGATTCCAACCCAATGCTGGTTCCAAGGGTGTCCAGTTTAGACTGGTTTCACTGGATAATCATATTTTCCCTTCAAATTTACCTGTTACATCTACCTATAAATCTTGTATTAAACCCGTGTAGTCAACATAATGTAACTGTACTGCTAATTACTTAACACCTGGTTTGATATAATTATTCAAATTTTAACCTCTGACCCCTTCAAATCAATTGCAATGTATTTAGTAATACCACACAGGTTTTACAACAATTAATTAATTCTACCTACCACGTATGAGCTTTGGGCAAGTTATCTGTATTTGTATCTACTAAATGTATAGTAAATAATCTGGGACCAGCAGCACCTGTCGAGCCTGAAATAATTAACATTGTATATATACTATAAATACCACCGTGTATAATGTTGATGCACTTTTATATCATTTAGGTACATATATACTTATGTTATCTAAAACTGGATTCAAACTTTACATTGAAATGTATTTTATTGGACATAGAGAAGTTGATATAAAGTAATTCAAGGTGGCAAGGGAATACAATATTGTTTTCATTTTCAAATCTTTTACTTCTCTTATTTATTCCAAATATTTAATCACAGAAATTTTATTATTTCTTTAGTCATGATTTTCCCTTTCCCATAAAATAGGTCTGCTAAATCATCCATCTTTCTAATGGAAGTCAATGATATTACATTAACTAGAGGCTCCCAGGAGCCTGTATAGCTCACCTGGGTATAATAATAACATCAGTCAATAAAACTTGATAACTTCGGTAAAAAAAATTAACAATTGTAGCCTTCGTCATTTTTATAAATTTGATGAAAAAAGGGCAAGAACTCCAAGATGGGTAATCGGATTTACTTCAAAATTGCAGGTAAATAAAAATTGATCGAAGGGTCGAACCGCCAGACACATTTTTGGAAGAGAACCATTCAATGACTATTTCATCAAAATTTTGTTCTTATTGAGCAAATGGTTTCAGACAAAAAGATTTTTATGGGAATTTCCCATAGGGTCCTATGTTAAATTAAGTTCGGCTGTGGCGGCCATCTTGGTCGGTGTTCTGAAATGCTGGACACAATTTTGGAAGAGGACCACCCAAGAATCATTTCAGCAAAGTTTGGTTGAGATTGGCTCTGTAGTTTCAGAGAAGAAGATTTTTTTAATTTCATCCCCCCTTTTTTCTAATTTGCATAATCGGTCAAACTCGGTAAAAGTTCAAAGTTCATAAAAAATCCCGTAATATATGTTAAAAAGCTCATCATTATGCTTATACAGTTCAAATTTGGGCACTTTCTGGCTTAAAATAGAGCAGTTTTGGCCATTTGAAGAAATTTCTATTTTTAGTAATGGTGGCCATCTTGGATACAGGACGGCGCTGACGGACACAATTTTGAAAGGGGACCACCTAAGGATCATTTCAGCAAAGTTTGGTTGAGATTGACTCAGTAGTTTCAGAGGAGAAGATTTTTTTTTAATTCCATCCCCCCTTTTTCTAATTTGCATAATCGGTCAAAATCAGTAAAAGTTCAAAGTTCATAAAAAATCCGTAATATATGTTAAAAAGATCATCATTATGCTTATACAGTTCAAATTTGAGCACTTTCTGGCTTAAAATAGAGCAGTTTTGGCCATTTGAAGAAATTTCTATTTTTAATAATGGTGGCCATCTTGGATATAGGACGGCGCTGACGGACACAATTTTAAAAGGGGACCACCTAAGGATCATCTCAGCAAAGTTTGGTTGAAATTGGCTCAGTAGTTTCAGAGGAGAAGATTTTTTTTTAATTTCATCCCCCCTTTTTTTAAATTTCATAATCGGTCAAAATCGGTAAAAGTTCAAAGTTCATAAAAAATCCGTAATATATGTTAAAAAGCTCATCATTATGCTTATACAGTTCAAATTTGGGCACTTTCTGGCTTAAAATAGAACAGTTTTGGCCATTTGAAGAAATTTCTATTTTTAGTAATGGTGGCCATCTTGGATACAGGACGGCGCTGACGGACACAATTTTGAAAGGGGACCACCTAAGGATCATCTCAGCAAAGTTTGGTTGAGATTGGCTCAGTAGTTTCAGAGGAGAAGATTTTTTTTTTAATTTCATCCCCCCTTTTTTTAAATTTCATAATCGGTCAAAATCGGTAAAAGTTCAAAGTTCATAAAAAAATCCCGTAATATATGTTAAAAAGTTCATCATTATGCTTATACAGTTCAAATTTGGGCACTTTCTGGCTTAAAATAGAGCAGTTTTGACCATTTGAAGAAATTTCTATTTTTAGTAATGGCGGCCATCTTGGATACAGGACGGGGCTAATGGACACAATTTTGAAAGGGGACCACCTAAGGATCATTTCAGCAAAGTTTGGTTGAGATTGGTTCAGTAGTTTCAGAGGAGAAGATTTTTTTTTAATTTCATCCCCCCTTTTTTCTAATTTGCATAATCGGTCAAAATGGGTAATGGGATTTACTTCAAAATTGCAGGGTAGGTAGATCTTGATATGCTGCACATTTTTGCAATAAACTTAACATCTATCTCTAAATAGTTTTTGAAATATAAGACGAAAAGTATTAAAAGGAAAAAAAAAAATTGATGAAAAAGGGGCAATAACTCCAAGATGGGTAATCAAATTTACTTCAAAATTGCAGGGTAGGTAGATCTTGACATGCTGAGCATGTTTGCAGTTTCAACTTACCATCTGTCTGTTATAGTTTTTGAAATAAAGGACGAAAAGTATTAAAATTTTGAAAATTTGATGAAAAAAGGGAAATAACTCCAAAATGAGTAATGGGATTTACTTCAAAATTGCAGGGTAGGTAGATCTTAATATGCCGCACATTTTTGCAATTTAAAGTTAACCTTTATCTCTTATAGTTTTTGAAATATAAGACGAAAAGCATTAAAATTTTACAAATTTGATGAAAAAAGGGCAATAACTCCAAGATGGGTAATCAGATTTACTTCAAAATTGCAGGGTAGGTAGATCTTGATGTGCTGATCATTTTTACCCCATGTCAGATTTTTGATATTACTAACGGTTTTTGAGATATTACCAAAAACCTGCAATTTTACCATATGTTCTATTTTTAGTAACAGCGGCCATGTTGGTTGGTGCACGGCATCACCGGACACAATTTTGAAACTAGATACCCTAGTAATGATTCAGACCAAGTTTGGTTTCCATTGGTCTAGTACTTTCAGAGGAGAAGATTTTTGAAAAAGTTTACGACGTACGACGGACGACGGACGACGGACGACGACGACGGACGCCAAGTGATGAGAATAGCTCACATGACCCTTTGGGTCAGGTGAGCTAAAAAGTCATGATGCGTGGCAAAGGATTACTATTTTTTGAATGATATGGTATGGCTCATTGTTTTTCTTTATTATTATTATTATTATTATGCAAATAAAAGAAAAATATGTTTAACATGGGAGAAATTTCCATTTAAAATGTATTAGGAGTTGGAGTTTACAAACTTTTTGATGAAATATTCAAAGTGAAAAAGGACGATAACTCCTTCAAAGACAGGTCGAGCAAATTTTCGTAGTGTTATGCAATTCAGCATATGGTAATATTACTTATTACCAAAGTTTTGACAAATTCCAATTTAAAATGTAGGACGAGTTGTGCATACAGACTGTTGTGACAGATGGACAGGGACGAAAACAATATTATTTTCTCTTTGTTCATGTTCCAACTTATCCCATTGTGTATATTTTTCAAAATATCTGCCAGTATACTAACCTTGTAAGGCTTTAAAGCCTTGTAGAGGTACTCTTGAGCTGCCTGTTACAAATTGTAATAACCTAGCCCTCATTTCATCAGAGAAACCATCAACAGCTTTCCAGAACCACCTTACGATGGTCGTATCAGGATTACAGTGTTTTAATCTCGTATGCTGTTTCCAATCATCTATATCTATTTTTCCCAGACCACCAATCATTAGCTACAAGAAAAAAATCACACCAGTGTTAACAAAACATTTATTACAAAAAAATTATTCTAAAAAATCACATTTTCGTGTTTTTTTCATCTTAAAAATATTTTTAGTCAAACCTGTCTATAGTGGTCACCTAGGGGAGATTGACAAAATGACCACTATATACAGGTGACCTTTATATGAAGGGTTTTGATTTTTCGACAAAATATTGCACGTTAGTTGTATATAAACATTTTTCATTAGGCCAAAAAAAAAAAAAATGTGTGTTTACGGTCACCCGACCTACCCTAATTTTTGCTAGCGACCCTATGCATTTTTACACAGAATTCGGATAACCATTTTTGTTGTTTAACCAGCAGCAATGTTTTATTTATTCAACTGCTAGCTTTTTGTCGAAATTGAGAGCAAAGAAGGTAGAAAAACTGCATAATTCGTCATTTTACCGGAATTTTCGAAAATTAAATACCGGAATCGGATTCCGGAACCGGGAACGACTATTTCCGGTTTTGTCGATAATAAAAAAAAAAAAAAAAAAAAAATTTAATCCCGACCGACCGACCCTGGATTTTTTTGACATGTGACAGTAAACACACATATATTTTTTTTTGGCCTTACATCGTAATATTACTCTTGTTTACATTTATTGTTGATGAAATTATCTCAATAAGATATGATTTGAATAAAACATACAAATAAATAAATAATCATATTTAATAAACAAAAGTACAATTTCCAAAATCATCAAGAATCTCACGTTTTCTTTTAAGAATGTTCATTATCTGGGTACGACCAACACCCATCTCCACGCCCACAGCCCGACAACTTTTTCCAACATCACAATGATTTATCGCTTTCACTTTGTTGTCTAATTTCAAAGCTTTCCTATTTACGGATGTTGATGATTTTTACATGATGTACTAGATACAAAATATTTTTGCTGAGTGAATTTCTACTCTCGTCATAATGAATAAAAATCTCCAATAACGCCCGGGGATAAACTGTCCTTTATGTAATTTACTATTCACAAAATTTATGGCGTTTGCAGGGCTCACCACACTTGCAAAAAACAGGGAGACTTGACTTCTCCCTCAGAGAACATGAGGGAGAAGTGAAGGCATGACAGGGAGACTTCCAACAGCTTCATAGAGACATGTTTCTGCAAAAATGTATTGTTTCTTCGCATCATTTAAATACAAATTATTTGAATTGTTTCTTTGTTAATATCCTTCATATTTAACCTTTAATTCATGTTTTGTACTTGTATTATTGTTGTTGATTTTATATTTATTTATTTTAGATTTTATTCGTTTCGCATTGAAATCTATAATATTACATCAAAATTAGAGTTCCCTCCCCTTGTTTCTAATATAATGCTGCCATGTTTAAAATTTGAAAATTTAATGGTTTACCTTTGAAAAAGCTACAAATAACTCAAGTTGTATTAAATAATAAAATAATATAACACAATCCAAACAACACATTTAGTACAGGAAGCGTCTGTGTGATTATTTTTAGATATGGGATTTAATTTTCATCTGGAATTTCGTCAGTGCAAATTTATCGTGATACTTTTTTCTAAACAAGTTTTATTTTCTTTATTGCTTGAATAAAGCCTTTTTCTCTCATTCTTATGTATTTTAGTGATGTATTACAATTGCTTTGTCAATCAACTTTACCTTAAAACGCAGATTATTTGCAAGAAAGGAGCGACTTGCAAAAGGAAACAAGGCAACTACAATTTCGCTTTGGAGTCAAGGGAGGGCGATTTCAGCTGATATAGGGCGAGAACTTCGCCCACTTCGCCTGGTCTGGTGAGCCCTGGTTTGTTTATTTAGTTAATTAAATTAGTCAATATATTTTGTAACACCTCAGGATTTTTGGTACATTTGATAAAAATACGGATCTTCCGAAATCACTTCCGGTATTATTTCTAAAATAAATTTACCGTTATACAAAGGTTTTATGCTGAAAATTACTTATAAATGGTGACCGCTGACCACATTGAACAGGTGATCGCTATATAGAATTAAAATATATAGTAAAATGCACCGGGAGAGCACGAAAGTGACTGTTATGGGCAGGTGACCATTACGACAGGTTTGACTGTATTTGTTTAACAATTATGAATACAAAATGTACAAATTTATTTAAGGATTGATCACAATTTTTGTTTGGTTCATGAAGAAATAACCTCAATCAGGTTGTACACACCATGTAACCCATTACGCAAGGGTGTGTACAACTTGATTGTGGTTATTTCGAATGAACCGAACAAATAATTTCGATCAATCCTTAAAATTAATTCAAACTTTTTTTGTTATGATATTGAAAAATATATTTATTTTTTCAAAATAAGGCAAATAATTAGAAATAAATTAAAATAACCCCAAATGTGCCTCATTTAAAGAAAATCACCTGATGACAACGGCACGCAATGTCTTGAGAACGACGTCTATTTTTCGATTCCGTACATTGACAAATAACCTCAACTTTTTAAACCAATCAAAACACGTATAAAATGACATGTGACTCTAAAATTAATTTATTTAACACTTCAATCAGTATTATGGTCTTTTAGACAATTGGTTAACCTTGTTAATTTGAAAATTGTGACAAGTCCTTTTATTGATGATTTGCAAATTTTCATTCTAAATTTGATACCTCTAACTCTTTTTCATCGAAAGGTCTCAGCATGTGTTGTGGAATGATCTCGTTAAAACCTTTTTGTAGAGCTAAAAACTGTGCTTCAATCCCTCTCATAAACCTCCACTGGACATATAACCTATAAAAGAAGAAAGGACTAAAAACAGTGCTTCAATCCCTCTCATAAACCTCCACTGGACATATAACCTATAAAAGAAGAAAGAACTAAAAACTGTGCTTCAATCCCTCTCATAAACATTCACTGGACATATAACCTATAAAAGAAGAAAGGACTAAAAACAGTTCTTCAATCCCTCTCATAAACCTCCACTGGACATATAACCTATAAAAGAAGAAAGAACTAAAAACAGTGCTTCAATCCCTCTCATAAACCTCCACTGGACATATAACCTATAAAAGAAGAAAGGACTAAAAACAGTTCTTCAATCCCTCTCATAAACCTCCACTGGACATATAACCTATAAAAGAAGAAAGGACTAAAAACAGTTCTTCAATCCCTCTCATAAACATTCACTGGACATATAACCTATAAAAGAAGAAAGAACTAAAAACTGTGCTTCAATCCCTCTCATAAACCTCCACTGGACATATAACCTATAAAAGAAGAAAGGACTAAAAACAGTTCTTCAATCCCTCCCATAAACATTCACTGGACATATAACCTATAAAAGAAGAAAGGACTAAAAACAGTGCTTCAATCCCTCTCATAAACCTCCACTGGACATATAACCTATAAAAGAAGAAAGGACTAAAAACAGTGCTTCAATCCCTCTCATAAACATTCACTGGACATATAACCTATAAAAGAAGAAAGGACTAAAAACTGTGCTTCAATCCCTCTCATAAACCTCCACTGGACATATAACCTATAAAAGAAGAAAGGACTAAAAACTGTGCTTCAATCCCTCTCATAAACCTCCACTGGACATATAACCTATAAAAGAAGAAAGGACTAAAAACCATGCTTCAATCCCTCTCATAAACCTCCACTGGACATATAACCTATAAAAGAAGAAAGGACTAAAAACAGTGCTTCAATCCCTCTCATAAACCTCCACTGGACATATAACCTATAAAAGAAGAAAGAACTAAAAACAGTGCTTCAATCCCTCTCATAAACCTCCACTGGACATATAACCTATAAAAGAAGAAAGGACTAAAAACCATGCTTCAATCCCTCTCATAAACCTCCACTGGACATATAACCTATAAAAGAAGAAAGGACTAAAAACAGTGCTTCAATCCCTCTCATAAACCTCCACTGGACATATAACCTATAAAAGAAGAAAGAACTAAAAACTGTGCTTCAATCCCTCTCATAAACCTCCACTGGACATATAACCTATAAAAGAAGAAAGGACTAAAAACAGTGCTTCAATCCCTCTCATAAACCTCCACTGGACATATAACCTATAAAAGAAGAAAGAACTAAAAACAGTGCTTCAATCCCTCTCATAAACCTCCACTGGACATATAACCTATAAAAGAAGAAAGAACTAAAAACTGTGCTTCAATCCCTCTCATAAACCTCCACTGGACATATAACCTATAAAAGAAGAAAGGACTAAAAACTGTGCTTCAATCCCTCTCATAAACCTCCACTGGACATATAACCTATAAAAGAAGAAAGGACTAAAAACTGTGCTTCAATCCCTCTCATAAACATTCACTGGACATATAACCTATAAAAGAAGAAAGGACTAAAAACTGTGCTTCAATCCCTCTCATAAACCTCCACTGGACATATAACCTATAAAAGAAGAAAGAACTAAAAACTGTGCTTCAATCCCTCTCATAAACCTCCACTGGACATATAACCTATAAAAGAAGAAAGAACTAAAAACTGTGCTTCAATCCCTCTCATAAACCTCCACTGGACATATAACCTATAAAAGAAGAAAGGACTAAAAACCATGCTTCAATCCCTCTTATAAACCTCCACTGGACATATAACCTATAAAAGAAGAAAGGACTAAAAACAGTGCTTCAATCCCTCTCATAAACCTCCACTGGACATATAACCTATAAAAGAAGAAAGGACTAAAAACAGTGCTTCAATCCCTCTCATAAACCTCCACTGGACATATAACCTATAAAAGAAGAAAGGACTAAAAACAGTGCTTCAATCCCTCTCATAAACCTCCACTGGACATATAACCTATAAAAGAAGAAAGGACTAAAAACAGTGCTTCAATCCCTCTCATAAACCTCCACTGGACATATAACCTATAAAAGAAGAAAGAACTAAAAACAGTGCTTCAATCCCTCTCATAAACCTCCACTGGACATATAACCTATAAAAGAAGAAAGAACTAAACACTGTGCTTCAATCCCTCTCATAAACATTCACTGGACATATAACCTATAAAAGAAGAAAGAACTAAAAACTGTGCTTCAATCCCTTTCATAAACATTCACTGGACATATAACCTATAAAAGAAGAAAGAACTAAAAACTGTGCTTCAATCCCTTTCATAAACATTCACTGGACATATAACCTATAAAAGAAGAAAGAACTAAAAACTGTGCTTCAATCCCTCTCATAAACATTCACTGGACATATAACCTATAAAAGAAGAAAGAACTAAAAACTGTGCTTCAATCCCTCTCATAAACATTCACTGGACATATAACCTATAGAAGAAGAAAGAACTAAAAACAGTGCTTCAATCCCTTTCATAAACATTCACTGGACATATAACCTATAAAAGAAGAAAGGACTAAAAACTGTGCTTCAATCCCTTTCATAAACATTCACTGGACATATAACCTATAAAAGAAGAAAGAACTAAAAACTGTGCTTCAATCCCTCTTATAAACCTTCACATGACATGTATCGGTAAGTTAACCTATAATAGATAAAAGAACTAAAAGATGTGTCTCGATTCCTCTCATAAACCTACACTGGATATATAAGTAACTTATAAAAGAAGAAAGAAATAAAAGATTGTAGCGTCTATTGGCAGAAGAAACAAGTACCGCTTAGCTTGCTTTAATATGTGCTTAGGTGTAGCATTGGACAGTCTCTCATATTCATTTACATCCATGTCCTTTCTCACTAATAAATAAGCAAGTATGATCTTTCTTTCACAATATAATAAGAAAAGTTTTTAAACACTGACCTGACATATTCATTTTTGTTTTCCTCCGTCACTTTAATATCATTGCCACCAGGCTTCAGTTCATACTGTGTAACCTGACCAAAGGAACTGTGTTCTACTGAGAATGTGTGGTCCAATACTGCTTCTATATCATTTTGTCTGAAAATCAAATCATTATATAATATTTAAATCATGGTCGAGGCCATTGACTCTCTTTTCTAAAACTAATATTGTAAATATGACAACTTCTGTGTGACGAAGATTAAATATATTATGCATAAACTTCAATAATCTTTACAACAACGCTGCTCACTTGGCTATACGTGAGGGTTGGCATTTTATTTTCCTCGCATGTGGAAAACACTTGCATGCCCGTATCATTTTGCTAGGATTTTGGTCTGAAAAAATAGCTTAACCGTGCCACTTTTTATTGAAGTGTCTGTACCAAGCCAGGGAAGTGAGTGGTCATGTATATGTGTGTTATGAGTATCAATTTTGCCTCTGATCCTACAATATTTAAGGTGGTATCATACACCTCAGGTAAAATTTGATCTGCTCGCTTAATTTTCTTATTTTTTTGGCAGTGTGTTTGAATATATCCACTGTAATAAATATCCAAATTTTAACAAATTCCAACCAACAGACTCAGAGCTATGAATTCACTAGCCACATAGCAGCTTTTCTCTCTGTGATTTTGATCACTGAGATGCTTGAAATCTGCATACAAACATCATTTGATCAAAACGTTCAACTGATTTTAAAGAGTTATCTCTCTGGTATTTTTGTGTGTGTTTTTCATCTTATTTTATATAATCAGAAAGGATGGTCCTATATGGATTATTTATCAATTTTGAAATGAGGTAAATGTTTATCATGTACGGTACTAAAATTTACCATTTTTACAATTTAATACATGTATTTTTTCCTTCCTCAAATAGAAATGCTGATCCTGATGTTTTTTTAAACAAAATTTTATAACACATACTTTCAATATTTGTATTAATAGATAACTTGATCATACTTACAACAACCAGACTAGACTTCTATGAAGCTCGGGATCTACATCTTCTAAATCAGCTAACTGGACAGTTTTAGCCAGGAGATGTTTATAGAAAGGCAGGGTAAACCCTCCGTCTAGGTAATGACCATGAAATATGGCTAAGCCAATAATTCTACCAACAAAATGAAAGTATGACAAGTGTTCCTGAAATAAGAGAAAAACAAGTGAGTAAAGTTGTCAGTGGAGACCAGACCAGCTTTATCCTGTTTGATTTTGAAATATTGGTATATATTTATATAATAACCACTATAGAAAAGCTTTACTTTTTTCCAAGTCTTGGAGGCAATATTTGAAACAGCACAATTTTACAAATTTGGGAATCTTTAAAAAGGTAACATTATTCAAAAGCTATCCTGTTTATGCCCTTTGGTTTATTGCTCCCAAACACTTTTAAATTATTTGGCTTTCCAATATTTTGATATTGAACGTACTTGATGAAGGTTATTTCGTACTTGATGAAGGTTATTTCAGAAACGTGTCGCGCACAGTAAATTTGATATCTACATTTTTATTTCATCGAGATATGTCAAGTCAAAAACATGATATATTTACAAGAATGGCGGTAGTTACCAATTACATACAATATCTTGGTACTTCAATAGTGACCTTACCATAAGGCACAAAGAACTGTTTTGAATCGTTTTTTTTTTTGTGCAAATGAAATTTATTTGAGAAATTCACAATGCAGAGCAATGATTATTCTATTTTAAGAATCTCAAAAACAGTAATAGTTCTGTTACCATCTTATTTATACAAATTTTATTTTAAGACTTGATAATAACAATATACATTCTGTAACAAAAGGATTTATAATTTATGGCTGCAGATGGATTATTGTATATCTTTATTTCTGGTAACCTTTGTTAATACAATGGTATACCAATAACAAATTTAACTACAACAATACATAATATATCAAACTAAAACAATAAGTCTCCCTTTGTTCGAAGGGGAGACATAATAACAGTTATTCAATACTTACTGGATTCACTCCTGAATCAGGGTTTATTTGTAATGTATAGATATCATCTCTGGCATATTGGAAAAGACCGTAATATGGATTCAGCATTTCATGTGAAAGAAGGTACAGCCATTCTCTGAAAACAATAACAAAGTAAAATGTACCAATAATAGAACAAAAATTCCTGTAAAAATTTAATTTTTGTTTGTTATTATCAGGTTTGGGTTTATCAGGGCCATCGGTCATGATCGTATGGTAGTTGGATTTTTAACTACCTATGTAGTCAGTATCTATCATCACTCAGGCGATACAACATTATGTGATAGCTTGCCATTGACTTGCGACAGGTCGGTGGTTTTCTCCGGGTACTTAAATCTCCTCCACCAATAAAACTGACTGCCACGATATAACTGAAATATTGTTGAAAGTGGCATTAAACACCATAAACCTAAACCTGTTATTATCATGCTGTGTGTATAAGCTGAAGTGATTGTTTACAACAAAGGCTTATATTACATATAAAGATATATTAAACAAGTAAACACAATTTTTTTTTTATGGTAAATGAAAACTCATTTTCTAAGGCCATAATCATTGGCCACTTTAGTAGCAAAATTATCCTAGAATACTAAATCATCCCCCCCTTCATTTACCAGTATCTCACAAAGCCATGCCTTAACAGGCCTTTCAATAAGGGGCAGTACCAGGTACTTTTACCCACTTTAAATGTTAATTGGTACCTCATAAGTTCAAAAGGTGTTGCATAAGATATTCATGAAAATTGTTCAAATTTTAAGAAAAATATATATGTAATATATAAGTATATATTAAGAACATAAATAATTCCAACAATCATTCCTTTAAGATTCCTATTGTGTAATAAGATTAAGATGGTAGTCATTATAAGGTGTAAAAATAAACAATTAATTAATTTTTGTGAGAACGTTTATGTCACACGTTACATAATTATATATATATATACAATTATTACCTGTCACGTTTTATGTCACATATCATTATTACATGTCATTCAAACAGTAGTAAATCAAAACAATTAACATCATATGATATCTGTGACCATATTTAACAGCTCTGTTTGTCTTTATGTGTCAACACATGTCAACCACCACCCACATGTCACAAAGTCTTCAAAAGTAACCCAATTAAATAGGCTCCGGAAAGACTGTAGTTGTTCAACACAGATGCAAATGCATCATTTGCTTGACCACATTACTATGTAGCGGTAATATGGAAAGTGGACTGGGTCAATAGATCCACATTTGGAAGGGGACCACCCAAGGATTTTTCTTATTCAAATTACGTTTCACTTTATCCAGTGTTTCTGAATGACAAGATTGTCAAAGATTCCAATCTGAAGGATTGTTGGCCATCTCGAATGAAGGCCAAGGTCATTGGACACAATTTTGGAAGAGAATCACACAAGGAGATAGAAGGAGTATCACAATAGATGATAGATCAAGGAATGGCACAAGTTTTTTTTGGAAGGCTAAAAATGTATATGGGACAAAGATGCACAAGATGAGTTGCTATTTTTTTCTTGTAGACCAACTGTCGTGTTTAGAAAGGAAATTGTCAACTCAAACTTGACTTGTATGTTGTCCATTTAAAGAGACTTTTATATTTCTGATGCAATAATCAGTACTTAAGATAATATACAAAAACAAATAAAAACATCATTATATGCATAATTAAGGGGCAGAACTCTGGAAATAAATTAGTTTGAATAAATTCAAACTTGACCTATATGCTCTCCATTAGAATATAATTATGAAATTTTAGTCAAATAAGTTTTGAGAAACTTCAGTCGGTAAGATAATGCATGGAAATAAAAAAATCCATAATTTTACACATACTTAAGGGCAGTCTTTGTGCTAACTCACTTGCCCGAAGCCCGGGACAAGTAAAACTGGATTCAGACAAGTGAAAATTATGAAAGAATTTGTTTGAGTAAATAGATTTTTTTTTCCAAATTTGGCTTTCGCGCAAGTAGGTGAAAAAAATCAAGGCAAAGACTGCTTAAGGGGCATAATTCCGGAACCATAAATTCTAGATCTACACATAAAATATCATGTTTTAATGGAATTCGTGCCTACTGGTGAAAAGATATAAAATCTCTTTTTTAATACTTAGTACCTCAAGTAAAATAGAAACACCTATTTCACTATGTTCTTATGTGCAAAATGTAAATTTTAACATTTAAAGAAGGATGAAGGTGAATAATATAACACATACCTGGCAACTCCTCCATAATCTAAACCTTCCTCGCCTTTGAATTTTACCATTAACCTTTTTCGTAAGTCCTTGGCTCGTAATTTCATTACTTGCCGATAGGAATCCTGTAAAAAAAACAGAAAAATATTTGTAGCTTAATCTATGTTAAATTTTTGCTGTGCATGTCATAAATGGAATATTAACAACACATTTATGGTCCTCTGTCTGCTGTCACCATAGTTGGTAGATATATAGTTGATCAGAAGAGGGACATTCAGACTATTCTGTAAAATACATTTTGGTGGGTCAGATGTAGGTAGTAAATACTATAGGCAGTGGTATAAGAGCCAGGTGTGGTACACAGCCCACATGTAGCTATAGGGGTATATACTGTAAGCCATAACATAAGGACCAGATATAGGGGTAGGGACCATAAGCTGTGGTGTAAGGACAAATGTAGGTGGTAGGCTATGGCAAAAGATTGCAAGTCCTGTAGGTTATGGCATATCAAGTTCAGTCTTAAATTCACAATCTATATCAATACTACAAGTTTCATTTATAATAATATGGACCATTCCTTAATTAAAGTGAACAAAATGATAGCAGATAAGAATAGATTTCATAGATTTAATGAACATTGTGAACTACCTTTAGTCAGTGCTGGATTTAGATAAAAAGAGGCCCTAGGTTAATCCACTTATGAGGCCCCTCCCAATTCCCCACCTTCACGACTGGAGGAACATGGAAGTGTGTTTAATCAATTTCAATAAAGGCAAAGATGATGAGGGGTGTTTAAAATTCTGCAATATTCTGAAATGGAGAGCAACTGTGTAAGGAAAATTATTGAAGGGTTGTTTAGAAAGTACAGTACGCTATTACAGCATAAGTGTGAAAGTTCAATAACAGTGTTGAAAATATTATACACCTTTACCGGAGGCCCCCTAAATTTTGAGGCCATAGGCTTCAGCCTATCGAGCCTATAGGTAAATCCGGCACTGCCTTTAGTACAATATGTATTTTCTTCTAAAAAAATCTCTTTCCATCAAAACATTTATGTTGGTTAAATGTATTTTCCCCATCAATACAAAACCATCTTTCTACTGCTAGTACATGTATATTTTTTTGCATAAAGCATTATCCAAACTATAAATAATTTTTGATTCTATACTTATTTATTAATTAACTAAATTTTCTCCAGTCATCAGACTGTATACTACTACAATACACTGTCAGGTACATACAACACTTGTAACAATGTCTGACATTTTAAAACAGAATACCAGACATGAGAATCATGTATAAAAACATCTTGAGGAAGTTTAAAATACTTTTCAATACAAAGAGGTATGATTTACGTGTATATAGATAGTGAATACTTGTGACATTTAAAAGTATTGTCATAAAAGATCATAATTTCCCATAAGATAGGTCTTTCAAGACATGTTGCACTGTATTCAAATCATAAATAGACGTTGAGCTTTCTAATTGATAAATTTGGCCCTAGATCACTTATTGTCACAAGTTTCCAATGGTAAATGTAATCTGAATATCTTCATCTTCAAAATGTTACAAAATGGGCAAAAGTCTGAATTGAACCAAAATATACATAAAAGAGGTGTACATTTTTTTTGGCATTACAATAAAAGCAATATAGACATATGCATCAAAAACATTGTCATTTTAGCATTTTAGACAAAAAAATATTAGTGTGAAAAAGTAAGTACGTGTGAATGATAGCATAGTACTACTACAGACAATATTATTATGTCAGGACTGAAACAATGCCAGTATAATGTCATTATGTAGTGAAGAAGTATGAACACGATCTATCACACACAAGTACATGTACATTAAGGTTTTTCCTCTAAATATTGTTCTCTCATTTCTTAACTCTAAAAACTTTAAGGTATCAAATTTAGGCTTGATATCACAAACTATTTAATGATTTGTAGAAATACATAAATATACAGTAGAACTTGTGCAATCCGACACCTGAGTTTTCCGACAAAAACTTATGGTACCAAAGTATTTCTGTTAACTAAAATAAAACCAGAGTATCCTGAAATCCTGCACAATCTGACACATTTCCCTTGTCCCTTGGTCTGACGGATTAAACAGGTTCCACTGTATTAGCATAACAATTCTATGTCAATCATATTCTTACTATTAACTATAATATGTAATCATTAATTAGTAAAACACTTGTTAGATATGGATGTGATTAGAGAATGTTTGTTTGTTTTATTAAACAAGCATTAATTAACGAAAACATTTTTATTACTGTAACTGCTTCATAGCCATGTAAACATCAATTCTGTGTCACTTGTTCATATGTATTTACAATTTCTACAGATTTATAATTGTTAAAACTAAAAATATGTAGTTTTACAACATTTTATGAGCAATTAAGGAAGAGAGATTTCTGAAAAGTTTTTCACAATACCACCTTAACGAAACATCCATTATTGTACAGTGTACTTGCTTGTATATAGTATGCATTGATGTGTTAAAAAAAGAGATTTAATTGAAAAAAATAACAATTGGTGATGCCGGTGCCTTTACTTCTATGTAAAAGCAACATATATGTCTCATCCTCTATGAATTTGTCATTGGCGAGATGAAAAGTATTTACTGGTATATTAATGGAGAATGTGCTGTTCATCAGCATTTTTTTAAGCATGATATATTCGTCTACATCAAATTATTTATTGTCACCACATATAGACAGACATATATACAATATACGTACATTGTCGGTAAATATAAAATTTATTTGCACGAGCTTTAGAAACAGGCAGAATAGCGAGCCTTTGGCGAGCTTTTCAGACCTGTTTCGCAGCGAGTACAAATGAATTTTATATTTAACGACAATGTACGTATATTGTGTTTATCCTGCAATGTCAAAAAAGTCGGAAAACTTGTCAGATTTAAACAAAAGGGATAGAAACAAGCGTCATTCCTCGCCTTTCATAAATGTTGTCAAGGGTGTCTTCTTCGTGGTCTGCGTTACATTAGTACCAGTTTCATACTTGTCTGTGCCCTCCGCTGTACATAGCTACAGGGTACCAGGAAAGTTTATTCGCAGGCTGAAAAGTTTATTCGTCTAGTACGAATAAAGAAAGAATTTATTCGTATGGCATATTTGTACAGCAAATGTACTGATTGCAGGATAAAATAATTTACTAGTTTTTAATTGTTAGTTTATTACTCCATCCTCTCCAAGAAGAATCAAATAAATGTCCTGCAAATTAATGCATCTGTTCCCTCTTTCTTAATATTTATATTCATGGTATTATGTAATTATGACAAGTGGATTACATAACATGCTGATAAACGATGTCATATGTTGACAATTAAAAGAACATGGTAATACTTGTTGTTCTATCAAAACATGATGTACTGTATAAACATATAGACCTATAATACATATCTTACTGCATGTCTCTTATACATGATTGCATGCTTTTAAGCATGTTTATCTTAATGGCTAAAACATTCAACACTGTCATCAATAAAATATATTTATACTTCTGTGCAAGATTCTGATTCTTAAATATCTTTCATGTCAAATGTTGTTAGTCAAACCTTATCCTATATATTAAGGGGGGAATATGACTGGTGTATCAAGTCTCAATTTTGGAGAGAGGCAATATACACCAAAAGTCTCAATTTTGGAAGGAGGCAATATACACCAAAAGTCTCAGTTTTGGAGGGAGACAATATACATCAAGTCTCAAATTTGGGGGAGGCAATAAATTACATCAAAAGTCTCAATTTTGGGGGGAGACAATATACATCAAGTCTCAAATTTGGGGGAGGCAATAAATTACATAAAAAGTCTCAATTTTGGGGGGAGACAATATACATCAAGTCTCAATTTTGGGGGAGGCAATTAATTACATCAAAAGTCTCAATTTTGGAGGGAGGCAATAAATTACATCAAAAGTCTCAAATTTGGGGGGAGGCAATACATTAACATCAAAAGTCTCAATTTTGGGGGAGGCAATATACATCAAAAGTCTCAAATTTGAGGTAAGTATACTTTTTGATATACTTTGATGGAATTGAAAAAAGAGAATCAGTACATTAAATTGTCTTGATATTTTTTCTATAAAACACTTTGCATAAGAGTGTTTGTCAAGCTAATAAGTGATGTCATAATAAATAATGATTTGTTGGTGGGTAATAAAACAATTACAGGTTTGGGCCATACATTTTTAAATTTCAAAAACTTTTTGATTTCTAAATCAATTTCCAGGATGTATATTAGTGTTCAATAAAATTTAAAAGATTCAAATGTTCATGTCAATTTACATTTGAAAAATTTTGAAATATTAATTTTATATAAAGATTTGACAAAAACCATTCATGCTTGTACAAAAAAAAAGACTGCTTTAATAAATAATATATAAAATTTTACAAATTTAACAAAATATTTTAATATTTTTCAGTTTATAAAGAATTATTTTTTTTATTTTGTGAGATATACATATAGAAATTGTAGCAAGTTAAAGTTGACTCCCCATAAGAGATCAATAGAGATATAGAAATTGCTTAAACAAGTTACATTTTACTCCCCATAAGAGATCTATTGGAAAATTGGTATTTTTGTCAACCAAAACATGTTAGATCATGTGACCCTATGACACCACAGTTACAGCAGTGGGGAAAAAAAGCCTTTTCTATGTTTGAATAAAATTTGAAATAATTCTATTATAGTAAATAGTTAGTTGTGAGCTAATTCAAAAGAATAGGGAAAAGCTAACATTCCTATTCAACGGTCATTTAATACAATTAGCTGTCTTAGTTAAATATATTATATAAAACATATGTACACATGTGTTTCTAACAATACTAACAATTACATATGTTTCAATGATTTCAAAAATATAAAGTAACTAATTGTATAATAATTGTCTCTTTCCCCAAAGATGACAATAGGTATACAGGCCTTTCAATAAGGGTCGGTACCAGGTACATTTACTGACTTAAATTGGTAATTGGTACCTCCTAATTTCAAAGAGTGTTGTATTGAATAAGATATTCAAGAAAAATGTTAAAATTTGAAGAAAAAGTACTGCCTCAGTCATCAACTTTAGCAGTGGTCCGGTGGCCCACGACCAGTGAAAATTGATTCGGATCAGTGACTTTTGCCAAATTTTTCTAATAGAATCTATATAAATATTCTAATTTTGAAATTTTCGGGCCAGTAAATTCGAAAGTCTAATTTCGAAGACTGCTGCCTGTAAAAAGTGAAGTACTGGTACAATTGAAAAATATTGAAAGCCCTTAGTATATAATAATCAATTTTGAAAGCATTATGTATTTATACATTAATGCTTCATAATGGAGAAAACACATGTTAATTCACACATCACAGCCATATCTCAGTAATTGGAAGTGTCTGACTATCAGACAACAAGTAAACAATAGACAGGCTACATGTATCAATGTTATCATAATCAGTTGATAGTAAGGTGAGAACAGAATAACATTTTCTATCACTTAATGACAGAACAATAATTATGTTGGCAAGATATGATTATAATCTAATGATTATGAAGTCTCCAAAACCAGCCACTAACAACAGGTTAAATGAACACTTTGCATTGTGACAAATTCAGAGCAAGAAAATATATAGGGCAGACTGATATATAGATTTGAATGCTTTCCTGTGTAAGATGCAATGAGAAAGATATCATCTATTTTATTGTCAAATAATTACACAAATATTGAAGCTCTGATGACTTTCAATTATTCACACTTACTTGACAAGATGATACCCCCGCTCTTCGGCAAACAGGAAATAGGAATCTGACGGGTCAAAAAACGCTTCCCACGATATGAAGCTTGTGACCAAATATCAGATTTCTGCCATCAATAGTTGCTGAGAAAAATGCGACGAAAAATGAGCATATATGTTCAATGTGTATAAAAATCAACAAAGTCGGCAAACAGGAAGTAGGAATCTGATGGATCCAAAAATGCTTCCCACGATATGGGGTACCTATATGAAGCTTGTGACCAAATATCAGATCTCTGCCATCAATAGTTGCTGAGAAAAATGTGACGAAAAATGTGCATATATGTTTAATGTGTATAAAAACCAACTAAGTCGGCAAACAGGAAGCAGGAATCTGACGGGTCCAAAATCGCTTCCCACAATATGGCATACCTATATGAAGCTTGTGACCAAATATCAGATTCCTGTCATCAATAGTTGCTTAGAAAAATGCGACGAAAAATGTGCATATACAAATGTATGTTAAATGTGTATAAAAATCAACAAAATCGACAAACAGGAAGTAGGAATCTGATGGGTCCAAAAACGCTTCCCACAATATGGGGTACCTATATGAAGCTTGTGACAAAATATCAGATATCTTGCATCAATAGTTGCTGAGAAAAATGCAACGAAAAATGAGCATATATGTTCAATGTGTATAAAAACCAACTAAGTCAGCAAACAGGAAGTAGGAATCTGACGGGTCCAAAATCGCTACCCACAATATGGTATACCTATATGAAGCTTGTGACAAAAAAATCAGATTTCTGCCATCAACAGTTACTGAGAAAAATGCGACGAAAAATATCTTGGACGGACGGAAGGACAGAGGTAAAACAGTATACCCCCCTCCCCCTTCGGGGAGCGGGGGTATAATTACTCTACTGGAGGTAAATTTGTAAAAGTTCATGAAAACTGTACTGCTAGAAATTATTCAATGTCGGGACATCATAATCTACCCACATATGAAATGTCATTGAACTCGGACAATGTTGAATTTGTGCGGTATTGTGACAGCCATTTTGAAAATGGTGACCGCTAGAAATTTTTCAATGTCGGGAATCTATTCGGGACATCATAATCTACCCACATATGAAATGTTGTTGAAATCGGACAATGTTGAATTTGTGCGGTATTGTGGTGGCCATTTTGAAAATGGTGACCGCTAGAAATTTTTCAATGTCGGGACATCATAATATACCCATATATGAAATGTCGTTGAAATCGGACAATGTTGAATTTGTGCGGTATTGTGGCAGCCATTTTGAAAATGACGACTGGTAGAAATTTTTCAATGTTGGGAATCAATTCGGGACATCATTATCTACCCACAAATCAAATTTTGATGATATCGGACAATGTTGAATTTTTGTGGCCATTTTGAAAATGGCGACCACTAGAAATTGTTCAATGTCGGGAATAAATTCAGGACATCATAATCTACCCACATATGAAATGTCGTTGAAATTGGACAATGTTGAATTTGTGCGGTATCGTGGCAGCCATTTTGAAAATGGTGACCGCTAGAAATTTTTCAATGTCGGGAATCTATTCAGGACATCATAATCTACCCACATATGAAATGTCGTTGAAATCGGACCATGTTGAATTTGTGTGGTATTGTGGTGGCCATTTTGAAAATGGCGACCGCTAGAAATTTTCTAATGTCTGGAATAAATTCGGGACGTCATTATCTACCCACATATCAAATTTTGATGATATCGGACAATGTTGAATTTTTGCGGCCATTTTGAAAATGGCGACCGCTAGAAATTTTTCAATGTCAGGAATAAATTCAGGACATCATAATCTACCCACTTATGAAATGTCGTTGAAATCGGACAATGTTGAATTTGTGCGTTATTGTGGTGGCCATTTTGAAAATGATGACCGCTAGAAATTTTTCAATGTCGGGAATCTATTCGGGACATCATAATCTACCCACATATGAAATGTCGTTGAAATCGGACAATGTTGAATTTGTGCGGTATTGTGGCAACCATTTTGAAAATGGCGACCGCTAGAAATTTTCCAATGTCGGGACGTCATTATCTACCCACATATCAAATTTTGATGATATCGGACAATGTTGAATTTTTACCGCCATTTTTTATGCCGTGTTTTGGCAGCCATTTTGAAAATGGCTGACATCGCGAAATTTTTGAAAACACAGAATTGCTCCTCTAATGGTGACCTATCACTATGTCAAATTTTATGTCTCTATCATTATTCATTTAGAAGTTATCAACATTAATGTACAAAATTTCAACTTTCCCATAGGATTCTATAGTAACCCCTCCCCCTTTTGAACCCCTCAAAATATGACTTTGACCCCCTTTACCACAAAGCTGAAAACTTTAGGACCAACTAGAAACATATATCTATAACTCCACCAAGTTTCATGGTCCACGGAAAGAAAGAAAGAAAGAGAATAATAATAATAATAATAATAAGAAACGGAGCAAAAACAATAAGTCTCCAAACGTTGTTTGGGAGACTTAATTAAGCTTTATATGATGTCATAGGGTCACATGACCTTATAATTACCTGTTTCTATGATTTTTTGATTTGATTGTAGAACTCTTTTGACAGTATGGTATTCTTTGTGTTTCATCTTATTACACAAGGGAAAAATTGGTACATACAAGTAAACTTTACATTAGATTGTTAACTCTTTTTACATGTTTCAGATGGTTGGTTGGTTTATGGTCTTTAGCACCACTTTCAACAATATTTCAGTTATATTGTGGTGGCAAGTTTTAATGGTGGAGGAAACCAGTGTACCCGTAAAAAACCACTGACTTGCAGCAAGTCACTTACAGACTTTATCACATAATGTTGTATCGAGTACACCTCGCCATCAACGGGGTTTGAACTGTAGTGGTGATAGGCACTGGTTGCATAGGTAGTCAATAAACCCAACTACAATATGATCACGACCATGATGGTCCCCTACATGTTTAAGATGCATAAGTGGAAATTATAATAAATTTAAAAAAAATTAAATAATTTAAAAAAAAAAAATTGTAGCATCTTGAAATAATAATTACTATACAAATAACACTTCCTGTAAAAATCAGACATTTAATATACAATAATTTAATCTTTATTTATTCATGAAAAAAAGGTGTATTTCTTTCTGCATTGTTCTTACCTCAAATATTTCATCTCTAGAAACTTCCATTCTACAATGTCCTCCCTGAGGTTGCAAGTTTTGTAACTCTTGTCGTAATATTTTCATTTTTTGGACTAGATCCCGTTTATATTTAGGCACCGGTGATTCATTTTCTTTGTCTTTCAACCTATTTGAATTACTGAAATAGAAATTGAAGAATCAGTATTTCATACAAGATGTACTTCATTCCATGCTTTAACACAAAAATATTAATACAATGCTTGTAATTACTTTATTGTATCTTAACTTATTTTTAATTTTCCAAAAAGTTCATGTATTATTAAACCATTTTTTTGGTACATTTTTAATATTGCTCAGGACAATATGTATAGGTTAAGAAAGATCTGGAAAATGTGAATGTGTCTGCTTGTCATCAAAGGTTGAGTTTTTTTGACAGTAGAGCTGTGAATTTAAACCGTTTGTAAACTTGTGGAATTTCTGACTCCATCTGAGGTCGGGCACTCGAGTTAATATGAACTCAATTTGTGAAAGCTTTACATGTAAATATTTATTTTAAACTATGAAGATTATCCTGCCGATTCTGATTAATATATCCATGTAGTCAAACCTGCATATGCAATCACCTCTATTAAACAGTCACCTGTATTAAAAAATCATTTTTTGTTGTCCTCTCATAGAAAATTTCAGATGAATTTAACTTCTTTTAATAAGTCACCTGTATTAAAAGACCACTCTTTCTGTGTCCCAAAGGTGACCTATTAATACAGGTTTGACTGTATGTGCTTTTTCATTTGTTAAGGCTTCCTTTGCAGAAATTTTGACAAATTGGAAACCATACATGATATACAACACATGTACTATAACACAAATCTGTCATAACAGGTACACTTACGGTGGTCCTCTGTGCTGTAGTAACCGAATGTTGGCAGACAACCTTGGATCTGTAAACTGTGTGGTCCGACTATTATGGTCTACGAAATAAACTCTTCCATTACCTGTATGGCGTACTTCCCAACCGGTTGGCAATATGCCAAGGTCTTCTTCTCGAATGTCATCATTAGACAAATCTCTATAAAACATAAAATATATTTAAATATCAAACTAGTCAGAGAAATCCATGCTCTTTAAAAAAAATGGAAGAATATGTACATACGACACGGATGTCCTCACTTGCAACTAAAGCAAACAAGAATTTTTCGGCTAACCAAAGGGCATAACTCCAAAACAGAAAAAGTAGAAAAGTCAGAAATCAAACAATGGTCCCTGGTTGTTGAGCATAAATTTCAATGATTTGCTCGATGGTAACTAAAGTTACTGAGTAGAAACCAAATGCGGGAGGTGGGTAAAACTTAAAGCCCCCAACGACTAGCGACAGAGGCATAAAAAAATATAGCTAATATACTTTCTTGCAAATGTCATTCATTGAATGTTAAAAGTACACTTCTAAGTAAAACTGTCCTTATCATATTCGTGCATGTCTACTATCAATCTTGCCAACTGTTGACTGATATCGTCTCTTGTTTTTTTGCTTTTTTTTTGCCTAGGTAGCATTGCCAAATGACATCTCATCCAAACTTCACACAATATATATACAATATACATTCAAGCTAAATAGCATTCATCAATGAGGAAGACAGGCGTAAGTGCGATTACCAGACGCCTGTCTCTATCACTATAGTACATTTACACTACAGATCTTCAACTATAAATAGAGACATTTCAGTGACTGGCAGGTCCTTGCAGAGAGGATTAAGGTTATGGTGCTTAACGCCACTTTCAACAATATTTCAGTTATATCGTGGCGGTCAGTTTTATTGGTTGAAGAAATTGGAGTACCCGGAGAAAACCGTTGACTTAAGCAGGATTTGAACTCGCAACTTTAGTGGTGATAGGCACCGATTGCATAGGTAGTTGTAAATCCAACTACCATACGCTTACAACCACGACGACCCCTCCTTGCAGAGACAAATTAGCAAAAATGTAATAGACACCTTCTGTCTTTATGATTAAATTTTTTTTTTTAAATCATGAAAGTATCTACTACATATTTTAATGGGTGGGGTAGGTGGGTGGGGGGTTGAGAACATCAAAACTACATGTGCATAATTGGAAAATTGTCTCAAAATACATTTTGTACTTTATTATATTTCATAGATATTACTTGAAATTTATTACTTAAATAACTGTATGGACAGATGTTTAAAAAAAGGTAAAACAAATATAAACAGTAAGATTTTATTATAATGTCTACTAACCTTGGCACTCTGGGGTCATGCCATGTACTGACACCTGTCCGGGTGTGTAAGAAGTACACCTGACCTTGTTGGGTAGTTCGTTGTTCTGAAAATAAAGGAAAAAGTGCCGTGTATTTTATGGCTTAAGAGCTGATAAGCTATTAGTCTTAGATGATCATATTGTAGTCAGTTTTATTGGTGGAGAAAACCAGAATGTCTAGGAAAAACAGAAGAGCTTCCAAGAGTCACTGACAAACTTCCACAAACAAGTTTGTATTGAGACAATTTGTGACAAACCCTAGAACTGATAGGTACTGATTCAATAGGTAGATGTAAATCTAACTACATGTATTCTTTAAGATTATGACAACAGGGTCTTATTTAAATTACACTGCCACTGCTTCTAATTATCAAAAGTTGAGCAAGACAATTTTATCTTATCGTTTTAACTTTTCAAATGTAAAATGTGGCCCGGGTGGCTCAATGAGCTAGGTCGTTGGATCTAACAGCTCATACAAGCCTATCCCCAATATGGCATGGGTTTGTGCCCAGCTTTGCAAATGACAAAAAAGTGTGCACTCGACTCGCAGCCGCAAGTGATAAAGTTTACCAGTTGCTTGCCCAGGGTTGGTGGTTCTCTCAGGGTACTCCGGCTTCCTCCACCACTAAAACTTGCCGCCATGATATAGCTGATATATTGCTGAAAGTGGAGTTAAAACACCAAAAATATCAAATGTAAATGGCAAACATATATCAATTCCTTTGGGTAATTTATTATAAACAACTCCATAACACTTCTCCTTTGAGGAACAAATATGCTATACTGATTATTCCATTAGTAATAAATATTGTAATATTTTTTCCGTTATTATGTAATATTTATTATGGTGGAAATTCACATTACATCACATAATAAATCTGTCAAAAGTCTTTTAATATGACATATATACAAATTAATATTATGTAAAAAAGAGGAATTAATTAACAATTTACTAATTCTCTCTGATTGATAATTAGAATACACAATTGTTATGTAACAGGGTACTCGAGATGAGATGATGTTGTAGTGTGTAAAACAACAATAACATACACATCTTACATTTTCAATTAACAGCTTTCAAGTATTATTGCTACAAATTTTCTGGTGTCTTTCAACCTATGCCAACATTTTGCAATATCATAATATATTCAAGTAATGCCAACAAACTTATTACAATAGTTGTTCATTATACAATTGATGACTTTCGATGAGGTGAATACAAGGGTTGATCAATCCTTGTATTCACAGAAATTGAAAGTCATTAACTGTTTTAATATATGACATTAAATCAAATTTGAATCAACACCAAACAGCACCGACTTTGTTCCCCAGACACCCCTATCTGCCCAACGTCTGCCATTATTAATTTAATTGTGTACCGAAAGTAATTAGTAAGAACACATCTGATTAGTTGATGACAAAACTTAACCCGATGATGATTGGCTACTACTTTTAAGATAATTGGGAAACACCATTTCTATTTTAAGGTGTCTGGAGGAGGGTTGGAATGTTATGTTCAACTCTCGTGACTTTTTGCGTGTTGAATATAACGTTTTATCAAAGAACGTTACTAAAGACGTCAGCCAATCAGAAAAGACATTATCTAAAGTCATATAATAAATAACAATTAATCATGATTACATGTTAGCTAATACATGTTGATTTCGGACATAAGATTGTTTTTATTGAACAAATAAACATATCAAACAAATCGTAAAATAATTGTTATTTTGTATTTGTTTTTATCATCAAGGAAAAATGATGTTACGTTTTATTTTATATCAGAGGAATATATTGTACCGGTACTAGTTTTTTTTTATAGCTAAGCTCAAAATAACACAAAGATATCTATCATCTATTGCTTCAAAAGAAAAAGAAAAAAATCAACCAAATATTGCAATATCTAATATCAATTATTTACCATAACCACGCAACAATTCATATTCTGATTCACAGGCAATATTTGACCATGTCATATTTAGAATATCTGAAACCACACCCCCCTCAACACTCTCCTTATTTTTAAAAACAATCTTACCATATTTATCAGGTAGTGCCACAGCATTATGTAGCCGAGACCTATTGAATATCATCACCCCCTTCCCCCTCAACACTCTCCCTATTTTTTTATGCCAATCTTACCATATCCATCAGGTAGTGCCACAGCATTATGTAGCTGGGACCTATTGAGGTAATTTCTGTGTCTTGTGGACCTTCGTCGTGGCAGCGGTGGTTCTTCATTATTATTACTAGTATTGTTATTATTATTATTAGAAGATCTGTTAGAACTTGATTGGCTAGGCTGTGTTGTATTTACTGTTATACTGTTCCTATTAGTAATGCATTCTGAAGCCGGTCTGAAATAATAAACAAAATATATGTAATTAAAAAACTGTTCTTAATAGTAATGCATTCTGAGGCCGGTTTGAAATAATTGATAAAATATATGTAACTAACAAACTGCACTATCTTATTGACAAAACTTTCTACTTCTAAAAATAATTCAAAATACTTATGTTTATCATATGCTCATAATAAAAGACTCTGGAATATCCTACATACCACGTTAATATGAGCATAAGAAAACTAGTGTGCACACTAATTTATTTAATTGTTTTCTTATATGGTCATTCGTTGGCGGCCATCTTCAGATCAACAACAACAAAAAGAAATTTGTACATTGTGTAAAGCACCATCCAGTTTTATAGGTGGAGGAAATTTTAGTTCCTGGAGAAAATCACCTAACTGTCATGAGAGGAAATCAATCTCCTATAATATTGTGAAAGTTTATATGGAGTAGAATAGTTTGAACACAAAAGCAAATTATTCATCAACAGTACCATACGGTATGGTACTGTTGATGAACAATTTGCTATTGTATCATGATGATACCATTATATAATCTCAAATTTCTGAGGTACTAAACTTTAGTTAAGATTCACAGAGATTTTTTTCACTCAATCATGCAAGATCAAGTACCTAAACAGAGAGGGGGGTGTCATCATGGCCGTGATCGTATGGCAGTTGGATTTTTAACTACCTATGCAATCAGTGCCTATCACCACTGAAGTTGTGTGTTGGAATCCTGCTCAGGTGAGGTGTGCTCGATACAACATTATGTGAAAAAAAAATTGTCAGTGACTTGTGACAGGCTGGTGGTTTTCTCTGGGTACTCTGGCTTCCTCCACCAATAAAACTGACCACCACGATATTTATAACTGAAATATTGTTGAAATGGTGTTAAACACCATAACCCTAACCCCAAACAGAGATGAACAACAAGTAGGCAGATATTTTTATCTTTTTATAAAGATTTAAGTAGGCAGATATTTTTATTTGTGTCTTTTTATAAAGATTTGTAAGAATAATCAATTCTCATTTTTGAGACAGACCAGTTCCTATTTTTAGCGATGTGAGATTTTCTTATCTTGCACTAGTGCAAGACAAAAAAATCATGTGCATTTTACTGCCAAATGCATGCTGTACAGTTTATGTCAAGCCTCGTCAGCGAACGATTGAAATATTACCCTCGGGTGTCAGAGATTTCCCCGTCTTGCACTTTTGCTGGTGTTAATTTCTTCCTAATACCATTACGCATGATTGAAAATAGAGTGCCTATTATTTCTATATTTGAAAACAAAGTATATATATCATTGCTACTAATTATCCTTCAAAGTATTTTTTGTTTCTGTATTGGTCCTTCAAAAAATATCCTCTTCTTAAATTGTATAATAAACTTTAGTTCAAAAGGTGTAAAAGATATCAGAAATTGATAGCATAAATTACAAAGAATGATTTCAATGACTTTGTTTAGTCAAGTGAATTGAATTGTGCATGTCTACCTCCCTTTTTCACAACTTTTCTATCATCTAAGTAGGATTAAATTTCAGTAAAAGTGTAAAACAAATGACTTATGTGTTTTATATCCACCTCCCAAATATTGCAAACTTAAAACACAGTAATCAAACAGACTTTCTTTGTTTTTACAAATCGGTAATTTAAAAAAACACCTGTCACTTGTAAGTTGTAGGTACATACATTTAAGTAACTTGCATATTTTCCCCTTTAAAGGATAATAATACTTTTTGTTTAATGGAACAAAATCATCTCCTGGGGGTCTATTTTTAAAGAAATCTTGATGAACTTAAAACAGCCCAACTCCTATAAAGACATCATGAATAAAAACATCTTTCATGTCCCATAACCCCTTACGTCAAGAAATCAACAGTAGGAGGTCAATTTCTAACGAAAATGGAGGCAGTAAAGTCCATGTCCTTTCTTTTTATACGTCACATAAAAACAATATGATTTCAGCATTATATTAATTATTTTGTAAAAGTTAATTTGGGTGTTTCCTTTAAAAAATGCCAACAAAAAAGTTACAAAAAATATAAATTTAAATTAAAATATAATGGAAATTTGATCATGATGGTTAAAATAATTTTTGGTCTTTTTTTCTAAATTAATTATGAAATTTGACAATGGCCAAAATTACAACCTAGAAGGTATTAGCATACATCTGTTTCTAGTTTATCTCTGTGTTATGTGTGCTTCTCTTGAACTATTCCTTGTATTTTGGATGTTCAGTGTATATAGCCAATAACATACTGTTTTATAAACAATATGTATGAACGATCCCTACCCCTCCCCCATCTAAATTATAATCCGAAAAAAAAAAGGTATGACTGTTAATTTATATTATAGTATAGTAGCTTGGTTTGGTTTATGGTGTTTAACGCCACTTTTTAACAATACTTCAGTTATATCGTGGCGATCAGATTTATTGGTGGAGGAAACCGGAGTACTCGGAGATAACCACTGATCTGACACAAGTCACTGACAAACTTTATCACATAAAGTTGTATCAAGTACACCTCCCCATGAACGGTTTTGAACTCATAACGTTAGTGGCGATAGGCACTGAATGCACAGGTAGTTGTAAATCTAACTACCATACAATCACGACCATGACGGCCCCTACATGTACTATAGCCTAGTTATTTTAACATTCAAATACATGTACATGTAACCTGATACTAAAGTCCTATCTATGGTGTGTGGTACAGACTGTTTTTTTTAAAGTATATAAAAACATATTTATATCTGTCTATTTATCATCTACATCAAATAGTCTACAAATTTGTTTCATTTAAATTCACATAAACTTTGCATGAAAACAATCAATTATGACTGTTTCATGTTTAATGTTTTAATACATACTATTAACAAGTTTTAACCACTTAACAATTTTAACATACAAATTTAGTGGTAATTTCTACTTTATCTATGTAAAAAGTCCTGACCTACACTTATATTTGTACAAGTACATTTAAATGACAATACATTTTCTTCACAAACTTTTTTTAACTCTAAAATATCAATTTAAGAACAAGAAAATATTTTTTTTCTAAATTATTCTTGTTCCCATGATTTTTTCATAACCAAAATAGGCATTTATGAGGTGCATACTGATTTCTATAAAGTAACTGTTTATTTATATTGTCTTTCAACATTTAATTTATTTTATTCTATCAAAAGAACAAATTGTTGTTTCCTTAAATTCAATTTTTGGTTGAACCGAATTGACCCTTTGTGTATAGTGTGTAAATAATAATACCAATACACAATTTTATTTGTTTTTTTACCTTGTAGGACGTTCCCACTGCGTGGACCGTGTTATGTGGTTAACATAGTGTACACGTCCGCTTGCCGTTCTTCTCTCCTCCCATCTGTAAAACATAAACATGTATTTGTTGTTATAAGCAGCCAGAAAAAACAAATTTGTAAAAACATATTAATGATATAATTGAATAATCTTGTTTTTCTTACAGAAAAGTCAAGACATTTTAGCTGACATTATTGATTAAGTCTCTGTCCTTTTACATTCATATGAGGAAAAACTTTCAAATTATGCAGGTACTGGCAAAATAAAGCACAACACCTGGAACACACCGATACAATAACATGCTATATAATTAGTATAATTAGTATCAGTATAATACAACATGTATGTAAAAAATGTAGTCGAAATAAAAATTTAATTTCAAGACATCTTGTATAATATTACAAGTAAATTAGAAAATCTACTTTTTTGGCCATCATTCACATTCTCATGCGAAACCAAACCACAACTCTTATAACAGTCTTTTTATTGTTGACTGTAAAAAAAAAACTGATAACAGCTACAGTTACGCAGCTACTTCCCTATATAAATGTTATAATATATACATTTAACATTACTTTTATGTGTAGGTAATTATCCACCTCATGAAGGCTCTGAACAGGGTTGAGTGATGGGTGCCTTTGCACATCCCTTGATAACCATTAAGCACTATTAAAGTCAGCTTTTATTTCAAACATTGACATCTGTTGTTAGTTAACTCCAAACCCTTCAACTAAATATTCACACACCCCCTTCCAAAAAATCTAGGTAGAGGCATGTCATGTTTATTTTTATATGAATAAAGAGGGCTTGCCCGACCTAATTCATAACCGTGAGTTGGATCACCATTTTAATTGTTCAGGTCAACTGTCAGGAATCATAATAAGATGAGGGTGTACTGTTAGTGGCCATCTGTGACCTTATAGATTAACAACACATGCAATATGACCTTCCTTGCTATCTGACAAAAATTTAGCTACATGTACATTGGGAAATATGGGGAAATGAAGTCAGTCAATCACTCGCAACGTCATCTGTCACTCTTCTGACGTCTGTTTCTAATTGGATACAGGGCAAAATACAACCTCATTAATATATCTACTATACAGGGTTTCAGATTGTGGCAATTTTTAGGTCATTGACCGAAAGATTTTAGAAATGGCCTAAATTTTTAAAACTTGTAGGACATTTTTTTTGTTACATTATTAAGGCATGACTGATAGGAAATGCTGGTTTTAGGACAATTGTCCTGAACATGTCTGAGGATAGCAGAAACCCTGCTATAGAATAATTAATTTAAACTAGAGGCTCACCTGATCATGTATCATCACTGACCTGGTTATTCATACACATTTTGAGTTCAATTAAGTCTATATTTTTAGAAAAAAATATTTTATTTATTATCAGATAAGGTCATATGTCTAACCTTGATTCCTCTTTTAACCCTACAGATAAACTTGCTTTAGTGACCCCCTCTATTATGCAATAAATTGTATTATATGACCATAATTTTAATTTCCTTTCACAGTGCATTTTATACCAATTAAACCTGTATTAAGCAACCATCTGTTTTCAGTAACCATATTTCACTATTCCCTTGGAAGGGTAAATGAATAATGGTTTGACTGTACTTGGCTTATATTTACAGCCTTTTGAGTTTGGCACTTTCAAATATTTCTTATGTTTTGACTTTCTAATACAGTAGCCCCCCCCCCCCCCCCTAGCTATTATAAGCCCCCTCCCACCAAAGGCCACCTCTCTTATCAGTCCAAATTTCAGATGCAAAAAGATAGTAAAACACAAAAAATGTACTATTAAATTATCCTCCTCATGAGAGGCCACCCCTCTTATAAGACCCTTTTTTCATTGCAGAAGGGGGGCCTTATAGGAGAGGGACTACTGTATTATACAATGTTAGCTTTAGCACTACTGATTAGACAAGTACATTTTATGCATATTAGCTTCATTGGTACCTGAAAATTACATTTATTCAGGTCTTTCAATAAAGGGCAGTACCAGGTACTTTTATCTGCCTAAAATGGTCTTTGGTACCTCCTGATTTTGAAGTGTGTTGTGTAAGATATTCAAGAAAATTGTTCAAATTTTAATAAAAAGTACCACCTGTAAATAGTTAAGTACTGATAGACATGAGAAAAATATTGAAAGCCCTGTTTATTACTGTGTGTTATAAAGTTATAAAAACTATATATAGCATTCTTATAGCTTAAATTTATGGAGGTTCATTTTTCTCTCCAAAAGTGGATCATATCTTATCTATATAATCTGGAACTCCAAGTGTATTTTTGATATGAAAATAACAATCAATTTTATTTGCATAGATTTCAAACCCTGATAACAACGATTTGACATTTAGTTTTAAGTGCTTATATAATTAACTGCATTTTTATGAAGATCTCATTTTAAGTGTGAAGATTGCATCTCTCCTAGTACAGTACAAAATACTTTTAGATAATAAAACAATTGTAAATTGCTGCACAAGCAACATATTTTTAAATCGTTAAAGTGACGGGAAAATGCATCTTGAACTTTTTACATGACCAATTTTCTCTCAAGTTTGTTTGAGTGGGAGTAACCTTAAGAGACTGTCATTATTCAAGTGAATAATTTTCTGCTTTTTTTGGCACAAAAGTGTATGATGTTAAGTTAAATAGGTGAGACATCTGCCAAAATAAAGAGTATATTACGCAAATCGAAATGATACACCATTATAAACTAAAGTGGCTATGAATAAATTTTTTTGTGGTTTATAAAAACCAGGCTCATATTTTTACGGTTAAAGAATAATAGCAGCTGCAATGCCTATGAGATTGTTTTGTAAAAATCGGTAAATATTTGACAAATTTGACAAGACAATTAAAATGCAAATTTATCACTGCAATAATTGCAAACTAGTAGATTGTCCTTCTTCTAAATTCCTCTAGCTCTGTCAATCTGATAATCCTTTTTTTAGCATGCCACATGACATGTTAAAGAACATTAGCAGTATCAAGAAATCTATTTCATTTGCAGAAATATAGCACTTGGATTTCCAATGCCATATGTCGTGGTTTTTTTTGTGTTCAATTATTTAAGCAAGTTTTGTTGATATTGGTGGAATTGTTGACCATTACTTGTATAAAATTCTTTTTATAATGTATTTTTAACCCTTTAAAGCATAAGGCCTTACAAAAATTGTGATTGGTTATATTTTTAGTTTTGGTGATTTTTAACATATATTTCAGTGGTATTTTAGCATTGTTGTTTAACTGAAATTGAGTGTGTGAATATTAGTTATTATGTTTGTCAATACCTTTTTTGCAGCATTAAGGAGTAAGAGCAAAGACTGGTTGGCTCAGAATCAATATAATTTGTCTGACTGAAGCAACATGTCTACCTATAATTTGTCTGACTGAAGCAACATGTCTACCCGCGGACTGTTGTTTCGGTGAGCTAGCACTATAACAATCAATCTAAGCATGTGGGTCTAATATAAAGCAGAAAGGATCAGCGATACTTTTACTTTTATTTGATCAGTCCAGAAGACATTTTTTTTTAAATTTTGGTAAGTCCCACCCTTGCAAGAATTGAAAATTTGAAATCTTTGGCAGGTCCCAACTGGAAATGGTTAGTACAGGTCTCCTTAAAGCGAGTTGCAAGGATCTCTGAACGATCATCATCTCATCAAATGTAACTTGTTCTCACCATGATATTGCTGAAAAATTGCTTATTTGGCGTTAAATGACAATCACTCATAAAATAAAAAATCTTGAATCTGAATATTGTATTTCAAGTTTTTCTTTTTTTAGCAAAGATCTGATTCAAGGTTTATACTATAATATAAAATAGGATTATGATGCTTAATGCCTCTTTCAAAAATATTTCAGTAATATATAAACAGGTGTTGTCTCATCTGTCAAAACAAAACTAAGAACTAATAGATTTAAGTCTATAAATGTCAAAACATTGTACCACTTAGTAGGAAAACTGATAGGAACAGGCATGACATTGTGTAGGTGTTAAACCTCAAAACTATCCCCTCCTATACCCATTATAAGATCATATATTACAGATTATATCATTAATACACATAAACAGACTACTTAAAACAAAACAAAGATAGGAGAAATGGTGTGTCTTTGTAGTTTTTTTGGCCTAAAGGAGAATGGATAACTTCAATGGCTTAAGATGATAAATACATTGTCAGCATGTGTCTTTATCTCGAGTCAAGACTCTTATTTTTCTTGTCCACCTGATGGCCTATCGTGAACTTTTATATCACTAAATAACATCTTAAGAAAAATATTAAGATTTCTATCAAAATAGGAGGTGTCAAATTGTTCTCCATCTAAGCATGAAATTATATATTTAAACTACTTATATATTATAATGGTCCTAGGATTGTAGTCTAAGGCAAACAAATTAGACTGAATTTGGTAACAATACTTGCATCTAGATTTTGCACCATTTAAATTCTGATTCTGATTCTATAGATTCCATAGATTCTGATTCTATAGATTCTATCAACAGGAAAAAGTACCTACATTTGATTTTCATTTGATCTTAACTGATATGAATTTTTATCAGTAATTTGTTACAATTTCCTTTGATCTTTACTACCCGATAAATTTAGTAACAACGTTCAGTTGACCACCGACTCGTGATACTAGAAATTATCAGCTGTTGGTCATTTGTCATGTGCGGTCTAACGTGACGTCACTAAACCTTTCATTAAAAAAAAAAAGGTCAAAACACAACCAAAAAAAACCAAAGATGTGTTAAAATTGTGAAATTACAAGTATTTTTTTTCGCTCGACAAGATCAGGTCCATATCAGATTCGCTCTTCGATCTCATCTGATATGGACCTGATAATCCTTGTCTTGCGAAAAAAATACTAATAATTAATATGAATCATTTTCAAAATCAAATTTTTTTAAATTAAATTTTATATTAAATAATAAACTGACAACATATGAAAAAAATATATTTTCAGTTGAAACTGAATTTTTTAGATATGTATTAAACAGATTTGGAAAAATCACTTTAATGTATAAAATATGATAACTTACTAATCTCTTTAATTAACACAGCGGTGTGCAACTTTTCTTTAGGTCATTGCACCGAAAATTTTGATTCTCAGTTTCACACGATGAAAAAAATGTTTTAATGTTTTAATGATTTTAATGATTTTAAGTCATAAAATATAAATTATCCTAAAATTTGATTCTCATTTTACTCAATATTTTGTATTTTTGTTCACCGATTCATAAGAATGGATATAGATGTTGTTTGGGGAATTCACTAAATTATACTAAACTTTCTTGTATTACAAAGTAAAAAAAAATCCTCATAACTTTGAAGGCTGACAAACTGATAAAAAATAAGATTTAAAAAAATATATGTTTTCTCAATAGAAAATATAGGAGTAAAAAAAAAAAAATATACAAGTAGATGTTCCGGATACAATGAACTTTTAGGTTGGTTGGTGAATGGTGTTTAACACCACTTTCAACAATATTTCACGATGGACTTTTAAGATAAGTTTACTAAAACTGAAATTTCTCGAGACAAAATGTTTTTCATATTTAATATACACTCACCCTTCAGGTAGCTCATTAGGATCACTTGGAATTGAAGGAGGGATACCGGAGGCATCTGTATTGACGGGGCCCGATCCCGAACCTCCTCTGTCTCTTGAAATCAAACTGATCACAATCTGTCCACGGACATTATCATTGTCATCAGAGTTGTTACGCTGAAGGTCTAAACGTTGGACTGTAACAGAAATACTACGTCTACGATTATTTGCATTAGCACTCCGAATTGGCATGGATACACACACAGACATCGAAAAACATTTATTATGTTTTATAATTCCAACACAACAATTATTTCAATTTAAAAATATTTTTTTTAAGAATTCAAATAATAATTTTTTTTTTTTTTTCTAATTTAATATCGCATGACATTTCTGCAACAGTATGTCCACAAGCTTTCACACGAATGTCACATTTCATAAACAACAGTATATAGAAAACAAGCAATTTAAACACTCCCCCTTGTCAAACACCATGTTCAATCAATTTACCTACAAATTACTTACAACCTAGTGCAAACTGGCCTGTTCCATTTGAGTAGCCAGGGGTAACAGACTTCTAATGTAAACTATGTCAATATATCTATTGTGTATTGCTTCATAAGTACAACAATAATTTGTGAATCTTTTGAAGGAAGATAAAAAAAAAAATTCAGATCAAGCTATTCTAGTAATCTATTTGACACCATTGCCAAAATATTGTCCTATATCTGACAGGTTCATAAAGAAAAGAAATCCTTTCAGTTGCAGTTTTTACTTGTGATTTTTTTTTAGGTTAGGTTCACTGAAGGATGCTTTAAATAATATTCCCACTTTGGTGTCTTTCCAGTATACAGAACAATTTCACTATACTATTAAAGAATAATATTTTTCTACATTACATACAGGTAATTTACATATAGAAAAACTTTGGTAAATTACCATGAAATGAAACCTGCCTATGCTGAAACCTCTTTGGGACCAACTTTTATGTTCAGGAAAGACATGTTAAATAAATAAAGATTTCCTACTTTGGGACCTTATTTTATGTTCGTTTTATACAGTATTTCTGTTTAGACAGGTGTCACTGTATGAACAAAATTGTACATTTTCTCTCAAAAAATTGTATAATTTGATCCCTGAGATTATATATAGATTTTTGTATATACATTGTATATATACATTTTGTATAATTCATAACACATATGTATGGTTTACATAATAATAACATGGTAACAGAAACATCAAAGGCACATCACACTTAGACCATGTCTTGTATAATAAACCATATCAGCTGTCAGACAGGTAAACTTATCATTCATAACTAATCTACCTTTTTTATTGGAAAAACATATCATCCAAATATATTTTCAATATTACTTGTAATAAAGATGAACTGCATCGGTGGTGTAATGGTTAGCGTGCTCGCCTCAAGTGTGGTAGATAGTGAGTTCGAGCACCGATGGGACCAAACCAAAGACTATAAAATTAGTGTTTGTTTCTTCACCGGTAAGCATGCAGCATTGAGGAGAAAGAGAAAAGACGGGTTGGCACGGAATCAGGATAATGTGTCCTAGTGGGGCTGTTGTTTCAGTGAGCTAGCACTATAAAAATACAACTAAGCATGTTGGTCTAGTATAAAGCCGACCTAATAATCATCTCATTGAAAATTTACTTGCTTTCGCCATGATATAGCTGAAAAATTGCTGACTTGGTGTTAAACAACAATCACTCACTCATGTAATAAAGAAGTAAATTAAAAATTTCATGTCAATCAAGAGAGTGAGTGAGTAAATTCTATTCAACATATTAATTGAGTAATTTTTGGGTTGGGTTAAGGTTATCATGATCAGTGTTGATCCTCCCTCATGCAAGGTGACCTTAGTTGATTTTGGTTATCTTGGTTTTCCTGCTCCCAAAGACTTAAATTATTTGGCTTTTCAATCTTTTGACTGTGAGCGTACCTGATGAACACTATTCTATCATTTTAAGCTACTTGGTCTAATGTGGAATAGGATAGGAGGGGCCAATATAATGAACTGAATGGTGAACTCCCCTACCTAACAGGACTCAATTTTATCTACTAAAATGGTGGCCTGGGCGACCAAATTTCGCTTTTGGCGACCAAAATTTAAATCTGGTGGTCAGCGTGACCCCCAGTGTAATTGAGGTTGGCGACCGGAAATTCTGGATAATTTTCCATCAGAGAGAGGAAAATATTGAACTTTCAAGATCAAAACTGGCCTACAGAAGAGGACATTGAACTTGAAGACTCTGATTAAATCATTGAAAGAATATTTGTTTTTACTCTTTTACATTGTATTTTTGGCTACCAATTTTTGTTACTTTGGCCACTAAAATTTTAGTTTGGCCACCAAAATTAAAATCCCACTTTGAGGCCTGCCTAGGGTACGGTAGATGTCGTAAAACCTAAACACCTCAGATGGGTGACAGGGTAGAACCCTTGTCAGTGGTTTAAGCTTGACTTATGGCCAAAAGTCAACGACCTTAACCACTCACGGATAGGATCTACATATATAACATTTAGATCATATTACTTTAAAAGGTTGAAATTTTTCATCCAAGTGTAAGAGCCAATACTCAAAAACACTAAAATGACCGTAACCATTTATTACTATGTAAAGTAATAAATTATATATGGTTACAGAACATGAAGTTCACCAAACGGAATATTCCTACAAAATTTATTAAACTAATTTCTCAACATGTGGAATCTCACAATGATGTGCACATCTGATTGATATATATATTTCCAATTCATTGCCACGATATAACTGAAATATTGTTGAAAGTAGCGTTAAACACCACAACCTCATGACCCTCCAATTAAAATAACACAATCATTTTCCCAGACACAATTCAAGGAATTTTCTATAGATTAAAAAATAAAGAATATTTTATCCACTTATTAGTGTCACTGTGAAACTTAATATAAATATAAACTGAACTGTAAGATGTTTGTCTCTTTTGATTATGTTTACAATAGTCAATAGTTAATTACACATCATCTTCAGGAAGTATTGTTCTCTAGGCAGTGTCCTACATCAGCTGTTATTGATCAAACTTGTAGTTAATTACAGCTGAAAATAGTTTTTCAACCGGTTTTTTTATGAAATGAAAATATGCAAGGTAGTGCAAAGTATATAAGACAGTGAACTTTTGTAAATAACAAAGGCCATAAAGGAACTTAAATTTACTTTTTCCTATAATTTTTAGTCATGGGAATACTGATGAGACAATTGTGATGGGAATACTGATGAGACAATTGTGATGGGAATACTGATGAGACAATTGTCATGGGAATACTGATGAGACAATTGTCATGGAAATACTGATGAGACAATTGTCATGGGAATACTGATGAGACAATTGTCATGGAAATACTGATGAGACAATTGTCAGGGGAATACTGATGAGACAATTGTCATGGGAATACTGATGAGACAATTGTCATGGGAATACTGATGAGACAATTGTCATGGGAATACTGATGAGAAAATTGTCATGGGAATACTGATGAGACAATTGTGATAGGAATACTGATGAGACAATTGTGATGGGAACACTGATGAGAAAATTGTGATGGAAATACTGATGAGACAATTGTCATGGGAATACTGATGAGACAATTGTGATGGAAATACTGACGAGACAATTGTCATGGGAATACTGATGAGAAAATTGTGATGGAAACACTGTGATGAGAAGGGTTAGGGTTATAGTGTTTAATGCCACTTTCAACCATACACATGCATTTCAGTTATACAGTGACAGTCAGTTTTATTGGTGGAGAAAACCTGAGTACCCGGAGAAAACCTCTGACCTGCTGCAAGTCACTCACAAACTTTATCACATAATGTTGTATCGAGTACACCTGACCATGAGTGGGATTCGAACTCACAACTTAGTGGTGATAGGCACCGATTGCAAAGCTAGTTGTAAATCCAACTACCATACGATCACGATGGCCCCCAGTGATGGGAGCACTAATGAGAAGAACACTGATGAGAACTGATAGGGGAACACTGTGATGTGAACATTTGATGGGAACACTGGTGAGAACACTGTGACAAGAACACTCAGATGGGAATACTAGGAGAACAATTATGGAAATACTGTGATAACACTTGGTAGGAACACAGTGACGAGAACATTGTGATGGCAATAATCTGGTAAAATAATCAATCATAGAAGTAACTTACAGCCAGTATCCTTCAGCTGCTGGATAGCATTTGACATTATACGAACACATCCTAAAAATCCTGCTCCTGGCTTCTTATGGATCTTCTTATGATTCCATACACTTATTGTTACTGAGTCCTTAGATCCAATATATCTGAAATTACAGAATTTCAATTGTTAAGTCTTACAAAAAAATCATTTTTAAGGTGTTCTACAGATTTAAATTTACATATGATTTTCAAGCATGTTAGGTAATTATCAGTTTGGTTCCCATTGGTGAAAATAAATTCAACTTTTTTTTCTAATTAGTTTATTCCTTTTATCTCATAAATGCTTGAAATGATGTGAGTTTGGTCAATTCAAGAATTTCCTATTTACAATAACAGCACCCATTTTGGAAGGAATATGGAACAATCAGATGTATTTAAAATATAGTAATGGCAACCATCTAGGATTGAGTTCTCACCTTTGTGATATAATTTAGAATGTGGACCAACCAAGGACCATTCCTTCTAAGTTTGGTTTTTAAAGGCCCAGTGACCTCAGAGGAGAAGATTAAAATGTGAAAAGTTAACAGACGACAAATGCCACCTCATAGCAAAAGCTCACCAGGACTTAGTAAGGTGAGATGATAAGCAAAAGGATTTCTAAAAATAAAGAAAAGATTTTCCTAAACTAACTACTGAAGAATGATGATAACAAAAACAGAAATATAACTTAATTATATTTTTGCAACAAAGCTATCATTAGTGTTCAAAATTATAATTTACTAGTAAGATAAGAATATTGTCCTCTTTTATATAAATGAGTAATGAAAAATAAAATAATAAACTTTAAAAAATAATAATTAAGAAATCCTATCACAAATAGTTTAAACCCTCAATTATCGCAAGTGAATTTATAACACATAACTTAAAATTACATATTATAAAACTAGAGGCTCTTGTGAGTCTGTATCCATCATGGCATACACAAAATGTTGCTTTCTCTTCAAATCCCCCCATGGCCCATAACATTTATCTGTATAATCTAAATTAACATATCACAATGATACTGCACAACTACTATTTCAGCATTTCTAATTTCTCGAGAAGATTTAAAAACTAGAGGCTCAGCATTGAGCCTGTGTCGCTCACCTTTCATTCTGCTCTGAGGAAACTTAATACAGAACTTTCCATAGCCTATAGGTGCTCCCACCAAATTTCGGTTCGTTTTGGCAAAGCAGTTTCAGAGAAGAAGATTTTTAGAAAGCGACCAATCTAAAACAAGAATTGCCTGTGGCAGCCATGTTTGTTAATGGATCAAAACGAAATGAGCAATCTCTATAGAGGACCTTCCATAGATGCTTCTTACCAAGTTTCATATCATTTGGCCAAGCGGTTTCAGAGGAAAAGCTGTTTTAGAAATCGAACAATAAGAAACAAGAATTGCATATGACGGCCATGTTTGTTAACGAATCAAAACGGAATGAGCAATTCCCATAGATGTTTCCTACCAAGTTTCGGTCTATTTGGCCAAGCTGTATCAGAGTAGAAGATTTTTAGAAATTGACCAATCAGAAAAAAGAATTGTCTGTAGTGGCCATGTTTGTTAACAGATTGGGACAAAATGAGCAATCTTTATAAGAGGATTTTCCATAGATGCTTCCTACCAAGTTTCGGATCATTTGGCCATGTGGTTTCTGAGGAGATTTTTAGAAATCAACCAATCAGAAACAAGAATGGCCTGTGTCGGCCATGTTTGTTAACGGATCAGGGCGGAATGAGCAATCTTTATAGAGGACCTGCCATAGATGCTTCCTACTAAGTTTCGGATCATTTGGCCAAGAGGTTACAGAAGAGAAGAATTTTTTAAATCAGTCAATCAGAAACAAGAGTCGCCTGTGGCAGCCATGTTTGTTAATGGATCGGGACAAATGAGCAATCTTTATAGAGGGCCTTCCTTTTTTCAGTTCATTTGGCTGAGGGGCTTTAGAGGCATATTAACGCCTGAACGACTTTCTCGATAAAACGTGTCAATCGGAAGCTTCAAACTAGTATTACCGTGAGCTGTAGATATACCCCCCGCTCCCCACATCTGTCCAACCTATTTCCATAACCAAAACATTACTGATTGTTCCGACCAAAAATGAAAGGGACCCTCCTCTCTTCACCGGTAAGCTGCTGATAAAATTTCAAAACATTCTGAGAAACACTACTCAAGTTATACGACATAGGGTAAAAATCCTATTTTCCGTCATATCAAGTCCAATAACTCTGGAACGGCAAAAGTGAAAATCGTCAAAAAGGAAAGGGATCCTCCTCTCTTCACCGGTAAGCTGCTGATAAAATTTCAAAACATTTTCAGAAACACTACTCATGTTATCATACGACATAGGGTAAAAATCCTATTTTCCGTCATATCAAGTCCAATAACTCTGGAATGGCAAGAGTGAAAATCGTCAAAAATGAAAGGGATCCTCCTCTCTTCACCGGTAAGCTGGTGATCAAATTTCAAAACATTCTGAGAAACACTACTCAAGTTATCATACGACATAGGGTAAAAATACTATTTTCCGTCATATCAAGTCCAATAACTCTGGAACGGCAAAAGTGAAAATCGTCAAAAATGAAAGGGATCCTCCTCTCTTCACCGGTAAGCTGGTGATCAAATTTCAAAACATTCTGAGAAACACTACTCAAGTTATCATACGACATAGGGTAAAAATACTATTTTCCGTCATATCAAGTCCAATAACTCTGGAACGGCAAAAGTGAAAATCGTCAAAAATGAAAGGGATCCTCCTCTCTTCACCGGTAAGCTGCTGATCAAATTTCAAAACATTCTGAGAAACACTACTCCAGTTATCATACGACATAGGGTAAAAATCCTATTTTCCGCCATATCAAGTCCAATAACTCTGGAACGGCAAAAGTGAAAATCGTCCAAAAAAAAAAGGGATCATCCTCTCTTCACCAGTAAGCAGCTGATAAAATTTTAAAAGATTCTAAGAAACACAACTCAAGTTATCGTACGACATAGGATTTGTCTACAGACGGACATGGTGAAACCAGTATACCCCCCTACAACTTCGTTGCGGAGGGTATAATTAGCAATGTATTCTGGGTATAAGCTGCACGTGGTGACTTTTGGCACTAAAAGAAGGAGGAGCTTAGGAAATGTTTGTAAACATAGGTCAATGGAGCGTTCAGGTGTCAAATGTTTTCATTGTACCTACATGTTTGACCTTACTAATCTAAAAGGTGAAAAGAGAAGAAATGTTGGAAAACTAAATAATGAATTAAACATCGTTAATCAACTTGTCGATCTCCATTTCTTGTTGTTTGTAAACATTACCAGAAATTGAAAGAACTGCCTTGCACATACTAGGCAAATGATCATCGCTGATTGGCTCTCTCTTTCAGAGAGCAGCCGACGCGTTTTTATCACAAGGAGAGTTCAAGCCCTCATCCAGCGATAGTGCCGATAGAGGGCGCAGTATTATTCGAGTTACATATTTATCTGTAATTCAATTCATAGTATCTATATTTAAATTAGAGTTATATCCCTTTCCACACAAAGACAGATTTTTTTAGAAAGCATACAAATATAAACATGAATTGCCTGTGGCGGCCATGTTTGCTAATGGATCGGGATGAAATTAGCAATCTTTATAGAGGACCTTCCATAGATGCTTCCTACCAAGTTTCGGTTCATTTGGCTCAGCGGTTTCAGAGGAGAAGATTTTTAAAAATAGGCCAATCAGAAACAAGAATTGGATCATCCATGTGAAGATTGGTTCAATTTAGATTAGCAGTTTTGCAGGAGAAGATACAAATGTGAAAAAGTTGACAAAGATGGACAGGGAATTTGAACACCAAGTGATACTGTTGGACTTTGGCCAGACGAGATAAAAAAACATTGCATTGTTTACAACTTGTTTGATGATTGTACATGTAATACATGCAATCTATAACTACATGTACATGTATGCAATAGCCAACATAATTCACTGATGATGGACAACCTTATACAATATTATATCAGTAAATATATATTTGTCACTTACTTGCAAGGGTACATTTTGTATGTGACCTCCAAGGTCATAAATTCTTTAATTAATACCGGTAATAAAAGCATGGAGAAAATTAAATTCTAGACTCAACTGAGTATTAGATTGTTCGTTTTTTGAGGGGCAGATCATGACAAGCAAATTAAAGAAACATTTTTAACAGATAAGAATATGCCAAACAAAGAGAGATAACTCTAAGTCTTTAATACACTATATCAAGAAATCTTCAATAGTCACTCAAATTATAACAATTAAGATTTCCGGTTTCATACACATATTAATTGTCATAGATGAAATTTGATAAAATAAATAGATTTTGACCATCATGATATGTTTGCTTGTAAAAGGGCACAAACAAAGATTTATGTTAATTTTTAAAGACCTGCAGCCTGCTTAAAGGGCATAGCTTGATAGAAATGTGGTCTTCTAACACCACAGGACACTGATCAATTGTGCTAGGCACATTACATATACATATATATTTTATATATAAAGTCTAAGGGAATCTACCAACCAGAGAACTTAATGAGTAACGGATCGTCGAGACATGACGATGCAGCACAAACAAAATAAATTATAGAAGTCTAGAAGATTGTGCAACGATACCGATAAAGATGTTACAAACTAGAGGCTCAGGTGAGCCTGTATCGCTCACCTGACATAAATAAGTCCTCTTAAGAATGTCTGCATGCTGAATACATCTAAGTTACTATTCAAATCCCATACTGCCATAGGGTTCTATGTTAAAACTATGTCTGCTCATGGCAGCCATCTTGGATGGAGGTCGTGGTCACCGGACACAATTTTGAAAGTATACTACCCAAGGACCATCCATGCCATGTTTGCTTTAAATTGGCTGACTGGTTTCAGAAGAGAAGACTTTTAAACAATTTTCCCATAGGGTCCTATGTTAAAACTATGTCTGCTGACGGTGGCCATTTTGAACCGAGATCAGGATCACTGAACACAATTTTGGAAGTTGACCACCTAAGGACCATCAATGACATGTTTGCTATATTGGCTTACTAGTTTCAGAGGAGAAGATTTTAAAACAATTTTTCCCATAGGGTCCTATGTTAAAACTACAGTATGTCTGCTGAAGGTGGCCATCTTGGATGGAGGTCAGGGTCACTGGACACAATTTTGAAAATTGACCACTTAAGGACCATCCATGCCATGTTTGCTTTAAATTGGCTTACTGGTTTCAGAGAAGAAGATTTTTAAATATATTTCCCATAGGGTCCTATGTTAAAACTATGTTCGCTGATGGTTGCCATCTTGGATGGAGGTCGGGGTCACAGGACATAATTTTGAAAGTTGACCACCTAAGGACCATTCATCCCATGTTTGCTTTAAACTGACTTACTGGTTTCAGAGGAGAAGACTTTTAAACATTTTTTCCATAGGGTCCAATGTTAAAATTAAGTCGAGTCATGGTGGCCATCTTGAATTTCCGATCAGCAAACGATTCACAAGTTTAGTACAGGACCACCCAATGATCATTCCTGCAAGGCCACAATTCAATTGGCTTAGTGGTTTCTAACAAGAAGATTTTTAAAATTCGACCAATCAGAACACATTATAGGCCCTGGCAGCCATGTTGGATTTCCGATCAGCACCAAAAACACAAATCTTGTATATGACCATCCAATGAACATTTCTGCCAAGTTTGGTTCAAATCTGTTTTGTGGTTTCAGAAAAAAAGTTGAAAATGTGATATTCCCATAGGGTCCAATGTTAAACTAAGTTGAGTCATGGCGGCCATCTTGAATTTCCGATTGGCAAACGATTCACAAGTTTAGTACAGGACCACCCAATGATCATTCCTGCAAAGTCACAATTCAATTGGCTTAGTGGTTTCTAACAAGAAGATTTTTTAAATTTCGACCAATCAGAACACATTATGGGCCCTGGCAGCCATGTTGGATTTCCGATCAGCGCCAAAAACAAAAATCTTGTATATGACCATCCAATGAACATTTCTGCCAAGTTTGATTCAAATCTGTTTTGTGGTTTCAGAAAAAAAGTTGAAAATGTGAAATTCCCATAGGGTCCAATGTTAAACTAAGCCGAGTCATGGCGGCCATCTTGAATTTCCGATCGGCAAACGATTCACAAGTTTAGTACAGGACCACCCAATGATCATTCCTGCAAAGTCACAATTCAATTGGCTTAGTGGTTTCTAGCAAGAAGATTTTTAAAATTTCAACCAATCAGAACACATTATGGGCCCTGGCAGCCATGTTGGATTTCCGATCAGCGCCAAAAACAAAAATCTTGTATATGACCATCCAATGAACATTTCTGCCAAGTTTGGTTCAAATCTGTTTTGTGGTTTCAGAAAAAAAGATGAAAATGTGAAATTCCCATAGGATCCAATGTTAAACTAAGTCAAGTCATGGCGGCCATCTTGAATTTCCGATCGGCAAACGATTCACAATTTTAGTACAGGACCACCCAATGATCATTCCTGCAAAGTCACAATTCAATTGGCTTAGTGGTTTCTAACAAGAAGATTTTAAAAATTTCGACCAATCAGAACACATTATGGGCCCTGGCAGCCATGTTGGATTTCCGATCAGCGCCAAAAACACAAATCTTGTATATGACCATCCAATGAACATTTCTGCCAAGTTTGGTTCAAATCTGTTTTGTGGTTTCAGAAAAAAAGATGAAAATGTGAAATTCCCATAGGGTCCAATGTTAAACTAAGTCGAGTCATGGCGGCCATCTTGAATTTCCAATCGGCAAACGATTCACAATTTTAGTACAGGACCACCCAATGATCATTCCTGCAAAGTCACAATTCAATTGGCTTAGTGGTTTCTGACAAGAAGATTTTTAAAATTTCAGCCAATGAGAACACATTATGGACCCTGGCAGCCATGTTGGATTTCAAATCAGCACCAAAAACACAATCTGGTAGAGGACCATCCAGTGAACATTTCTGGCAGGTTTGGCTGATTTCTGTTCAGCGGTTTCAGAGAAGAAGATTTAAATGTGAAAAGCTAACGGACGGACGACGGACGCTTACCCATGACAAAAGCTCACATGGCCTATGGCCAGGTGAGCTAAAAATATATTGACAAAATTTTCGATCAACAAATGACCTTCTTCAGTGTCTGATGATTGTACATGTAATACATGCAATATATATAAATCTAGAAGATTGTGCAATCTTCTAGACTTCTATAATTTATTTTCCTTGTGCTGCATCGTCATGTCTCGACGATCTGTTACTCATTAAGTTCTCTTGTTGGTAGATTCCCTTTATATATATATATATATATATATATATATACGTCTGAAAATTAAACCAAACAGTGTTAGAATTAGATTTTAGAGCTGTCAAATTTTTTTTCTTCCCTCGACGGGATTTGAACCCACACCATCGATACACTGCAGCACCATTCGCTTAGCCTTACGTCCAGCGCCCTAGACCACATCCACTCCCTATATATATATATATATATACATCTGAAAATGAAACCAAACAGTGTTAGAATTAGATTTTAGAGCTGTCAAATTTTTGTTCTTCCCTCGACAGGATTTGAACCCACACCATTGATACACTGCAGCACCATTCGCTTAGCCTTACATCCAGCACCCTAGATCACTCAACCACATCCACTCCCTTATATACCAGTACAGTCAAACCTGTAAATATAGGACACTGATAATGTGCTCTTTATATACAGGTTCAAAAAATATATGCAGTACATGTATTCATAAATTGGAGAAAATGAAATTGTCCTTTAAATTTTATAAACAGTGATTTGGTATTAATGATACATGTATATATACAGGTACTTTATAAGGCATATTTGATTGTACATATACACACAATCATGGCCATTAAGCAACCAAGTAAGATTATGAATACAATCATTTAATAAAAGTTGCATAAGAGTTAAATATATATAGTTGTGTTCACATTCATAACAAGCATTAAGTATTTAAAATAAAAGTAAAAATTCAGACTAGGCATATTAACAGCAAAAAGAAGAATGGGAGAGGGGGGTGTTATTACTATGTGTTAAATAAAAAAATCCACATATATGTACAATGTACAATAATTCATTCCTCCTCTCCACCCTAAATCAAACATCAAAATTAATGACATCATATGCAGCACATTCTAGATGTACAATGTACATAAAGTTGTACATGTATATATAAGACCTCATAACCAGGGCTTTCACTATTTTTCAAGTGTACCTGGCCAGTAATATACTATGGTAGTAGTATGGCCCCTTATTGAAAGGCCTGCATAACTATAAAACATAGAAAATTCACTGTAATCGCTTAATTACACAATACAACTTTTTGCTTTTTTTTTTAAATGGAAAGACCATAATAGGAATTATTTGTATATTCAATAGTACACATATTCTTAGGACCATTCATAATATTTAAGTACCTACATTGTATGTGAAATTCATATAAAAAAAAAAAAAAAAAAAAAAAAAAAAAAATTAAAGGTGCACTTATTAGTAACCTTATTATACATGTAGTCTGTCTAGACTCTGTCTTTTGAGTTAAATGGGAAACATGTATATTCAATTTTAAAATTTTAAAAACAAAGTGGTTGGTATATATTGTTCTATTAAGTGGTTTAAATCACCATAATAAATATGTGCCTGAGATAGATTTCTTCAAGTAACTTTGTTATTATTTATTTTTGACAGTTCAGTATATTGAGTATAATGGTATTGGAAAGGTAGTGATCTTTACAATCTTGTTAACTTATTACATCATTGCTATATATAGCTACTTTCATAAAAACAAATTCTACAATTATTTCAGTTATATTGTGGACCAACTTAATGATGCGGGATCCTATGAGAATACAAAAAGAACACCACTCCCCTTCTGTAATCCACTGACAAACTTTGATCATCTTAATGGTGGCAGATACATGTACCATGAGAATACCAAATTAAAACCACTGCCATTCTGTAAGCCACTGATCATGACTTCTATATACAAGGTTGTATCAAGTTCACCTTACATGCCCTAACACATATGACAATGAATGTTCATGAAAACTCTATGGATATTTTATTGCTTATTCATTTTTGCATAATTTTAATTTAATCATCTGACTCTACAATCATCACAGATCCTTGATCTGAGACATTAAATCTTAATTATGCCCCCTATTACAACTGTCATATCTTAACAGACATTAGGACTTTAAAGTGTTACATGAATTGCATCATCAATTTTTATGTTAAAATATCTTGTAACTGAAATTACATGTACATTAACAACGAATTTCAATTATACACGGACAACATCACAGTTGCAATAATGTGTCTTTCATTTTCATCTAACTCTTGTCCAATTTTTTGGGGAAAATCAAATAACTTAATTTTAAACAGCTCATTTTGTCAAAAGGTTTTTATACAAACAGTGTTTCAGCTAGACTTTGGAACAGTTTGCACCAATAACCACTAGCCCTATGTCGAAGTCTAGTAAACATTGCATAAAATTTGCGTAAATCAAATAAAAAAAATTCTTCTAAAATGCTGTTTGGGTTAGTTTGTCAAAATGTTTTAGCACAGACTGTGGAATCTTCTGGACAATTGCCAGTTTTGTCAAAATTTCTTCAGGACATTCAGACTTTTTGAAAATCGTTGGGTCCAGCATTTTCATCGTCCTAGTCAGCCCGACTGTCCACCTAAAGTTTCAGTTTCATGTAGAATGAATGTTTACATCCCGACATGAAACATGATGGCAAAAGTAAATTCCAGAACGGTTGCGGTTTTATTAATGTTGATATGAAGTTATGAAGCTCCTTTTCACATTTGCGGTATTTATTTAAAAACCCATTTAATTTTCAATAAAAGAAATTACATCTTACTATTGTAAAACATGAATTTAAAATGATTCAATTCGAAAATGATGAATTGATATGCTGTATCGATCCAAACTTTCTGAACCTTCACGATTACGTTCCCTAGATTAAAGACGAGTCTTCATTTCCAGTACCACTAAAATGTGGCTGATTAGATTTGTTGAGGGTTCTCAACCTGGGAAGAGAAAAAAAGACGACGTAGGAAGGGAAAACAAATTAGGACCAGCAGAAACTCAGTAGGTCCACCAAAAATTGATGGGGTGATGGACCCAATGTCCAGCAGCTGAATTTTTTTCTCTCTCAAAAAGTCTGGTGTCACATTCTTTAATAATTAAACTAATTTTTATAAAGTTCTTCTGGACAATTTGAGAAACAGGTGGGCAAATGTCCTGAGATTGGTGCCTAGCTGAATAATTGACAAATATTAATATAACAAGCTTACTGTAATCATGTCACACCTTATATTACTATATGTAAAGCATTATTTATATATACAAGTATTCTATATTTATACCAATTATGATATACGGTACATATTTTTATCCTTTAAGACACATAACTTCAGCTAATAAGACTGTACATGTACATATAACAGTCTGTTAATTATGGACTGTACAAATTAAACACAATAACATGTACATTATTATCCCATTAGGGTTGGAGTTGGGATATGGTGTTTAACGCCACTTTCAACACTATTTCAGCTATATCGTGGCATTCAGTTTTATTGGTGGAGGAAACCAGAGTACCTGGAGAAAACCATCGACCTGTAGCAAGTCATTGACAAACTTTATCACATAATGTTGTTTCAAGCACACCTGGCCATGAACAGAGTTCTAACTCACAACTTTAGTAGTGATAAGCACTGATTGCATAGGTAGTTGTAAATCCAAGACCAGGACGGTCCCCAGCTAATCAGAAACGGTAATTCAGCTATCAGACAGGGTATATAATGTGACATTCCCGGCTTAGGATCTATATTCCCCGAGGCGCAGCCAAAGGGAATATATATCATAAGCCGGGAATGTCACATTATATACCCTGTCTGATAGTTGAGTAACAGATATATTACGGATTTAACCATTGTTTTTATTAAATACAACATCCAACTGTATAATAAATTTGCCTCTTTTATTTTCATTTTTCGTATCTCTAGATGTCCGTCTCCGTACCTTTGACGTCATTCTTCAATGACGTCAAAATATGTGTCGCGTCATGTTTCATGCATGGGGTGTCTCATAAAGGAAAATACTGTACTAAATTTCTAAATCAATACAGTTTCATATGTAGTAAATTTTATAAACTTTATAAATATAACATTAATATATCACATAACAAAACAACGGGTTTTGCGAAACAGTTTCAATAATTTAAATGTTAACAACATGTAAATAAAACCTTGGTGTGGCCCCATGAATTCGAAAGTTTTCAAGGCTCAATGTTTTGTTTATTTGTTATGGTACAGCCGTGGAACATAGGAGTGTGCTGAATCGATCAGGTATTTGTGACGGAATTAACCGTTGTAATATTTTTTTGTTCATGCAGCCGTTTTGAGTATAAAAACAGTATTTAATTTGGTAAAAATACATTTATTATTTCGTATTATACCATTGATTCAGTGAAGCATAATGTTTTGTCGTCCATGTTTTAATCGTTTTTGGGGACTGAAATATATACCCCGTCTGTTTTCTGAATATATGCTGACATTCAGGGTTGAAGAACCAATGAAAATATGTGTAACAAACTAAATTAGTAATATATAACAGTCAATTATGGATTGTAATTAAATACATTATTATCCCATTACATTAATAACTATATACTTTCACATATCAATTAAAAATACAAAACTGCAGCTGTCATTTTAAAATGTAAAGACTTGATACAGTTACACATTTGATAAATAAAATGGTGGACAGTTAATAAACTATAAATAAATTTAAATAACAGATATCAAAATTACAGGTTGAAACCTTGATTAGCTGGTTCTCTCCCCTTGTATCCTTTGTATACAAAGGCATGTATCAGGCTGACATCATAACAGGGAGTTTTTCATCACTCATCTATGTGCAATGATTCTGAATGTTATCAACTTAGTTAGCACAGGACTCAATTTTCTGTTTCCATAAGTATGTTTTTTTTTAATGTACATTTGTATACTCATGCTTGAGGAAATTTTCTAATCAGTAAATTCATATTGATAATTTACCAATAGTAGTTTTGTATGTTTGGATATAAAGGATTTCCTAGTTATTAAAAAATGGTATGACCTCATTTTTTTAAATGGCAATATGAATTATATGACATAAATTGTGTAAAATAGTCAGGGCTCACCAAACCAGGAAAACTGAAAGTGTGTGACTTTTTACTTTTTCACCAATAACCATACCTTTTTTTCAATATTCATGCTTAAGGAGCTCCCATGTTCTAAAAATTTGACCTGTACTGAGTTTGATATTCAATATTTTATCCCAAACTTGTTGACTGCATATTTTTTAAGATCACTGTGCACCACGTTTATTTTGTGAAAAATAGAGGGACATGCGGCAGCAGGAAAAGAAGCAAGCTGTTTGGAAGACTTCCAGATTGTCCCTCACTTCGCTTTTATGTCAGCTGAGAGAGAGAGAGGTTGTATCGCCCTGTTTTTACCAAGTGTGGACGGGTGAGTCCAAATAGATGGCCTTGATTTCAAATTGTCAACATGGTGTTATATAATACCCGTCATGATATTTTGGAATGTATGAAAACTTATATCTAGAACAGAGGACCAGTCAATAGGCTCGATTGCTGTGTGCACTCAAATACAATTGTAAATGTATGAGTCTTTTTCGTCATAAAAATCTTTGTGTAATGGTCAGATGTGGAACAGCTTTCAATAATACATTCAGTTCGAAAGGAAAGGAAATTATCGAAAATCATGCACAGATGTAGGAATTTAATGATAAGATGATGAGCCCAAGGTGTATACAAGACAGAGTATTGTCCAATTTAACAACAGACGATCGGCACCTGATTGTGAACGACGGGTGCATTCCTGTCTGAATCTGCACTTGAAAATTATCTTTAAAATGAAAATCAGAGATCCTCACAACTCACCTAGATGAGTCCTGGACTTATCATTTTCAGTTGTGACTCCATCAAGTTTTCAAATTTTAGATTTTTACGATGTCGGGACTAACCAAAATTTTCAGAAATGTCTTTTGTAGAAAAATAAATTGCTACAAGTATCCCTGAAAATGGCACCAGTTTGATTAAAACAGTTCTTACCAGGATGTTATACAGTCAAACCTGCTTTAGTGACCACCTCTATTAAGCAATAACTTGTATTATGTGACCTTAATCTTAATTTCCCTTCACAGTGCATTTCATATCAAATACACCTGTATTTAGTGACCCTATTTCAATGATCATTTGCCTTTGGAAGGTCACATCATCTTCGCTAGCCAAGGGTTATGATCCGCTCTACTCATCTTCACCCTTGGCATCGTTAGTCGGATTATCGTAATTCCCGTGCACTGCCACCTGCTGGATTTTGACAGTTATGCCCCTTGTAATGATGTCATTTTCAGCCAATCGACGCGAGGCTTTCATTTCCTTTCGTTTGAATGCCCTGAAAATTGACTCTAGATTATAATATGGCTGATTTTCAAGCGAAGATTTGACGAGGCTCATACTGTTATTCAATGGTAAGCTAGTGCTTTTATTTCAAACTTACAACATTATTTTATACGTACACGCATTTTTATTTTGTTGACATTTTTCCTACAGAACATGTGCTTTTTGTAAAGCGCGTTTATGATTGGTTGCAGCTACCACTAGCTGCATTACATATAAACCATCACCATGTGACCTCGAAAATCCGTCTAACGATGCCAAGGGTGAAGATGAGTAGAGTGGATCGTAACCCTTGGCTAGCAAAGATGAGGTCACATAAGACAGGTTAATTATATATAAACTGTATTTAAAATAGTGTTCAAGACAAAATTCTGTAAATATCAAAATAACATACAACATTTCTCCCAACAAAAACTCAGGGACTACTTCCTGTTTACTTTAACACTTGTTCAGTGAAGGTTTTGCCTGAGTTAAATCATAGGTCAATATCATTAGCAAGATTGTGAAACGTCTGATACCTACATTAATAGTTCAGCTGATCTTAAAACAAACAAAAAAATAGAAAAAAAAATATGAACAATACTTGATATAGGGCTTTTCTTTAAACTACTAGAGGTTCATAAAATCCTGTGTCGCTCACACCCTGGTAAAGAAGAGTTAAATAGAAAAAAATATGAACAATACTCGACATAGGGCTTTTCCTTAAACTACTAAAGGTTCATAAGATCCTGTGTCGCTCACCTCCTGGTAAAGAAGATTAATTGAATTGTCTTTTGTCTTAAGATTCACCTAATAATAATATGCACACCTTGGGTAAATGTACAAATATCATGCAAAATAAAAAGGTTCTAGTCTGAAATCATTAAGAGAGTTAAGCAGAGAATACAAGTAGTCAAACATGTATGCAACGGTCACCTTTGGGACAAAGGAAAAATGTTCAAATAAGACATTACTGACCTCTTATTTAAGAATGGTCGATCCCAATGTCAGTTCCAGTCTATACTGATTTGAGTATTACTGTTACCGGAAGTTAATTTATTGGAAAATATGGTGGTCGCTTTGTAATATACTGCTGCATTTTTTAAATGATTTTTAGTTAATTAGTACAATAATGTATTGATAGCACCTCAAAAATCGTTAACTTTTGATTTTTAAAAATGAAAGATGAAAAGTTAACATTAAATACTAGTAAACTTGAAGTGACTACTGACTGTGTTAGTGATGTAACTGCTGATTTGAGTTAAAACAACAAGTAAATCAGGTAGGGAGTGATTTAAACTGCCTGTTTACAGCAGGTGACCACTAGTATAAGTTGACCATTTAGGCCAGTTTGACTGTATCCTATGTGTGGACAGACGGAAGGACAAAGGTGACCCAATATATTATGCCCCCAACTTAGTTCACGGGGCATAAAAAAGTGTAAATGTTCAGGAAACCTTATTAATGTTAAATGATGGAAAAGATATAACTTCAATAAATACTCACAAATCATAGTGTTGGTTCCATTTTGGATCTAGGGTATTTTTAGAGGTATCTGTAGAATGGCACTGTCCAGAACCATCAACACTGATTTTGGCAAAAGGATCAGGTAGACCTACAAAACCAAGAAATTAAAATATAATATATACATCATCATAAATTTTAATAATATATACAATGTAAAAGATGATAAGTATGAAGCACTTTAACAGTACATATAGAATAAAGACAATTTTGAAGGTCGAGACAGACATTATCGCCATTATCTCAGTAAGGCAAGGACGAGCTGGGATATTTGTGATACTGTCTGTCGAGGCCTGGCTTCAGAACTGACGCTATTGTTTTTATCGGTGATGTCATAATGTGTTTTACGTCAAATTGACCGATAAACTTGTGCATGCGAGTAACGAACTGACCTAATATTTTTATGGATCAAGGTCAGTTCAGTGATCCCGGCTTTATCAGTGGTACACATCAAAAGGAAAATGTCTAATTTGCCGATAATACAGAATATAGCATTAAATTCTTCATAGATCAATGCTGGTTTTTTTATAGCCCTCATAATAAAATATTCATTGCAAAAGTTGTATACTTTTCCGAACTGAATACGAAAACTTGACACCAGTAAGCCAATTTAATTTTAATGAAATAATTGAGATTAGGTTGTAGGCTTAATTAATAAACCTTGAAATATATTGTCTTTCAGCCTGTGTTAAGTTGCTAAAATATATTAAAAACCAATATGTAATGAGCATGAGGAGTTCTATGCCTTTTGCAATTAAAAAGTCAATGTTATTTCCCCTGCGACTTAGCTGCGTATTCTACATATACCAATTGTCTGAATATATATATTACCAAGTCTTTTTGCCATTTGTCATACATGCAAATGCAGACATTGTATAATTTGTAAAAATCAATTTTGGTTCTAAGAAACTTTATATTCTTTCAATTAAGAAATGAAAATGGTTCAATTAGAAAGGTATGTATTTGTACACTATGCAATGGTATCCGGTAAATGTTACCTAAACAAATTATCAACAAATTCTTGTCATGCACTACCACAAGAAACATCAGTTCTAAAATTTTAATAGGGACACTTCTGATTTTGGATGATTTGTATCAATTCAGAGTCTGATTGGTATTTATATTACTTGCCATGATTTGAAATAGTGATAGATCTAATTACACATCTGCTGACACACATTACATAAGTTAGACAGATAAAGATATTTTTTATATTTAATACATACATGTATAGATACAATTTAGAAAATTATGTCAAACATAACATACAAATTACTTTAAAACAATTTACTAAATTTGGGCAGGATAATTTTAAAGTAATGGCAAACATTATGATCACATAATATGGTTTTGATTGAACACAATTAAGATTCCCTGCTTTTTCTCTCTCATCTCCCCACTTCTCTCTCTAATGTCCTCTCACAGGGAAGTCACTTCTTTCTCTAATTTAAGTGAGAGCCTTGACATTCTATACTTACGGAAGAAGTCTTTCTTGGCTAAGTTCTTGGCACATAGAACTGAAGAAAGAAATAAGAAGAATATTAATACACATTTAACATATATGACATACTCAGGGCAATGCTTTTGAAGTTAACCATTGAATTTCACTATTTAGTTTGGTTCTTTGGTCAGTGTTAAAAAAAACAGATGTCTGAAAACAAATGTAAATAATATGTTTTCTTCATATGATCCAGTATTTATATATATCGTTCTGTCACCTGTTCTGGATAGTTACCAGTTCTCGATAATTATGCATGTGAGAGTTTTGACATAAATCGGGAAAACGCACGTGTCTTCTGTTCGCCAGAATTTTACCTACGGAACACCACCTCGCTTCGCAAAAAGGAAAAAATGGCTATGCTACGTATCAAGGTATGTATGAACATAATCTTTATAGTCTCGGATATTTATGCACATTTTCTTATTCCAAAAATAACACTAAATTCACCGGGTCATTGCTTAAAATATACGTTTGTGATGTAAACAAAACTTTGCTGTCCATACATCATACAAAACCGTAAATATACAGGTGGCACTGTTCAGGAAAAAAAAATTTGGAACACCGTTCGGGTCATATCTTATCAGTTTTATCTTTATATCAACGTTATTTCTGTATTGTGTTACCCCAATGGAACACTTTTTCAAACATGTTTAATTTTACATGTATGGTTGAAATCAATAATCTTGGTGTTTGCAAATATCTTAAATACATTTTTTTCTTTTCTTCCTATAGTTTTTATTAGTAAACATGCCATCCATAATTGATTTTACACACTTATCGAGAACTGGTATCGTAATACACAAAGTGTCAGAAATAAGGTCATACACAAAAATTATGTTTTCTCCGTAACTTCTAGGAGTAGAACTTTTAGGTTTGGTAGAAATAAAGAACTAGTTTTGACAAACAAACAAAAACAATTTTGTAAAAATTTAATGTTTCTAAGGGACTCACAGGAGAAATGTTTCTTATGCTATCGAGAACCGGCAACACCAGGATATATTATATATATATAGAATCAGATTCTGATACAATTAAATCTGTCTATGCAAGCACCTAAATAAACAAGAAATGTGTGCATCACAAAATATGCCCGTCTATATCAATTATCAAACGGTATAATGGTAATGACCCCAAAATAAATAGGGTTCTTCCCCTTCCACAGGGGAATCATGTGGCCAAGCTTGGTAAAGATTCAATATACAGAACTAAAGTTATCGTGCGGAAACGATCCTGTTGTCAAAAATTCTATTTATAGTAACAGTGACCTTTGACCTAATGACCCCAAAATAAATAAGCTTCTTCCCCTTCAACAGGGGAATCATGTGGTCAAGATCCAATATACAGAACTAAAGTTATCATGTGGAAACGACCCTGTTGTCAAAAATTCTATTTATAGTAAGTGACTTTGACCTTTGACCTAATGACCCCAAAATAAATAGGATTCTTCCCCTTCCACAGGGCAATCATGTGGTCAAGTTTGGTAAAGATCCAATATACAGAACTAAAGTTATCATGTGGAAACGACCCTGTTGTCAAAAATTATATTTATAGTAATGGTGACCTTGACCTAATGACCCCCAAAATAAATAGGGTTCTTCCCCTTCCACAGGGGAATCATGTGACCAAGTTTGGTAAAGATCCAATATACAGAACTAAAGTTATCGTGCGGAAACGATCCTGTTGTCAAAAATTCTATTTATAGTAATGGTGACCTTGACCTTTGACCTAATGACCCCAAAATAAATAAGGTTCTTCCCCTTCCACAGGGGAATCATGTGGCCAAGTTTGTTAAAGATCTAATATACAGAACTAAAGTTATCGTGCGGAAACGACCATGTTGTCAAAAATTATATTCATTGTAACAGTGACCTTGACCTTTGACCTAATGACCCCAAAATAAGTAGGGTTCTTCACCTTCCACAGGGGAATCATGTGGTCAAGTTTGGTAAAGATCCAATATACAGAACTAAAGTTATCATGTGGAAACGCATCTTCGCTAGCCAAGGGTTACGATCCGCTCTACTCATCTTCACCCTTGGCATTGTTAGACGGATTTTTGAGGTCACACGTTGACGGTTTATATGTAATGCAGCTAGTGGTAGCTGCAACCAATCAGAATGGGCTTTACAAAAAGCACATGTTCTGTAGGAAAAATGTCAACAAAATAAAAATGCGAAAAATCGTCAGTCCGGCACGATTTTGATAGTATGAAAAAGTTTGTACGATTAGCCGCTACACTATTCATACAAAAAGTCTGAACGAGGAGACACTGCCTATTATAATATCGAGTCAATTTTCAGGGCATTCAAACGAAAGCCTCGCGTCGATTGGCTGAAAATGACATCATTACAAGGGGCGTAACTGTCAAAATCCAGCAGGTGGCAGTGCACGGGAATTACGAAAATCCGTCTAACGATGCCAAGGGTGAAGATGAGTAGAGCGGATCGTAACCCTTGGCTAGCAAAGATGGTGGAAACGACCCTGTTGTCAAAAATTATATTTATACAATGTAGTAAGTGACCTTGACCTTTGACCTAATGACCCCAAAATAAATAGGGTTCTTCCCCTTCCACAGGGGAATCATGTGGCCAAGTTTGGTAAAGGTCCAATATACAGAACTAAAGTTATCGTGCGGAAACGACCCTGTTGTCAAAAATTATATTTATAGTAAGTGACCTTGACCTTTGACCTAATGACCCCAAAATAAATAGAGTTCTTCCCCTTCCACAGGGGAATCATGTGGCCTAGTTTGGTAAAGATCCGATATACAGAACTAAAGTTATTGTGCAGAAACCTGTGTGGATGCCCGCCTGCTCGCCATACCCAATCACATAATAATTAATATGGACCATCTCGAGACGGGCGTATAAAAATTAACATATGTATGCTAAACATCAAATTTAAGTTTGCTGAAATTCCTGTGTTTATGCAACTGCTTCAGTCATATCTATTTGTCAGAGTATTGATAAATGTACGAAAAATTAGCCAATCAGCAGATTTCAATCTGCGTTTATCACCCTACATGTACAAGACGAAGTTTCCATAATCATGACATTTGTTCAAAACTGAGGTTTCAAAGTGTTCAGGGGCTGTCGTGGTCATGATCATGTGGTAGTTGGTTTTACAACTACATGTATCAGTGCAATCAGTGCCTATTCCCACTAAAGTTGTGAGTTTGAACCCTGTTCATGGTGAGGTGTACTCGATACAACATTATGTGATAAAGTTTGTCAGTGACTTGTGACAGGTCAGTTGTTTTCTCGTGGTGCTCAGGTTTCATCCACCAATAAAACTGACCACAACGATATAAATGAAATATTGTTGAAAGTGTTGTTAAACACCATAATCCTAACCCCTCAAGGTGTTCATTGATTTAACTTTTAACTTTAAATGCTGATCTTATATATAAATTTAGCCTCAAAATACTACATGTTTCATTTTCAAATTTATATAAATACAAAAAAAAGTAACTTCCTTTCAGCATTACATGATTCATTTAAGAACAACATTACAAAGTTTGCCAGAAGACTTTCAATTTAATGGTAACCATTAACTATTAATCAAAGCCTACATGTACATTTTCAATCTTAAACCAATCCCATTATCATCCGATCAATTGTAATACAAGCATAATACAAGCAGTCAGCAAATTACTTGCAGTCTGTAAATTGAGTAATGACTACTTGACTGAAGGCATAGTTCAGTAAATTTTCTCATGGTTCTGTTAAAAGGGACATGAGAGCTAGCCCAACATCCAGTAAAACTTTTATGGTGGAAAAGTTGTTTCTGGGAAAAAATATATTTTGAAACGGATTTTCATTCTGTGGTCTGTGGATCATAAATATCTGTTTTTCATTGTAGATTGGGTTTAGGTTTATGATGCTTAACGCCACTTTCAACAATATTTCAGTTATATCATGCAGGTCAGCTTTATTGGTGGAGGAAATCGGAGTACCTGGAGAAAACCACTGACCTGTCACAAGTCACTTTTTTCCATTTTATTATCTTGTCTCATTATTATGTTAAATTACCCATTCATAATGGAGGGTCTGGGTGTCCGAGTCGTTAAGCTGTCGACTTTTAACCACAGGACTAACATCACTGGAGTGGGTTAGCACACAGATATTCAGCTCAACTCTTAGTTTCCAGACACCTAATCCAGGTCAAAGGGGTTTCAACGATGAGTTTGTTATATCTTTCAGAGCTTTCCTTTCTCGTTAGTTATATTTACATGTAGCCGAAAAATTGCTATAATTAACGATTGACAACAATAACCCAAGCCTATTTATAATGGAACTTGTATGTTATAGAGGACTTAAAGAAAATTGGTATCATAAAGACTTCATTATTTTTCAAATACTTGGTCCATGTAAATTTGATTACGTCAAGTGAAAGTTCTGTCTTACTTGCCGAATATTCAGTAAGACATGTGGATAGCACAATCATGGCCAATAAACGATGGAAGATGGCCACCATTAGCAGCATGAGATAAGGGGATCGAGTCTGTGTATAATAATTCATTAATTTTTGCATTAAAAAAATCATGTTACAGAGACATCCTTAGGTAGTCCTGCGTCCAAAAATACTGTATATTAACAGTGTTCCAGCCAGACTTTGAAATCTTCGGGACAATTGTCAGTTTTATCAAAATTTCGTCAGGACATTCTCACAGGTACTTGTGGACAGGACCCTATGTTGCTCCCTTTTTTTTTTTTTTTATATAAGATGTTCCCCCCCCCCCCCCCTTTTTTCTTTTTTTTTTTATATAAACATTGACTTTTTTTTCATATAAACAACATTTTGCAACTTTCTATGTATCACTGTATGACATATACAATAAATACAATCAAACAGTAGTTTCTATCCATGCCGGATTTCTGACATGATATAAGTTAGAAGGTAAGTCACTCTTCTTTGTTTACATTGGGGTACTTGTTGTACATTCATCTTAAATTTAGTGAATAAAAAAGGCCTACCTGTCTGGAAATTGGCTTATTCCTTCTCTGTATATATTATTCTCCCTGAAAACACACATCAATATTTATTTACAGCAGCTGACAACTCTTCATGGAAGATTTTCCACTCGCGTTTTGCGATTTTCAGACGACATTTTTGAAAACTCGAATTAAAGCTACGGAAGTGTGATTATTAGCGACATTTGCTGGTCATTTGAAATATTGACGATATGGTAAAACGAGAGTTCCGGGTAAAATTAAATTTTGTGCCAAAAAATTCCCGAACTTGTTACCCGGAACTGAAAATCACAAAACGCGAGTGGAAAATCTTCCATGGAGAGTTGTCAGCTGCTGTAAATAAATATTGATGTGTGTTTTCAGGGAGAATAATATATACAGAGAAGGAATAAGCCAATTTCCAGACAGGTAGGCCTTTTTTATTCACTAAACTTAAGATGAATGTACAACAAGTACCCCAATGTAAACAAAGAAGAGTGACTTACCTTCTAACTTATATCATGTCAGAAATCCAGCATGGATAGAAACTACTGTTTGATTGTATTTATTGTATATATGTCATACAGTGATACATAGAAAGTTGCAAAATGTTGTTTATATGAAAAAAAAATCGATGTTTATATATAATATAAAAAAAAAAAAAAAAAAAAAAAAAAAAAAAAGGGGGGGCAACATAGGGTCCTGTCCACAAGTACCTGTGGACATTCTTTAATAATTAAATTTTTATAAAGTTCTTCAGGACAATTTGAGAAATAGGTGGGCAAATGTCCTGAGACCGGTGTCTAGCTGAATCACTGTTTTAATGTGAAATCCCTTTGTGAAAAAAAAATATTTGTTTACATTTTTGGAATTAGAAACCTTCCCTGTTTATATTGGTATTATTACTCATGGTTGACTTTAAGGAATTAATAAGGCAGGACATTAAATAAAGTCATTCATTGGAAAGGAACAGAACTATACTTTGGTTACTGTGTCCAGAAAGCAAACAAAACTTGTTTTCTTAAGATTATAACATCATACTAGCAAAAAAATTAATTAAGAAAAAGACACACTTCAAAGGGACATTTTTTCATTACAGTTTGATACGTATGGTCCCATAAAATAACGTCTTGGTTATGTTTAAAAATAACGACCATAAACCTAGACATTAAATATGTGTCAGTAAAAGTTTGGTACATGGACATATACAAGTTTAATTTAATGTTATTCGAGTAGAAGATTCCACAGGGCAGCCATTTTCTTTGCAGTACAATGGGTCATCGACAAATATCATGTCGTTTCGAGCTTGATAACGAGTTATATTTGTAATAATGTATACCTGTCAATCGAATTTTCATAGTAGATGTTCCATGTCGCCTAGATCCGTTACTAGCCATCGCTAGATATCGAGATCATGATATATTTTCTGTCATTTTCAACCCATTCATTGACAGAGAAAGCACTTGCTAAATATTGTATGCAAATGAGTATAAAACTGACAACTTCCGGTAGCGACAAAGAGGCCATTGTAAAGGATTACTGTCGCCGACAGAATTTTATCTGTCGATATTTCAAATGAGATTAAATATGTAATCGATTAAGTCTGCTTTCGGTGATTACAAAGGTTTAAGACAAAAAGCAAACAATTTATGAATCTGAAATAAATTTAAAATTATTCGGATGTGGCGCAGCAAGGAATTATATAATTATATTTACTATAAATCCTTGGGCGCAGTAAGTGTTATAAATAAATATCGTAAACCGTCCGGCTGAAATAGGACAAGACAAACTGATTTTTTGATGTAATGATTTATTATTAAAATATTTGAGCAGGAAATCCAAGAAAGCGTAATATGCTTATTTCCACTGCAAATTTTCAAATATGTACAACTGCACATCAAACGAACAACTACGTTTTACCCATTTATGATCACAACATCCCCTCCTGTTTTTGGTTTTTTCTTCGAATTTCAATAATTTTCCGTTACTTTCATTTCACATACAAATATACTTGAAAATGCTTATATTGTATAATTTCATACTTTTTGTTTTGTCTTTTTTCTTTTTTCATAAGAAGTATATCTACTAAATTATGTACAATGAATAGTTAAAATCAAATATAGAATTTTTAGTGAAATTTTCATGTGACAAGAATTTATAATGTTGCATATTGTATTCTACTATTGCTGACGTATGTATTATTGTTATTATTTATTATGTGAAGAGGACCCTTCAAAGTTGATACAAATTGTGTCCAATCCAGTTGTTAAAATATCTAGCAATAAAATTTGTTTAATCTATTTTTAAAATCTATGTATCATTCATCAGACTCGAAGCACACTTGTCTCTGAAAGGATTATATGATTAAACGGTGTCTTCCCATTTATCCAACTTTTGAAAATCAGGTATTCCCATTTATCCAACTTTTGAAAATCAGGTATTCCCATTTATCCAACTTTTTTTATCTCCTTACCTGTAGGATTGTTTATTTAATATTAATTAGGTGTTTATTTGACAAAAATACCTGATAATTTGTTTCAGTATATGTATAAGGTTTAAATAAATGAAAAGGAGGAAAAATTATAATTTGTATGTAAATAAATATACCATGAAATGAACAGTTATAATTTGTATGAAAATAAATATACCATAAAATGAAAAGGGAGAAATTTATAATTTGTATGTAAAACGTATATGAAAAAAAGTACAGAAACTTGGCCTCACCGAGCAGTGACAAGAACAACCCAGCAGTACATCAACACGTCCGACGAGCATCAGCCTTACCATTGGTACCTCCTGACCAAGTTGACAACGTATGGTTCCACGCACTCAACGACTTCCAGACCGACGACATCAACATCACAAGATTCAACGACTACGTTACAGAGCAATGGGTTGAAACTGACACTGAGAGATGGAACCACTACACTACAGTTGGACCACGTACTACAAAGCACTTGGAAAGATGACATCACAAACTCAACAACCAATTACACAAAACTCACCCAAACCTGTTCCTCATCATACAGAAACTGCAAAACATACAGGCCGCTAACGAAATCAGACTCATCCAGTATGCCGCTGGTGGAAAACGCAAGACCCGGAAACTCAAATACCGCAACATTGACTCAACCACTACACAAACGTCGTATCTCATCTTTTATAGTTTGGTTGATATGTTATGAATGTATCAATTATTATAGTATGATTGTTTTAGTAAAATACATAATTCTAATTGTTTTACTAAAAATAAATAATTGGTTTATATTCTAGTTGTTTTCATTAATCGAAACTTTATGTACTTACAATCAGAGATCAAGCTTCAGGGGCGGATCCAGGATTTCAAGTTAGGGGGTTGGGGGGAGGGGGGGGCGCACTTAAAAAAATTGCGCCAAGCGGGGGAAGGCGCGAAATTTTTTGGGGTATTTCGTGTGAAAAATCACGTTTTTACGCCAAAAATCATATTTTTTTCCAATTTTAGGGGGAGGCCGGGTGCCGGCGCCCCTGGATCCGCCCCTGAGCTTAAGGTCACAAAAGGAAATGTTGTAAACTTTAGCAGTGTTTCAGCTATATCGTGCTGTGAATTTTTTTTAACATACATTTGTACTTGTTTCCAGTTATAAAAGGATTTACCTTATTTACTGTCATTGTAACAAGAAAAAAAAAGATTCATCTCCTCAGAAAAATAAAGAAATATTATTTCCAATTAAATTTTGATTTATGTAAAAAAATAGTCCTAATATAATGTTTATTTGTTTTCATTTTTAAATATTTAATATATGGAAATTTAAAAATGAACAAAAATAAAAAAAAGTTGTTATTACTAATTTTGACTGAAATCAAAATTTAATTGGATATGAAATACCGTATATAGAAATAAATATTCACTGTGGCACATATACATTGTTCTGGTCCAAATTTTCGTCCACTTATTCACCTGTCACACAACCCAAGCTTTAATTAAGTGTCCTTTGTTCTTGATTTCCTTTGATCTCATTTATTCATCTTTTTTTTTACCTGTACTACCTATTTTTCAAAAAGTTGGATAAATGGGAATGAACCGATTAAACAGCCATTTAAAATAATGGATCAAATACGAAAATTCACGAGTCATATGATAATAGAATTAAATTATTTGGCCTTAATTTTAAACTGATTAATAAAAGTACAAACTTCTACAAATTTTACTCGTGCAACCTTTTTTTATACTTTACATACATTTGTTTATACAGGTAGTTACTCCCAGATATACACCGTATCGGTGGTGTAATGGTTAGCGTGCTCGCCTCCAGTGTGCTAGATTGTAGGTTCGAGCCCCGATCGGGTCAAACCAAAGACTATAAAATTGGTATTTAATTGTTGCTTCTCCACCTAGCACGCAGCATTAAGGAGAGCGAGCTGGTTGGCTCGGAATCAAGATAATGTGTTCGAGTCGGGAGACATTTCTAATCCGCGGACAGTGAGCTAATGCTATATAAACATCCAACTAAGCGTGTTGGTTTAGTACAAAGCGGACTGAGTGACGGTGGCGCAGTGGTCCAAAAGTTACTGGTCAACCCTTTCATTTCTGGTTTTACTGACAAGTCAAAGTAAAGCTACTTCTCGTTTATGTTTGGATCTTTTCATTAACAAAATGTTGTCTAAGTAGTGAGCCCAAGTTGACTGAATCTGTTTTCAATCATGATCAAGTGTGGCATACATTTTAAATGTTTAGTTTAAACTCAACATATAAAGAGGTCTGAAAGGTTTCTTGTTGTCTAGTATTTCCCCCAAGAGAAATTATCGCACACCATCACCACCAACCCCTCTCTCTCATTCCTTTCTTCATTCTCTGTTTTTGTTTAATTGACACATATTAATGTACTAAATATTCATATACATGCATGCTCTATCAAATAATGTTGTAACTTATTGTATATAGGAGAAGACTTCATAGTTTGTTTAACTTGTGTCTTACCCTTTTTGCACATTCGAACAAATAAAATATGTTCAAACTAAATTCAAATTCACCTAAAAGTTGCCGCGTGTCGGAGAAATACGAGTTGGATCTGCAGTGCCGGATTTAGATAAAGAGATGCCCTAGGTTATTCCCCTTGTGAGGCCCCTTCCAATTCCCCACCTTCACGACTAGAGGAACATGGAAGTGTGTTTAATCAATTTCAATAAAGGCAAAGATGATGAGGGGTGTTTAAAATTCTGCAGTATTCTGAAATGCAGTGCAACTGTGTAAGCAAAATTACTGAAGGGTTGATTAGAAAGTACAGTACGCTATGACAGCATAAGTGTGAAAGTCTAATAACAGTGTTGAAAATATTATATACCTTGGCCGGAGGCCCTCTAAATTTTGAGGCCCTAGGCTTCAGCCTGTCGAGCCTATAGGTAAATCCGGCACTGTGGGTCTGCAAACTCATGGGAACGCAAATTTCAAATGTATTACTCGAATTCACCTTTGCACTCAGTTTACATACTAGTTAAGGTCTGCAAACAACAGTATATCGTTTCATGCAATGGGTCCAGACAATTCCTCTTAAATTACTACGAGGTAGGGACTGGACCATAGCATGAAACAAGTGCCTGTGCTGGAAACCCATAGATACCTGCCCGATAACCCATGGGATTGTCACTGATAAAGCCGGTCACTTATCAGAGTTTTGATTACTTTCACCTGCCATAACTATATACGAAGGGATGTATGGTACTCGTGGGTAGTGTGGCTCGAAATTAAACAAGTTAATCAAATATCCCACCATTAAACACATAAAATAAGATGTAGGACTAATCAATTATCAGTATATTTAATCGTAGGAGAGGTTCGATGTGAATCATTTTGTCACATGGTAAGACAAATGAAAGGGAATGTTGATCATTTAGTCGAGCACTGAAAGTGTGGACGCAATTGGTTGAGGGGCGACAAAAATTATTTTTATAAAAATGAAACTAAATCTGTTTCTAAAAGCGGGATTCTTTGGCTGTTCATTCATAGAGACATAACAAACCCATTAGTACGTCAGAGAGGGGCCGTCGTGGTCGTGATCGTGTGGTAGTTGGATTTTAAACTACCTATGCAATCACATTCTCTATCCAGCGTTGTCGTTCCTGCTACGCTACACAACATCTCTATCAACGCTCATTTTACAAGATTTTTGTAAAATTTAGAAACAGTAAAAAAAAAATGTACTTAAAATTGTTTTAATTATTGTAAATATCAATAAAGATGAAAATAAATCACTCATTTCAAATCAATTCTCTCTTAAAAATGACCCCCCCCCCCCCACACACACTTCTTGGAGAACTATTGTGCGGAGGTAAAAATTAAAAAGTTAAAAACGATCACAAATCATTTTTAAGAGAGAATTGATTTGAAATGAGTGATTTATTTTCATCTTTATTGATATTTACAATAATTAAAACAATTTTAAGTAATCAATCAATCAATCAATCAATCAATCAATCAATCAATCAATCAATCAATCAATCAATCAATCAATCAATCAATCAATCAATCAATCAATCAATCAATCAATCAATCAATCAATCAATCAATCAATCAATCAATCAATGTTTACACAGATATTTGAGAACTGAATGCAATTTTTTGTGGTTTTATTGACATGTAAAAGCGTTGACATTTTGTATATTCTGTCATCTGCCAGCGCCTTTACAGCTATCATTCAATACTTATAATGACATTTTTACATTATTAAATACAACTGAGATTAACATGATTTGTTTTAATATTCCACAATTTCAACTGTTGTTGCGCGTAGTGATTTGTTTTCATGACGTTCGAAAATAGTTTCCGGATGTGGGCGTGGGCTTTAAAAATGTTTCCGTGATATTACCTTTTCTGTTTTCTTTCCATGTATGCAAAGGTCATTTTTATAATCAAACAAACCAAATTCTGTTTTGCTCCGTTAACTGTTGAAATGTCATAGTTCTTTATTAAAATGTATTGAAATGCGTCATTCGTGACGATATCTAATAACAACAAAAAACAAAAACACAAACACAAAAACAAAAACAAAAACCACCTGTCTCAAAACCACCTGTCTCAAAACTGCCTGTCTCAAAACCACCTGTCTCAAAACTGCCTTTACCAGTCCACATTCATTTGAATAACTGTGAGGCACAAATGAACAAGCAGTGATACCAAAATCATCTCATAAAATGTTTCAGAACAATACAACTGTAGCAGCACGAAGAACCAGTATTATTTTATACAATGTAGCATTATAAAGAACAAGTTTTGTTTTACACAGTGTAGCATTATAAAGAACAAGTTTTGTTTTACACTGTAGCATTATAAAGAACACGTTTTGTTTTACACAGTGTAGCATTATAAAGAACAAGTATTATTTTATACAGTGTAGCATTATAAAGAACAAGTTTTGTTTTACACAGTGTAGCATTATAAAGAACAAGTATTGTTTTATACAGTGTAGCATTATAAAGAACAAGTTTTGTTTTACACAGTGTAGTATTATAAAGAACAAGTATTATTTTATACAGTGTAGCATTATAAAGAACAAGTTTTGTTTTACACAGTGTAGCATTATAAAGAACAAGTTTTGTTTTATACTGTGTACAATTATAAAGAACCAGTTTTGCTTTATATAGTGTAGCATTATAAAGAACCAGTTTTATTTTATAGTGTAGTATTATAAAGAACCAGTTTTGTAAGAACAAGTATTGTTTTATACAGTGTAGCATTATAAAGAACAAGTTTTGTTTTACACAGTGTAGCATTATAAAGAACAAGTATTGTTTTATACAGTGTAGCATTATAAAGAACAAGTATTGTTTTATACAGTGTAGCATTATAAAGAACAAGTATTGTTTTATACAGTGTAGCATTATAAAGAACAAGTATTGTTTTATACAGTGTAGCATTATAAAGAACAAACATTGTTTTATACAGTGTAGCATTATAAAGAACCAGTTTTGTTTTGTACAGTGTAGTATTATAAAGAACAAGTTTTGTTTTGTACAGTGTAGCATTATAAAGAACCAGTTTTGTTTTATACTGTGTACAATTATAAAGAACCAGTTTTGCTTTATATAGTGTAGCACTATAAAGAACCAGTTTTGCTTTATACTGTGTACAATTATAAAGAACCAGTTTTGCTTTATATAGTGTAGCATTATAAAGAACCAGTTTTGTTTTATGCTGTGTAAAATTATAAAGAACCAGTTTTGCTTTATATAGTGTAGCGTTATAAAGAACCAGTTTTGTTTTATACAGTGTAGTATTATATAGAACCAGTTCTGTTTTATATTGTGTAGAATTATAAAGAACAAGTATTGTTTTATACAGTGTAGCATTATAAAGAACAAGTTTTGTTTTATACAGTGTAGCATTATAAAGAACAAGTATTGTTTTATACAGTGTAGCATTATAAAGAACAAGTATTGTTTTATACAGTGTAGCATTATAAAGAACAAATATTGTTTTATACAGTGTAGCATTATAAAGAACAAGTATTGTTTTATACAGTATAGCATTATAAAGAACAAGTATTGTTTTATACAGTGTAGCATTATAAAGAACAAACATTTTTTTATACAGTGTAGCATTATAAAGAACAAGCTTTGTTTTGTACAGTGTAGCATTATAAAGAACAAGTTTTGTTTTGTACAGTGTAGCATTATAAAGAACAAGTTTTGTTTTATACTGTGTACAATTATAAAGAACCAGTTTTGCTTTATATAGTGTAGCATTATAAAGAACAAGTTTTGTTTTGTACAGTGTAGCATTATAAAGAACAAGTTTTGTTTTATACTGTGTACAATTATAAAGAACCAGTTTTGCTTTATATAGTGTAGCATTATAAAGAACAAGTTTTGCTTTGTACAGTGTAGCATTATAAAGAACCAGTTTTGCTTTATACTGTGTACAATTATAAAGAACCAGTTTTGCTTTATATAGTGTAGCATTATAAAGAACCAGTTTTGCTTTATATAGTGTAGCATTATAAAGAACCAGTTTTGCTTTATATAGTGTAGCATTATAAAGAACAAGTTTTGTTTTGTACAGTGTAGCATTATAAAGAACAAGTTTTGTTTTATACTGTGTACAATTATAAAGAACCAGTTTTGCTTTATATAGTGTAGCATTATAAAGAACCAGTTTTGCTTTATATAGTGTAGCATTATAAAGAACCAGTTTTGTTTTATACTGTGTACAATTATAAAGAACCAGTTTTGCTTTATATAGTGTAGCATTATAAAGAACAAGTTTTGTTTTGTACAGTGTAGCATTATAAAGAACAAGTTTTGTTTTATACTGTGTACAATTATAAAGAACCAGTTTTGCTTTATATAGTGTAGCATTATAAAGAACAAGTTTTGCTTTGTACAGTGTAGCATTATAAAGAACCAGTTTTGTTTTATACTGTGTACAATTATAAAGAACCAGTTTTGCTTTATATAGTGTAGCATTATAAAGAACCAGTTTTGCTTTATATAGTGTAGCATTATAAAGAACCAGTTTTGCTTTATATAGTGTAGCATTATAAAGAACAAGTTTGTTTTGTACAGTGTAGCATTATAAAGAACAAGTTTTGTTTTATACTGTGTACAATTATAAAGAACCAGTTTTGCTTTATATAGTGTAGCATTATAAAGAACCAGTTTTGCTTTATATAGTGTAGCATTATAAAGAACAAGTTTTGTTTTGTACAGTGTAGCATTATAAAGAACAAGTTTTGTTTTATACTGTGTACAATTATAAAGAACCAGTTTTGCTTTATATAGTGTAGCATTATAAAGAACCAGTTTTGCTTTATACTGTGTTTTGTACTCGGACACATTATCCTGATTCCGATCAAACCAGTCTTCGTTCTTTCTCCTTAGCGCTGCGTGCTTAGCGGAGAAGCAACACATATCAATTTTATAGTCTTCAGTTTGACCCGATCGGGGTTCGAACCCAGGATCTATCGCACTCGAGGCAAGAACGCCGAACCATTACACCACCGATGCGGTTCGACTTTCACAGGATCTATCGTATTTCATAAAAATATTTTCTGCTGTTTATTGGTAGATCCCCTGTAATTATTGCCAAAAAACGAAATTTTGCTCAAATTTCCTATTTGAAATTATTTTATAATTTTCCTTTAACATATTTGATTAATTTAATTTTCCTAATGGACAAATGCTGAATTTTAATTTTCAAGTGTCCAACTGAATGATCACCCCAACAACTGATCGAACACTATCTTCTCATGGTAATATCAGGTAATATATGTTATCCTTATTTTTTTCCTTCAACATGTGCTATAAAATCATGCATGCTTTCGTAAGATTTTCAGTTCTTCAACTTTTAATTTCAGGTCATTGGTAACATCCTGAATCAAACAAGTATTCAATTACATAAATTAAATTGAGTTATTCCCCTTTAACCAATGCTAGCATCTTAGAGTTGCAGTCTAGAACGAGCATGGAGTTGTCTGTATTGAACAATTGTGTTGCACTCGACGAGAGTATGCTAACAATAACACCACTGATGCGGTTCTATATTTTTGCATGTTTATGCATCACAGGGTATACAGTAATACAACAAAAGCAGTCTAATGTGATAATGCTATCGCTTTTGCATAAATTAAATAAAAATAGTCAGAAGGCCTTATTCACATGTTTATCCTTCCAAAAGTTCACTTAAATGTGTAAAAATACTCGGGTTGTCATGATATCATTTCAAAATGAATGATGAGGAATGTAATATAACCTATATGATAATAAGAATAACTAAAAACTAAATAGGTTTTAAATGGTTATTTAATAAATGTACATAAATATGCAAAAAGATACCGAAATTAATATTATTTTTTTTTATCCATGGATCTAGAAACTACTCGTATCCTTTATATTATATATTCTTTCATAACTGTAAACCTGTCATCACGAACGAAGTTTAATATATCACAGGGGGGATTTGCTATAAATCATCTGTTCAACCCTCCTATATTATTGTTACTGTCCCAAAATAGGTCATAAAAGAATTTCTGTTTGTTCTTGTTTACTTTGAAATTCCAAGGCCGTAACTAGGATCTCCTTTCTAGTGAGGCAAGGGGTCTGGGGACCACCCAGGTGTTTATTGTACGACGGTCAGATGGGGTGTTTTTTTTACGATGGTCAAATGGAGTGTTTATTGTAGGACGGTCAGATGGAGTGTTTATAGTACGATGGTCTGATGGAGTGTTTATTGTACGATGGTCTGATGTAGTGTTTATAGTACGATGGTCAGATGGAGTGTTTATTGTACGATGGTCTGATGGAGTGTTTATAGTACGATGGTCTGATGGAGTGTTTATAGTACGATGGTCTGATGGAGTGTTTATAGTACGATGGTCAGATGGAGTGTTTATAGTACGATGGTCTGATGGAGTGTTTATAGTACGATGATCAGATGGAGTGTTTATTGTATGATGGTCTGATGTAGTGTTTATAGTACGATGGTCTGATGTAGTGTTTATTGTATGATGGTCTGATGTAGTGTTTATAGTACGATGGTCTGATGTAGTGTTTATAGTACGATGGTCTGATGGAGTGTTTATAGTACGATGGTCTGATGGAGTGTTTATAGAACGATGGTCAGATGGAGTGTTTATAGTACGATGGTCTGATGGAGTGTTTATAGTACGATGGTCAGATGGAGTGTTTATTGTACGATGGTCTGATGGAGTGTTTATAGTACGATGATCTGATGTAGTGTTTATAGTACGATGGTCTGATGGAGTGTTTATAGTACGATGGTCTGATGGAGTGTTTATAGTACGATGGTCTGATGTAGTTTTTATAGTAGGATGGTGTGATAGTGTTTATAGTACGATGATCTGATGGAGTGTTTATAGTACGATGATCTGATGTAGTGTTTATAGTACGATGGTCTGATGGAGTGTTTATAGTACGATGGTCTGATGGAGTGTTTATTGTACGATGGTCTGATGGAGTGTTCATAGTACGATGGTCAGATGGAGTGTTTATAGTACGATGGTCTGATGGAGTGTTTATTGTACGATGGTCTGATGTAATGTTTATTGTACGACGGTCAGATGGAGTGTTTATTGTACGACGGTCAGTTGGAGTGTTTATTGTACGATGGTCAGATGGAGAGTATATAGTACGATGGTCAGATGGAGAGTCTATAGTACGATGGTTTGATGGAGTGTTTATTGTACGACGGTCTGATGTAGTGTTTATTGTACGACGGTCAGATGGAGTGTTTATTGTACGATGGTCTGATGGAGTGTTTATTGTACGATGGTCTGTTGGAGTGTTTATAGTACGATGGTCAGATGGAGTGTTTATAGTACGATGGTCTGATGGAGTGTTTATTGTAGGATGGTCTGATGTAGTGTTTATTGTACGACGGTCAGATGGAGTGTTTATTGTACGACGGTCAGATGGAGTGTTTATAGTACGATGGTCAGATGGATTGTTTATAGTAGGATGGTGTGATAGTGTTTATAGTACGATGGTCAGATGGTGTGTTTAAAGTACGATGGTCTGATGTAGTGTTTATTGTACGATGGTCTGATGTAGTGATTATAGTACGATGGTCAGATGGAGTGTTTATAGTACGATGGTCAGATGGAGTGTTTATTGTACGATGGTCAGATGGAGTGTCTATAGTACGATGGTCAGATGGAGAGATTATAGTACGATGGTCTGATGGAGTGTTTATAGTACGATGGTCAGATGGAGTGTTTATTGTACGATGGTCTGATGTAGTGTTTATTGTATGATGGTCTGATGGAGTGTTTATAGTTCGATGGTCAGATAGTGTTTATAGTACGATGGTCTGATGGCGTGTTTATAGTACGATGGTCAGATGGAGTGTTTATTGTACGATGGTCATATGGAGTGCTTATAGTACAATGGCCTGATGGAGTGTTTATTGTACGATGGTCTGATGGAGTGTTTATAGTACGATGGTCAGATGGAGTGTTTAAAGTACGATGGTCTGAAGTAGTGTTTATTGTACGATGGTCTGATGTAGTGATTATAGTACGATGGTCAGATGGAGTGTTTATAGTACGATGGTCAGATGGAGTGTTTATATTACGATGGTCAGATGGAGTGTCTATAGTACGATGGTCAGATGGAGAGATTATAGTACGATGGTCTGATGGAGTGTTTATAGTACGATGGTCAGATGGAGTGTTTATAGTACACTGGTCAGATGTAGTGTTTATTGTACCCTGATCTGATGGAGAGATTATAGTACAATGGTCAGATGGAGTGTCTATAGTACGATGGTCAGATGGAGAGATTATAGTACGATGGTCTGATGGAGAGTTTATTGTACGATGGTCAGATGGAGTGTTTATTGTACGATGGTCTGATGGAGTGTTTATAGTACGATGGTCAGATGGAGAGATTATAGTACGATGGTCTGATGAAGTGTTTATTGTACGATGGTCAGATAGAGTGTTTATAGTACGATGGTCTGATGGAGTGTTTATAGTACGATGGTCTGATGTAGTGTTTATAGTACGATGGTCTGATGTAGTGTTTATTGTACGATGGTCAGATGGAGTGTTTATAGTACGATGGTCTGATGGAGTGTTTATAGTACGATGGTCTGATGTAGTGTTTATTGTACGATGGTCTGATGTAGTGGTAATAGTACGATGGTCAGATGGAGTGTTTATTGTACGATGGTCAGATGGAGTGCTTATAGTACGATGGTCAGATATAGTGTGCATTGTACGATGGTCAGATGTAGTGTTTATTGTACGATGGTCTGATGGAGTGTTTATAGTACGATGGTCTGATGTAGTGTTTATTGTACGATGATGTGATGTAGTGTTTATTGTACGATGGTCTGATGGAGTGTTTATAGTACGATGGTCAGATGGAGAGTTTATAGTACGATGGTCTGATGGAGTGTTTATAGTACGATGGTCTGATGGCGTGTTTAGAGTACGATGATCTGATGTAGTGTTTATTGTACGATGATCTGATGGAGTGTTTATAGTACGATGGTCTGATGGAGTGTTTATAGTACGATGGTCTGATGGCGTGTTTAGAGTACGATGATCTGATGTAGTGTTTATTGTACGATGATCTGATGGAGTGTTTATAGTACGATGGTCTGATGGAGTGTTTATAGTACGATGACCTGATGGCGTGTTTATAGTACAATGATCTGATGGAGTGTTTATAGTACGATGGTCTGATGTAGTGTTTATAGTACGATGATCTGATGGAGTGTTTACTAGACGATGATTAGATAGAGTGTTTATAGTACGATGGTCTGATAGAGTGTTTATGCCGGAAGTACGAGGGCTTGATGGAGTTTTTATAGTATGATGATCTGATGCAGTGTTCATAATACGATGATCTGATAGAGTGTTCAGAGTACGATGGTCAGATGGAGTGTTTATAGTACGATGGTTTGATGGAATGTTTATTGTACGATGGTCTGATATAGTGTTTATTGTACGATGATGTGATGTAGTGTTTATAGTACGATGGTCTGATGTAGTGTTTATTGTACGATGATGTGATGTAGTGTTTATTGTACGATGGTCTGATGGAGTGTTTATAGTACGATGGTCAGATGGAGAGTTTATAGTACGATGGTCTGATGGAGTGTTTATAGTACGATGGTCAGATGGAGAGTCTATAGTACGATGGTCTGATGGCGTTTTTAGAGTACGATGATCTGATGTAGTGTTTATTGTACGATGATCTGATGGAGTGTTTATAGTACGATGGTCTGATGGAGTGTTTATAGTACGATGGCCTGATGGCGTGTTAATAGTACAATGATCTGATGGAGTGTTTATATTACGATGGTCTGATGTAGTGTTTATAGTACGATGATCTGATGGAGTGTTTATTAGACGATGATTAGATAGAGTGTTTATAGTACGATGGTCTGATAGAGTGTTTATGCCGAAAGTACGAGGGCTTGATGGAGTTTTTATAGTACGATGATCTGATGGAGTGTTCATAGTACGATGATCTGATAGAGTGTTCAAAGTACGATGGTCAGATGGAATGTTTATTGTACGATGGTCTAATGTAGTGTTTTTTGTACAATGGTCAGATGGAGTGTTTATAGTACGATGGTCAGATGGAGTGTTTATAGTACGATGGTCTGATGTAGTGTTTATTGTATGATGGTCAGATGGAGTGTTTATAGTACGATGGTCAGATGGAGTGTTTATAGTACGGTGGTCAGATGGAGTGTTTATAGTACGATGGTCTGATGGAGTGTTTATAGTACGATGGTCTGATGGAGTATTTATAGTACGATGGTCTGATGGAGTGTTTATAGTACGATGGTCTGATGGAGTATTTATAGTACGATGGTCAGATGCAGTGTTTATAGTACGATGGTCAGATGGAGTGTTTATAGTACGATGGTCTGATGGAGTGTTTATAGTACGATGGTCTGATGGAGTATTTATAGTACGATGGTCAGATGGAGTGTTTATAGTACGATGGTCAGATGGAGTGTTTATAGTACGATGGTCAGATGGAGTTGTTATAGTACGATGGTCAGATGGAGTGTTTAAAGTACGATGGTCTGATGGAGTATTTATAGTACGATGGTCTGATGGAGTGTTTATAGTAAGATGGTCAGATGGAGTGTTTATAGTACGATGGTCAGATGGAGTGTTTATAGTACGATGGTCAGATGGAGTGTTTATAGTACGATGGTCAGATGGAGTGTTTATAGTACGATGGTCTGATGGAGTGTTTATAGTACGATGGTCTGATGGAGTATTTATAGTACGATGGTCAGATGGAGTGTTTATAGTACGATGGTCAGATGGAGTGTTTATAGTAGGATGGTCTGATGGAGTGTTTATAGTACGATGATCTGATGTAGTTTGTCTTGTACGATGGTCTGATGGAGTGTTTATTGTACGATGGTCTGATGGAGTGTTTATTGTACGATGGTCTGATGGAGTGTTTATAGTACGATGGTCTGATGGAGTGTTTATTAGACGATGATCAGATAGAGTGTTTATAGTACGATAGTCTGATAGAGTGTTTATGCCGGAAATACGAGGGCCTGATGTAGTGTTTATAGTACGATGATCTGATGGAGTGTTTATTAGACGATGATTAGATAGAGTGTTTATAGTACGATGGTCTGATAGAGTGTTTATGCCGAAAGTACGAGGGCTTGATGGAGTTTTTATAGTACGATGATCTGATGGAGTGTTCATAGTACGATGGTCAGATGGAATGTTTATTGTACGATGGTCTGATGTAGTGTTTATTGTACAATGGTCAGATGGAGTGTTTATAGTACGATGGTCAGATGGAGTGTTCATAGTACGATGGTCTGATGTAGTGTTTATTGTATGATGGTCAGATGGAGTGTTTATAGTACGATGGTCAGATGGAGTGTTTATAGTACGATGGTCTGATGGAGTGTTTATAGTACGATGGTCTGATGGAGTATTTAAAGTACGATGGTCAGATGGAGTGTTTATAGTACGATGGTCAGATGGAGTGTTTATAGTACGATTGTCAGATGGAGTGTTTATAGTACGATGGTCTGATGGAGTGTTTATAGTACGATGGTCTGATGGAGTATTTATAGTACGATGGTCAGATGGAGTGTTTATAGTACGATGGTCAGATGGAGTGTTTATAGTACGATGGTCTGATGGAGTGTTTATAGTACGATGATCTGATGGAGTGTTTATTGTACGATGGTCTGATTGAGTGTTTATTGTACGATGGTCTGATGGAGTATTTATAGTACGATGGTCAGATGGAGTGTTTATAGTACGATGGTCTGATGGAGTGTTTATAGTACGATGGTCTGATGGAGTATTTATAGTACGATGGTCTGATGGAGTGTTTATAGTACGATGGTCTGATGGAGTATTTATAGTACGATGGTCAGATTGAGTGTTTATAGTACGATGGTCAGATGGAGTGTTTATAGTACGATGGTCTGATGGAGTATTTATAGTACGATGGTCTGATGGAGTGTTTATAGTACGATGGTCTGATGGAGTATTTATAGTACGATGGTCTGATGGAGTGTTTATAGTACGATGGTCTGATGGAGTATTTATAGTACGATGGTCTGATGGAGTGTTTATTGTACGATGGACTGATGGCGTGTTTAGAGTACGATGATCTGATGTAGTGTTTATTGTACGATAATCTGATGGAGTGTTTATAGTACGATGGTCTGATGGAGTGTTTATAGTACGATGGCCTGATGGCGTGTTTATAGTACAATGATCTGATGGAGTGTTTATAGTACGATGGTCTGATGTAGTGTTTATAGTACAATGATCTGATGGAGTGTTTATTAGACGATGATTAGATAGAGTGTTTATAGTACGATGGTCTGATAGGGTGTTTATGCCGGAAGTACGAGGGCTTGATGGAGTTTTTATAGTACGATGATCTGATGCAGTGTTCATAATACGATGATCTGAGAGAGTGTTCAGAGTACGATGGTCAGATGGAGTGTTTATAGTACGATGGTCTGATGGAATGTTTATTGTACGATGGTCTGATATAGTGTTTATTGTACTATGATGTGATGTAGTGTTTATAGTACGATGGTCTGATGTAGTGTTTATTGTACGATGATGTGATGTAGTGTTTATTGTACGATGGTCTGATGGAGTGTTTATAGTACGATGGTCAGATGGAGAGCTTATAGTACGATGGTCTGATGGAGTGTTTATAGTACGATGGTCAGATGGAGAGTCTATAGTACGATGGTCTGATAGCGTTTTTAGAGTACGATAATCTGATGTAGTGTTTATTGTACGATGATCTGATGGAGTGTTTATAGTACGATGGTCTGATGGAGTGTTTATAGTACGATGGCTGATGGCGTGTTAATAGTACAATGATCTGATGGAGTGTTTATAGTACGATGGTCTGATGTAGTGTTTATAGTACGATGATCTGATTGAGTGTTTATTAGACGATGATTAGATAGAGTGTTTATAGTACGATGGTCTGATAGAGTGTTTATGCCGAAAGTACGAGGGCTTGTTGGAGTTTTTATAGTACGATGATCTGATGGAGTGTTCATAGTACGATGATCTGATAGAGTGTTCAGAGTACGATGGTCAGATGGAATGTTTATTGTACGGTGGTCTGATGTAGTGTTTTTTGTACAATGGTCAGATGGAGTGTTTATAGTACGATGGTCAAATGGAGTGTTTATAGTACGATGGTCTGATGTAGTGTTTATTGTATGATGGTCAGATGGAGTGTTTATAGTACGATGGTCAGATGGAGTGTTTATAGTACGGTGGTCAGATGGAGTGTTTATAGTACGATGGTCTGATGGAGTGTTTATAGTACGATGGTCTGATGGAGTATTTATAGTACGATGGTCTGATGGAGTGTTTATAGTACGATGGTCTGATGGAGTATTTATAGTACGATGGTCAGATGGAGTGTTTATAGTACGATGGTCTGATGGAGTATTTATAGTACGATGGTCAGATGGAGTATTTATAGTACGATGGTCAGATGGAGTGTTTATAGTACGATGGTCAGATGGAGTGTTTATAGTACGATGGTCTGATGGAGTATTTATAGTACGATGGTCTGATGGAGTGTTTATAGTACGATGGTCTGATGGAGTATTTATAGTACGATGGTCAGATGGAGTGTTTATAGTACGATGGTCAGATGGAGTGTTTATAGTACGATGGTCTGATGGAGTATTTATAGTACGATGGTCTGATGGAGTGTTTATAGTGCGATGGTCTGATGGAGTATTTATAGTACGATGGTCTGATGGAGTGTTTATTGTACGATGGTCTGATGGCGTGTTTAGAGTACGATGATCTGATGTAGTGTTTATTGTACGATGATCTGATGGAGTGTTTATAGTACGATGGTCTGATGGAGTGTTTATAGTACGATGGCCTGATGGCGTGTTTATAGTACAATGATCTGATGGAGTGTTTATAGTACGATGGTCTGATGTAGTGTTTATAGTACGATGATCTGATGGAGTGTTTATTAGACGATGATTAGATAGAGTGTTTATAGTACGATGGTCTGATAGAGTGTTTATGCCGGAAGTACGAGGGCTTGATGGAGTTTTTATAGTACGATGATCTGATGCAGTGTTCATAATACGATGATCTGATAGAGTGTTCAGAGTACGATGGTCAGATGGAGTGTTTATAGTACGATGGTCTGATGGAATGTTTATTGTACGATGGTCTGATATAGTGTTTATTGTACTATGATGTGATGTAGTGTTTATAGTACGATGGTCTGATGTAGTGTTTATTGTACGATGATGTGATGTAGTGTTTATTGTACGATGGTCTGATGGAGTGTTTATAGTACGATGGTCAGATGGAGAGTTTATAGTACGATGGTCTGATGGAGTGTTTATAGTACGATGGTCAGATGGAGAGTCTATAGTACGATGGTCTGATGGCGTTTTTAGAGTACGATGATCTGATGTAGTGTTTATTGTACGATGATCTGATGGAGTGTTTATAGTACGATGGTCTGATGGAGTGTTTATAGTACGATGACCTGATGGCGTGTTTATAGTACAATGATCTGATGGAGTGTTTATAGTACGATGGTCTGATGTAGTGTTTATAGTACGATGATCTGATGGAGTGTTTACTAGACGATGATTAGATAGAGTGTTTATAGTACGATGGTCTGATAGAGTGTTTATGCCGGAAGTACGAGGGCTTGATGGAGTTTTTATAGTATGATGATCTGATGCAGTGTTCATAATACGATGATCTGATAGAGTGTTCAGAGTACGATGGTCAGATGGAGTGTTTATAGTACGATGGTTTGATGGAATGTTTATTGTACGATGGTCTGATATAGTGTTTATTGTACGATGATGTGATGTAGTGTTTATAGTACGATGGTCTGATGTAGTGTTTATTGTACGATGATGTGATGTAGTGTTTATTGTACGATGGTCTGATGGAGTGTTTATAGTACGATGGTCAGATGGAGAGTTTATAGTACGATGGTCTGATGGAGTGTTTATAGTACGATGGTCAGATGGAGAGTCTATAGTACGATGGTCTGATGGCGTTTTTAGAGTACGATGATCTGATGTAGTGTTTATTGTACGATGATCTGATGGAGTGTTTATAGTACGATGGTCTGATGGAGTGTTTATAGTACGATGGCCTGATGGCGTGTTAATAGTACAATGATCTGATGGAGTGTTTATATTACGATGGTCTGATGTAGTGTTTATAGTACGATGATCTGATGGAGTGTTTATTAGACGATGATTAGATAGAGTGTTTATAGTACGATGGTCTGATAGAGTGTTTATGCCGAAAGTACGAGGGCTTGATGGAGTTTTTATAGTACGATGATCTGATGGAGTGTTCATAGTACGATGATCTGATAGAGTGTTCAAAGTACGATGGTCAGATGGAATGTTTATTGTACGATGGTCTGATGTAGTGTTTTTTGTACAATGGTCAGATGGAGTGTTTATAGTACGATGGTCAGATGGAGTGTTTATAGTACGATGGTCTGATGTAGTGTTTATTGTATGATGGTCAGATGGAGTGTTTATAGTACGATGGTCAGATGGAGTGTTTATAGTACGGTGGTCAGATGGAGTGTTTATAGTACGATGGTCTGATGGAGTGTTTATAGTACGATGGTCTGATGGAGTATTTATAGTACGATGGTCTGATGGAGTGTTTATAGTACGATGGTCTGATGGAATATTTATAGTACGATGGTCAGATGCAGTGTTTATAGTACGATGGTCAGATGGAGTGTTTATAGTACGATGGTCTGATGGAGTGTTTATAGTACGATGGTCTGATGGAGTATTTATAGTACGATGGTCAGATGGAGTGTTTATAGTACGATGGTCAGATGGAGTGTTTATAGTACGATGGTCAGATGGAGTTGTTATAGTACGATGGTCAGATGGAGTGTTTAAAGTACGATGGTCTGATGGAGTATTTATAGTACGATGGTCTGATGGAGTGTTTATAGTAAGATGGTCAGATGGAGTGTTTATAGTACGATGGTCAGATGGAGTGTTTATAGTACGATGGTCAGATGGAGTGTTTATAGTACGATGGTCAGATGGAGTGTTTATAGTACGATGGTCTGATGGAGTATTTATAGTACGATGGTCAGATGGAGTGTTTATAGTACGATGGTCAGATGGAGTGTTTATAGTAGGATGGTCTGATGGAGTGTTTATAGTACGATGATCTGATGTAGTTTGTCTTGTACGATGGTCTGATGGAGTGTTTATTGTACGATGGTCTGATGGAGTGTTTATTGTACGATGGTCTGATGGAGTGTTTATAGTACGATGGTCTGATGGAGTGTTTATTAGACGATGATCAGATAGAGTGTTTATAGTACGATAGTCTGATAGAGTGTTTATGCCGGAAATACGAGGGCCTGATGTAGTGTTTATAGTACGATGATCTGATGGAGTGTTTATTAGACGATGATTAGATAGAGTGTTTATAGTACGATGGTCTGATAGAGTGTTTATGCCGAAAGTACGAGGGCTTGATGGAGTTTTTATAGTACGATGATCTGATGGAGTGTTCATAGTACGATGGTCAGATGGAATGTTTATTGTACGATGGTCTGATGTAGTGTTTATTGTACAATGGTCAGATGGAGTGTTTATAGTACGATGGTCAGATGGAGTGTTTATAGTACGATGGTCTGATGTAGTGTTTATTGTATGATGGTCAGATGGAGTGTTTATAGTACGATGATCAGATGGAGTGTTTATAGTACGATGGTCTGATGGAGTGTTTATAGTACGATGGTCTGATGGAGTATTTATAGTACGATGGTCAGATGGAGTGTTTATAGTACGATGGTCAGATGGAGTGTTTATAGTACGATTGTCAGATGGAGTGTTTATAGTACGATGGTCTGATGGAGTGTTTATAGTACGATGGTCTGATGGAGTATTTATAGTACGATGGTCAGATGGAGTGTTTATAGTACGATGGTCAGATGGAGTGTTTATAGTACGATGGTCTGATGGAGTGTTTATAGTACGATGATCTGATGGAGTGTTTATTGTACGATGGTCTGATTGAGTGTTTATTGTACGATGGTCTGATGGAGTATTTATAGTACGATGGTCAGATGGAGTGTTTATAGTACGATGGTCTGATGGAGTGTTTATAGTACGATGGTCTGATGGAGTATTTATAGTACGATGGTCTGATGGAGTGTTTATAGTACGATGGTCTGATGGAGTATTTATAGTACGATGGTCAGATTGAGTGTTTATAGTACGATGGTCAGATGGAGTGTTTATAGTACGATGGTCTGATGGAGTATTTATAGTACGATGGTCTGATGGAGTGTTTATAGTACGATGGTCTTATGGAGTATTTATAGTACGATGGTCTGATGGAGTGTTTATAGTACGATGGTCTGATGGAGTATTTATAGTACGATGGTCTGATGGAGTGTTTATTGTACGATGGTCTGATGGCGTGTTTAGAGTACGATGATCTGATGTAGTGTTTATTGTACGATAATCTGATGGAGTGTTTATAGTACGATGGTCTGATGGAGTGTTTATAGTACGATGGCCTGATGGCGTGTTTATAGTACAATGATCTGATGGAGTGTTTATAGTACGATGGTCTGATGTAGTGTTTATAGTACAATGATCTGATGGAGTGTTTATTAGACGATGATTAGATAGAGTGTTTATAGTACGATGGTCTGATAGGGTGTTTATGCCGAAAGTACGAGGGCTTGATGGAGTTTTTATAGTACGATGATCTGATGGAGTGTTCATAGTACGATGATCTGATAGAGTGTTCAAAGTACGATGGTCAGATGGAATGTTTATTGTACGATGGTCTGATGTAGTGTTTTTTGTACAATGGTCAGATGGAGTGTTTATAGTACGATGGTCAGATGGAGTGTTTATAGTACGATGGTCTGATGTAGTGTTTATTGTATGATGGTCAGATGGAGTGTTTATAGTACGATGGTCAGATGGAGTGTTTATAGTACGGTGGTCAGATGGAGTGTTTATAGTACGATGGTCTGATGGTGTGTTTATAGTACGATGGTCTGATGGAGTGTTTATAGTACGATGGTCTGATGGAATATTTATAGTACGATGGTCAGATGCAGTGTTTATAGTACGATGGTCAGATGGAGTGTTTATAGTACGATGGTCTGATGGAGTGTTTATAGTACGATGGTCTGATGGAGTATTTATAGTACGATGGTCAGATGGAGTGTTTATAGTACGATGGTCAGATGGAGTGTTTATAGTACGATGGTCAGATGGAGTTGTTATAGTACGATGGTCAGATGGAGTGTTTAAAGTACGATGGTCTGATGGAGTATTTATAGTACGATGGTCTGATGGAGTGTTTATAGTAAGATGGTCAGATGGAGTGTTTATAGTACGATGGTCAGATGGAGTGTTTATAGTACGATGGTCAGATGGAGTGTTTATAGTACGATGGTCAGATGGAGTGTTTATAGTACGATGGTCTGATGGAGTATTTATAGTACGATGGTCAGATGGAGTGTTTATAGTACGATGGTCAGATGGAGTGTTTATAGTAGGATGGTCTGATGGAGTGTTTATAGTACGATGATCTGATGTAGTTTGTCTTGTACGATGGTCTGATGGAGTGTTTATTGTACGATGGTCTGATGGAGTGTTTATTGTACGATGGTCTGATGGAGTGTTTATAGTACGATGGTCTGATGGAGTGTTTATTAGACGATGATCAGATAGAGTGTTTATAGTACGATAGTCTGATAGAGTGTTTATGCCGGAAATACGAGGGCCTGATGTAGTGTTTATAGTACGATGATCTGATGGAGTGTTTATTAGACGATGATTAGATAGAGTGTTTATAGTACGATGGTCTGATAGAGTGTTTATGCCGAAAGTACGAGGGCTTGATGGAGTTTTTATAGTACGATGATCTGATGGAGTGTTCATAGTACGATGGTCAGATGGAATGTTTATTGTACGATGGTCTGATGTAGTGTTTATTGTACAATGGTCAGATGGAGTGTTTATAGTACGATGGTCAGATGGAGTGTTTATAGTACGATGGTCTGATGTAGTGTTTATTGTATGATGGTCAGATGGAGTGTTTATAGTACGATGGTCAGATGGAGTGTTTATAGTACGATGGTCTGATGGAGTGTTTATAGTACGATGGTCTGATGGAGTATTTATAGTACGATGGTCAGATGGAGTGTTTATAGTACGATGGTCAGATGGAGTGTTTATAGTACGATTGTCAGATGGAGTGTTTATAGTACGATGGTCTGATGGAGTGTTTATAGTACGATGGTCTGATGGAGTATTTATAGTACGATGGTCAGATGGAGTGTTTATAGTACGATGGTCAGATGGAGTGTTTATAGTACGATGGTCTGATGGAGTGTTTATAGTACGATGATCTGATGGAGTGTTTATTGTACGATGGTCTGATTGAGTGTTTATTGTACGATGGTCTGATGGAGTATTTATAGTACGATGGTCAGATGGAGTGTTTATAGTACGATGGTCTGATGGAGTGTTTATAGTACGATGGTCTGATGGAGTATTTATAGTACGATGGTCTGATGGAGTGTTTATAGTACGATGGTCTGATGGAGTATTTATAGTACGATGGTCAGATTGAGTGTTTATAGTACGATGGTCAGATGGAGTGTTTATAGTACGATGGTCTGATGGAGTATTTATAGTACGATGGTCTGATGGAGTGTTTATAGTACGATGGTCTGATGGAGTATTTATAGTACGATGGTCTGATGGAGTGTTTATAGTACGATGGTCTGATGGAGTATTTATAGTACGATGGTCTGATGGAGTGTTTATTGTACGATGGTCTGATGGCGTGTTTAGAGTACGATGATCTGATGTAGTGTTTATTGTACGATAATCTGATGGAGTGTTTATAGTACGATGGTCTGATGGAGTGTTTATAGTACGATGGCCTGATGGCGTGTTTATAGTACAATGATCTGATGGAGTGTTTATAGTACGATGGTCTGATGTAGTGTTTATAGTACAATGATCTGATGGAGTGTTTATTAGACGATGATTAGATAGAGTGTTTATAGTACGATGGTCTGATAGGGTGTTTATGCCGGAAGTACGAGGGCTTGATGGAGTTTTTATAGTACGATGATCTGATGCAGTGTTCATAATACGATGATCTGAGAGAGTGTTCAGAGTACGATGGTCAGATGGAGTGTTTATAGTACGATGGTCTGATGGAATGTTTATTGTACGATGGTCTGATATAGTGTTTATTGTACTATGATGTGATGTAGTGTTTATAGTACGATGGTCTGATGTAGTGTTTATTGTACGATGATGTGATGTAGTGTTTATTGTACGATGGTCTGATGGAGTGTTTATAGTACGATGGTCAGATGGAGAGTTTATAGTACGATGGTCTGATGGAGTGTTTATAGTACGATGGTCAGATGGAGAGTCTATAGTACGATGGTCTGATAGCGTTTTTAGAGTACGATAATCTGATGTAGTGTTTATTGTACGATGATCTGATGGAGTGTTTATAGTACGATGGTCTGATGGAGTGTTTATAGTACGATGGCTGATGGCGTGTTAATAGTACAATGATCTGATGGAGTGTTTATAGTACGATGGTCTGATGTAGTGTTTATAGTACGATGATCTGATTGAGTGTTTATTAGACGATGATTAGATAGAGTGTGTATAGTACGATGGTCTGATAGAGTGTTTATGCCGAAAGTACGAGGGCTTGATGGAGTTTTTATAGTACGATGATCTGATGGAGTGTTCATAGTACGATGATCTGATAGAGTGTTCAGAGTACGATGGTCAGATGGAATGTTTATTGTACGGTGGTCTGATGTAGTGTTTTTTGTACAATGGTCAGATGGAGTGTTTATAGTACGATGGTCAAATGGAGTGTTTATAGTACGATGGTCTGATGTAGTGTTTATTGTATGATGGTCAGATGGAGTGTTTATAGTACGATGGTCAGATGGAGTGTTTATAGTACGGTGGTCAGATGGAGTGTTTATAGTACGATGGTCTGATGGAGTGTTTATAGTACGATGGTCTGATGGAGTATTTATAGTACGATGGTCTGATGGAGTGTTTATAGTACGATGGTCTGATGGAGTATTTATAGTACGATGGTCAGATGGAGTGTTTATAGTACGATGGTCTGATGGAGTATTTATAGTACGATGGTCAGATGGAGTATTTATAGTACGATGGTCAGATGGAGTGTTTATAGTACGATGGTCAGATGGAGTGTTTATAGTACGATGGTCTGATGGAGTATTTATAGTACGATGGTCTGATGGAGTGTTTATAGTACGATGGTCTGATGGAGTATTTATAGTACGATGGTCAGATGGAGTGTTTATAGTACGATGGTCAGATGGAGTGTTTATAGTACGATGGTCTGATGGAGTATTTATAGTACGATGGTCTGATGGAGTGTTTATAGTGCGATGGTCTGATGGAGTATTTATAGTACGATGGTCTGATGGAGTGTTTATTGTACGATGGTCTGATGGCGTGTTTAGAGTACGATGATCTGATGTAGTGTTTATTGTACGATGATCTGATGGAGTGTTTATAGTACGATGGTCTGATGGAGTGTTTATAGTACGATGGCCTGATGGCGTGTTTATAGTACAATGATCTGATGGAGTGTTTATAGTACGATGGTCTGATGTAGTGTTTATAGTACGATGATCTGATGGAGTGTTTATTAGACGATGATTAGATAGAGTGTTTATAGTACGATGGTCTGATAGAGTGTTTATGCCGGAAGTACGAGGGCTTGATGGAGTTTTTATAGTACGATGATCTGATGCAGTGTTCATAATACGATGATCTGATAGAGTGTTCAGAGTACGATGGTCAGATGGAGTGTTTATAGTACGATGGTCTGATGGAATGTTTATTGTACGATGGTCTGATATAGTGTTTATTGTACTATGATGTGATGTAGTGTTTATAGTACGATGGTCTGATGTAGTGTTTATTGTACGATGATGTGATGTAGTGTTTATTGTACGATGGTCTGATGGAGTGTTTATAGTACGATGGTCAGATGGAGAGTTTATAGTACGATGGTCTGATGGAGTGTTTATAGTACGATGGTCAGATGGAGAGTCTATAGTACGATGGTCTGATGGCGTTTTTAGAGTACGATGATCTGATGTAGTGTTTATTGTACGATGATCTGATGGAGTGTTTATAGTACGATGGTCTGATGGAGTGTTTATAGTACGATGGCCTGATGGCGTGTTAATAGTACAATGATCTGATGGAGTGTTTATAGTACGATGGTCTGATGTAGTGTTTATAGTACGATGATCTGATGGAGTGTTTATTAGACGATGATTAGATAGAGTGTTTATAGTACGATGGTCTAATAGAGTGTTTATGCCGAAAGTACGAGGGCTTGATGGAGTTTTTATAGTACGATGATCTGATGGAGTGTTCATAGTACGATGATCTGATAGAGTGTTCAGAGTACGATGGTCAGATGGAATGTTTATTGTACGATGGTCTGATGTAGTGTTTATTGTACAATGGTCAGATGGAGTGTTTATAGTACGATGGTCAGATGGAGTGTTTATAGTACGATGGTCTGATGTAGTGTTTATTGTATGATGGTTAAATGGAGTGTTTATAATACGATGGTCAGATGGAGTGTTTATAGTACGGTGGTCAGATGGAGTGTTTATAGTACGATGGTCTGATGTAGTTTGTCTTGTACGATGGTCTGATGGAGTGTTTATAGTACGATGGTCTGATGGAGTATTTATAGTACGATGATCTGATGGAGTGTTTATAGTACGATGGTCTGATGGAATATTTATAGTACGATGGTCAGATGGAGTGTTTATAGTACGATGGTCAGATGGAGTGTTTATAGTACGATGGTCTGATGGAGTGTTTATAGTACGATGGTCTGATGGAGTATTTATAATACGATGGTCAGATGGAGTGTTTATAGTACGATGGTCAGATGGAGTGTTTATAGTACGATGGTCTGATGGAGTGTTTATAGTACGATGGTCTGATGGAGTATTTATAGTACGATGGTCAGATGGAGTGTTTATAGTATGATGGTCAGATGGAGTGTTTATAGTACGATGGTCTGATGGAGTGTTTATAGTACGATGGTCTGATGTAGTTTGTCTTGTACGATGGTCAGATGGAGTGTTTATAGTACGGTGGTCAGATGGAGTGTTTATAGTACGATGGTCTGATGGAGTGTTTATAGTACGATGGTCAGATGGAGTGTTTATAGTACGATGGTCTGATGTAGTTTGTCTTGTACGATGGTCAGATGGAGTGTTTATAGTACGATGGTCAGATGGAGTGTTTATAGTACGATGGTCAGATGGAGTGTTTATAGTACGATGGTCAGATGGAGTGTTTATAGTACGATGGTCAGATGGAGTGTTTATAGTACGATGGTCTGATGGAGTATTTATAGTACGATGGTCAGATGGAGTGTTTATAGTACGATGGTCAGATGGAGTGTTTATAGTACGATGATCTGATGTAGTTTGTCTTGTACGATGGTCTGATGGAGTGTTTATTGTACGATGGTCTGATGGAGTGTTTATTGTACAATGGTCAGATGGAGTGTTTATTGTACGATGGTCTGATGGAGTATTTATAGTACGATGGTCAGATGGAGTGTTTATAGTAGGATGATCTGATGTAGTTTGTCTTGTACGATGGTCTGATGGAGTGTTTATTGTACGATGGTCTGATGGAGTGTTTATAGTACGATGGTCAGATGGAGTGTTTATAGTACGATGGTCAGATGGAGTGTTTATAGTACGATGGTCTGATGGAGTATTTATAGTACGATGGTCTGATGGAGTGTTTATAGTACGATGGTCAGATGGAGTGTTTATAATACGATGGTCAGATGGAGTGTTTATAGTACGATGGTCAGATGGAGTGTTTATAGTACGATGATCTGATGTAGTTTGTCTTGAATGATGGTCTGATGGAGTGTTTATAGTACGATGGTCTGATGGAGTATTTATAGTACGATGGTCTGATGGAGTGTTTATAGTACGATGGTCTGATGGAGTATTTATAGTACGATGGTCTGATGGAGTGTTTATTGTACGATGGTCTGATGGCGTGTTTAGAGTACGATGATCTGATGTAGTGTTTATTGTACGATAATCTGATGGAGTGTTTATAGTACGATGGTCTGATGGAGTGTTTATAGTACGATGGCCTGATGGCGTGTTTATAGTACAATGATCTGATGGAGTGTTTATAGTACGATGGTCTGATGTATTGTTTATAGTACAATGATCTGATGGAGTGTTTATTAGACGATGATTAGATAGAGTGTTTATAGTACGATGGTCTGATAGAGTGTTTATGCCGGAAGTACGAGGGCTTGATGGAGTTTTTATAGTACGATGATCTGATGCAGTGTTCATAATACGATGATCTGAGAGAGTGTTCAGAGTACGATGGTCAGATGGAGTGTTTATAGTACGATGGTCTGATGGAATGCTTATTGTACGATGATGTGATGTAGTGTTTATTGTACGATGCTCTGATGGAGTGTTTATAGTACGATGGTCAGATGGAGAGTCTATAGTACGATGGTCTGATAGCGTTTTTAGAGTACGATAATCTGATGTAGTGTTTATTGTACGATGATCTGATGGAGTGTTTATAGTACGATGGTCTGATGGAGTGTTTATAGTACGATGGCCTGATGGCGTGTTAATAGTACAATGATCTGATGGAGTGTTTATAGTACGATGGTCTGATGTAGTGTTTATAGTACGATGATCTGATTGAGTGTTTATTAGACGATGATTAGATAGAGTGTTTATAGTACGATGGTCTGATAGAGTGTTTATGCCGAAAGTACGAGGGCTTGATGGAGTTTTTATAGTACGATGATCTGATGGAGTGTTCATAGTACGATGATCTGATAGAGTGTTCAGAGTACGATGGTCAGATGGAATGTTTATTGTACGGTGGTCTGATGTAGTGTTTTTTGTACAATGGTCAGATGGAGTGTTTATAGTACGATGGTCAGATGGAGTGTTTATAGTACGATGGTCTGATGTAGTGTTTATTGTATGATGGTCAGATGGAGTGTTTATAGTACGATGGTCAGATGGAGTGTTTATAGTACGGTGGTCAGATGGAGTGTTTATAGTACGATGGTCTGATGGAGTGTTTATAGTACGATGGTCTGATGGAGTATTTATAGTACGATGGTCTGATGGAGTGTTTATAGTACGATGGTCTGATGGAGTATTTATAGTACGATGGTCAGATGGAGTGTTTATAGTACGATGGTCAGATGGAGTGTTTATAGTACGATGGTCTGATGGAGTGTTTATAGTACGATGATCAGATGGAGTGTTTATTGTATGATGGTCTGATGTAGTGTTTATAGTACGATGGTCTGATGTAGTGTTTATAGTACGATGGTCTGATGGAGTATTTATAGTACGATGGTCTGATGGAGTGTTTATAGTACGATGGTCTGATGGAGTATTTATAGTACGATGGTCAGATGGAGTGTTTATAGTACGATGGTCTGATGGAGTATTTATAGTACGATGGTCAGATGGAGTATTTATAGTACGATGGTCAGATGGAGTGTTTATAGTACGATGGTCAGATGGAGTGTTTATAGTACGATGGTCTGATGGAGTATTTATAGTACGATGGTCTGATGGAGTGTTTATAGTACGATGGTCTGATGGAGTATTTATAGTACGATGGTCAGATGGAGTGTTTATAGTACGATGGTCAGATGGAGTGTTTATAGTACCATGGTCTGATGGAGTATTTATAGTACGATGGTCTGATGGAGTGTTTATAGTGCGATGGTCTGATGGAGTATTTATAGTACGATGGTCTGATGGAGTGTTTATTGTACGATGGTCTGATGGCGTGTTTAGAGTACGATTATCTGATGTAGTGTTTATTGTACGATGATCTGATGGAGTGTTTATAGTACGATGGTCTGATGGTGTGTTTATAGTACGATGGCCTGATGGCGTGTTTATAGTACAATGATCTGATGGAGTGTTTATAGTACGATGGTCTGATGTAGTGTTTATAGTACGATGATCTGATGGAGTGTTTATTAGACGATGATTAGATAGAGTGTTTATAGTACGATGGTCTGATAGAGTGTTTATGCCGGAAGTACGAGGGCTTGATGGAGTTTTTATAGTACGATGATCTGATGCAGTGTTCATAATACGATGATCTGATAGAGTGTTCAGAGTACGATGGTCAGATGGAGTGTTTATAGTACGATGGTCTGATGGAATGTTTATTGTACGATAGTCTGATATAGTGTTTATTGTACTATGATGTGATGTAGTGTTTATAGTACGATGGTCTGATGTAGTGTTTATTGTACGATGATGTGATGTAGTGTTTATTGTACGATGGTCTGATGGAGTGTTTATAGTACGATGGTCAGATGGAGAGTTTATAGTACGATGGTCTGATGGAGTGTTTATAGTACGATGGTCAGATGGAGAGTCTATAGTACGATGGTCTGATGGCGATTTTAGAGTACGATGATCTGATGTAGTGTTTATTGTACGATGATCTGATGGAGTGTTTATAGTACGATGGTCTGATGGAGTGTTTATAGTACGATGGCCTGATGGCGTGTTAATAGTACAATGATCTGATGGAGTGTTTATAGTACGATGGTCTGATGTAGTGTTTATAGTACGATGATCTGATGGAGTGTTTATTAGACGATGATTAGATAGAGTGTTTATAGTACGATGGTCTAATAGAGTGTTTATGCCGAAAGTACGAGGGCTTGATGGAGTTTTTATAGTACGATGATCTGATGGAGTGTTCATAGTACGATGATCTGATAGAGTGTTCAGAGTACGATGGTCAGATGGAATGTTTATTGTACGATGGTCTGATGTAGTGTTTATTGTACAATGGTCAGATGGAGTGTTTATAGTACGATGGTCAGATGGAGTGTTTATAGTACGATGGTCTGATGTAGTGTTTATTGTATGATGGTCAAATGGAGTGTTTATAATACGATGGTCAGATGGAGTGTTTATAGTACGGTGGTCAGATGGAGTGTTTATAGTACGATGGTCTGATGTAGTTTGTCTTGTACGATGGTCTGATGGAGTGTTTATAGTACGATGGTCTGATGGAGTATTTATAGTACGATGGTCTGATGGAGTGTTTCTAGTACGATGGTCTGATGGAGTATTTATAGTACGATGGTCAGATGGAGTGTTTATAGTACGATGGTCAGATGGAGTGTTTATAGTACGATGGTCTGATGGAGTGTTTATAGTACGATGGTCTGATGGAGTATTTATAATACGATGGTCAGATGGAGTGTTTATAGTACGATGGTCAGATGGAGTGTTTATAGTACAATGGTCTGATGGAGTGTTTATAGTACGATGGTCTGATGGAGTATTTATAGTACGATGGTCAGATGGAGTGTTTATAGTACGATGGTCAGATGGAGTGTTTATAGTACGATGGTCTGATGGTGTGTTTATAGTACGATGGTCTGATGTAGTTTGTCTTGTACGATGGTCTGATAGAGTGTTTATAGTACGATGGTCTGATGTAGTTTGTCTTGTACGATGGTCAGATGGAGTGTTTATAGTACGGTGGTCAGATGGAGTGTTTATAGTACGATGGTCTGATGGAGTGTTTATAGTACGATGGTCAGATGGAGTGTTTATAGTACGATGGTCTGATGTAGTTTGTCTTGTACGATGGTCAGATGGAGTGTTTATAGTACGATGGTCAGATGGAGTGTTTATAGTACGATGGTCAGATGGAGTGTTTATAGTACGATGGTCAGATGGAGTGTTTATAGTACGATGGTCAGATGGAGTGTTTATAGTACGATGGTCTGATGGAGTATTTATAGTACGATGGTCAGATGGAGTGTTTATAGTACGATGGTCAGATGGAGTGTTTATAGTACGATGATCTGATGTAGTTTGTCTTGTACGATGGTCTGATGGAGTGTTTATTGTACGATGGTCTGATGGAGTGTTTATTGTACAATGGTCAGATGGAGTGTTTATTGTACGATGGTCTGATGGAGTATTTATAGTACGATGGTCAGATGGAGTGTTTATAGTACGATGATCTGATGTAGTTTGTCTTGTACGATGGTCTGATGGAGTGTTTATTGTACGATGGTCTGATGGAGTGTTTATAGTACGATGGTCAGATGGAGTGTTTATAGTACGATGGTCAGATGGAGTGTTTATAGTACGATGGTCTGATGGAGTATTTATAGTACGATGGTCTGATGGAGTGTTTATAGTACGATGGTCAGATGGAGTGTTTATAGTACGATGGTCAGATGGAGTGTTTATAGTACGATGGTCAGATGGAGTGTTTATAGTACGATGATCTGATGTAGTTTGTCTTGTATGATGGTCTGATGGAGTGTTTATAGTACGATGGTCTGATGGAGTGTTTATAGTACGATGGTCTGATGGAGTATTTATAGTACGATGGTCAGATGGAGTGTTTATAGTACGATGATCTGATGTAGTTTTTCTTGTACGATGGTCTGATGGAGTGTTTATAGTACGATGATCTGATGTAGTTTGTCTTGTACGATGGTCTGATGGAGTATTTATAGTACGATGGTCTGATGGAGTATTTATAGTACGATGGTCAGATGGAGTGTTTATAGTACGATGATCTGATGTAGTTTGTCTTGTACGATGGTCTGATGGAGTGTTCATAGTACGATGGTCTGATTGAGTGTTTATAGTACGATGGTCTGATGTAGTTTGTCTTGTACGATGGTCTGATGTAGTTTGTCTTGTACGATGGTCTGATGGAGTGTTTATAGTACGATGATCTGATGTAGTTTGTCTTGTACGATGGTCTGATGGAGTATTTATAGTACGATGGTCTGATGGAGTATTTATAGTACGATGGTCAGATGGAGTGTTTATAGTACGATGGTCTGATGGAGTATTTATAGTACGATGGTCAGATGGAGTGTTTATAGTACGATGGTCTGATGGAGTGTTTATAGTACGATGGTCAGATGGAGTGTTTATAGTACGATGGTCAGATGGAGTGTTTATAGTACGATGGTCTGATGGAGTGTTTATAGTACGATGATCTGATGTAGTTTGTCTTGTACGATGGTCTGATGGAGTATTTATAGTACGATGATCAGATGGAGTGTTTATAGTACGATGATCTGATGTAGTTTTTCTTGTACGATGGTCTGATGGAGTGTTTATAGTACGATGATCTGATGTAGTTTGTCTTGTACGATGGTCTGATGGAGTGTTTATAGTACGATGGTCAGATGGAGTGTTTATAGTACGATGGTCTGATGGAGTGTTTATAGTACGATGGTCAGATGGAGTGTTTATAGTACGATGATCTGATGTAGTTTGTCTTGTACGATGGTCTGATGGAGTGTTTATAGCACGATGGTCTGATGGAGTGTTTATAGTACGATGGTCTGATGGAGTATTTATAGTACGATGGTCAGATGGAGTGTTAATAGTACGATGGTCAGATGGAGTGTTTATAGTACGATGGTCAGATGGAGTGTTTATAGTACGATGGTCAGATGGAGTGTTTATAGTACGATGGTCTGATGGAGTATTTATAGTACGATGGTCAGATGGAGTGTTTATAGGACGATGGTCTGATGGAGTGTTTATAGTACGATGGTCAGATGGAGTGTTTATAGTACGATGGTCAGATGGAGTGTTTATAGTACGATGGTCTGATGGAGTGTTTATAGTACGATGATCTGATGTAGTTTGTCTTGTACGATGGTCTGATGGAGTATTTATAGTACGATGGTCTGATGGAGTGTTTATAGTACGATGATCTAATGTAGTTTGTCTTGTACGATGGTCAGATGGAGTGTTTATAGTACGATGGTCTGATGGAGTATTTATAGTACGATGGTCTGATGGAGTGTTTATAGTACGATGGTCAGATGGAGTGTTTATAGTACGATGGTCTGATGGAGTATTTATAGTACGATGGTCTGATGGAGTGTTTATAGTACGATGGTCTGATGGAGTATTTATAGTAAGATGGTCAGATGGAGTGTTTATAGTACGATGGTCAGATGGAGTGTTTATAGTACGATGGTCAGATGGAGTGTTTATAGTACGATGGTCTGATGGAGTATTTATAGTACGATGGTCTGATGGAGTGTTTATTGTACGATGATCTGATGTAGTTTGTCTTGTACGGTGGTCTGATGGAGTATTTATAGTACGATGGTCTGATGGAGTGTTTATAGTACGATGATCTGATGTAGTTTGTCTTGTACGATGGTCAGATGGAGTGTTTATAGTACGATGGTCTGATGGAGTATTTATAGTACGATGGTCAGATGGAGTGTTTATAGTACGATGGTCAGATGGAGTGTTTATAGTACGATGGTCTGATGGAGTATTTATAGTACGATGGTCTGATGGAGTGTTTATAGTACGATGGTCTGATGGAGTATTTATAGTAAGATGGTCAGATGGAGTGTTTATAGTACGATGGTCAGATGGAGTGTTTATAGTACGATGGTCAGATGGAGTGTTTATAGTACGATGGTCTGATGGAGTGTTTATAGTACGATGGTCTGATGTAGTGTTTATAGTACGATGATCTGATGGAGTGTTTATTAGACGATGATTAGATAGAGTGTTTATAGTACGATGGTCTAATAGAGTGTTTATGCCGAAAGTACGAGGGCTTGATGGAGTTTTTATAGTACGATGATCTGATGGAGTGTTCATAGTACGATGATCTGATAGAGTGTTCAGAGTACGATGGTCAGATGGAATGTTTATTGTACGATGGTCTGATGTAGTGTTTATTGTACAATGGTCAGATGGAGTGTTTATAGTACGATGGTCAGATGGAGTGTTTATAGTACGATGGTCTGATGTAGTGTTTATTGTATGATGGTCAAATGGAGTGTTTATAATACGATGGTCAGATGGAGTGTTTATAGTACGGTGGTCAGATGGAGTGTTTATAGTACGATGGTCTGATGTAGTTTTTCTTGTACGATGGTCTGATGGAGTGTTTATAGTACGATGGTCTGATGGAGTATTTATAGTACGATGGTCTGATGGAGTGTTTATAGTACGATGGTCTGATGGAGTATTTATAGTACGATGGTCAGATGGAGTGTTTATAGTACGATGGTCAGATGGAGTGTTTATAGTACGATGGTCTGATGGAGTGTTTATAGTACGATGGTCTGATGGAGTATTTATAATACGATGGTCAGATGGAGTGTTTATAGTACGATGGTCAGATGGAGTGTTTATAGTACAATGGTCTGATGGAGTGTTTATAGTACGATGGTCTGATGGAGTATTTATAGTACGATGGTCAGATGGAGTGTTTATAGTACGATGGTCAGATGGAGTGTTTATAGTACGATGGTCTGATGGTGTGTTTATAGTACGATGGTCTGATGTAGTTTGTCTTGTACGATGGTCTGATAGAGTGTTTATAGTACGATGGTCTGATGTAGTTTGTCTTGTACGATGGTCAGATGGAGTGTTTATAGTACGGTGGTCAGATGGAGTGTTTATAGTACGATGGTCTGATGGAGTGTTTATAGTACGATGGTCAGATGGAGTGTTTATAGTACGATGGTCTGATGTAGTTTGTCTTGTACGATGGTCAGATGGAGTGTTTATAGTACGATGGTCAGATGGAGTGTTTATAGTACGATGGTCAGATGGAGTGTTTATAGTACGATGGTCAGATGGAGTGTTTATAGTACGATGGTCAGATGGAGTGTTTATAGTACGATGGTCTGATGGAGTATTTATAGTACGATGGTCAGATGGAGTGTTTATAGTACGATGGTCAGATGGAGTGTTTATAGTACGATGATCTGATGTAGTTTGTCTTGTACGATGGTCTGATGGAGTGTTTATTGTACGATGGTCTGATGGAGTGTTTATTGTACAATGGTCAGATGGAGTGTTTATTGTACGATGGTCTGATGGAGTATTTATAGTACGATGGTCAGATGGAGTGTTTATAGTACGATGATCTGATGTAGTTTGTCTTGTACGATGGTCTGATGGAGTGTTTATTGTACGATGGTCTGATGGAGTGTTTATAGTACGATGGTCAGATGGAGTGTTTATAGTACGATGGTCAGATGGAGTGTTTATAGTACGATGGTCTGATGGAGTATTTATAGTACGATGGTCTGATGGAGTGTTTATAGTACGATGGTCAGATGGAGTGTTTATAGTACGATGGTCAGATGGAGTGTTTATAGTACGATGGTCAGATGGAGTGTTTATAGTACGATGATCTGATGTAGTTTGTCTTGTATGATGGTCTGATGGAGTGTTTATAGTACGATGGTCTGATGGAGTGTTTATAGTACGATGGTCTGATGGAGTATTTATAGTACGATGGTCAGATGGAGTGTTTATAGTACGATGATCTGATGTAGTTTTTCTTGTACGATGGTCTGATGGAGTGTTTATAGTACGATGATCTGATGTAGTTTGTCTTGTACGATGGTCTGATGGAGTATTTATAGTACGATGGTCTGATGGAGTATTTATAGTACGATGGTCAGATGGAGTGTTTATAGTACGATGATCTGATGTAGTTTGTCTTGTACGATGGTCTGATGGAGTGTTCATAGTACGATGGTCTGATTGAGTGTTTATAGTACGATGGTCTGATGTAGTTTGTCTTGTACGATGGTCTGATGTAGTTTGTCTTGTACGATGGTCTGATGGAGTGTTTATAGTACGATGATCTGATGTAGTTTGTCTTGTACGATGGTCTGATGGAGTATTTATAGTACGATGGTCTGATGGAGTATTTATAGTACGATGGTCAGATGGAGTGTTTATAGTACGATGGTCTGATGGAGTATTTATAGTACGATGGTCAGATGGAGTGTTTATAGTACGATGGTCTGATGGAGTGTTTATAGTACGATGGTCAGATGGAGTGTTTATAGTACGATGGTCAGATGGAGTGTTTATAGTACGATGGTCTGATGGAGTGTTTATAGTACGATGATCTGATGTAGTTTGTCTTGTACGATGGTCTGATGGAGTATTTATAGTACGATGATCAGATGGAGTGTTTATAGTACGATGATCTGATGTAGTTTTTCTTGTACGATGGTCTGATGGAGTGTTTATAGTACGATGATCTGATGTAGTTTGTCTTGTACGATGGTCTGATGGAGTGTTTATAGTACGATGGTCAGATGGAGTGTTTATAGTACGATGGTCTGATGGAGTGTTTATAGTACGATGGTCAGATGGAGTGTTTATAGTACGATGATCTGATGTAGTTTGTCTTGTACGATGGTCTGATGGAGTGTTTATAGCACGATGGTCTGATGGAGTGTTTATAGTACGATGGTCTGATGGAGTATTTATAGTACGATGGTCAGATGGAGTGTTAATAGTACGATGGTCAGATGGAGTGTTTATAGTACGATGGTCAGATGGAGTGTTTATAGTACGATGGTCTGATGGAGTATTTATAGTACGATGGTCAGATGGAGTGTTTATAGGACGATGGTCTGATGGAGTGTTTATAGTACGATGGTCAGATGGAGTGTTTATAGTACGATGGTCAGATGGAGTGTTTATAGTACGATGGTCTGATGGAGTGTTTATAGTACGATGATCTGATGTAGTTTGTCTTGTACGATGGTCTGATGGAGTATTTATAGTACGATGGTCTGATGGAGTGTTTATAGTACGATGATCTAATGTAGTTTGTCTTGTACGATGGTCAGATGGAGTGTTTATAGTACGATGGTCTGATGGAGTATTTATAGTACGATGGTCTGATGGAGTGTTTATAGTACGATGGTCAGATGGAGTGTTTATAGTACGATGGTCTGATGGAGTATTTATAGTACGATGGTCTGATGGAGTGTTTATAGTACGATGGTCTGATGGAGTATTTATAGTAAGATGGTCAGATGGAGTGTTTATAGTACGATGGTCAGATGGAGTGTTTATAGTACGATGGTCAGATGGAGTGTTTATAGTACGATGGTCTGATGGAGTATTTATAGTACGATGGTCTGATGGAGTGTTTATTGTACGATGATCTGATGTAGTTTGTCTTGTACGGTGGTCTGATGGAGTATTTATAGTACGATGGTCTGATGGAGTGTTTATAGTACGATGATCTGATGTAGTTTGTCTTGTACGATGGTCAGATGGAGTGTTTATAGTACGATGGTCTGATGGAGTATTTATAGTACGATGGTCAGATGGAGTGTTTATAGTACGATGGTCAGATGGAGTGTTTATAGTACGATGGTCTGATGGAGTATTTATAGTACGATGGTCTGATGGAGTGTTTATAGTACGATGGTCTGATGGAGTATTTATAGTAAGATGGTCAGATGGAGTGTTTATAGTACGATGGTCAGATGGAGTGTTTATAGTACGATGGTCAGATGGAGTGTTTATAGTACGATGGTCTGATGGAGTATTTATAGTACGATGGTCTGATGGAGTGTTTATTGTACGATGGTCTGATGGAGTGTTTATTGTACGATGGTCTGATGGAGTGTTTATTGTACGATGGTCTGATGGAGTGTTTATTAGACGATGATCAGATAGAGTGTTTATAGTACGATGGTCTGATAGAGTGTTTATGCCGGAAATACGAGGGCCTGATGGAGTGTTTATAGTACGATGGTTTGATGGAGTGTTTGACTAAAGGCATGAGCAACTAACTTCTGCATTGTTGCTTTAACTAAAACTTTAAACTATATTGTGTCACGGTAGCCTGGTCAATTTCTAGATAGACTTTTTGCACTGTCAGTTAGTTGGCGGCATATATTTGCCAGATTTTCAATTTGTTAGTTTTCATTTTTAGATACCGGGATATTACAGATACCGATAACATGTTAGCATGTAATTCCAAAAAGGATAATTACTTATTGTCTAACCTTATCAAAACTTACAATTCATAGGAACGTCACATGTAGAAACTCAAATTCAACTTTAGACAGCGAAATATGAGTTAAGGGAATACGATACAGTAGCAAGGGCAGATAATTACTTTGCCGAATACCGCATGTTGTTTTTGCGAAGTCGCGGTAACGAGCGCGACATTTTCGAGATTGCACTTGACGGAACGTCTCTTTTTCGTGGAAGCTGCATCGACGTCATAAAAAGCCGATTGCGTAAAAATTTGAAAGCACCTACTTCAAGCCGAATAATGCCGTTTTTAAAAGAAGGAGAAATGCAGCTGTTATAGATAAAATTGTACAATATTTTACTTGAATATTTCGAGTGTTATAATTAAACAAGACAACAATTAAATTTTGGTTACCTAAATCATCATACATAAACTGTTCACCAGATAAAAATGAATACACATAATTAAATTATGAAGATAGTTAATATATTTTTTCGCAATATAGTCAGTTGTTTAGAAATGGTTGATTGATTGTTGGTTGCTTTAAGTCCAGTCACAACTATTTAGTATATTCAGGACGAGAACACGTTCAACAAATCATTATCATTTTTAATACACCGAATAATATCGGCGGCCAGTTTTAATTGAGGAGGAAGCCGAAGTACCCAGAGGAAACCACCGACCATGGGCAAGCAACTGGTAAACCTTATCACTTGCGGCTCCGAGTCGAGTGCACCCTTTTTTGTAATTTACAAAACCGGGCGCGAACCCACGCCGTATTGGTGATAGGCTTGTATGAGTTGCTAGATCCAGCGACCTAACTCATTGAGCCACCCGGGCCCCCAATACTATAAGACGACAATACTCTGAGGACAAATACTTCCGATCACTTCCTGCAATTTTCATCTTTTCGTCACAAAAATATGCCTCGCCTCGTCTAACGTAAGGATGATGAATGCTATCGTCTTTTCATCCCACAGATTTGCGTTTTTTTTTGTTACTGTAGGACAATGAAAATAAATTAGACATTTACTGCTTGTTCTCCTTTCGCCTCGAAAATAATAAACCTCAAATTTCTTTTCGTTATAAGGTCGTAAAGGTATCTTTAAAAGACGTATAAATACGTTTCATAGATTTTATTCATTTTTGAGCATATTATATAATTTTTTGTCATGCAGACTAAATTTACGCCCGTTTATTCCACTAGAGCTCAAATTAACGAACAGATGCAAAGGAGAAAATAGAGAGACATCGATATTGGTGAGCCTAATATTGAGGTCGCTTGTGTGCGAGTCGAGAAGAAGAATATAGCCGTTCTCTTTCATTTACATTTCGTGACAAAAAACGGCGTAAACTGCCGGTCTGCCGTCTCGAAAAATTGGAAATGTGAGATGCCCAAACTGGCAGACAACTTCAAGACAAGCGCACCATATTAGGTTAGTTTATACAACGGATAACTTTTTCAAACGACTGGATCCATATATAACTATAATTTTACCTATTAAAATACATTGTAGGGTAATTTGGCGCCGAAATTGACGATGTCTAGGTTTGTCATGAAAAATGCACGTTTTTGTTCTGTAGCTAAAAAACAAGCACATGTCCGTTTCAATGAACAAAGACTTAATAAGAATAATATTACTTCTATATATAGATATGGCACGCGAATGTAACCAGAACTCTAATAAACCAACTTTATTTCCGGAGCTCCTGAGTTCACCCTGGTTTTAAGTAGGGTGCGTGTTACTCGATCTTTAGTTTTCTGTGTAGTGTTTTGTAGATCGTTGTTTGTTTTTAGTGGGGTTCGTGTTACTCGATCTTTAGTTTTATGTGTAATGTTTTGTAGATCGTTGTTTGTCCTTTTGTACTTTTTCTTTTAGCCATTGTCTGTTCTCCTTCGATATACGGATTCTGATGGCCCATTTGATATTTTCAAACTCTTCTTCTGATAATCCGGATTTTTCTTGTAGGTATCTGGTTTTCAGAACAAAGCTTGTATTTCCAATTGCAAAGGCGAATTCTGATGTTCCTATAGATGAAACTCCTTAAGGGAATACGATACAGTAGGGATTGCCAAATGATTTTTTCATGAAAATTCGTGATTTGGTCAATTTCGACATGCTCTTTCCAAATGTGCAAAGAAAAATATACCTTCGTGACTTAGTTTTCGAGATATTTACGATCGAATTTCGACCAATTTTCGACAAATTTTAAAAATACGGATTTTTATAGCGGTAAAGAAAATATCACAATTTCAAAACGGTAAAAGATAATTGCATCCGGTTTTTTGCAATAACTTCCTATGATAATTTCGTTCAAAGATGATGAACATGTACATTGCCAATAATAGATTAAGTAGTCCAAAAATTCTACTTATTTGTGGAATATGGATTATTTAGTGGTTTCTTCATGAATAAATTTGCACGTAGAAAAAAAATGCCAATTGATATTTTCTTAATATTTTGTCATGATATTCTCGCAATGATTTTATTTTCGAAATTTAACAAAAAGTAAGTCTTTGTTCATTGAAACGGACAAAGACGACATACATGAATAAAACATTTTCTTTTATAATTTTTTAAATCAAAGAATAAAAAAATAAATGCAATAAGCATTCTGTATTTATTTTAAGGTTCGCGAATTATTTGGATCATTACTTAGAAATAAGGGAGACACGTGTCATTGCCTTTAATGGTCTAATTATTTTTGAAGGAAGACTAAAATCATTTGTCATAATTCTGGTATGTGTAAAATTATCGTGTAATCAGTAGATAATAGAAAAAATTGCATTTAAGTTGCTATGAAAAACATACAATTCTTTCAAGTTCAGGAAATGAGACCATTAAAAATTGCCAGCTTCTATAATTTTTTCGCGCGTTGTTATTACAAATAGTAATTGATATAAAATATTTTAAGCACTTTCCCCCTCCCTTTTTTTCAATGTTACCGTTGATTCTGGTCTATATTTCGAATAATAAAGTATATAACGAATTATAAAATTAAAAAAAATACCAATAGACTTACATATACAGTACATTTGATTTTTTTTTTTTTTACAATTTTTGGTCAAAGCAACCGATGATTAAAGTCCTATTGGAATTGAAGAGTGAGTTAGTGATTATTATTTAGCGAAAAGTGAATTTTTTTTCAGGTGTATCTTGCCGCGAGCAAGTTACTTTTATATGAGATGATGATAATTTCCGCTTTGAATTTAAACCAACACGCTTAGCATGCTATTTATATTGCTAGCTCACTGAAACCACAATCCACGGGTAGACATGTCGCTCCACGCGGAAATATTATCATGATTCCGATCCATTTTTTTTTGGCGATACATTAACATCTCACAACATCCCGATCGGTGCCATGTCATGCAGGTAACCCTTTTCTATCTTTGACTGTCTAATCATATGCAAGACAGATAAATATATTGATTTATTCAACAACAGGTCTTGGTGGGTGCTCGGAAAATAATAAACGTCCAATTTTAGTAAGAATGTGTTCTGTCAATTTTTGTCGAAAATATGATATCGAACCAAGCTGGAATAACATTAATAAATTATGCTGAAATAATTCTAACCTGAAACAAAATTAGGCTGTCATTGACCTTTCAAAATTATACCCGACAGCCCCGACCTGCACACAAGATGACCACCGTTACTAAAGATATCATTTTTTGTCTTTCTTAATAATTTTCGTATTTAATATTTATCACTAATAAGGCCAACACTATACAAACAACTCCTGTCATTTTTTGGGTTAAGACGATATTCATACGCTTACGACAAAAGAAACGATCTGTGCGTCCCTTTGCCTATTTCCCCTTTTTCTTTGGATAGCGACGTTCGTATAAGATCTCATCATCATGACAATTACATATTACTTGTCCATATTGACAATAATGTTACGTGATAGCGTGAAACGTAAAACATTTACACAAATGATACCGTATTCATAATTATTGAAAATCAATCAATCAATCAATCAATCAATCAATCAATCAATCAATCAATCAATCAATCAATCAATCAATCAATCAATCAACACAGCATTGATTGACATATTTTTTTCTTCAAATAACTGATGGCGGTCAAAACAACTTTCAATAGTGGATAGAAACACATTTCATTTATTAAATCCTGACTCTGCCGGTGGATTTATCATAAACATAATTATTTTCATTTCTATTATTATGATAATTTTAAAGAAAATTGCAATTAATGTATATTATACTTTTGAAAACTCTGAAACCAGTTATGTTTGTCATGTCATGCAATTTACCAGTCTCAATTTCATATAGTTATCCGAATATGGCCTAATTGGTTTTTATGACAGAGACGTTCCACAACAATTGCCATCTCAAATGACTAGGGACTATTTAGTATATGAAATGAACGTTGTGTGGTTAATCAGGTAAGAAATTGAAAATTAGAAATTAATTTGCAATTCAAAATTATTCTTTTGAACAAAAAAACGCTATCAATTGTTATCTAGTTATGTAATCAAGTTAAATTTACTTGTAAAATTATTTAATTGTCGCATGACAAACATTTTGCTTCAACGGCGTTCAAGCGGTTAATGAAATTATTTACAATGCACGAGTTTGATGTCATAAATGCAAATGAAAACGTTGTCTGTCGAGTATTTTTGATGGTTTAATTATTCCTATTTGGCTGACAAATGAGATTATAGGCGCGACACGACCATTTAAAACGGCCAATAAGGGAAAGTAAAAACTCATAATTATATAAACAGACAAAATCAGTCAACCACCGGAAAACTGTGAAAACCGTACTGACCCTGACTTGGTACAGGCATTTCTAAAAAAAAAGTGGGTTGAATCAGATTTTAAGGGGCCAAACCTCCCGCTCTCATTACGGTTCAAAGGTTCCGGCTGTCAGGAATGGGTATCAGCAGCATTTGTACGATGGAAGTATACTACAAAGAAAAAAGCAATTATATTGAAAAAGGACAAAATTAAAATAACATTTTATGGAGGAGAGATGGGAGATCCAAGAAATTTCGTTACAAAATTCCAGAACCTGTTGCATGAAGAAAAAACAGCTATTAAAAACATAGAGAACAAACACAAAAGAAAGTTTTTGCCCGCCCCCATCCTAGCACACTAAAGCCGGTAGTTGATTGAAATTTAGTCTAAAGACGGGGATTTTTTCGCAAACACCCTTCCCAACATAATACATATATATTTAATTACACTGAATCTCATCAATTTTCTGTAAATTACAAAAAAAGGTACACTCGACTCGTAGCCGCAAGTGATAAAGCTTACCAGTTGCTTGCCCATGGTGGGTGGTTCTCTCCGGGTACGTCGGTTTCTTCCACCACTTTTTAAAACTGGTCGCCATGATATAGCTGAAATATTGCTGAAAGTGGTGTTAAACACAATAAATCAAATAAAATCATCAATTTTCTGTTGTAAATTTTGTTTCAGGAGAGCTTTACTTCGTTTATGTTATGACGAACTCACGTCAGCTTGTGATCGGAAGTTAACTGTCATCACGACACTGCCACCCACAACCCAAGTTTATTTTTAGATGGAAAAGTGCAATGTTGAACGACAATGGACACAAAGTGATTCCAAGAAACTTAAAAGAATTGATTGTATGTCTTTGTCTTTTTGTTACCTGATGTCTTCTAAGTATGTAAGCATCTGGTCTTCGCAGAAAACTAAACTGTACAATGAGCCATCTATCATCTGTATAATGTGTGATCAATTTTCTGACGTTATCTCACACTTAAATAAATAATGTTTGTGGTGTAAGTATTACACATCCTTTATTTCAATCAACAATTTACCGTACTAAAATACAGTGTGTTTGATATTTTTTTAAAGATACCTCTTAAAATGCTCCTTAACATACTACTTTAACTTATGGCACGCGACTACACGCGCAATATACAATGCAAAGATCTTCTTACGGATATGATAACAAAAACCATATGAAGGTAAATAAATTCCAATCTCTATGAGAATCTTATTAATCTTCTTAAAGCTGTAGCGGAATCCGTGACGACTAATTGAAAACTGAAAAAAAGGTTTAATATTGCATCATACACATCTGCTGTACACAGGTGTGCGTAATATTTGTTTAGCGGTATTTTTTGGTATGAGTTTAAAGAGAAAGAAACACAAATAATATTTTATTTTGTAAAAAGTTTTAAATAATCAAATTTACATAATTTCCTAATTTGTATATAGTAATTATATTTATGATTTAAAGAAGATACATTTATTTGTGTCTTACAAAGAATAATGATAAATATTATAAACATATAATAAAGGGGTGCTTGAACTGGTTAAACATATCCACATCAGTGGAGTACAAGCAAGGGTAACAAGAAGTGTACGCACAAAGTAAGTGACCAGGGGTCTACTATTATATTGACGTAGGCTTACGGCTACAAATTGATTACTGGCTGACCCTGTTGGGGGTCGGGGACTGAAGCTCACACAGATGATAATTTGTACATGAAAATTTGTAGCGAAAGGTAATATTTCATTTGCATCCTTGAACATTACAATCTTCCGAATCCGCAAAAAATGAAAAACAAACTAATTTTAATAAAAGTGAACCATCAAACATCTTATTTTAACAAGATTCGACCTCGATCAACTTTTATTATTGCTCGATCGTCCTGTCCATACGTACGTCACAAGCTTTTACACTTGTAAAACATTTGTGTATTTCAATATGGAAATTTTTAACACTTAGCATGACTGCATACTACAATATGAAAATTCACATATAATTACTGCAATTTTGAAGGAAATATTGCCCTTTTTGAGTGAGTGAGTGAATGATTGTTGCTTAACGTCAACTCAGCAATTTTTCAGCTATATCATGGAGAACAACTTAATTTTCAATGAAATGATGATGGGATCCGCTTTGTACTAGACGAACATGCTTAGTTGGATTTGTATTGTGCTAGCTTACTGAAACAACAGTCCGCGAATAGACATGTCGCCCCACTCGAACACATTATCCTGATTCCGAGTCAACCAGTGTTTGCTTTTTCTTCTTACTGCTGCGTGCTTAGCAGAGAAGCAACAAATACCAATTTTATTGTCTTTGGTTTAACCCGATCCGGGCTCGAAGCCACTATCTATCTCACTCGAGACGAGCACGCTAACCATTACACCACCGATGCGGTTGCTCTTTTTTGATGTAGAATATTTCATCAAAAAAGTTTATACGCTTAACTCCTAAATTTTAAATGGTATTTCGTGAATTTTGGCATGCTTTCTAATTACCATACATAACCATTCGCATATTATAATATCAATTTAAATTGATCGGACCATTTTAAAGGAATTATTGACCTTGTTGACTTAGAATATTTCAACAAAAATTAAACTAAAAAATCTACAAAAAGTAGCTTTCTCAAAAGATAAAATAATGTCGGAGGGATGAGCGACACCTGTTAAACCTATATATATATATATATATATATACGTCTGAAAATTAAACCAAACAGTGTTAGAATTAGATTTTAGAGCTGTCAAATTTTTGTTCTTCCCTCGACGGGATTTGAACCCACACCATTGTTACACTGCAGCACCATTCGCTTAGCCTTACGTCCAGCGCCCTAGACCACTCGACTACATCCACTCCCTTACAATATATATATAAACGTCTGAAAAAGTAGCCAACGTATGAACCTACGAGATGTCGGATCGGAAACAAGTGTTAACGATACTGTGCAAACAAACAAAAATGATAAATAAACGTCTAAAATGTTAGCACAACGATATAAAAAAAAGATGTTAAAATGTAAACAAAAAGACCTAAATCTTTTGTTTTTTAACTTTCTAACCAGTGCCTGGTCCTTAGCTAGTTGGTAAACTTCATCATTACATTTTCTCATTCTGTTCATATTTATAAATTAGTGTGCAATATACTTGAATAATATAAAGTATAAAGTTCAAGATTATGATTTTTAGTAATTTACGTCACGATAACTGATGGTCACGTGACAATTTTTCAAATCAGATTACAGACGCTGATGAAGCTTGTCGGTCAAGCGAAATATCCGTCGATTTAATTATAATTATAGTCTTTTTGTAGACTTATAGTTATTTTTGTTACATTTTAACATCTTTTTTTGATATCGTTGTGCTAACATTTTAGACGTTTATATATATATTAAAAAGTCAAATACCAGCATACGGATTTCAGACGATCCGTTACTCATTAAGTTCTCTGGTTGGTAGATTCCCTTAGACTTTATATATATATATATGTATATATATATATCTTTATTTCTGGTAACCTTTGTTGATACAATGGTATATAGCTAACAAATTAAAGCACAACAATACATGAGAGAGAGAGAGAGAGTTACATTTTTAATAAATCTAATAAATTATAAATATAATTGAATCATTTTTTCTGCATGACGGTCAATATAAGCCGTACAATCATCCAATTGAAAACAGACTGTTGATAGATATGTTTAGAACGAGAATTCTAGGGAGCTTTTCCAGGAAGCCACGATATATACAAATTGAAGTGAATGGTTCTTACATTTTGATAACACAGATAAGATCGGATAAGGCTAATGCATATACAGCTGCTCATATATTATACGAGATATTTGTTTTATGTTGGTATCTAAATGACAAAAAATCAAATGAAAAGGGGGAAAGCGTTGGCTAATATCCAAAATCAAATTGATCATGGATATAATTTACACTATATCCATATAACTTCATATATAAAATGATCTGATAATATGGTATAAGATCAACTGAAAAATATGAATTTATTATGATGTGGTATAAGTTAAAAATGAATATTTATGAACAGCCCTAAGTACTTAATGACTAGCCTTAAATACTAAATGACTAGCCTTCTATACTTAATTACTAACCTTCTATACTTAATTACTTAGCCCCAAATAATTAATGGCTAGCCTTAAATACTTAATAACTAGCTTAACAAAATAATGACTATAAGCCTTAATAGTTAATGACTAGCATTAAATGATTAATGACTAGCCTTAATCAGTTAATGACTAGCCTTACATAATCAATGACCAGCCTTAAATACTTAATGAATAGCTTTAAATAATTAATGACTAGCCTTATATAGTTAATGACTAGCCTTAAATAATTAATGACTAGCCTTAAGCAGTTAATGACTAGCCTTACATAATCAATGACCAGCCTTAAATACTTAATGAATAGCTTTAAATAATTAATGACTAGCCTTATATAGTTAATGACTAGCCTTAAATAATTAATGACTAGCCTTAAGCAGTTAATGACTAGCCTTACATAATCAATGACCAGCCTTAAATACTTAATGAATAGCTTTAAATAATTAATGACTAGCCTTAAATAGCTAATGACTAGCCTTAAATAATTAATGACTAACCTTAGATAATTAATGACTAGCCTTAAGCAGTTAATGACTAGCCTTACATAATCAATGACCAGCCTTAGATACTTAATGAATAGCCTTAAACAATTGATGACTAGCCTTAAGCAGTTAATGACTAGCCTTGCATAATCAATGACCAGCCTTAAATACTTAATGAATAGTCTTAAATAATTGATGACTAGCCTTAAATACTTAATGAATAACCTTAAATAATTAATGAATAGCCTTAAATAATTAATGAATACTATAGCCCTAAATAACCAATGACCAGCCTTAAATACTTAATGAATAACCTTAAATAATTAATGACTAGCCTTAGATAGTTAATGACTAGCCCTAGATAATTAATGACTAGCCTTACATAATTATTGCTTGCCATAAATATTTATTTATGAGGCGCATACCGCTCCATAATTTATTTAACTTTCAAAAATATACTTAATACACTACATCTCAATCCCCTAATAGTATTAGAGTTCGTAAAAAAAACTATAAAGAATAAAAAAAACCCAACAACATTGAAACAGCATACGTACACTTCGCCATGCTGGTTTACATTGACAATTGCACGATCTCCGTTGCGTTTTATAGAAGGGACGTAACTCTAAAACATATTAATCCCCTAATAGTATTAGAGTTCGCAATAAAAATTAAAAAAAAAACTATACAGATGAACTTTCACTAAATAATTCTAGTTTTGGCGATTTTGTTGATCGCATCTATCCCATTGAACTTGAAATAAAGGATACCACAGATACAGATAGGTCTGCTTCATACCTTGACCTACACCTCGAAATTGACAGTGAGGGGCAGTTAAGAACGCAACTTTACGACAAAAGAGATGATTTCAATTTTCCCATTGTGAACTTTCCATTTATATGTACATGTAACAACAGCGCCTGCATATGGACTATGCATCTCTCAGTTGATCCTACATTCCAGAGCTTGTGGTTCCTATAAGGATTTCTTTGATAGAGGGTTGCTGCTAACAAGGAAGCTACTGAAAGCAAGGGTTCCTATTAGTTAAGTTGAAGTAATCACTTCGAAAGTTTTATGGTCGCCACCATTACTTGGTTAACTTTTACGGAACATCGGTGTCACAAATGACCACGGATATGTTTCACTTGTCGTAAGCACCTTCCGGTCTTTTCATCATTCATGACTTATTGCCGTGTATGTAACTAGAGTAACACGACGAGTGCCACCAGTGGAACAGGAACTGCTAATCCTTCCGGAGCACATGAGTTCACCCTGGGTTTTTAGTGGGGTACGTGTTACTCGATCTCTAGTATTATGTGTAATGTTTATTAGATCGTTGTTTGTACATTTGTCCTTTTTCTTTTGGTCATTGTGTTGTCTGTCCTTCGATTTACGGCTTCTGATTACCTTTTATGTATCTTGTGGCCATTGTGTTGTCTGTCCTTCTTCGATTTACGGCTTATGATGACCTCTTTGGTATCTTGTGGCCATTGTGTTGTCTGTCCTTCGATTTACGGCTTCTGATGACCTTTTTGGTATCTTGTGGCCATTGTGTTGTCTGTCCTTCGATTTTCGTCTTCTGATTACCTTTTAGGTATCTTGTGGCCATTGTATTGTCTGTTCTTCTTCGATTTACGGCTTCTGATGACCTCTTTGGTATCTTGTGGCCATTTTGTTGTCTGTCCTTCTTCGATTTACGGCTTCTGATGACCTCTTTGGTATCTTGTGGCCATTTTGTTGTCTGTCCTTCTTCAATTTACGGCTTCTGATTACCTTTTAGGTATCTTGTGGCCATTGTGTTGTCTGTCCTTCTTCGATTTACGGCTTCTGATGACCTTTTAGGTATCTTGTGGCCATTTTGTTGTCTGTCCTTCTTCAATTTACGGCTTCTGATTACCTTTTAGGTATCTTGTGGCCATTGTGTTGTCTGTCCTTCTTCGATTTACGGCTTCTGATGACCTTTTAGGTATCTTGTGGCCATTTTGTTGTCTGTCCTTCTTCGATTTTCGTCTTCTGATTACCTTTTAGGTATCTTGTGGCCATTGTGTTGTCTGTCTTTCTTCGATTTACGGCTTCTGATGACCTTTTAGGTATCTTGTGGCCATTGTGTAGTCTGTCCTTCTTCAATTTACGGCTTCTGATGACCTTTTTGGTATCTTGTGGCCATTGTGTAGTCTGTCCTTCTTCAATTTACGGCTTCTGATTACCTTTTAGGTATCTTGTGGCCATTGTGTTGTCTGTCCTTCTTCGATTTACGGCTTCTGATGACCTTTTAGGTATCTTGTGGCCATTTTGTTGTCTGTCCTTCTTCGATTTTCGTCTTCTGATTACCTTTTAGGTATCTTGTGGCCATTGTGTTGTCTGTCTTTCTTCGATTTACGGCTTCTGATGACCTTTTTGGTATCTTGTGGCCATTGTGTTGTCTGTCCTTCTTCAATTTACGGCTTCTGAATACCTTTTAGGTATCTTGTGACCATTGTGTTGTCTGTCCGTCTTCGATTTACGGTTCCTGATGACCTTTTCGGTATCTTGTGGCCATTGTGTTGTCTGTTCTTCCATTTACGACTTCTGATTACCTTTTAGGTATCTTGTGGCCATTGTGTTGTCTGTCCTTCTTCAATTTACGGCTTCTGAATACCTTTTAGGTATCTTGTGACCATTGTGTTGTCTGTCCGTCTTCGATTTACGGTTCCTGATGACCTTTTCGGTATCTTGTGGCCATTGTGTTGTCTGTTCTTCCATTTACGGCTTCTGATGACCTCTTTGATATATTGTGGCCATTGTGTTGTCTGTCCTTCGATTTACGGCTTCTGATGACCTCTTTGGTATCTTGTGGCCATTTTGTTGTCTGTCCTTCTTCGATTTACGGCTTCTGTTTACCTTTTAGGTATCTTGTGGCCATTGTGTTGTCTGTCCTTCTTCGATTAACGACTTCTGATGACCTTTTAGGTATCTTGTGGCCATTGTGTTGTCTGTCCGTCTTCGATTTACGGTTCCTGATGACCTCTTTGGTATCTTGTGGCCATTGTGTTGTCTGTCCTTCGATTTACGACTTCTGATTTCCTGTTTGGTATCTTGTGGCCATTGTGTTGTCTGTCCTTCTTCGATTTACGGCTTCTGATGACCTCTTTGATATATTGTGGCCATTGTGTTGTCTGTCCTTCTTCGATTTACGGCTTCTGATGACCTTTTTGGTATCTTGTGGCCATTGTGTTGTCTGTCCTTCTTCGATTTACGGCTTCTGATGACCTTTTTGGTATCTTGTGGCTATTGTGTTGTCTGTCCTTCTTCGATTTACGGCTTCTGATGACCTCTTTGGTATCTTGTGGCTATTGTGTTGTCTGTCCTTCTTCGATTTACGGCTTCTGATGACCTTTTTGGTATCTTGTGGCCATTGTGTAGTCTGTCCTTCTTCGATTTACGGCTTCTGATGACCTTTTAGGTATCTTGTGGCCATTGTGTTGTCTGTCCTTCGATTTACGGCTTCTGATGACCTTTTTGGTATCTTGTGGCCATTGTGTTGTCTGTCCTTCTTCGATTTACGGCTTCTGATTACCTTTTATGTATCTTGTGGCCATTGTGTTGTCTGTCCTTCGATTTACGGCTTCTGATGACCTTTTTGGTATCTTGTGGCCATTGTGTTGTCTGTCCTTCTTTGATTTACGGCTTCTGATTATTTTTTTGGTATATTGTGGCCATTGTGTTGTCTGTCCTTCTTCGATTTACGGCTTCTGATGACCTTTTTGGTATCTTCAAACTCTTTCTTCCAAGCAGTATCATCTTTCTATATTGATAATTGACATATTGTTGTTATTTCATGAGACTTGAATTTATTCCTGCTCAAGAAATACAAGCAAATTATCTGCAATTATATTATTAAGCTATATATAAGCAGATATTATAAATCATTTCAAAATGTGGCCCATCATAAGATCAAAGTAATATACATCATTGTATGTAAGCTCCAACATCAAATATGATATGGAGGGGCTATATCAAAATAGCGACATATCGAAATAGCGACATCAAAATAGCGACATCTCTAAATTAATTAATTGGAAAGTATATATCAAAATAGCGACATCAAATTAGCGACCTTACCCATAGATCAAAATAGCGACATCTCTAAATTAATTAATTGGAAAGTATATATCAAAATAACGACAGTAGCAATTACAGGTAAGCTGAAAATATTTGTATAAAGTTTCGTGAAAACTATTCGATTATGACCGATCTAATCCAGATTTATCCGGTAAGTATTAGTTCAACGTCAATGAAAACCTCCAATGAAATGTTTAAACTAAAAACTACTCACAAAAATTAGTAAATAAATAAAGAAATATTCACTCGGTCGTCAGTTTGGTCTTTAAAAATGCAGGTGGAAAAATATACTACGAACAAAGGCAAAGATGGAATTATTGTTGATGGCTACACGTACAGGCTTGACAAAGCATTCAAGAATACTAATTTATGAAGATGTACACAGACACGATGTGGGGCACGCTGCAAGACCGATCTTACAGATCTTATGGTATTAGATGGCCGGACAGATCACAATCACGAAATCGAAGACGACAGAAAAGCACAGCGGTCAAAGCTAAGACAAGCCTGTAAACGCAAAGCGGTAGATGATATAACAGAGAGACCACAAAAACTCGTTATTGCAGATTGCGGGAAAACCGAAAATGACACTTTAGTGCCTGAAGAAATATCAACAATAAGGCAAGCAGTCTACCGAGTTAGAAGGAGAACGCAACCAATACTTCCCAAATCAAGAGAAGAAACGCATGTAAATCTCAAAGACTATGAATTCAATTCATCCAGTGGCGAGAGGATGATGCATGTAAATGATCCAGAGACTGGAATCATCATGTTCACAACAGAGGGCAACATTGAATATATTTGCCAGCCAGATGTTGAAATTTTTGGCGATGGAACTTTTAAGTATTGTCCTAGATATTTTTATCAGCTGTATACTTTGCATGGATACAAAACCGGGCGTTATGTTCCATGTGTGTTCTTTTTGCTTCCTTCAAAATCAGGTGAATGTTATACCAACATGTTTCGACATCTTATTGAGGTTGCAAGGGACTTTGGACATAACTTTCAGTTTTAACTTCTATTCATTTAGATTTTGAAGATGCTGTCTTTGAAGCTGCAAAAGTGTTTTGGCCGACAGTCATCATTAAAGGATGTCACTTTCATTTATCCCAAGCTTGGTGGCGGAAAATACAAAGTCTTGGCCTAGCTACAGAATACAAAATGTTGTTATAATTTTCAAAACGGGGATAATATGACGTTAAAGCTCGCGACGTTGCGCTCCAAAATCAAATTTAGTTAATTTTGGCTGTATCAACTGTATGGTTCTACCAAAGGTAGTACCCTACATCGGGTTTAAAAACACGCGAAATTTTCATAATTTTTACTTATTCTGTCCAAAAACAAAGCACGTACATCTCTCGGCTGCGCCTCAGGATGTACTTGGCTACTTCAGGGTGTTAAAATCTCCATATCTACGGATAGGAACGTAAATAACTTTGAAATTCTAGTAATATCGTATTCCACAGAAAAATTAGAATTAGCATCCCCTGCTGAAAAACTGGGATCATACCACAGAGAAAAGCTAGTAACTGTATATGTAACTGGTCTTATATCATTCTCAGAGAACAGTTGCGGTATCATCCACTAGAAGAAGAAAAATGGAGAAAAACTGGGACTATATCCCTTTTGAAATTCTAGTAATATCATATTGCACACAGAAAAATTGGAATTACATGTATCATCCCCTGGTGGAAAAACTGGGTTCATACCACAGAGAAAAATTAGTATATGTAGTTGGTTTTATGCCATTCTCAGAGAACAGTTGAGACATCATATACCAGAAGAAAAAAAAACTTAAATTAGCAGTTCTTTGAGAAAAACTAGGATCTCCAGAACAATGCTGGGTTTATCATGGCCACAGAAAAAAGAAGTGGTATTGTGATTGCCATTGATAGATATATATTATGGATGTTCTTTGTTTAATGATTTAGGTTTATGGTGTTTAAGGCCACTTTCAACAATATTTCAATTATATCGTTGGAGTCAGTTATATTGGTGGAGCAAACTGGAGTACCCGGAGAAAACCACCGATCTGTCATTTTTATACCGTTGTATGTTACTACATGATATGAAAAAAACATCATATAATAATATATAGCAAAAAACTGAGTTATGTTGCTGCCAAAAATAGATAAAATAATTAAATGAGAATGCATGTGCATATGTCGGCCATAAGTTTGTCCTTAAGTGGCACCGTACAACCTTCGTTGGTTTGAAGTTTTCTTTTGTTTTTATGTCTGATAAATATTTGTAGTTACAATGATATACAGATATAATAGATAGTAGATTTGGCCTCGGGGGCTAAATAGTTCGTCATTATGTTAGCTAATCGATATTGTAGTCTACAAATGGTCTGCGATGCGCTCAAATCATAGTGATGGAAGAACAAAACTACCCCCAAAACATGTTGGCTTTTTAAAAAAAATCTAACACTAACGACAGACTCAAAGGATGACAATACCTCTCATGATCATTTGGGTCAGGCCAGCTAAAAGGTGGCATTGGGAATGGATTTTTGGCGGGAGTTCATATTGCTATAGGGAAAAAGGGAATTTCTATGAAGAATAATACAATGTACCACCTCTTTTTGTAGTCACGTAGCCAGTAAGGCATCATTTGTTCAGGAGTCAGTGTATTGTCGCTAACATGGCTTTTAAGATATACTTATTATTGAAATGTATGTCGTAATTAGAGAAGAAATGCTTGAAGACACTAAATATTTAATCACAAGCAGTAAATGGAAGAAGAACATACAATGACCAACAGAAAAAAGGTGAAAATCCATTGGCCAACAAAAGGCGAAAATCCATTGACCCACAAAGCGTTACACAGAAAGCTAAGAATTTAGCAACATGAACAACTACACTAAAACCGAGCGTGACACACTTAGGTTCTTCGGAAGGGTAGGGAGTTCCTGGTTAGTAGTATCCATCGTGTTATTCATGTAAAAAATCCTGGGACAGTCTATATTCGGTACATTTTAATAAGTGAAGAACCGGGAAAGGACCGGGCTTGACTACGACAAACGGGATACGGTATGATCAATGGTCATCTGTCACACAGATATTCCGTAACTGGAGTGATGATTTCAACTTAACCATTAGGAACCCTTGGTTTAGTAGCTTTCTTGTTAGCAGCAGCCCTCTATCTAGGAAATCCTGATAGGAAATACAAGTTCTGGAATATCGTATCAACGGAGAGATCGATAAATATACTCCACATGCAGGTGCTTTGCTACAGATAAATCATCTCCCTTTCCGTAAATCTTCGTTCTCAAACTAAGCTTCGTCGCCCACTAACAAAGGTAACCTCATTCAATTTTGCCGATCCTGTTTAGGTCAGTTTTTAGATTATTTGGCGCTTTAATCTTTTGACTGAGAATACAAGATGACGATTTTTCAAGAAACGCGTCGTAAACACATTTTGATTACTAACACTAGATTGAAAGCTCTGTTGTTGGACTATTATTTCCTGATGGTTCCATCTGCCCAGTCGTCAGTGTTTCGGCACTGACATGGTTATTAAGATGTATTTATTATAGATATATACAGTTCCTAAATAAAATAAAAAAAAACCTATAAGGTTGATATCCCTGTCACCTCAGATTTTCACTATCCTGCTTAGGTTTTCTTGTTCCCAAAGTCTTTTAATTATCTGACTCTCCAATCTTTTGACTTTAATGAGGATTATTCCAGAGAAACACAATACGTACTAAATCAGATACTAGTACTACATTATAAAAACTAAACATTGAACTTAATGTAAATATAAATCTTTCAAAAAGACAGTTATATTTAGTGAGTCTGTCATCTTCAGGTTTAATACATTTTGCTCTTATTTATTCAACTCGTTTTTTGTTTTTTTTTTACAAAAATTTACATCTTGTCTCCAAACCAGACTCTTGAAGCTTGACCATATAGAATAACGCAAACTGCGAAATATGTTTGGTAACGACTACCAGAAATGTTAATATCTTAATGTTAATAAATAAAAGTTCAAAGATATGTTATGCTACACAGACTATATAGTCATCAACTTTGTTTTTTTTTAAGTGATAATCTACTTGTCGTAAAATTACCGGTCCTTTCCTCATTCATGATTTATCACCGAGTTTGTAACTAGATTAACACGACGGGTGCCACTAGTGGAGCAGGAACTGAATACCCTTCTGGAGCACCTGAGTTCACCCCCAGGTTTTTAGTGGGGTTCGTGTTAATCGATCTTTAGTTATATGTGTAAGTTTTGTAGATCGTTGTTTGTCCCTTTGTCCATTTTATTTGGCCATTGTGCTCTCTGTCCTTCGATTTACGGATTCTGATTACCCCTTTGGTATCTTCAAACTCTTCTTCCTACTCAAACTGATGACCGATCTGGGTGACCGGTATTCTTATTTCACCATTTGTTAAAAACCAATAGTTAACTATGTAAACCAACGCAACTTTAAGGTGAGAGCACCCAATGACTCTTTTCACATTTTTTCCAAAATAAAAATCGCGGTTTAAACGAATTTTGCTTTTTTTTTAATTACTAATCTACACAATTTGCAATACTGTATTTATTGGAAAGCGGATACGGTTAGTGCCTCCCAAGATCTTTGATCTCCTATTAACGCATAAAAATTACGGTAATCTAACAATTATGGTGACAGCTACTAGTATGTAGAGCTTTGATTGGCTCACAGATTGTATTAAAGACGTCAATTCAAGAGATAATCCCAGTAAAATATCAGTTCAAACAGACCAACAACGCTTAATAGTCATCACGGTAAAATGATCACAATTGCCACCTGTCAATAAGTCTATTTTAAACGTATCTTGAGAAGATCTTAGAAGATATAGATTCCAAACATTAGATTTTGGGGTATTTTTCTTCTGAGCCACTCAACCAAATGAGTCCAGATTTAGTATAGAATAGAATAGAATAGTTTTATTAAATCAATCAAGAAGCGCCTGAGAGCACAGAATTACAGACATTTACATTTTACACTTACAATGATTTTGATGATTAGTAACATATATGACATATATAAAAAAGAATTAAAACAAGCATAGAAGATCGACACTGCAGGGGGAAACCACCCATAGGCAGAACAAACTATGGCAGTTTATAGCTAATATTATGATATACATAAAAATATATATTATACAAATATATTACGAATTTAGTTTGTTACACATATTTTCATTGGTTCTTCAACCCTGAATGTCAGCATATATTCGGAAAACAGATGGGGTATATATTTCAGTCCCCAAAAACGATTAAAACATGGATGACAAAACATTACGCTTCACTGAATCAATGGTATAATACGGAATAATAAATGTATTTTTACCAAATTAAATGCTGTTTTTATACTCAAAACGACTGCATGAACAAAAAAGTATTACAACGGTTAATTCCGTCGCAAATACCTGATCGATTCAGCAAACTCCTATGTTCCACGGCTGTACCATAACAAATAAACAAAACGTTGAGCCTTGAAAACTGGCGACGTCATGGGGCCACACCAAGGTTTTATTTACATGTCGTTAACATTTAAATTATTGAAACTGTTTCGCAAACCCGTTGTTTTGTTATGTGATATATCAATGTTATATTTATAAAGTTTATAAAATTTACTACATATGAAACTGTATTGATTTAGAAATTTAGTACAGTATTTTCATTCATGAGACCCCCCCCCCCCCCATACATGGAATATGACGCGACACATATTTTGGCGTCATTGAAGAATGACGTCAAAGGTACGGAAACGGACATCTAGAGATACGAAAAATGAAAATAAAAGAGGCAAATTTATTTAATACAGTTGGATGTTGTATTTAAACAGTGGTTAAATTCGTTATATACCCTGTCTGATAGCTGAATAACATATAATAATATGATGCAGATATAAACAGTTACTTTTGTACCTTCTTTTTAAAGAGCGCCAGTTTTTCGCGACACATCATCAAAATTGGGCGCGACATCCGTTTAGCAATATAGCAAAGGGAAAACCTACTATATAAAGTATATTCCCGCTATCTTTTTGTCGTGTTCCATATCGGGAGATGATCAAAATAGCGGACATTTTCGGTATTTTCAAAATAGCGACATATCAAAACAGCGAGAATTTAGGTTTTCAAAATAGCGACATTTAACAGTAAAAGGTAAACATGTACTTATCATTATACCTGTATACATGTACCTCTTCTGTTAGCCAGATTTATAATCTGTTGCCCCCTGCTCACCAACGGGGAGGTGGAAGTAGGATTTTGAGCAGGATATATATTGTCAAATGTTCAATAAAAATAATATCCAGCAGATAAAATCAAGTTTAATTATACATGTTCCTTAAAAATGTCTGTCCATTAAAATATATATGTATTTACAAGAACATCTTACATATTTGTAATCGGTTGTGCTCGGTACGCCATAAGTTTCACATGTTCTTTTCGGATTATCTCACCATTACGATACTGTCTCTGAATATTTCCCATCTGTTCTAGATTTCCCTTTTCAGCAGTTGACAGCAACAAGGCCCTTATTTTAAGATAATTGTAGGTCTGTATAAGTTTGATCTTTTCCATGAAGTCATATATATTGGGGTGATGATTATAAAACATGTCGCTAAATTGTTGATGTAATGCTTCACAACCATTTGTAGTTCTTTTTACATCTAGGCTGGGTTCCGACCAAATTGCAGGAGGATAGCGAGAAGTTGCTTCTATGTCATTATGCACAATGTAGTCAGCAAATCTGACGGCACGGGGATCATCCGGTGTGCAAGAAAATAGATCAAATGCAAAACATTCCTCGATGTTTTCAGAATTAAAAAAAAATAAGTCCAAAGAACACTTAACCATTTTCCACTCACAGACTCTTCACTTTTGTATTCTGTAGCTAGGTCAAAACTTTGTATTTTCCGCCACCAAGCTTGGGATAAATGAAAGTGACATCCGTTAATGATGACTGTCGGCCAAAACACTCATGCAGCTTCAAAGGCAGCATCTTCAAAATCTTATTGTTGATATATCTTCAGGCACTAAAGTGTCATTTTCGGTTTTCCCGCATTCTGCAATAATGAGTTGTTGTGGTCTCTCTGTTATATCATTTACCGCTTTGCGCTTACAGGCTTGTCTTAGCTTTGACCGCTGTGCTTTTCTGTCGTCTTCGATTTCGTGATTGTGATCAGTCCGGCCATCTAAATACCATAAGATCTGTAAGACCGGTCGTGTCTGTGTACATCTCCATAAATTAGTATTCTTGAATGCTTTGTCAAGCCTGTACTTGTAGCCATCAACAATAATTCCATCTTTGCCTTTGTTCGTAGTATATTTTTCCACCTGTATTTTTAAAGACCAAACTGACAACCGAGTGAATATTTCTTTATTTATTTACTAATTTTTGTGAGTAGTTTTTAGTTTAAACATTTCATTGGAGGTTTTCATTGACGTTGAACTAATACTTACCGGATAAATCTGGAATAGATCGGTCATAATTGGATAGTTTTCACGAAACTTTATACAAATATCATTTTATTTATTTATTTATTTATTTATTTATTTATTTATTTATTTATTTATTTATTTATTTATTTATTTATTTATTTATTTATTTATTTATTTATTTATTTATTTATTTATTTATTTATTTATTTATTTATTTATTTATTTATTTTCATTTTATTTTAACACTTGACCATATTTTTTTTCAGTTTACCTGTAATTGCTACTGTTGCTATTTTGATATATACTTTCCAATTAATTAATTTAGAGATGTCGCTATTTTGATTTATGGGTAATGTCGCTATTTTGATGTCGCTATTTCGATATGTCGCTATTTTGAAATAGCCCCTGATAACCACGTGTAAAATGATTATTTATTAGATAAGGGAATGTCTATTTGGTTGAATAAATCTGAAAACATTTCGATACTGCTTAAACAACTTGGAGGTGAAAAAAAATGATGTATATGTTTTATTATTGTTGTAAAGAGAAATAAGGGGCAACATATAATATTTCTACAAAGCCTTTAATGCAAAAAATCTTATAAATAATATAATACAATTGATATTTTTTAATAAGAAGTTGTTTTTCAAATAAAACAGTATGACTATATATATGTCACCTGTCATTTTATTACACTGATCACCTGTCATCGACAACACAAAAATCATTAAAAATATCAGGTAATCTAAAATTATCAATGCTATATCGACAATTTCAAACGCACCGCGGAAATAATTTTTTTTTAAAATGCTTGAGGGAATTATACCTGAGATTTTCGTATAAAATATGCGCCAAATTGTTTTATATTATATTAATACATATGCTTGTTATCTGTTATTTATATAATTTGTCCGCCACGATATAACTGAAATATTGTTGAAAGTGGCGATAAACACCATAAACCAATCTATAATTTGTCATGTATGTTATATTACAACCCTTTAAACGCCACGATAACTGAAATATTGTTGAAAGTGGCGCTAAATACCAAATACAGCCCTTTAGATTAGGGTAATTGAAATCAGTTCCTCATTCACAATACATTTGTATACCATACGGAAATTAAGAATTTCAAATTTAGATCAAAAACTTATTTTATTGTTAACTATATAACATAGTAATGCCAACTTACAAAGGTTCTCTCCACAGAATTTCAGATGCTCAAAGATGTGCAATTGTAGACATATTTCAAAACTACTACAAAATATATCCAAACTTTAAGTTTGTCAGTTACCTACGACAGGTAGGTGGTTTTCTCCTAGTATCCCAGTTTCCTCCACCAATCAAAATGACCGCCACGATATACTAGTAACTGAAATATTGTTGAAAGTGGCGCTAAACACCATAAATCAACCAACCAACTAAAAAGATATTTAATCACCCATGATAATCATTTGAAATTCGTACATTATTTCTATATTCAAGACTATGATATTTCCTATTTAGAAAAAAAACCACTTTCATAACTGTTGTAACATATATTTATGTTTTTTTTTTAAGTTAAAATATTTTAGATCTATGACATAGTAATAAAGTGGAATCTTAGGGGTGAATGGTCTTTTTGTATTTATAAGGGATAAGATAATTATTCGGTTTGGTTTAGTCTCATCTGGCCAACATTTGAAAATTTCAACTTCTCACTTGGCCAACATGCTAATTTCTTACCTGAGCCATACATGATTGATTTTATTGCTATAGATTGTTGTTTTAGCACTTAAATTGGGGCCACTTAAAGGTTGTTAATTAATTTTATGATTAATAAGTGAAGTATCACATGCTATATTTAGTTAAATCCAATGAAAATGCACTAAAATATGCTGATTTAAGAAAAAAAAATGACAAATTTAATGAGAAATAAAATAATATATATTTGGCCGTGTGGTTTTAAAGAATAGTATTATTTACCAACGCGTGGGTGGATGATGGACAGATGTCAGACGCTAAGCGATGGCAACAGCTGATGGGAGTTAGTTTACACAGGTGTTTTTCCATGGAATCCTATGTACGCTTTGGACCAAAAAGCACATAATTATACTCATACAGTACAAATTTGAGCCCATCATGGCTTCAAATACAGCAGTTTTGGCCATTTGACATAATTTGTATTTTTAGTAATGGCAGCCATCTTGGATATAGGATGGAGCTGCCGGACACAATTTTGAAAGGGGACCACCTAAGGACCATTCAGGCCAAGTTTGGTTGAAATTGACCAAGTGGTTTATGACGAGAAGATTTTTAAATTATTTTTTTGCTTATTTATTCTTAATTTGCATAATCGGTCAAAATCAGCAAAAGTTAAAAGATCATATGAAAATCCGGAATATAATATGTTAAAAAGCTCATAATTATACTTATACAGTTCAAATTTGAGTCCATCATGGCTTCAAATACAGCAGTTTTGACCATTTTATGTAATTTCTATTTTTAGTAACGGCGGCCATCTTGGATATAGAATGGCGCTGACGGACACAATTTTGAAAGGGGACCACCTAAGGATCATTCAGACAAAGTTTGGTTGAAATTGGCCAAGTGGTTTCTGACAAGAAGATTTTAAAATTATTTTTTGCTTATTTATGCCTAATTTACATAATCGGTCAAAATCGGCAAAAGTTCAAAGTTCATAAAAAATACCGTAATATATGTTAAAAAGCTCATCATTATGCTTATACAGTTCAAATTTGGGCACATGTGTCAGCGTGTGCAGTTCCGGCTGAAGTGTCAGAAAAAGCTTTTTTCATGCACAACGACGTGTGAATACGTTTGGAGAATCAGCATGATTGGAAGTTCGAGAAACATACTTTTTTGTTACTTTCCGTGATTGTAGTCCTGACATCATGTGTAGTTGTGAACTTACAGATTATTGAAGTACTGTCCCATCTTGCAGTCTGGATATTTAACTTTGATGGCTGATTCGCTTCTCTTTGATACTATAATTTCAGTTGATAGACTTTTTTTAATTCTGGCTGATTTCGCTGCGCTTTGATAACATATTTCCGGTTATTAGTCTTGTTTACTTCTATGATAGCATTAGCCTCTGATTTCCAGGGTTAATCGCTTATCTAAAATTTGCCCGTTCACTATATGATCTGCCACCTTACAAATTTTCGGCGATCATCATATGACATTTCGACAAATACAGATTTCAACTTATTTAATACATTTCATCTCATTTGCAGTTTTCACATATGTACATTTATATATATTAATAAATACTGTGGCCACTGTGGCCATTTGTTGCCAATAATACTTTGGTTTTTTTTTATATGAGCATCAGAGATAATAGGATTTAAAAAAATTGTACTTTTAAATCCCTTATCGCATGGGCTCATATAACTTTGTTCGTTATCATGCTTTTATCAATTGCATTTATTTTCGGTATTTGGTTCAGAATATCGATTTTTTATTGATTGAATTATCCACAATCATTTTCACTGTATGGCCTGAAACGAAGCAGACACGAAAATATCAGGGAGACTATCTAGTTAAAAAAAACCACCCTCCTTTGCCCTTACTTGTTGGAGAGATACTGCGCTTTGTTTATGTATTTCCAAGTTGATTGTATGTATATGTCAGCGTGTGCAGTTCCAGCTGAAGTGCCAGAAAAAGCTTTTTTCATGCACAACGACTTGTGAATACGTTTGGAGAATCGGCATGATTGGAAGTTCGAGAAACATACTTATTTGTTGCTTTCCGTGATTGTAGTCCTGACATCATGTGTAGTTGTGAACTTACAGATTATTGAAGTACTGTCCCATCTTGCAGTCTGGATATTTAACTTTGATGACTAATTCGCTTCTCTTTGATACTATAATTTCAGTTGATATACTTTTTTAATTCTGGCTGATTTCGCTGCGCTTTGATTACAAATTTTCGGTTATTAGTCTTGTTTACTTCTATGATAGCATTAGCCTCTGATTTCCAGGGTTAATCACTTATCCAAAATTTGCCCGTTCACTATATGATCTGCCACCTTACACATTTTCGGCGATCATCATATGACATTTCGACAAATACAGATTTCAACTTATTTAATACATTTCATCTCATTTGCAGTTTTCACATATGTACATTTATATATATTAATAAATACTGTGGCCATTTGTTGCCAATAATACTTTTTTTTTTATATGAGCATCAGAGATAATTTTAAAGTTTTAAATCTTGCAAATTAAAGAATCAATTTTAATTTTAGAAACATATTTACTTTAAAATTGTATAAAAAGGAGTGTTGTTGTCACGTCACCTCCATAACATTACAGAAAATTGATACTTGTATGTACCAATATGAATACAAAATGTTTTGGTTGGTAAAAATGAGTTACATAATTTTAATAGAATTCGTTCATACTGCTTTCCAATATTATATAATCGACTGTATTTTGATAAATGGCACAGGTTAGAAAGCTAATTTGGCGCGAAATTGGTTTAATTTCTAATATTGTATATTTTCTCGAGTCTTCCTCCTATTTCAACAGGTTCAAGACCTAGGGTTTCATGTTGCGACACATCATTGTCATGTAAGAGTGTTGGTCATTTGATACTAACTATTTTCCCATTCAACACTAGAACATATATCATAAATCATGACAGTATAATTTGAAAGAAAATGTACTTTTATTTTTTTCAATGTATAATTGTCGCAATTAGAATTATGTTGAGATGTTTGTAACATTATTTTTAGATATATACGTACATTGTATATCATTTATAGGGTTATGGTGTTTAACGCCACTTTCAACAATAATTCAGCTACATGTATATCGTGGCGGAGTATCCGGAGTAAACCACCGTCCTGTCGCAAGTCACTGACAAACTTGATCACATAATGTTGTATCCAGTACATCATTTATAAGTTTGGTTTATAGTGTTTAACGCCACTTTCAACAATATTTCAGTTATATCGTGGCGGTCAGTTTTTATTGGTGGAGGAAACCGGAGTACCCTGAGAAAACCACCATCCTGCCGCAAGTTAATGACATTTATACAATTTGTTCACGTCTTTATAGTCCTAAATGTTTATGACATTACATTTGTTTAATCCTAAAATTGCTTCAATTTTATTATTTTTTTAACAATAAAATTTGTTATAGGCATGTATTTACTGTCCGTTTAAGTCCATTAAATGTTACAAACCATCGCTTCGCCCATAAAATCAAGATTTCGAGATCTTCATTTAAAATCTAAAAAGAGCAAAGTTCAGTTCAGTCAATTTAATGAGGATTGTGTCGTTCTGATATTAAAAGATTATTACATGACATTTTCCATATCGGCCTTGGTATTAGCCCGAGACTCCCATATCAAGCCCGACAGCAAGGCTAGAGGGCTGATATGGGTCGAGGGTTGATACCAGGGACGATATGGAAAATTTCATGTCATAATCTTTTTATCACATATTTTACATTGACCTTTTCCAAGCACTGACTTTTATATTGCAAAAAAGTTCTTTGAACTGACAAATTGCGAAAATAAATCCTTAAGAGAGTTGACTTTGTTCAACTTGCAAATATTTTTGTTTCGAGTCTGGCTTCAAAAATATACCAATCAATGTCGATCTGTACAATGACGTCAGAAACAGTTTGTAAAATCTACCTGGAAGACGTTGACATTTGAATGGAAATTCCTATTCAACACGACGTATTCATTTCAGCTAATTATTCCGTTTCAAGTTATTTAAACTTTATTCCAATATGTTGAAATGTGTTATTTTGATTGACATACGATTTGATACATATCTTTATTCATCATCTTTCTTTGTACTTGGACATATAATCTTTGAGACCACTGCGCATATACCAGAAGTTGAATTCGGGGTCAAATATGGATATATGAGGGCAAATACGGATGAGGGAAAATAACCAACACTGACATTTAGCTATTATTGGACATGCAAAAACGAACATATTGCAACAAAATATGTGATAAATAACTATTATACCAATTCTAATATAATTTACTAATATGAAAGATAATAAAAGACAAATAATTAGAGACTTGTGGTATCTCATCCGAATAAAATGATGTACCATTTAACACAGTTCTCTGGGAAAGACAGGTAAATAGTCTTATAAAAGAGAATACAGGTCTCTGATAACAACCATATCAAAACAAATGCCATCTATATGATATATCTTCACCAGTGGCAGTGCCGGATTTAGACGAAAAGAAGCCCTAGGCTATTTTCATATGCCCCTACCAATCCCCCATCCACACGACTTGAGGAAGATGGAAGAGTGTTTAATCAATTTGAACAAAGGCGCGGATGATGTGGAGTGTTTAAAATTCTGCAATATTCTGAAAATGGGGTGCAACTGTGCAAGAAAAATTTCTGAAGTGTTGTTTATTGAGTAATAAGTATGAACGTCCAATGGCAACACTTTGGTCCGAGGCCCTTACATTTTGAGTCCCTTTGCTACAGCCTGTCAAGCCTATAGGTAAATCTGACACGGATCTTCACTATGTGGAAAACACTCTCATCACCGGCCCCATTGAACCTAAATAAGAGAGGATGTTTGGAAACATAAAACTAGTGTAACCCGGCACCCCATTTTTTTTTACTGAAGTGTCTGAACCAAGCCAGGAAAGTGAGCGGTCGTATCTTCAATTTTCTCTCACATACAATACCACAAGAATCAATTTATTTATCTTGCGGGATTATTTAAGAATTGAATGCATTTTTTTGTAGTTTTATTGGCGTGTAAAAGTGTGGACCGAAGCCTTTTACACGCTTTTACACGCCAATAAAACTACAAAAAGCCTCGGTCCACGCTTTTACACGCCAATAAAACTACAAAAAAATGCATTCAATTCTTATAATTACATTTAAATTACACCAACATTTAATATAGTTGAATTTTTCGTTGTGAATTTTATTTGTGTTAGATTATTTGCTGTTGGAAATATTACTACGCCATTGATTGTTTACATCTGACGTCGTTTGAGTTTTATTGGGATGTAAAACATCTCTTTTATAATCATGTGACCACTTCATAACCAATCATATTGTAACATTTCAATGCAAAACGGAAGTAATATAATTATTTAACTGCAAAATGTAGATATACTAGTAAAATATATATAAACACATCAAAGGGTATATCTCCATTTCACAGAGAGGTAAGACGTATACTTACGTCTATTGAATAACTGTTAAATAATATTTAATGAGCAGTATTTTGGCAATATTCATGACAAGAACAAGATTACAAACAATAAATTGTGCGTTGCTCCCGTGAACCTTTAATCTCTCACGTGGTTTCTGATTTAAATCTATTAATTTAAAAAAAAACATATATTTATTAGACATATTATTAGATATATTGAGTTTTATTGGATATATTGAGTTTTATTAGATATATTCTTATATCGAAATTGTCAGTTCCTAAATCATGTAATTATTATTAAAACGAAGGTTCTTCTCCCTCTGTCATAGGTGACCTTCGCCGATTTTGGCTATCCTGTTTGGGCCCTATGGTTTTCTTGCCCCCAAAGATTTAAAAAAATTATTTAGCTTTAATTGTTATGCCTTTGAGGGTACTACCTAATGAAGGTTATTCCAGAAACGCGTCATGTCCACTAAATTTGATATTTACGTTTTTGTTCAACAAGCAAAAATTGCAAATTCATCTGATTCCAGTGTAACATTAACATATTTTTGCTTACCTGTCACATTTGTTCTACTTTTAGTAACTGCGACCATCTTGGGTGGGTGACAGTGTTGTTGGAAACAATTTTGAAAGCGAGAAACCCAATGACCCACCCAGTCCAGGGGAAAGTTAAAAAAATATTGAAAAAGAAGATTTATTTTGATAATCTGTATAAATCGACATAAAGAAAAAACGGAATATATGTTGAACTACTCGCTGTCACGCAGCTGCGGTTTAGATTTCTGCACTGTTTCACTTAAGAGTAGTGTTATTCAATAATGTAAATATATATTTTTAGCAACCGCGGCCCCATTGAATGAAGGGTGGAACTGTGTTACAATTTCAAAAGCGAGTCAATCAAGGTCAGCCATGTTTAATTTGCACAATGGCTTTAGTGAAGAATATTTGGTATAAACATATTTATTCATGATAAACTGGTATAATGTGGAGAATATTTAGATGTGAAAAGTTTACTTGACGTACGACGTACAACACGATCACATGGTCTTTGATGCACTGGGATGGGCATATGGACGAAAGCTAAGATTGCCACAACGAGAGTGGGAGTTAAGAGCTTAGCTATTGTGTTTAACACCACTTTCAACAATATTTCGGTTTTATAGTGGGAGTCAGTTTTATTGGTGGAGGAAGCCGGAATACCCGAAGAAAACAAGCTTATCATAATCTTGTATCGGGTACACCTAGCCATGAGCACTATTTGAACGCACAACATTAGCGATGATAATCACTGATTGCATAGGTAGTTGTAAATTCAACTACCATACGATCACGACCAAGACGGCCCCACAGGAAAACGAGTATATATATTTAATGGATAGTGTCAGAAAAAAATGCTTTGCAACGGGCCATCGACGACCATTACTTGCAAACTGTTGCTCATTAGGGAATGTTGAATGTTGCCTTTTACATGTAAGGAACATATCGTTCTCTGTACACGAGCCACTCGTCTACGTCTCGTTCCAAGGACGAGTTGTGTATTTGATTCATCTCCCATAACCAGCGGACTTCCCTTCCGGAGGAACTGTACCTTGTAACAGAGAAAAGAGGTCTTGCGTCTACACCTGGAGTTCCACCGGAGATCAAGAGTGTATAAAAACCATACCCATTAGGAAGTGCATATGCCCTAATACATTTTATTTTTTTCATTTATAGTTCGAACCTTATTTAGATAATGCATTCAAGATTTCCTTTCACAATACGAACTTTATTTAGAAAAAAAATATCAAAATAAATCTTTTTATGATATCATACCAGCTATTCAAACGTAAACTTTGAAGAACACAAACACCTTTGAACATAGCATGTTGAAACCAAAATAATACGATATAATTTGAACATGGGTCATTAAATATTATATAAAAAGAAAACAAGATTTTCTCAGTTTTCGCCAGGTGATAGTGAAGAAATTCGTTATATTTTTGACAGAAATAATGAAAAGTTATACATTTGTATAATGATAAAATTATTTCAAATACGAGTTACAATTACCCTTTTTATTTGTCGTCAGTAACCTCCCACCGATGCAAATCACGCAAACGTAAAGGTTAAGCTTAAAACAAAATGGTCAGGTAGACTAATAAAAAACACAAATTTAGTAGAAAATCTTAAAACAAAAATTAATTAGTGGTTTTACACCTCAAGCTATGTTATACTTTCATTTCAGTCCAGGGAGAAACATTGGTTCTAATAGCGACTAACATATATGTCTGCACTGAAAAAAACCCAGGACAGTCAATGTTTCGTCATGTTAGAGAGATATTTGTCAGTCTCTTCTAATTACACAGACAAAACACTATTTTAAGAAACTTATCTCCTCCAATCCTCCAAAATGTGTCCATGAAAACTAAAAATACCGTCGGGTAAAGTTAAATAACCACCGTTTGAAGACATTGATATGCATTATTACGACGATAAAGCATGCGAATTGTTCTCATGATAATAAATTAACATTAGTTAGGTGTACATGGTCCGAGTGCCAATGGCGACCTTCTACTTTCAAGTCAATCTCTGTAGATGTAGCATCAAAGTTGATTCTAACACATTGCCATACAATGGGCACCATAGCATAAAGGTTCAAGAAAACCATTACAAGACATTTGCCAACACTCATTTCACAATTACTGAATACAGTATTAATGACAATACCAAAAAATTGCAAAAATTTATATTCATGGAGGAATATGACAACATGTTCTGATCATGAGTAGGCGTTTGGATATGAGAAAATCAAATTTGAAATAAAATTGGAGTGGCAGCAAAAGGCCCAGGCTTCGTCTGTGACAAGAAAGGAAATAAGTCACCACAGAAATGAAACGCATACATGCGTAGATGATAATGAGGAACCAACCCTCAAATTGTACCTCATTGGAGTAGGTAGAAGAACAATATACTTATTCACACGCCAATGCACAAATTAACATTTTACTTGAATAATTTCTTTCACAAGCTGAAGATTCTCAAAAGTCTGTATTTTCACACCTGGAAGATAACTAGATTAACACGATGTGTGTTCCTTCCGGAGCACCTGAGTTCTCCCGAATTATAGTGAGGTTCGTGTCTCGATCTTTAGTTTTCTGTGTAGTGTTTTGTAAATCGCTCTTCGTAATCTTGTCCTTTTTCTTTTGACCATTGTATTGTCTGTGCTTCGATTTACTGATTCTGATTACCTCGTTGGCATCTTCAAACTCTTCTTCAATTGTTCAGTCACTGAAATACAACTTCTCTCAAATGAATAAAGGAATTTTAATGTTCCCTTAAATCCGCAACAGATAGCTTAACTTCTGGCATACAGGTTTTAAAACTGGAAAATATAATATTTTTTTAATAAAGAAATCGTTTCCGGACAAGTGAATTAAAACAAAATTTGAATCAATATAATAACAACAATAAATGACATACTGCGCAAACAACAAACGCCACGGCCAGAGGATGATTATTGTAATCATATGGACATCAAATACTGGTGACATTCATTCAGACAAATTATTTAGCTTGAAAAATCTTTATAAATAGGAAACAATGACGCTAGGTGATGCTAAGACGTGCTCTAGTATGTTTTTCTCTTGCGATATAGATTTCTCATCGCAGTAGCAACAATTGCATGGATCCATTGCCTTGTGGACTGTGCATCTAAATAAAAAGGTTCATCTTTACCTCCAGTTGTTTGTAGAAAGGCTCATGTCTTATTTACGTTATTTGTGTTTGTTTGTGCATAGTGGTGTTCAACACATATTGTGTTGTGTTTTTTGTTTTGTTTGTCTTCGTCTATGTTGCCAGTTTCACTGGTTTGTTCATTTTTGATTGCCTCTTCGGTGTTCTCTAACGTTTATGTATAACTACTTTAACCATGAAGCTACAGTATACTTGACTATATGTTTTGAAGGAAGTCTCAGCACACTTCCACTCTGATATTTGACTATGCAAATATATTCAATTTATGTATCAGAATGCAACAATATTTTTTTGATGTTATGGCTAGATTTCAATAGTCCCATTCGTCCCAGATTATATGCAAATCATTTCTGTTTCGATTTCATTTCCCTCCTACTCACGCCGGATATTCGGCTGCACGGAACCGGAGTTGGCATTAAGAACGCGGACGTCGATAAAAAATCAACAAACAGGGTAGGTATATGTAAACGTTCTTCTCGCATAATAATATTTTCCAATGAAATAATTTCGTACAATAACTGCATAAAATAAAGTCTTCACAGTCAAATTTTCATCGCGATAAAGTGAATAGTAAATCGACAACACGATTGTTTTAACGACCTTTCTCGCTTTTTGGGGGGGATTTTCGAAATCAAATTACTTATATTTTACTGCAGTGACTGTCGTTTTAAAAACAAATTGGCCCTTTCTCTTCCCAAATGCCTTCTACAATTTCTGTTAAATATTCACTTTAAAACATTCACGCAAATCCTCACAGCCAACGGTTAATAGACATAGGGTACGTCAATTTGGCAACTAAGAACAGCGGATCAACTTGAAAGAATGACACTTGGAACACCGGCTTTGACCGCTAGGAACAAACAGAATATCATTTCTCAATACGATATAATTTGTCGATTAATACTATAAATACTATAATTCCAATGTCAAAAGTATTCGGAAATGTAAAAAAAATCCCTATATAATCAACCAAAACCATATTTTTTCAAAAAATTATTGTGAAGTCATTTCTGGATAGATTTTAACAAATTTTACACCAAAACGTTCAGAATTGTCTATATTTTGATTGTTTATTTGCTCATTATATTTATATGAGTGGTTTTTATTTGTACATAATTTTTCCATGATTTTTAATTTTTAGGATTTATTTTTAGTTGAAATATATAGGAAAATCAAAGTCAATTTTTATTTGTTGTGTTTAAATTATGTACAAATAAAAATCACTCATAATAACATAATGAGTAAATAAACAATCAAAATATTGACAATTCCGAATGTCTTAGTGTAACATTTGTTAAAATCTATCCAGAAATGACTTCATAATAATATTTTTTGAAAAAATATGGTTTTGGTTGATTATATAGGGATTTTATTTATATTTCCGAATACTTTTGACAGATGACTTGTACATGTACATGTATATAATAAGTTAAAGACTATGTATTTATAATTATTGCTCATAGTTTTTAGTTTATTTTTGTCCTCCATTTGATTGGGAAAATGAGGGATCTCTGAATAGGCTATTGGAAATACTTTAAATGTGATAATTATTGTATATATGAGAAAATATTGCACTGTTAAAGGGAAATATAAGTTCATTGCATTATCTAAAGTTGGGGGAGGTGAGATTGCGTTTCGTGCGTTCGTTCGTTCATTCGTTCGTCCGTCCTGGTTAACCTTGATTATGCTCGATATCCAGACAACTACAAATCATAGAGTGATGACATCTGAACTATCCTGTACATCATTACCATTTTTATGTTGGTTCTTCTTTGTTGTAGTGCTGGCCATTTTGGTTCGCTTAGCATAGATGTAACACTGCTTTCTTTTGAGTTGTCCCCATTCACAAATATGACAGCACGGCGTTAGTATTTTTCTAGTTTGGTCAAGTTGAATTTGGTGTAAGGATCCCATATGGTTGCATCATATTCTAAATTAGCAGTTGATGAGGCGTTCTTTGTTATATGGTTGATTAAGATAAGGAAGAGAAGCGGTCTAAATACGGTTCGTCGTGGTACGCCAGATGTAACCTCTGATCTTGAAGAGTGTTTACCTTCAAGCACTAAGTACTTCTTGCTTCCGATTTGTTAGGAAATCCTTAGTTCAACTGTGCAGGTATCCACGAACTTCATAATAGCTAAGCTTATCCAGTAACCTTTGATGTGGCACTTTGTCGAATGCTTTACTGAAGTAGAGAAGCATACCATCTACTGGTTAATTTCTATTCGAGCTATTTGCGAGGTCATGGACTGTCATTATGATTTGTGACTCGCATGATCGAGATTTCCGGAAACCATGCTGAGCATTGAGATGTTTCATTACAGTGCTATGTATGATGTGCTCCATGATCTTACAGCATATTGGTGTTAGTTATACTGGTCTGTAGTTTGATGGTTTACTACGATCTCCCTTCTTGAATAGTGATGTTATAAATGCATCTTTCCAGATTGTTGGCACTTGGCTCTGATGTAGTGAGGCCTGGAAAATTAAAGTTAGAGCTGGTGTTAACTCTTCGTGTAGCTCTTTTAAAAAACGACCTGATATGTTGTCTGGTCCTGTTGCCTTGTTTGGATTTAAGGCTGATAAGATTTTTTTTTTAAATTCCATCTGGGTGTATTTCTATTTGTTTGAGGTCAGGGAATGGTGTGCGATCCATAGTTGGTACATTAGTTGTATCCTTCTCAGTAAAAACTGATGTAAGCTGTTAAGGGTGTTGGTCTTTTCCAGACTACTGCCTTTAGTGAATGGCGCAACGCCGGTTGAATCACATCTTTTGCTTTTCATGAATGACCATAAACGATTAGGATTTGATTTTATGTCGTCACTTATCATTGTGCTGACATAGTTGTTATATGTTTTACGACATTCAATTTGACATTTCTTTTTGATAGATGTATATAGTGGTCCCAATATTTTGGGGTTTTTTGTTTGCTTTCCTGGAAAGTCTGTTGATTTCTGTATTAATCAAGATTTGGCTGTATCTGACTGATGTCATTTTGGATGGTACATGTACATCTATAAGCTCTTGGCACATGTTACTGAAATATTCCCACAGGCTATTGATTTTGGTACTGATGGTATTAACATCAATAAAGGTTTTTACTGCATCAAATATATCTGACTTTAAGTTTATTATATCGGGTTTTTTCCAAAGATAGATTTAATATAGATGATGTCCTTTCACCAAATAATTCTAGGTTTGGTGATTTCGTTGATCACGTCTATCCCATTGAGTTTGAAATAAAGGAGACTACAGATATATGCGATTCATACATTGACCTACATTTCGCAATTGGCAGTGAGGGTCGGTTAATAACGAAACATTACGACGAAAGAGATGATTTCAATTTTACCATTGTGAAGTTTCCATTTAAATGTAACAAAATTCCTGCAGCACCTGCATATGGAGAATGCATCTCTCGGTTGATGCGATATTCCAGAGCTAGTGGTTACTATCAGGATTTCCTTGATAGAGGGTTGCTGCTAACAAGGAAACTACTGAACCAAGGGTTCACATTGGGTAAAGTCATCACTTTGAAAGTTTTACGGTCGCCACCAAGACTTGGTAAACCGTTATGGAATATCAATGTCACAAATGATCACGAATATGTTCCACTTGTCGTAAGCACTTCCGGTCCTTTCCTCATTCATGACTTATCACCGGGGTTGTAACTAGATTAACACGACCGGTGTCACTAGTGGAGCAAGAACTACCTACCCTTCCGGAGCACCTGAGTTCACCTCGGGTTTAAGTGGAGTTCGTGTTACTCGATCTTTAGTTTATTTGTATGTTTTGTAGATCGTTTTTTGCCCTTTTGGCCATTGCGTTGTCTGTTCTTCGATTTACAGATTCTGATTACCCATTTGGTATTTTCAAACTCTTCTTACACCAGAACGGATCTATATGGAACTCCCTGTTCTTAGTGCCGATTTAGATAGCCTTTCCGCATTCCTAGTGCCATGTGTCCGCGGTTTTTAATGGCCAAATTGACGTACCCTATGCCTATAAACCGTTGGCTATGAGCAATTTGCGTGCATGCTTTAAAGTGAATATTTCACAGAAGTTGTAGGAGGCATTTGGGAAGAGAAAGGCCAATTTGTTTTTAAAATGGCATTCACCGCAGTAAAATATAAGTAATCTAATTTCGAAAATCAAAACAAATTTGAGAAAGGTCGATACAACAATCGTGTTGCCGATTTACTATTAACTTTATCACGATGAAAATTGGACTGTGAATACTTTATTCTATGCACAGTTAGTGTACAAAATTATTTCATTGCAAAATATTATTATGTCTAAGAAAAGAACGTTTACATATACCTACCCTGTTTGTTGATTTTTTTTTATCGACACCCGCGTTCTTAGTGTCAACTCCGGTTCCGTGCAGCCGAATACCCGGCGTGCTACTATTCGTACACAAAGTATATTAAAACTTTCATCTTGATCAAGACGATTATTGTCGCGTGTTATAATATTTTCTACAAATTTTGACTTCTTGATAATTCTTTCTTAAAAAATAATTTGTCTATTAAAATGCAAATTCGTTCGCAGCTGTGCTTGGTTATTGCAAGTTCTTATGTACATTTCCACGTATAATTCACAAATAAAGAAAATAAAATGAAAATTATATTGCTAGCGTTACACAATGATGCCACGGGTTAGACTTTTTTTACCATTTTATCTTACCGCCAAGAAAGACCACGAAATAATGAATGGATTATACTGTCATCAAATTACACCTGAATCAAAATTAAACAAAGATTTACTCTATTCAATTTTGATAATGTCATGTTTTTATTGTGTCGATGTTCATTTATCTGTTAGATGTAACAAAATCGACGACCTTGTTGAGGACCAAAAGAGAGTACTATCACAAGCGGAAACAAATGCCACGAGTGCGGGAGATGTCGTTCAATCGAGTCCGAATGAGGTCTAAAAAACTGTTCGGAATAATAATGACTGATGAAGGACTTGCCAGACTATAGTTTTTCATGGTTTCCTGAATGGTGAAAACAGAAAAAAATGTGTTTCACACAAATGATTTGTTTTACAAATGATACATAGGGATTGATTGACTGTGGGTTATAACGGCAATTAGTGAGTTCTATTTCAGCTATGCAATTGGAGGATACAACAGGGAAGGGGAGCTCGTGTCCCTTTATCTGGATATTTTTAATGACGGGGATTTTATGGTTAAATGTTTGGCGCGGGTCCCTCTTTTAGAGTAGAAAGTTGTAGCCCTCTTTTTCTCTCTGGAATTCCGGAACCACCTCTGTATATTATTTACGACATTAAAAAGTTTAAATATAACATTAGCAAGTTGTTGAAATAAAAACGTAGACATCGAATTTAATGCGAACGACGCGCCTCTGGAAAAACATTCATCAAGCACGCGCACAATCACACGACAAGAAAGCCAAGAAATTTAAAATTCATTGTGAACAAGCAAGCCAAAGGTCACAAACAGGATAGCCAAAATCGGTTAAGGTCACCGATACCTATTTGGGAAATACTCAATATTCGATTAACAAAATAAAAATAGCGTAACCGATAAAATTATAATCGTCAGAAACAGGTCAAACAAATTAAATAAATAGATCATATTTATATTTTATTGGAGTATAGGTGATTTTAATTTCGCCAAGAAAAAAATGAAATACTGCTAAAGTTGGTGTTAAACACCAAACAATCAATCAATTTCTGTAGTACACTCTGGTTTTTCGCTAGGAATTGTGTCACAAATTTTGCCGAAATAATGTGCCGGTAGCTTTACAGGCAAACATTGTCGGAACACGTTTGTAGGTCTCAACACCATCTTTCTTTCTTTTTTTTCTAAATAATGTTTTTCTCCGAAATGATATAAAACGAATATGACATTTATACCGGTGTCATAGAGTACACCTTCCCCCATAGTAGATTAACTCCCCTGAAGATTTACTATATAGTATTTATTCCGCATAGTAAACCTTCCTACCTATTCAAATACTGCAAAATGGCTCCGTACATTTTTTTGTTACCTTTTAATCATAACCGGATATAATTAATGGTATATAGCAATTAGAATTAACACGATTAAGGTGCTAAATTCCGAATCAATTGTAATTATCCGGATTAAGGGGGAACATTTACTCTATAGCAAAATATCGGGGGGAATGATCGGCTATGAATGGGGGAATTTTTGCTATATAGTAAATTTTCCTCGGGGGAATATTTACTATATAATAAAGTATCTGGGGGGAAGGTTTACTATATAGCAAATATTCCGAGGAGGAATAGTAAACATTTCGGGGGAAGGTTTGCCATGCGGAAGGTTTACTATATAGTAAATATTCCGAGGAGGAATAGTAAAGATTCCGGGGGGAAGGTTTGCCATGCGGAAGGTTTACTATATAGCAAATATTCCGAAGAGGAATAGTAAAGATTCCGGGGGGAAGGTTTGCCATGCGGAAGGTTTACTATATAGCAAATATTCCGAGTAGGAATAGTAAAGATTCCGGGGGGAAGGTTTACTATATATAGCAAATATTCCGAGGAGGAATAGTAAAGATTCCGGGGGGGGGGGGGGGGGAGAGGTTTGCCATGCGGGAGGTTTACTATAAAGAGCAAATATTCCGAGGGGGAATAGTAAAGATTCCGGGGGGGGAAGGTGTGCCATGCGGCAGGTTTAGTATACGACATCGGTAATACCGTATTTCTTTTTATGCCCAGGATTAAGTTGTGAACGGTGAAAGGTTACATGCATATTTAACATGTTTGATTTATACATTGCTGCATGTTTCTCGTTGCACCTGCCATGAATGTGTTAAGTCATAAATATACACTCCTTTCTTAATTGTTGAAGTATTGAATTATTATGTCAACACGATTGACTTGAAAAAAAAAAACAATAACGGAGGTATTTGCCAAAAAATGACAGGTGTAACGATTTAGATTACCTTTATATGATAATTTTGAATAGGCACACGTTCATCTAACGCGGAAATACCTATACAACCTTTAGTCTCTATCAACCAGACTCACATATGCTATGTAACAGTGTCGGGTTTCACATTATTAATAGGTTTCCTACCAATAGGTGTCGATAAATATAGGAAGGTGGAGCTTAACACCAATGGCGAAGTGAACAATAAGAACAAAACGCACGTGGCACTCACTGTTTGTATACGTGAACGAAAGCTCGCAGAAACTCAAGAACGTCTCAGTTTCATGCCAGAAGTTAACATATTCGTATCCGATCACAAATAGTTAACCTTAGTTATTGTGTATTTTAACCAAATGGGATAGAAAGTTCGAGGTACCAGTATTGACTGTAGATGTATCGTTTTTCATTTCTTGAAACGGAAGTTGCTATCTTGGCCAATATTGTTTTTCTCGAGAGAGAATTTATGATTTAAAGTCATTTTATACCTCAAATTCATATATTTTTTCTTTCCTCTATCACTGCCAAAACTTTTACCGAACTGTATATATATGCAACACACCGGCCTAGTGTCTTAATAGAAGCAGGAACTTCTTACCCTTCGTGAACACCTGACTTCACTCCCGGTTTATTGGTGGGGTCCGTGTTGCTCATCTTTTTAGCTTTTTGTGTTGTCCTATGATGTGTCTTTACGTTCTGAGTTCCGTGTTGTGATGTCCGCTACGATTTCCGCATAAACACGATGTTCGGTTCGTCTTTATCTCTAGTTGTTTGTATGGGGTGGGGGTGGGGGTCATGTCTTATTTACGTTATATGTGTTTGTGCATAGTGGTGTCCAATACATATTGTGTTGTGTTTTGTTTTGTTTTTGATCGTGTTGTGTACCTTATGTTGTCAGTTTCTCTGGATTGTCCATTTTGATTGCCCCTTCGGTATTCCGAGTCTAACGTTTATTTATTGACCTTTTATGAAAGTTTTACATTGTTTCAATTACTGTTTTTAAAGGAACTTTTTTGACGGTTTATTTTTTCGTGAACGGAATTCGCTTTTGAAATCACGGTATATCTGGACTACTAAATTATTTTCCCGCCATATTATACATCGACACTAGCCTCTATTGTCATACTGCTGATAAAGGCCAGCTTCCATCGTCGTTCGGCCATGTGACGATATGTACTCGATGTGATAAAATTTGTCAGTGACTTGCGACAGGTCGGGGTTTTCTTCGGATATTCCGGTTTCCTCCACCAATAAAACTGACAGCCACGATATAACTGAAATATTGTTGAAAGTGTCATTAAACACCATAATCATCGATCGGTCATGATTGTCCTCTCTGTGTAGATCAGTATTCCGTTATAACAAATTACTAATCTGACACTATAACAGATTAGTAATTTCGTATTACAAACTATAAAACAATATTAGTGTGGACCTTCCCAGCGTCCGTATGATTCTTTCCAGTATTGAAATGTTAGCTCAAAATTTATAGTTGAACAACATATTTATGTACAGAGATTTCAATGATTTTCTGTTATCGTCTATAAATTATATTAAATTATCATGTCAATGTCAAAAATGTAAGCTAAGAAATGATTTAAGTGTCACATAAAAAAAAGTCTTATGATTTTATCAGCGAATTTTATCGCATTAGAATATTAGATATTAAACAAATTTAAAGAGTGTATAATGCATGCAAATTATTTATTTCGTTATAGATAGATCGTGCGTATATCTTTTTAATGCAGAGTGGTGCGGAGAATGATCATGATAATAATGAGAAGCATTTTACTGGTGTAGAGCAAAAAATAATAAAAAAAAAAAAAATCAGCTAAATATGAAATTTAAAAAATTAGAATCAATAAGAAATGTAAAAGCGAACTTTTTCGCTTATAATTTTAAGGGTAGGGAAAGATGACGATATACAACACAATCAATTCAACCTTTTTATCCTTATTTCACATAAATCTTTTTATTCTTCAGAAAAAAGAAAAGAAAAAAAGAAAGTTCTTTTTACTGATTTTACCAGTAAGCCAATTTCATGGGAAAGGGTATAAAGTAAGAAAAACACGCTTCGGTTGTTCTTTTGTTAATCGTCCTTCATTTATCAATGCTATCAAACAAATGTTTATATAAATACGTTAATATTTACACGCGAGTCGATTGTTATTTTTTTTTTTACAGTATTTGAAGTAGAAAACCTGATCCGAAATTATAAATGATTTCATGACTTACTTCTGTTTTATTGTTGTGAAGAAAATACCAATAATAACTTGTTTTTGACAATGTCCCAATGGAATTTGAGATTTTAAATAATTTTCATTTCTAAAAAATTCAACAGACAGATTAATTGCACTGCAAATGAAAACAGTGGGCGTGTCCAACTTGTTCTGCACCACTTCAAATGAAAGATAAAATTCACACCGATTGGTTATTTGAAAAGGTTGACAGGTAAAAATAAAGGTATGTCAGGTGTGGTATATAAGATTCAGTATGTAGTTCCAGTTTCCATATGGCATAAATAAAATATCAATATTGCGGAAAAGGTTTTTTTTTGCGCTCTTAGAATTCGAATATGATGTAACAATGCATTGATCTTCATGGTATAGGAGGAGATGAATTTTTAAAAAAAGTCGGTTGAACTTTTGTTAGATTTATTGTGATATTGTATTATTTATTTATTATTTTACAATAATAATTTATATAATAATGGAAACAGTCTACTTTCAATTGGGATATCCCGAATCTGTTTCAACAACAAAAGCGTCAGAAACGGTGCACCATAGTTTTGCAAGGAACAAAACATTTCTGTTGGATAATATTCAGCCTCTTCAACAATTTGATTCAAATGACGAGGATCTCGACAGTTTAACGTCACCGTCAACATACATGCCCAGTGACAGTGACCTTACACCCCTCACGACCCCGGATACACCTTTAAGTTCACATTTAACCGATCGGACTCGTTTTATTTTCCCACCAGATGAAAAACAGTTAAACGAACTTTGTGCAAATTCAGACGATTACAAAATTCAACGACATCGTCAAAAATATTCATCTAGACGGAGAAATAGTGCTTTACCGACAAAAGACGTTCTTCTGAAACGACGACTGGCCGCGAATGCTCGGGAAAGGCGAAGAATGGAAAGCTTGAACGTTGCCTTTGATCATTTACGATCCGTAATCCCCGCTATTAGTGATAATCAAAAACTTTCTAAGTATGAAACACTTCAAATGGCTCAGAGTTACATTGGAGCCCTTCAGGATTTACTGGACTGAAAATAATATATTGTAACTGGATTGTGATTTCAATTCTAATGCTTCAAAAGTTTTCAATGCGTATTGAGAATTGAGTAAACCAACACATTGGTCCAATTACTACACCTGCTAACCACTTTTGAATTGATTTGCATTTAAATCTGTGGATTAAGATAGTGAAAGTGTGAATTTTAATTAACTATGCTGATGATCTGTTATTTTTTTTAAGAGCAAGACAGTCTTCCGATCTTAGGAAAAAATCATTTTCTCGTTAAATTTTACTATATGTTAATTTATACAAAATGTTCAGAAAATAAAATATATAAATTATATATGTAATTATAGTTTTTTAAAATGTGTCAATCACTATGACTTGTAATGTCATGTGAATAAGACTTTTCACTTCATCCATTTTTTGTGTGCAACATGTATCAAATGATTTGGCGTTGTATTTTAACCAGTGAGTTGAACCAATGTCAAGGTTGTAGCCACCTGCACTCCCATATATCTGTACACGGGGAGGATGGTGGGTACAGAAGCATTCTCGATAGAGGGAGTGACATTTTTTTTTTCTAATACGACTGGTACTTTATCGGTTGTGCCAATGCGTGAGAATTTTCATACGTTTCAAAATAGCAAATCAAATTCATGAATATTGAGTCAGTAGTTATCTAAAAGACTGTATGCATAGGCGAGGTGTACTCGATACAACATTATATGATAAAATTTGTCAGTGATTTGCAACAGATCGGTAGTTTTATTTGGGTACTCCGGTTTCCTCCACCAATAAAACTGACCGCCACGATATAACTTACATATTGTTGAAAGTGGCGTTAAACACCATAAAACCGATTCAAACCAAACCTGGATGTACAATGTTCAAATTTTAAAGTTTTCGGTGCCTTTGGATGTTTACTCATTCAAATTCTAAATTAGAATTTCATTCTATTGTTCTTTCAAATATCTTTATAAACACATGCAGCAAATTTTATTGGCAGAAGAAAACAGGAATTTGTGATTAAGGGTGCTATTATATGTCACGGTGGAGAATAAAACAACGTCATACACATGCAAATGGCGGAGACTTCGTCCAACTGTATATAAGAAATACATCTACTATGTAGCGCATTACATTTATCAAGTCATGATATGCACAGTACTTCTCGGAAGGATTACATAAACTTCAGTTAAATGTTAAGTATTGATTACGCCTTTGTCAGTTTTAATATAGGGATTAGGGTTATGGCATTTAACGCCACTTTCAACAATATTTCAGCTATATTGTGGCGGTCAGTTTTATTGATGGAGGAAACCGGAGTATCCGGAGAAAACCACCAACCTGCCGTATGTCACTGACAAACTTTATCACATAATGTTGTATCAAGTACACCTCGCCTGAGCAGAATTCGAATTCACAACGTTATAGTGGTGATTCCATTAATTTTTAATTGACATTCAAATTTTAATAAGGTCTGGACAACTCACTTCTGGTTACCTGAAATAACATCGACAATTAATCTTCTTTTAATCAACCAAACAGTTTCTTAAAAATACTTAGATACAATGTCAGTTAAGGGCCGCAATACAGGCCACATGTTGACAAGAGTACTTTGCGCATACTGGCCTGATATATGTAATGCGTTGAATAGTAGAAAAAGATCGATTTCTTACCTGCAGAAGGACAAAGTCTCCGCCATTTTCGCGTGTCCGTCCCTGTAAATGACAGATTCTGCAATATGTATTTGGTATTAGACCACGATTTTCTAAATTTGTTGTTAATGTATACTTGTGTTTGATTAAGACTCATTTTAGCCAATTTTGCAATAATCATTTAGGCTTTAGCGTTGGTTGTACGTATGTTCTTTATCCACCGGCCTGTACAGTTTTTATTTTAGTCTTCTCCACGATTTGCTATAGCAAAAAGTTATAAATAAAGATTCCGGAATTGTTTCATTCTTGCGCACGCAATGTGGTGTTTATAACTATCACATTATTCAACACATAAAGTGACAGATGTAAGCAAAAAAACTCATTAGATGAAGATAAATGAAACAATATAAAAACAAAACCCAAACCAGATATACATAACAAGACAGGAGAACCGGAAATGCGTTTTACACAGGATCACTCGCCACAATTCGGTCGCTTCCGTTTCTCCATCTTATAGAAGGAGAACAGCGGATGCATCCGATGATTACCGATTGACACTTAGTCGAGTAGAACGTTATATATTATTTCGATGTAATCTCACACGATACGAACAATGACTTTGACTGAAGGTTAAACCAAAGGAAATGGCCAAACATGTGGTAAATCGGCTTCTCCTATTCCTAATCGGACTGGTAACGTCTGTCGATTGTCATAGTTCTACACTCTGTTAAAAGTTAGTTTACAGGTTACACAAATTAATATTTCATAGAGGAAACAGCAGTTTGAATGTTTCAACCGAGCGACTAATAAACTAATAACTATATGCTGTGGCAGCATGTTCCAGTCAGATATCGTTCGAGGGGAAGCATGATTCTTGTCTTTGTCGAGTGGCAGCATGTTCCAGTCAGATATCGTTCGAGGGGAAACATGATTCTTGTCTTTGTCGAGTGGCAGCATGTTCCAGTCAGATATCGTTCGAGGGGAAACATGATTCTTCTCTTTGTCGAGTGGCAGCATGTTCCAGTCAGATATCGTTCGAGGGGAAACATGATTCTTGTCTTTGTCGAGTGGCAGCATGTTCCAGTCAGATATCGTTCGAGGGGAAACATGATTCTTCTCTTTGTCGAGTGGCAGCATGTTCCAGTCAGATATCGTTCGAGGGGAAACATGATTATTCTCTTTGTCGAGTGGCAGCATGTTCCAGTCAGATATCGTTCGAGGGGAAACATGATTCTTGTCTTTGTCGAGTGGCAGCATGTTCCAGTCAGATATCGTACGAGGGGAAACATGATTCTTGTCTTTGTCGAGTGGCAGCATGTTCCAGTCAGATATCGTACGAGTGGAAACATGATTCTTGTCTTTGTCGAGTGGCAGCATGTTCCAGCCAGATATCGTACGAGGGGAAACATGATTCTTCTCTTTGTCGAGTGGCAGCATGCTCCAGTCAGATATCGTACGAGGGGAAACATGATTCTTGTCTTTGTCGAGTGGCAGCATGTTACAGCCAGATATCGTTCGAGGGAAAACATGATTCTTGTCTTTGTCGAGTGGCAGCATGTTCCAGCCAGCTATCGTACGAGGGGAAAAATTATTCTTGTCTATTTCGAGTGGCAGCATGTTCCAGTCTAATATCGTTCGAGGGGAAACATGATTCTTCTCTTTGTCGAGTGGCAGCATGTTACAGCCAGATATCGTTCGAATGGAAACATGATTCTTCTCTTTGTCGAGTGGCAGCATGTTCCAGTCAGATATCGTTCGAGGGGAAACATGATTTTTGTCTTTGTCGAGTGGCAGCATGTTCCAGTCAGATATCGTACGAGGGGAAACATGATTCTTCTCTTTGTCGAGTGGCAGCATGTTGCAGTCAGATATCGTACGAGGGGAACATGGTTCTTCTCTTTGTCGAGTGGCAGCATGCTGCAGTCAGATATCGTACGAGGGGAAACATGATTCTTGTCTTTGTCGAGTGGCAGCATGTTGCAATCAGATATCGTACGAGGGGAAACATGATTCTTGTCTTTTTCGAGTGGCAGCATGTTCCAGTCAGATATCGTTCGAGGGGAAACATGATTCTTGTCTTTGTCGAGTGGCAGCATGTTCCAGTCAGATATCGTTCGAGGGAAAACATGATTCTTCTCTTTGTCGAGTGGCAGCATGTTACAGCCAGATATCGTTCGAGTGGAAACATGATTCTTCTCTTTGTCGAGTGGCAGTATGTTCCAGTCAGATATCGTTCGAGGGGAAACATGATTTTTGTCTTTGTCGAGTGGCAGCATGTTCCAGTCAGATATCGTACGAGAGGAAACATGATTCTTCTCTTTGTCGAGTGGCAGTATGTTCCAGTGAGATATCGTTCGAGGGGAAACACGATTCTTGTCTTTGTCGAGTGGCAGCATGTTCCAACCAGATATCGTACGAGGGGAAACATGATTCTTGTCTTTGTCGAGTGGCAGCATGTTCCAGTCAGATATCGTACGAGGGGAAACATGATTCTTCTCTTTGTCGAGTGGCAGCATGTTCCAGTCAGATATCGTACGAGGTGAAACATGATTCTTGTCTTTGTCGAGTGGCAGCATGTTCCAGACAGATATCGTTCGAGGGGAAACATGATTCTTGTCTTTGTCGAGTGGCAGCATGTTCCAGTCAGATATCGTACGAGGTGAAACATGATTCTTGTCTTTGTCGAGTGGCAGCATGTTCCAGTCAGATATCGTTCGAAGGGAAACATGATTCTTCTCTTTGTCGAGTGGCAGCATGTTCCAGTCAGATATCGTTCGAGGGGAAACATGATTCTTGTCTTTGTCGAGTGGCAGCATGTTCCAGTAAGATATCGTTCGAGGGGAAACATGATTCTTCTCTTTGTCGAGTGGCAGCATGTTCCAGTCAGATATCGTTCGAGGGGAAACACGATTCTTGTCTTTGTCGAGTGGCAGCATGTTCCAGCCAGATATCGTACGAGGGGAAACATGATTCTTGTCTTTGTCGAGTGGCAGCATGTTCCAGTCAGATATCGTAAGAGGGGAAACATGATTCTTGTCTTTGTCGAGTGGCAGCATGTTCCAGTCAGATATCGTACGAGGGGAAACATGATTCTTCTCTTTGTCGAGTGGCAGCATGTTCCAGTCAGATATCGTACGACGGGAAACATGATTCTTGTCTTTGTCGAGTGGCAGCATATTGCAGTCAGATATCGTACGAGGGGAAACATGATTCTTGTCTTTGTCGAGTGGCAGCATGTTCCAGCCAGATATCGTACGAGGGGAAACATGATTCTTGTCTTTGTCGAGTGGCAGCATGTTCCAGTCAGATATCGTTCGACGGGAAACATGATTCTTGTCTTTGTCGAGTGGCAGCATGCTCAAGCCAGATATCGTTCGAGGGGAAACATGATTCTTCTCTTTGTCGAGTGGCAGCATGTTCCTGTCAGATATCGTTCGAGGGGAAACACGATTCTTGTCTTTGTCGAGTGGCAGCATGTTCCAGCCAGATATCGTACGAGGGGAAACATGATTCTTCTCTTTGTCGAGTGGCAGCATGTTCCAGTCAGATATCGTTCGAGGGGAAACATGATTCTTGTCTTTGTCGAGTGGCAGCATGTTCCAGTCAGATATCGTACGATGGGAAACATGATTCTTGTCTTTGTCGAGTGGCAGCATGTTCCAGTCAGATATCGTTTGAGGGGAAACATGATTCTTGTCTTTGTCGAGTGGCAGCATGTTGCAGTCAGATATCATTCGAGGGGAAACATGATTCTTGTCTTTGTCGAGTGGCAGCATGTTCCAGCCAGATATCGTACGAGGGGAAACATGATTCTTCTCTTTGTCGAGTGGCAGAATGTTCCAGTCAGATATCGTTCGAGGGGAAACATGATTCTTGTCTTTGTCGAGTGGCAGCATGTTCCAGTGAGATATCGTTCGAGGGGAAACATGATTCTTGTCTTTGTCGAGTGGCAGCATGTTCCAGTCAGATATCGTTCGAGGGGAAACATGATTCTTGTCTTTGTCGAGTGGCAGCATGCTCCAGTAAGATATCGTTCGAGGGGAAACACGATTCTTGTCTTTGTCGAGTGGCAGCATGCTCAAGCCAGATATCGTTCGAAGGGAAACATGATTCTTCTCTTTGTCGAGTGGCAGCATGTTCCAGTCAGATATCGTTCGAGGGGAAACACGATTCTTGTCTTTGTCGAGTGGCAGCATGTTCCAGCCATATATCGTACGAGGGGAAACATGATTCTTGTCTTTGTCGAGTGGCAGCATGTTCCAGTCAGATATCGTACGAGGGGAAACATGATTCTTGTCTTTGTCGAGTGGCAGCATGTTCCAGTCAGATATCGTACGAGGGGAAACATGATTCTTGTCTTTGTCGAGTGGCAGCATGTTCCAGTCAGATATCGTTCGAGGGTAAACATGATTCTTGTCTTTGTCGAGTGGCAGCATGTTCCAGTCAGATATCGTACGAGGTGAAACATGATTCTTGTCTTTGTCGAGTGGCAGCATGTTCCAGTCAGATATCGTACGAGGGGAAACATTATTCTTGTCTTTAGCGAGTGGCAGCATGTTCCAGTCATATATCGTTCGAGGGGAAACATGATTCTTGCCTTGTCGAGTGGCAGCATGTTCCAGTCATATATCTTACGAGGGGAAACATGATTCTTCTCTTTGTCGAGTGGCAGCATGTTCCAGTCAGATATCGTTCGAGGGGAAACATGATTCTTGTCTTTGTCGAGTGGCAGCATGTTGCAATCAGATATCGTACGAGTGGAAACATGATTCTTGTCTTTTTCGAGTGGCAGCATGTTCCAGTCAGATATCGTTCGAGGGGAAACATGATTCTTCTCTTTGTCGAGTGGCAGCATGTTCCAGTCAGATATCGTACGAGGGCAAACATGATTCTTCTCTTTGTCGAGTGGCAGCATGTTCCAGTGAGATATCGTTCGAGGGGAAACACGATTCTTGTCTTTGTCGAGTGGCAGCATGTTCCAGCCAGATATCGTACGAGGGGAAACATGATTCTTGTCTTTGTCGAGTGGCAGCATGTTCCAGTCAGATATCGTACGAGGGGAAACATGATTCTTCTCTTTGTCGAGTGGCAGCATGTTCCAGTCAGATATCGTACGAGGGGAAACATGATTCTTCTCTTTGTCGAGTGGCAGCATGTTGCAGTCAGATATCGTTCGAGGGGAAACATGATTCTTGTCTTTGTCGAGTGGCAGCATGTTCCAGTCAGATATCGTACGAGGTGAAACATGATTCTTGTCTTTGTCGAGTGGCAGCATGTTCCAGTCAGATATCGTTCGAAGGGAAACATGATTCTTCTCTTTGTCGAGTGGCAGCATGTTCCAGTCAGATATCGTACGAGGGCAAACATGATTCTTCTCTTTGTCGAGTGGCAGCATGTTCCAGTGAGATATCGTTCGAGGGCAAACACGATTCTTGTCTTTGTCGAGTGGCAGCATGTTCCAGCCAGATATCGTACGAGGGGAAACATGATTCTTGTCTTTGTCGAGTGGCAGCATGTTCCAGTCAGATATCGTACGAGGGGAAACATGATTCTTCTCTTTGTCGAGTGGCAGCATGTTCCAGTCAGATATCGTACGAGGGGAAACATGATTCTTCTCTTTGTCGAGTGGCAGCATGTTCCAGTCAGATATCGTTCGAGGGGAAACATGATTCTTGTCTTTGTCGAGTGGCAGCATGTTCCAGTCAGATATCGTACGAGGTGAAACATGATTCTTGTCTTTGTCGAGTGGCAGCATGTTCCAGTCAGATATCGTTCGAAGGGAAACATGATTCTTCTCTTTGTCGAGTGGCAGCATGTTCCAGTCAGATATCGTTCGAGGGGAAACATGATTCTTGTCTTTGTCGAGTGGCAGCATGTTCCAGTAAGATATCGTTCGAGGGGAAACATGATTCTTCTCTTTGTCGAGTGGCAGCATGCTCAAGCCAGATATCGTTCGAGGGGAAACATGATTCTTCTCTTTGTCGAGTGGCAGCATGTTCCAGTCAGATATCGTTCGAGGGGAAACACGATTCTTGTCTTTGTCGAGTGGCAGCATGTTCCAGCCAGATATCGTACGAGGGGAAACATGATTCTTGTCTTTGTCGAGTGGCAGCATGTTCCAGTCAGATATCGTACGAGGGGAAACATGATTCTTGTCTTTGTCGAGTGGCAGCATGTTCCAGTCAGATATCGTACGAGGGGAAACATGATTCTTCTCTTTGTCGAGTGGCAGCATGTTCCAGTCAGATATCGTACGAGGGGAAACATGATTCTTGTCTTTGTCGAGTGGCAGCATGTTGCAGTCAGATATCGTTCGAGGGTAAACATGATTCTTGTCTTTGTCGAGTGGCAGCATGTTCCAGCCAGATATCGTACGAGGGGAAACATGATTATTGTCTTTGTCGAGTGGCAGCATGTTCCAGTCAGATATCGTTCGAGGGGAAACATGATTCTTGTCTTTGTCGAGTGGCAGCATGTTCCAGTAAGATATCGTTCGAGGGGAAACATGATTCTTGTCTTTGTCGAGTGGCAGCATGCTCAAGCCAGATATCGTTCGAGGGGAAACATGATTCTTCTCTTTGTCGAGTGGCAGCATGTTCCTGTCAGATATCGTTCGAGGGGAAACACGATTCTTGTCTTTGTCGAGTGGCAGCATGTTCCAGCCAGATATCGTACGAGGGGAAACATGATTCTTCTCTTTGTCGAGTGGCAGCATGTTCCAGTCAGATATCGTTCGAGGGGAAACATGATTCTTGTCTTTGTCGAGTGGCAGCATGTTCCAGTCAGATATCGTACGAGGGGAAACATGATTCTTCTCTTTGTCGAGTGGCAGCATGTTCCAGTCAGATATCGTACGAGGGGAAACATGATTCTTGTCTTTGTCGAGTGGCAGCATGTTCCAGTCAGATATCGTTCGAGGGGAAACATGATTCTTGTCGTTGTCGAGTGGCAGCATGTTCCAGTCAGATATCGTTCGAGGGGAAACATGATTCTTCTCTTTGTCGAGTGGCAGCATGTTCCAGTCAGATATCGTTCGAGGGGAAACATGATTCTTGTCTTTGTCGAGTGGCAGCATGCTCCAGTAAGATATCGTTCGAGGGGAAACACGATTCTTGTCTTTGTCGAGTGGCAGCATGTTCCAGTCAGATATCGTTCGAGGGGAAACATGATTCTTGTCTTTGTCGAGTGGCAGCATGCTCCAGTAAGATATCGTTCGAGGGGAAACACGATTCTTGTCTTTGTCGAGTGGCAGCATGCTCAAGCCAGATATCGTTCGAGGGGAAACATGATTCTTGTCTTTGTCGAATGGCAGCATGTTCCAGTAAGATATCGTTCGAGAGGAAACATGATTCTTGTCTTTGTCGAGTGGTAGCATGCTCAAGCCAGATATTGTACGAGGGGAAACATGATTCTTGTCTTTGTCGAGTGGCAGCATGTTCCAGTCAGATATCGTTCGAGGGGAAACACGATTCTTGTCTTTGTCGAGTGGCAGCATGTTCCATTCATATATCGTACGAGGGGAAACATGATTCTTGTCTTTGTCGAGTGGCAGCATGTTCCAGTCAGATATCGTACGAGGGGAAACATGATTCTTGTCTTTGTCGAGTGGCAGCATGTTCCAGTCAGATATCGTACGAGGGGAAACATGATTCTTGTCTTTGTCGAGTGGCAGCATGTTCCAGTCAGATATCGTTCGAGGGGGAACATGATTCTTGTCTTTGTCGAGTGACAGCATGTTCCAGTCAGATATCGTACGAGGGGAAACATGATTCTTGTCTTTTTCGAGTGGCAGCATGTTCCAGTAAGATATCGATCGAGGGGAAACATGATTCTTGTCTTTGTCGAGTGGCAGCATGCTCAAGCCAGATATCGTTCGAGGGGAAACATGATTCTTATCTTTGTCGAGTGGCAGCATGTTCCAGCCAGATATCGTACGAGGGGAAACATGATTCTTGTCTTTGTCGAGTGGCAGCATGTTCCAGTAAGATATCTTTCGAGGGGAAACATGATTCTTGTCTTTGTCGAGTTACAGCATGTTCCAGTCAGATATCGTTCGAGGGGAAACATGATTCTTGTCTTTGTCGAGTGGCAGCATGTTTCAGTCAGATATCGTACGAGGGGAAACATGATTATCGTCTTTGTCGAGTGGCAGCATGTTCCAGTCAGATATCGTTCGAAGGGAAACATGATTCTTCTCTTTGTCGAATGACAGCATTTTCCAGTCAGATATCGTTCGAGGGGAAACATGATTCTTGTCTTTGTCGAGTGGCAGCATGCTCAAGCCAGATATCGTTTGAGGGGAATCATGATTCTTGTCTTTGTCGAGTGGCAGCATGTTCTAGCCAGATATCGTACGAAGGGAAACATGATTCTTGTCTTTGTCGAGTGGCAGCATGTTCCAGTAAGATATCGTTCGAGGGGAAACATTATTCTTGTCTTTGTCGAGTGGCAGCATGTTGCAGTCAGATATCGTTCGAGGGGAAACATGATTCTTGTCTTTGTCGAGTCTTACTATGAGTGATAATGAAATACAATGAGTGCATGTTCCGTGATTGTCTCAAGGGTGGCTTAAATCTGTCTGTTTTAGTAATAACTACATTTCCATATTACCTATTTCGGACAGGTCGGGCATATTTATGTCAGTCTTCAAGACTGCGTCAATTCAAGTGTTTTAACATGTCCCAACACTATATGTCTTTCGGTCTGTTGGTGACGAACATTTCATCCCTGCGTTGGACTCTTTCGAGAGGATCGATTTCTTCTTTATTGTAGGGGTCCATGTCAAAACAAGCATACGCAAGTAATGGTCTAACTATAGATTAATAGGCTTGTTCTTTAAGGGAGGTCGAATGGATGCTAAGATTTCGACGGAGAAAACCAAGTGTTTTATTAGCTTTCGTGCAGATGTTATTGACATGGCTTTTTTCATTTTAAACATTGTATGATTGTTAAACCAAGATATTTGGCTTCTTCTACTGACTTCAATGGATGACAAGGTGTGTAGTTAAATTTGATCGGAGTTTTATTTCGAGTGACACACAGGACGTTACATTTGTCTGGATGAAAAGTCATTTTCCTTTTTCTTTCCCATATTGCAAGTTTGTCGAGTTCTTGTTGCAAATGTTGTGCATCTTTAGAAGATTTATAGCCATGTATACAATGGTGTCGTCTACAAATAGTCGTATTGTTGATATTAGACCGACTGGAATATCGTTTATATAATACAGAAATAGACTAGGTCCTAAGACCAACACTGTGGGAACTCCAGATTCAACGGGGTCGATTTCGCACCTTCAGTTATCACAGATGGTATCCTGTTTGTTAAAAAGCTTTCAATCCAAGAATTCACTTTACCATCAATCCCATAGATGTGTAATTTATGCAGAAGTCGAGAGTGGCTCGCCTTATAAATGTCCATTATTAAAATGTTTGTCTGGTTACCATCTTGTAGGTTTTTTGAATGTCTGAACTACAAGGCCGAAATATTGAGGGGGGGGGGGGGGGGTGGGGGTATGGTGTAGAACGCCACTCTGAACAATATTTCAGCTATACAGTGGCGGCCAAAAATATCAGGGAGCAGCATTTCAACTATATTCACGACCAGGGCAGGTTTTTAAACAATAAATCATGTATGTTTATATAAAAGGGGACACTGGGATAGACCTATATTGACGGATATTTTGATTGCTACAGGCCACCATCGCCGACTTCTAACAAACCTTTCTTATTAAGAGTTACTTCAGATTTGCTTTAACGTGCAAGAAGTAGCGCCATATTCTCCATACACGACGACCCCATGTACTTACAGTCTATGGGGGTCAATTGTGTATTTGATTCGTCCAACACAACTACAAGCAATGATGAACTTTAAAGTAGACAGCGGTCTCCGAAACAGAGGCTACATTATTTCTGCGTCAAAATCAAATTCCGGAGAGTTTTCATATCCGCTCCGAATATGATTTTTCCGCTGAATACCACAATCGTAACTACTCGGCCATTCTCGCTACCCTGCAAATAACATATAATATTTGCAGGGTAGCGAGAATGGCCGAGTAGTTACGATTGCTGGATACCAGTGGAGGGTAGTATGCGGATCGCAGCAGGGACAACAAGGCAGTTTGCGTCAAAATAGTATGTACTCTAAGAGAAGTAATTTAGCTTCTGGTTCGGAGATTGGACAGACAGCAGCTTTGTATACTGAAATTTCAGTAATTAATGCAAAAATTAATTGTACACAAATCTATAAAAGCCAAAACACAATACAAAAATGTACACGCAATTTTTGAATTAGGTGAAAATATTCTTGATATTTATAAATTTCATAATAATTATATTACAAAAATGATGGAAAGTATAAGACAAAATATTTTTATAAGTATATATAATAAATTCATTAGGAAGAGGACTACAATGATGACAAAGGGCATATTTTACCGAACTTATTGACTTGAGTGTCTATAAATTTACCGAACTTACAAACTGGGTTTATGCTTAACCGAACTCAGTAACTGAGTGTCTATGATTTAGAGTAGGTATATACAACTATCGAAGTAAAACATACATTTTTATTTAGTCATGCATCTTTATGAGTCTAAGACAGGTTGCAGGGGCGGATCCAGGATTTCAAGTTAGGGGGGTGGTCTTTTAAAAAAATTGCGCCGAGCGGAGGGAGGCGCGAAAAATTTTGGGGTATTTCGTGTGAAAAATCACGATTTTACGCCAAAAAATCATTTTTTTCCAATTTTAGGGGGGCGCCGGGTGCGCCCCCCCCCCCCTGGATCCGCCCCTGGGTTGTGTGGTTCTTAAAATACTCGTTCTTCTTCTTCTTTTTTCTGTGATAACCGAGTACATCCACAACATATATACAAGTTAAGTACCAATTAAATCCATACTTGAATTATTGGTATGACAAATCTCACTTCAAGAGCAGCGTAAATTAGCCGCGCTTCCCGTATGGCTTTATGAATAATAAATAACCCAGTGGTATTATTGGCTCGAGTTTGACGGTATACGATTTGTTTAGAACTTTGTCATAGTATATAAACTGTTAAAAGATCGATATCAATACAAAAGTATAACTAAAATCCCAAAAATATAACAGAAAGAAAGGACATTGAAAGCATGAGATATTGTTAGAAACGAAATAGAAAATACTGTGTTTAATGAGGCTAAACAGATGAATATTATAATCTAGACATCTTTTTCAGTTTCTGAAGGAAAAAAATAATTCCAATTTTGTGCTAAAAAAAATATACTGCGAATTTCTTTGTCATGAAGATTTTTTTTCATAAGTTTTGAAAAAAAAATACAAGGAACATTCAAAACCTTGCACTTTAAAAAACTGTGCATTTAAACGCAGCATGGGGATGTAATTATATTAAAACAGATATTTGACAAGGTGGGCCTGGGATATAGTAATTAGGGTCCAAACTCTTAATTCAAATACCCCCAATGATGTGGGAATCAATTGCAAATTAAATGAACATTGGTTTTTTTTGTATTTCGAACGAATCGATACACATGTAATCTGATATAAGGACACTGTTTAATTAAAAAATATGCATCTATGGCAATACAATTTCTATTATTAGTTAATTAATTAATGATGAATGCGGTGACTTAATTATTGATTGGCGATGAGACTAACTCGTGTTCATGCATGGAGATATTAGTATTTTCAATATTAATATCTGTGGTAATGATTCTATGATTATTAATTACTTTTTAATGGCGGAGTAATTTTAGCCGTTTGATTTATGGTTAGACTTGACTACGATGCATCCTGATCATCTAGCTCATATATAATAATTTTTTTCACTTAAAATCGTAGCATGTGGTATAGTTTTAATGACTGAAATATGAAAATGTTCTTCCAAAAATTCACCGTGACCTTTGACCTGAAATTGGAAGACTGTTCGCCTTGAATGAATATATCTTCTACGTTTCTGAAAATCGTCATTATATTCTAATTGGATATCAGCCTTGTTGTAATAAGATTTTATTGTGTCGTTTATTGTTAGTTTTAGTGGATCTCCATAAACAAGTAAAGAAGATTTGACAAATATATGATTTTAATTATATCTACATCCAATCTACCGGTAGATGTCACTGTCATAATTATGTTAACCAATGGAATTATACCGAGCCCTTATGAATCCAAGCTTTTCAGAAATTGTCTAGACATAGCCGGCCATAAAACTTTAGTTGTAAACAATAACGCTGATATTTAATAAAAAAATAAATTTTGGATACATCAAATATGACCCCCAATGAAAATCTTATACTATATAACAGTTTCTTAGTGCCTAAAATAAGTAATACATGCATAACAGTTTCTTAGTGCCTAAGATAAGTAATACATGTATATAAATAAATATACATGTATTACTTATTTTAGGCACTAAGAAACTGTTATATAGTATAAGATTTTCACTGACGGTTTCTTAGTGCCTAAAATAAGTAATACATGTATATAAATAAATATACATGTATTACTTATTTTAGGCACTAAGAAACTGTTATGATCGGGAGACATTCGCATTAAAATGTCATTATTTATAGTAAAGTGGGCTGGGAGTTACTGATAAACAACAGCTGATAATGGTAAACAGACATGGATGAGGACTCTTACGTGAATATATTTATAAACACAACATCAAACACATAAAATTAGATTCCTAAATTTTCATACTTAAAATGTTACGTCTTTAAACATACAACATATGTTTTGTGCCATATTCTAATCCAAATGTACCATGTTTAGCGAGAGGATGCCGAGATCCCCAGCAATCAACGAGCGATTGTTAAATACCGGGTAGGTGTATGATGAAAACCCAATTTAAATCTTTAACAACACAAAATAAGTAAAATTTCGTTCAGTCACCAAGTTGAAAAGCAACTCTTTACATGAGCTAGTGATTCATTCTTTTCCGAGTATTAGATCAAATTTGGGGTCGTAATCGTATGATAGTTGGATTTACAACTACATGTGCAATCAGTGCCTATCACCACTAACGTTGTGATTTCGAACCCCGTTCATGACGAGGTGTGCTCGATACAACATTATGTGATAAAGTTTGTCGGTGAATTGAGACAGGTCGGTGGTTTTCTCCGGGTACTCCGGTTTCCTCCACCAATAAAATTGACCACCACGATGCAACTGAAAAATTGTTAAAAGTGGCGTTAAACACCATAAACCATTCTAAATCAAGATAGATTTTCCTGTTCAAAGAGTCACGTAGTATTCCTTCAATTGTGTATTCTTTACGAAAGGTTCGAAAAATGGTCAGTGCAAATTATATTGTTCGAAGAGTAATTTGGATAGTCAATGAACATCAAATAGTAGAGGGGTTATCGACCTTGATTGTGTGGTTATTTTAATATTTTAGGGTTATGGTGTTTAACGCCACTTTCAACAATATTTCAGTTATATCGTGGCGGTCAGTTTTATTGGTGGAAGAAACCGGAGTACCCGGATTTAATATTTGAGGGAATGCATGATTGTTGTTTAACTCAAATGTATCAACATGTATAACATGTCGAGAACAGGTTAGTTTTGACAAAATTATGATGAAAACTGCTTTTTATTAGACCATTACGCTGAGCAAGATTTTTATTCAACAGTAGCCCGGGAGTAGACAACTCGAACGCATGATGCCAAGCCAATTACGCTTTGCTCTTACCCCACAGAACAAGCAGCACATACCAATTTTATAATCCTTTGTTTGACCCAACCGATCACACCGGGAATCGAACCACGATCTTTCATCGGTCTACATGATCATGGTGAGTCGCTAAGACTATTGTAAAAAGTTCCGGTTTAAGGCTCTTAATAATTCAGAACTACAGTAAATCTGTCTTAAAGAGCACCTCTGTATAACAAATCACTGTCTATAATGGGCAGCTTCATTTTACCCATTAATGAATAGTGCATATAATTATAACCTGTATATAAATGGTCACATGTTCAGGTTCTATTGAGTGGTAATTATAACCTGTATATAAATGGTCACATGTTCAGATTCTATTGAGTGGTAATTATAACCTGTATATAAATGGTCACATGTTCAGGTTCTATTGAGTGGTAATTATAACCTGTATATAAATGGTCACATGTTCAGATTCTATTGAGTGGTAATTATAACCTGTATATAAATGGTCACATGTTCAGGTTCTATTGAGTGGTAATTATAACCTGTATATAAATGGTCACATGTTCAGGTTCTATTGAGTGGTAATTATAACCTGTATATAAATGGTCACATGTTCAGGTTCTATTGGGTGGTAATTATAACCTGTATATAAATGGTCACATGTTCAGGTTCTATTGAGTGGTAATTATAACCTGTATATAAATGGTCACATGTTCAGGTTCTATTGAGTGGTAATTATAACCTGTATATAAATGGTCACATGTTCAGGTTCTATTGAGTGGTCTTTATATACAGGCTTGACTGTAGTTGCATACCTCTTATTATGGTTTAGCTGCAGCAATGAACACAAGATAAAAAAAATAGTAAACTATATAAATAGTTAGTTTCTCTTATACCATTATCCTTTATGGTCATAATCCGTCTGATCTTTGTAACATGAATACATGTACTTGAAATGTTAATTTTTATATCTCCTTTGGGTCTCATTTAATGTACAAGTGTGTGGTAGTTCTAAATGGACATACTCAACACAATTTTTTTTCTCAAACATTTTAACAATGACATATTAATAATCCACTGGGTCGTGAAACATCAACAACAGTAATACCGATCTAAGTAAACGATCTAAAGAAAACCGAAGGTTAAATACAGAGTGTACATTCTAGAGACACAGACAACATTAGGCACAATATTAACTCGACTGATTATTGCGCCCTCTATTGACAATCGTCTCCCGTCGTATAACATCGACTGAAAAAAAAGAAGGGGAAAAACAGAGCAGCCCCCCTCCCCAAAGTTAATTGGTCTTTCCCAAAAACTTTATTGGCTTAGAGAATACATTCTCACAAGACGAGGTTTCTGTGTTCACACAGTGTCTTTGGTACCTTTGTCAACTTTGAGGTAATGGGAATATAATACCATTTAATTAATATGGGACGAAGTCCCAACTATGGTAGAAATAGCAATATTTTGATTCCAGATCCATATCACTAATGGCTTAAATTTCATGCACCGGAAATGATACACCGGAAACCAGTACATGGTTAAATCTGCAGAAAATCGGATGCGCAGTAATCTGGAACTACTTCGGATACTAATGTTAAAAGTCGTCCCCGATATATCTTGGCCCAAAAAATCTCGACACTATTTTGATGCACTGAATGAGCGTGAAATTGCCAGATAACTTTCAGATTCGCTAGCATTCATGGCCGTGCCTGTTTCAATAGATGGAAAGAGCATCCTTACATTGTACTACAGTACACTCCAAAAAGTACACAAAAGGAAGTAAAATTTCTATTTCAATCATCCCAAGGATTTACATTATTTAAATATTAGATAATGTAGATTGTGCTTCGCTGGCACTACAGGTAGCACCTGCTTAAAAAAATTATTGGACTTCGTCCCAAGTTAGGTAACACCTATTATCATATTATGGGACGAAGTCCCAACTATGGTAGAAATAGCAATATTTTGATTCCAGATCCATATCACTAATGGCTTATATTTCATGTACCGGAAAGGATACACCGGAAACCAATACATGGCTAAATCTGCAGAAAATCGGATGCGCAGTAATCTGGAACTACTTCCGGTTATTAATGTTAAAAGTCATCCCCGATATATCTCGGCCCTAAAAAAAGTCGTCCCCGATATATCTCGGCCCAAAAAATCTCGACACTATTTTGATGCACTGAATGAGCGTGAAATTGGCAGATAATTTTCAGATTCGCGAGCATTCATGGCCGTGCCTGTTTCAATAGATGGAAAGAGCATCCTTACATTGTACTTCCAAAAAGTACCCAAAAGTAAGTACAATTTCTATTTCAATCATCCCAAGGATTTACATGATTTAAATATTAGATAATGTGGATTGTGCTTCGCTGGCACTACATGTAGCACCTGTCTCATATTATTGTTTAATTTTTGTTATTGGACTTCGTCCCAAGTTAGGTATCAGCTATTATCATATTAAAGGGCGAAGCCCTTTTAACTGTAGGCTATACGATTTTTGGTAATAAGTCATACTCCTGCAAAATGTATTCATAGAATGAAATTATAGAACAAAGTGGTATTTAAAAACAAAATAAAAATTATTTCAATAAGAAATTCGCAAATCTGTAACCATTTCAATTCTTCTCAATTGAAATAAACTTAAAAGAAAATTTTAATATCAAAATCGCGTGCTACGAGAAATGATCGTTTACAGGGTACATGGTCGGATGACGTCATTTTCTAGCGTGCACGTATGTATTGCATTTCGTCTGTTTCGGAGAGGAAACAGGAAATTGCATGCACTTCTTGGTTATCCTGTCTCTGAAAACTTTGTGAGCTGATGTCAAACATTGAAGAACAGCTCTGCATCGTTTTTATGTATACAGGAAACCTATATCATCTCTACGATCTCGCAATTTGAAAGTGATTAAAAAATGTGTACATTTGAAGTGCATTTGTGTATGATGTCTGGACAACTGATCTCGGATTTTGTCAGGTAAGCCTTTTAACATATTTTCCATGGCAAGTTTAAAAACATTGCAATTTCGTCTGACCCTCACTCCCCTTTTCACTGCCACTCATGCATTTCTTATCTCTCTTTCACCATTTTTTTTCATAATCTGTGATTGAGGTAGTCCGAGTTTCCTCTGCCGTCGGACGGCAGACGAATCTCGGACTATGATTGGGGTATTTTTTTTTATTCTGGTGACCCTCGATTTATGTCTCTTATTTATTCACCGTGATTTGTAAAATTCTCAAAAAGGCAAATTTTAATTTCCGTGAATCGTGATTTGGATTTTTTTTTTATTTTCTGAGATGCGCTTCCGTAAATGGCATGTTTCATATACGATTAAAAGTACACAATAAATACACTGCATAATACAGTATAAATAATAAATTACACCAATAATAATGACTAATTTGGTCATTTTCTTGTCTAAAGATTACTGGAAATCAATATTTACATCGATTAACAGCTTCAAGTGTCATTAGAAATGTTCCGAATAGCGGCGAAACCAAAGAAGAGATTCACTTTCATATTTTCCGCCATGTTTAAATCTGTCACACCTGTCTATTTTTGATTGTTAAATAATAATAGATATGTGCCTAAAGGAACACAAATTTAATATTGAAAAAATCAGATAAAAGATCCTATCTGTTAATAAATATTGAAATGTAATTTGATATGAAAAATTGGGGTATTATTAAGCCAAATGGTGCAAGTACTGTTGATTATGCTTTGGCCGACGTGGACCTTATCAATAATATAAATTTTTTCCAAGTGTCAGAACCAACTTACCTATCGGACCATGCTCAAATTGCTGTTCATATACAATTCTTACAAATGGGACAAACGCTCTAAAACTAAACTAATTGACACTTTGTCAGAAACCTAATTTCTAGAACAAGTAACTTCAATTGAAAGTACTGATTATAACCATACCAGAGAAGGAATTGAAAGGGCAGCTGGGGATATAAATAAATTATTTCTAAACCTTACAGAAAAATCTTGCAGAAATTTAAAGTTAAAAAAGAATAAGGTAAAGAAGAACAATCATGGGTCGATGCAGAAATAAGGGATTTAAAAAAAGGCTGTAACAAACTTAGGTATTGATTTAAAAAGAAATCCATTTAATCTACAACTAAAAACAAAATTTTATAAACATTGTAAAGATCTTAAAAAAATAGTTAAACAGAAAAAAAAAAGTTTATTAAAAAGAACTTTATGATCAACTATTGAGATGGAAAGAAACAGATTACAAACAATACTGGGAAGTTTTGAATACTCTTAAAAAAGGTGACAATTCTCAAAATGAACTTGAAACTGAAGGCAATTTTTTCAAATTAATAGAACATTTTAAGAATCAAGGTAGGTGTGATACTTATAATGTTAATTTAAAAAAAGAAACAGAAAGATATATTGTGAACCATAAAAATGAATTAAAAGAAAACCTTATTACTGATATACCATTTTCAGTATCAGAAATAAAAAAGTGTATAAATAAACTAAAAATGAAAAAAAGTGTTGGTCCAGACCATATATGTAATGAAGTCATAAAATTTAGCTCGATAGTAACTTGTAAATCTATGGTTAAATTGGTGACATTACAATTGCGCACAATCGGCACTAATGATGGAACGATTGCGCACAATATACATACCTGTATTTGCACTACCCGTACGATCTCCAGATAGAATTGGTGAGTATTACTTATATCTTTACACCCATTATTCATTTCAAAAATAAATTTGGACTGTTAACATGGAAAAGTTTACAACTGATCGTGGAAAACCAGGAATCCTATATCAAGGATTTAAGTATAGAGTTTATAAAGAGTCAAAGGCAAGGAGAACATGGCATTGCACTAAGAAAGACTGTAAAGCAGTGTGCTCTACAGATCTCAATGATTTAATGATTATAGATGGTAGATTTGAGCACAATCATGCAGAACCTGACAATAGAACTGTACAAAGACTAAAAGTTAGACAAGAATGTAAAAGAAAGGCTACGGATGAATCTGGAGAACGTCCTAACAAAATGATAATGGGTGAAATCGCAAGACAAGATTCGACAGAACTGGTACCAGAAGATGTGAAATCTGTACGACAGGCCATATACAGAAAGAGAAGGAAAACACAACCAAAACTACCACAGACAAGAGAGGAAACACACGAGGCGCTACACCAGTACGTCATGTTTTCTAGCCAGGACGAGAAGATGATACACATAAACAACAGTGAAACGAACATTATAATGTTTTCAACAGAGACAAACCTCAAGTTTTTGAGTGAGCCTGACATTCATTTGTTTGCTGATGGGACATTTCAATACTGTCCAAAGTTTTATTACCAACTTTACACTATACACGCATTCAGGAATGGCCAGTATATACCATGTGCATTCTTTCTGTTGCCCGACAAGACTAAGCAAACTTACATTAACATGCTTCAGCATCTTGTTCAATCTTGTTCACAGTCTGGAGTAAATATGGATATTTCTGTTCTGCAGTGCTTTCAATTTGGCCAAATGTGTTGATTAAAGCCTGTCAGTTTCACCTTGGACATACCAAATCTCTATAGCAAGAGAACCACAAATGGATGTGAAAATTTCCCCATTGGGGTTCACCTATCCCATTCCCGACAGGTGGCGCATGTGTACCATCAGTTATTCGATTCCAAGATGGCGGACGGCGATCAGCTGGGGGGTCAGTGCCGAAGCTCGAATATGATATACTACGCCGGAATGCATCGACAAACGTTCGAAAAACTTACTTGACTGAAAGGTACATATTACACTGAAAACCCAAGCATACGATTTATGTTCGTTACTTTTCAATATTATTGTATTTGTTGAATGTCCAAGTTGCCCCGACTGAAAATAAAACATCATTAAAATTATGATGACGGATCAGTTTGAATATGCTTTCGTGACAGGATTCAGAGACAAGACCAGGAGAATTTGTCATATTTATGCTATCCATTACAATTGAAAAAGAAGATTTTGAAGTTAACTGCCTTTATAAAACCAGATGGGATTCATATCCAGGCATAGGTTCAGGGGAAAAAAATCCTTTTTATTAAAAAAACTTGCCCAACTTTTTACACACCTTTTCTTTTTATTAAATATTCAAAAACAACACACTGAAAGCATCATATACATGTCATCATTCAGAATGTGAAAAAACGGGGCATATTTTCAATAGAAAGAAATTATGGGGCTTTCAATAGGGATACCCTCATATGTTTTTTAAGAAACATTTTACATTTAAAAAAAAAAATTCATAATTTTTTTTATCTTTGAAATATAAATACACAATCATGTGTAATTACCTCAATAAATAAACTAATTTAAATGATGCTCATTACATTCGGTATACATCTTTATGAAATTTGTACAAAAAATGTATTCCTTATTTTTCTGGTATATTTTCAACTGTGCAGCAATAAAAAAAAAGTCACTATGGTTCCAAAGCATACCCTTGTCCAAATATCCGTATACCCTTGGTTAAATGGACAATATATGCTTCCATACTAAAGTAAAAAAGTTTTTTTTCTTAAATTTAATGCCAAAAAGGGGGCAAAAATATCCCTCCCTCAATTTTTAAAAGTAGGGAGGGCAATTGCCCCCAGCTCTTTCACCCATGAAGTGGTATTAGTGAAGTTCGAACTGCAGACTCATATGGAGCATCTGAGTTCATGTCAGTCCGGAATTTTAGTTGTTTGTGCGTCTCAGTCTTCAGTTTTCTGGGTATTCCTAATTTTTTGTCAGCCATTAAATATTTGTCTTTTTGTCATGTTATATTTGTATACTTATATCATATATTGTTATTAAAGTAATATATTGACCCTTTAAGTTTAAGACTATTTAAGCGAAGGGGCTAGTCGCTACTAACAGTAGCTAGAGAAAAAAAAAGGTTTCATGAATCACGAAAACATTAACAACTTTTTAATGAATATCATTACCTAATGTAATCAGTGTCAATACATACACAATTTAAACATTTAACTATCCTATGGTGAAGATTAAAATACATGTACATCTGTAGTTAATAATATGTCTTAAATACAGTCCTTTGAGTGGTTTATTTATCTGTATGTGTACTTTGTGTAATATTACAATCATTATGGCTTCTATAGTACAAGGTAGTACATTTCAATAAAGTTGAAAAGATGTCAGTTCAAATCTGACTGGAAGCTAATCTATGATCTTTTTAATGTGTGTTTGATGATATTGACTGTATTAACTAACTTCAACTAAGCAACTTGGGCACAAGTCCCTTGATTAATGAAAGTTTTGAAGGACTGCTCCTTTTTCAGTGTGATTTTTATACGACCACAGAAATTTTGTTGTGGTGGTATTATGTTATTGGTCTCAATGGTCTGTAGACAAAATGGTTTCCTATCTCATCGGTGGTGTAATGGTTAGCATTCTCGCCTTGAGTGTATTAGATCCATGGGATAGAGCCCCAGTCTGGTCAAACCAAAGACTATAAAATTGGTATTTGTTGCTTCTCTACTATTAAAGCATGCAAGTAAGAACAAAGGCTAGGAATCGGAACATTAATTAATGTGCCCGAGTGGAGTGACATGTCTTCCCACTCACTTGTTTTCTTTATTAGACACCAACAATTTTATTAGTGAAGGAGGGAGGGGGGCATGGGATTTTTTATGTCTGTCAGTAGAGAATCCATTTTTTTTTCAAGCATCAGGTAGATCAAAAATATTTTTTATACATACATGAGGTAAAAGATACATGCATACGAGACCTAAAAAAATAATTGTGTGTGTTTAGTATTACCGGTAACCCTGTGAAAAAGGTTAGGTAAAGGTGACCAGGATTTTTTTTTTTTGCATTGGATATATTGGGCATGCAGATGTTCCAAGACTGCTTGTTGAGAAAAACTAATAAAATAGCTAGGATTATAGGCACTAAATTTTAGGTAGGGTCGAGTTAACCTAAACAAGCAATATTTATTTTAGGGCTGAGGTGTATTCAGGTCTACTTTAAAATTTGGACATAGTGGTAAATAAACGATTTTTATTCTGAAAAAAAATCCCCCCCCCCCCCCTCAGTAGTAAAATGGTTAGTGTTTTATGTCTTATTAAATATATTAAACACTGGAAGACATCTAACATAATAATCCCGACATTCTGAGAAGCCGATGTCCTTGATTGGGCTTGAAATGTCATTATGTGCCGAGCAAACCACGTCGTATTTCCCTGGCGTCCACAGACCTCTCGTCGCATGGTCAGTCTTCTTGATAGCTACCCTCATCTTGTTAAACACACCATTTGTGGCATTTTACACGAATACATATACATTTTTTGTAAATCAATATCGTAGTTTACATTAGTTACGTTATTGATGCTAGCCGAGGAGTTCCGAAAGTAATAACTGATGGAACACGTGCGCCACCTATTAGCGTAAAAATCGTAGGTGAACCCCATTAGGAACAATGTTTTACAGCAGTCATCCAAATATATTTGACTTTGCGGAAAAACTAAAAACGATTCAAACAAACAATTACCTCAAAATACGTGCATCGATGAACGAAATACCAATGGAAAAACCTCAGAAGCAAAACATTGTTAGCATGAGAGAAATTCAGAATGACTTTATTACAGGGATCATTACGAGGACAGACCATATCAGGAAGATGGCCTACAAAAACTTGCCAATTGCTTTGTAAATTTGAGAAATTGTTTTAGTTTTTAACTTTGTAATATACTTGTTGTATGTTTTATTCTGAAATTAATAAATTGTATGAAAAGATCCTGCTCGAAAACCCTACTTCCACCCCCCCCCCCCCCCCCCCCCCCGTGATGAGTAGGGGGTAACAGATATACAGTTTATATCTGGCTAACGGAAGAGGTACTATTAACATACAATTGTGCGCAAACGTAATACTTTATTCACATAAGTAGTGTGCGCAATCGTAATACTAAATTGTGCGCAAACATGACTGTGCGCAAACGTAAATTTTGACAATGTGCGCAAACGTGTTTCCCCCGTTAAATTATTTAATTTGATACTTGATACTGGAAACTATCCTTCTTCATGGAGAAAATCATTTATTATTCCCATCCATAAATCTGGAAATAAACATGATTTAAATAATTATCGGGGTATCTCGTTACAAAATTGCATAGCTAAATTATTCAGTTCTGCTTTAAATAGTAGATTGGTATCCTTTTATGACAACCTGTTTGCAAAACATCAATTTGGTTTTCGAACAAACCATAGAACTACGGACAGTCTTTTTTATTTTAAAAACACTCAATACCAAATATCTTTTTAAGAAAACAAATAAAATACATAATGCATGTTTTGTAGATCTTCGTAAAGCCTTTGACACTGTTTGGCATAGTAGCTTTCAATATAAATCAATGAAAAATAATGTTGGAAGCAAGTTCTTTAACATCATACAAGATATGTATGACATTTGTCAGTCTGCTGTAAAAATTAGCAACAGACATTCAGAATATTTCAATGTTGAAATTGTTTTAGTTTAGTTTTTAACTTTGTAATATATTTGTTGTATGTTTTATTCTGAAATTAATAAATTGTATGAAAAGATCCTGCTCGAAAATCCTACTTCCACCACCCCCCCCCCCCCCCCCCCCCCCCTCCCACCCCCGTGATGAGTAGGGGGTAACAGATATACAGTTTATATCTGGCTAACGGAAGAGGTACTATTAACATACAATTGTGCGCAAACGTAATACTTTATTCACATAAGTAGTGTGCGCAATCGTAATACTAAATTGTGCGCAAACATGACTGTGCGCAAACGTAAATTTTGACAATGTGCGCAAACGTGTTTCCCCCGTTAAATTATTTAATTTGATACTTGATACTGGAAACTATCCTTCTTCATGGAGAAAATCATTTATCATTCCCATCCATAAATCTGGAAATAAACATGATTTAAATAATTATCGGGGTATCTCGTTACAAAATTGCATAGCTAAATTATTCAGTTCTGCTTTAAATAGTAGATTGGTATCCTTTTATGACAACCTGTTTGCAAAACATCAATTTGGTTTTCGAACAAACCATAGAACTACGGACAGTCTTTTTTATTTTAAAAACACTCATTACCAAATATCTTTTTAAGAAAACAAATAAAATACATAATGCATGTTTTGTAGATCTTCGTAAAGCCTTTGACACTGTTTGGCATAGTGGCTTTCAATATAAATTAATGAAAAATAATGTTGGAAGCAAGTTCTTTAACATCATACAAGATATGTTTGACATTTGTCAGTCTGCTGTAAAAATTAGCAACAGACATTCAGAATATTTCAATGTTGAAATGGGAGTAAAACAAGGGGATAGTTTGAGCCACTCTATTTAATTATTATATTAATGATATACATGACATTTTTGATGGATCATGTGACCACCTACAACTTGATAGTACTTATATATCTATTCTTAGTTTTGCTGATGATCTAATATTTTTTCAGACTCTCATACAGGGTTACAAAATTCTTTAAATAATTTGAAAAAATATTGTTATGACTGGCAATTAACAGTTAACGTAAATAAAACTAAAATTCTCACTTTTCAAAAAGTTTTTACCCCTACCCCAACTGTTTTCTATGATAACAAACCTCTTAAGGAAGTAAAAGAATACAATTACTTGGGAAATACTATTGACTATAAAGGAAAATTTAAAAGATGTATACAGGAACTTGCCAAAAAGGGTCTAAAAGTTTTATTTTCTCTGAGAAAGTTATTTTCAAATTTTGAGCATCTACCTGTAAACCATTCGTGTAAACTATTTGACACTCTTATTAGACCAGTCTTACAATATAACTGTGAAGTATAGTACATGGACGATTATCTGCCTCTATATAGAGCCATTCTTAGGGCTGAGAAAAATAATAAAACTTGTGACAAGTTATCTTTTGATTACAAAACGTCATATGAAAAAAATCATACTAAATATTGTAAAATCATTTTGGGACTTAACAAAAACCGCAAGTAATATTGCCTCAAACGCAGAGCTATGTCGTTTCCCTTTATGTTCCTTTATTAAAACTCAAGTAATGGTGTATTTCTCCAGGTTAAATACGAATAATATTAATCCACTTGTTGCAGAGGCCTTAAAAGTAAATACAAATTTACATGAAGAAGATATTTACTCATGGTATATTTTTGCCAATAATATATTTAAAGAGTTTGATTTGAATATTGAAAACTACTCGAATATAGATAAATCATTTGAAAAAGTAAAATATTCCATAAAAACACAGTTAAGAAAAGTCGTTACAGAAAAGTATAGAAATAAATTTAAAGAAAAACTTTCATTATACTCTGACGAATCAAAATTATTTTTATATAGTAAACTAAAATCTAGTATCGATCTTGAAAAATATTGATCCGAATTAACAAGTTTTAAAAATAGACAAATTTTAACAAAATTTCGCACTAGTGATCATTGTTTTCAAATAGAAACTGGCCGTTATAAAAATATTCCCCGTCAACAAAGATTATGTAACATTTGTAAAGTTGTTGAAGATGAGTGTCACTTTCTCTTAAACTGTAAATTAAACGAACAAAAAAGAAAAGAATTATTAGAAACCATAAAGTTAGACTTCCCAGACATTATACCTCATTTCAGAAAGTTCATTTCCTCCTTAACCCGAACTCAACCCTTTTACCGGTAGTTTGTACCTTTTTAAAGCAATCTGTAGCATTGATATAGGGTCCACGCCGGTCAGAGAGTCATCTTTTTATTTGTTGAAATAATTCAATATACATGTATGATGTTATATGTTTATAATGTATGTATGTTAAATTGTTCTTGTTTTTGCTTGACCCTGAAGGGTGTAATTTGCAATAAAGTATATTAACAGATATAGATATACATCGGTGACCTATGATTCAATCTGATTGTACACAAGTTCATGATAAAAATGAAAAACAAAAAATACCACACTGTCGGAACAGTTCTAACATCCAATAAAAATTCGTAGAATAAGGAAACAATGTAAAAATCGGCAACCCAACATACAAATATATAACCGTTCAGGCACTTCAGTAAAAAAAGTGGCATGGTTAAACTAGTTTTATGGGCCCATCTGTTGAATGAGAACATCAACCGATTTAATGTCATGTTCAAGTTTGATGCACATTTCCGACTTGAATCTTAAACGATGCACCGTTTTCACTTTTTTCCATTCATGCATAGTTCAACGAAAATAACATCGCGAGTTTTCTAGTTGCTATAAAATTATCCTCTGATTTTTTCCAAGGTTCAAATATCTACAAATGTTAATAAATAAACTCGATATTCTTTGTCTTTTCCGCTGCTCTTGCATGGAACTGAAACCATATTGCTCTCTGTAAGGTAACTCAATTGATTACTGAGCCCTCTATCGACAATCGTTCCACGAGTTTTAATGTAGTGATCGTAGGAGTCGGAATATAAACAACTGGATTATTCGCGTTATCCGTAAGGGAAATAATCCTAAAAAAAAAACCAAAAACGTCAAAAAACGTATAATTTTATAATCAAATCGGGAATGTGCAAATGGTCTATTATCACGTCTACATGTTATTGTAAATATACCTGTGATTGCTCGAAGCTATAGCAGATTATGGACACCGTGTAAACTTTAAAAACGTGTACAAATCTAATGCATATTATTCCGTAGAACCGCTAATAATTGTCTCGTACTTTTTAATTATTAAAGTAATGTCTTTATACATTTTAGCAACGTAGAGTTACAACATACAAATGTATTTCTAATCAGAGTCATATTTCAGGATATTACTACTTGTAGATACTCAATCGTATTCAAAAAGAAGAACCATTTATGATAAAGTTTGTCAGTGACTTGCGACAGGTCAGTGGTTTTATCCGTGCACACCGGTTTCCTCCACACAAAAAAAATTCATGATATAACTGAAATATTGTTGAAAGTGGCGTTAAACGCCATAACCACAACCCTAACCCTATATTTAAGAGTGATAATTAGAGTTGTGATTTTATACCTAAATGAAAGGAACGGTTTCCCCGATGCTGGGTACAATGTCGCCGAAAGCGGTGTCGTCAACTAGATGTACGAGGCGGATCAAATACAAAACGCGTTCTAATGACGGGACGAGAAAGAGTGGCTCGTGTATGAAGCAGACCACACTCCTTGCACATACAAGTCAATCCAGCAGCTTCTGATTAGCAATAGGTCGTTAGAAGACGTCGTACGCGATCCGTTACAGGAGCAAATATTTCTGACCTATTCCACTATATTTCCATTTTTCCTACAGCAATCTAAATCTTCACCCATACACACATCCTTGTGCTACCAGTACACCTTCAAAATTTATTTTTTTGTAAATCTATTCTATACCCTTGACATACAAGGTGTTTAACGCCACTTTCAACAATATATCAGTAAGATAGTGGCGGTCAGTTTTATTGGTGGGGCAAACAGGAGTACCCGGAAAAAATCACCGACCTGTCGCAAATCACATAATGTTGTATCGAGTACACTTCGCCTGAGTTGGATTCGAACTCACAACGTTAGTGGTGATATGCACTGATTACATAGGTAGTTATAAATCCAACTATGATACGATCACGGTCACGACGGCCCCTCCTTGGACGTACAAACAACAAACCATCACGAAAAATTGAATCCAATATAAAACAAATAAAGCCACTTTAGTTTATAAAAATAAGTTTAGTAAAGATATCGTAGTCTTGCAGGTTTCCAGTATAGTGTAAAGAATAAAAACTCCACGATATAGCTGAAGCAATGGTAAAGTTGGAGTTAAACAACAATCAATCGATTGTAAAGAATAAAAGAAGAAGAAAACAAACAGTCGTATGGATGTATATTGGAGTTTCGTTATATAAATGTACCCCATAATACCCAACGAGAATCACACAGTGAAAATAACAGCCAAATATAGATGTAATGAACATATTTACGAGGTCAGCGACGTTCTACTCAATACATATTCAGTTTCAGAAATTATTTTCATTCTGACAGCCGGTGTAGAGGCACACATATATTTGAACTAGTGAAAGAACGGTACCTACAAAACATGTTAAGCATGGTAGAGCACAGGCGCTTGTGTAGAGTCAAAAATATACTTCTCAGGTATGTTTCGTAAGGCAATGATAAAACCCGAGAACGACCGAAAGGCGGAAATATGTCGCACGTGAGCTACTTTCGCTTTGCTGCCACTTAGGTGTCCATTGTCAACAAAATCTGAGGATTATCTGTCAGTATGGGGGTGTATATGGTAGGAAGATATAAAAAACGGGTTTTCCTTGAAGAAAAATCATTTCACTACGCAAATTAGTAAGCGATTTGCGTCCTATCGACATTTTGACAAGGGAAATATCGATTGAAGTGACAGGGGTAGTAGGAGTGAGTCCGGCCTTGTGGTATTTTAGGTACATAGCGAGCATATTTTTGACTCTACACAAGCGCCTGTGGGTAGAGTATGACGATACTGCATCTCACCTGCTGTATTTAGACGGATTTATTATGTTATAGTCACGTGACATCTTGAGTATTATTATTATATTTATGTTCTTATGAGAAAAAAAAGAAATTTTTTGTATTGAAATATCTATATTATTTGATTATATAAATTAAAAATGCTTCTAATTTGCATATTCAAGAACATTTACATCTATTAAAATAATTGACCATGAAACATTGCATTTTTATATGATCGTGGGTTAATTAAATGAGTCCATGAACTAGGATGCATACAAGCACAAGGCGTTATGTTAATTCGTTAAGTTGGTCAGGTTAATAAGAAGAACAATGTGTTATTATTACGAAAAGAGAAGGTTTCAAGAGCAATTGTGATATTTTTGGACGCATTACTACCTTGCACTTTCCCAGCCCCATGATTTATTGGATACATTCGATACAAGCCATTGGAAAGGGTAATGAGGACAAAGTGCATTTTATTTTCATAATTTTTAAAATGTAACCTTTGTAAAGAGAGATGTTTACAAAGTTTGCAAGCGTTAAATTTCTAAAATCATGGTCGAATATCTGTACAATGGCAAATTTTATTGATCCATGCACTTGGTAAGAAAAATTGGAGTACATTTAAGAAACTAGCAACCACAATATTTACTTCAATTTCAGGAGACATGGGTGGAAAAAAGCTCTAGACGAAATTTTGTCGAGTATTGAGAATTACTGTCCACAAAGACTGTGTACCACAATATACAGACACTAGACTGTTTATCAATATTACTGCTAACTTTCGAGAATGTTGATTGATTTCTTAAAAAAAGGGAGAGGAGTTTAAATTATTGTGGATATTTGATCAAAAACATTTTAGGGTTACGAATGATCCCTTTATTGTTTTAACGAGGCTTTCAAAGGCCCCCTTCCTGCTTTATGCCCATCGATATTCTTCCTGGTAAAACAACTCTGTAATGTTTCGTCACATGATACTCTGTAATATTTCATCCCATGATACTCTGTCATGTTTCGTCACTTGATACTCTGTAATGTTTCGTCACATGATACTATGTAATGTTTCGTCACATGATACTCTGTAATATTTCATCACATGATACTCTGTAATGTTTCGCCACATGATACTCTGTAGCATTAAATGTGTTGTAGCAAAATACATTTAAATTGCAGGTTTTAATATTCATGTAATATTTCTAAATTAATAGTGTGCGCATCGATCGAACTCATTAGAATACTTCGCTTGACAAAAAAGATATACACATAAATATTACATTAAACGTTAATCAGAGGCTCCGAGTAAACGAAACAAAATATAAAAGAGTACAAAGAAAGATATGATGAGGATGTTTTTTTCATTAGATATATCAATATATTGTATATAATATACTACGTTTATATCGACGTCGGAGGGACTTACTCTGTTAGTTCGAATCAGTGTCCCATTCCTCAGTGTTATTTTTATTGATTGGAAGTTGACAAAGTTTGTTAACCCCATATAACAATTTTTGTTTATATGAACAATTTTGAAATATGACAATATTTTAATTTTATAGTGATAGCTGTATTCATATACTATTTAAAAAAAAACCTCCGCCATGGCGGATTTCCATATATGGTCACGTTTGATTTTGCTACTACGTGTATTACGTACTTCCGACGAAATGTAATTCTTTCTTTGAAAGTGGCGTTATACACCATCAAACAAACAACATCTATTCTTTTTCGTAGCTTATGAATTACCAACAACTTACGAATCACCAACAACTTACGTACAAATGAATATATCCTTCAAACCTGGGATAGGTACAATTAGCATTTGGCACGAGTGGATTAAATTTAATCATTTCTTCCGCGGGTATTTAGCGATACCAAGGACACGCGTATGCTCGGAAACAATCGAGTACACAGGAAATTATATTGAACCCATTCGGGATCGACAATGACTTGTGTTATATCTATTTGTCTATTATGAAAAGAAAGTTTAAATATTGATGGTCACAATAAATGTATTTTTGCATTGAAAGTAGTTCGGGTATATATTAAGAATATGTTTGTTTTATATTAACTCTTAATTAGTTAAGCACATTGAAATCTACTCTTAACGAATGTGGTTTGGACCCGGTGTGGTTTTTGTTGTTGTTGTTTATTTTAGTTTTTTTTTATTGTTCCGTGGTCTGTAGGTTCACCGCATACCAGAGTCGAACCTATAATTCTAGGTTATGATGTAGGCCTGATTCTAGATATACACAATACTACTGTGCAATCAACACCATGTAGACCCCATAATATAATGTAATGATATAAGTAGCACATTATAAAAGGGTAAGTAACCGCATCGGTTGTGTAATAGTTAGCGTGCTCTCCTCGAGTGTGGTAGATCGTGGGTTCGAGCACTGGTCGGGTCAAACCAAAGACTATACAATTGGTATTTGTTGCCTCTTCGCTAAGCACTTAGCATTTCTTAAGGTGTAAGAGCAAAGACTGGTTGGCTTGGAATCAGAATAATGTGTCAGAGTCGAGCGACATGTTGTTTCAGTGAACTACCACTATAAAAAACCAACTAGTATCGTCACGGTATGTGTTTTCGTATGTCATATGCTTTCGTATCATCCATTTTATTTTGATTTCCACAGTGCACGCGTAATTTTTGACGTGTCTTCCGGTTTCTATTTCTGGAACGTAAACAGGACTCCAACGTGACATCTGTCAAAAATGTTCAAGGTTGCTTTCAAAGATGTAAGTACCAAAAATAGTGAACCTACCTACTGAACCATACTTTTTGTAATGCTAAAAATTTACTTCATTTATAAAGTAGCTGGAAAAAAATCCAGAAGGGCTATATAAAATTGAAATATGTCGTCTGCCTCTCAGACACCGGCTCTTCCTGTCATGTGACTGTCATGGGGTCACTGATCGTCCTTGTAAACAAAAGAGCTGACTGAAACGTGCCTGTTTCTTATATAAAATACATGTCACCTTGCAGTGCATGTGGTTTCAGCACTAAAAAAAACATCAAAAGTAAACACAATTTTGAAAGTGGTCATTTTCAAACATTCTGTTATTTTATTTAGATGTAGTATGATTAGTAGATGGCCAGAACCATGAAATTCTAAAACCATCCATTTCCGGATTTTATATTCGTTTCCATCCCGTATATCGGCCCTGTTTTTACTTTATACGAAAACATATGACGCCATTTTAATGACAGCAAAAGTTGCCAGATAATCCAGAGTATATTAAAATACAAGAATGGCTTTTAAAACAATCTTATGTACAAAGAAATATTTAACTAGCCATTCTTTGAAAATTCCAATCGTCATATGAATGAAGGGTTTAAACACTGTTAATCGCTATATCGGAAAATCGATAATAGTACGAAAACCCATCACACGATGCTACAAAGCAGACCTCATCATCATATCATTGAAAATTAACTTGTTCTCGCTATGATATAGCTGAAAAATTGCTGAGTTGGCGTTAAACAACGATCACTCACTCACTAAAAGGAATGTAATAACGGGAAATAACTACAAATATAAAAGTAAACGACTACTTATGGCAGTCAAGAGGGTTCTAATAATGTAACGGCATTTTTAATAATGAGTACAGTCGGAAAGCAAACCCATGATTTGACCGTTATAGCTAGTGATTCTAAAACCACGCAGTCAGGGGGCGATAACCGCAAAAAATTCCCGCTAGGTGCCGCTTTACAAGTCCCGCAAAATTTTTCATTCGCGCCGTTGTAGGATAAACGTGAAATAAAGTATTAAATAGACAAAATTGTGATAGAAACGTGATTTCTATCAAATATATATATATATTTTGCAATGACTAGCTATATCAGACAAGCGACCGAGGTTTATATTAGTCAAAAACATGTTTCGAATCGTGCATTCTAAAATGTGTAAAAACACGAGGTTCGGTTTGTTTACATTTTTCGGCCAATGAAAAAGCTGACACAATTCTATATTAGGACATGAAATTGATGATACAGGAGTGATATAGCATCATCAACCAATAGTAAATGCTCCCTCAACTGGAAATTCCGTCACCCTGAATGGAAATCATTCCTGAAAGAAAATTCGACGAGGCATGTTTTTTTTATTTTTCGCCTCGTTTTAGTGTAAAATTTGCCCATTTTGGTGAACATTTCTCCCCGAAAACACCCATGTAGTGTGTATATGTCTGCCTTTTATTATATTTATTAATATCTTTATATTGTAACCGAAAGTTTACAAGAAGACTGCATTGTTTACATCAGATTACGCCCCCCCCCCCCCCATTTCCCCCCGTCTCGTCAATGCACTTTGTTTAGACTCCTTTCCCGTTTGCTGTCAGTTAATCTTGTACATATCTAATGTGGCGATTATTTCAAAGGCAATTAGTTTATCAAATATATTTAGGAATGCTGACTTTTAAGTTTTACCTGATTTTCTTCTGCAAATGAATTATGAATTTATGTGTAACAGGTATACAATGATTGAATGAATGTGACTCTGAAAACAAAAACCAGCCAGTGTGTGTGTCATAAATAGAAAGTAGGCTAAATTTGTTATCTGTATGTAACTGCATATATGATATTTAATTGATTAAACAACTGTATTTGCAAGACTGATTTTACCATAGTTGACTAGTAGTAGTAATGCCCCAAAAAAACTTAACTGTTCTGAAGCCCACAGTGGCAGGGACCCTGGGCCCTGTGTTCATTGTCTGCAGGCAAAGCCATTTTATGCCTTACATGTTGTAAAAATTTTAACAAATTTGTGAGGTCTGATGATTTTCTAAATGAACTTTCAAAAACTGATGACTACCAGTTAACTAAATGTTTTCACAGTTTGATCAGGTGGAATATTGCAATGTAGACTCTGACAATCTTGACCGTTACTGTTTTATCCTGTTTTAGAATTTGTAGTCAGTGACTTTTTATCCAACAAAGCTTTATTGTTGCCAGATTTGTACAAAAAAATTGAAGATTTAGTTGACAAAACAGCTTTAATTAAATCACTGAAAGAACCAGAAGACAAAATTGGTGAACCCTCTCCCAATAGAGGCAATACATTCTCCCATTTAAGTTTGGAAGATTTCAAGGAAACGGGTGATGAAACCTTTGCATGGGAAAGTTTCGAGAAGAAATTGTCAGCTTACAGTTTTCTGAAATATTTGGTACAGGAAAATGATATACATGTAGATCTCCCAGGTCATAAGAATTTTCTTTCATTTTCTGAAACTCACACTGAAAAATCCGAGTTTTGTTCAATTGAAGTTTTAGATGAGACAGCAGATTCAAAAGCCACAGTTTTGAAAACTTTGAATATTCTTCACAAAAAGTTTCAGATTGGGATAAAGCTTCAGTATCAAGTTGTTGTTAGAGACAGGAAATCTTATGACCATTTAATAAAATTAAAATCAGAATATGGAGGTTCATTAAACTGGGTTTTGCCATATCCTGGAGACTGGCACATACTTGTTTTTATTCTCATTTTCTATTAAATTAATAATTCATTGTACTTAGGATTTGTTCAACTTTCATAAAAATTTATGGACTTTTTACTGTTAATAGTTAATGGAAAAGTAATACACTTGAAAACTAATATGTACAGTCATCTGTCAAAAGTATTGGGAAATGTAAAAAATATCCCTATATAATCAACCAAACCATATTTTTTTCAAAAAATTATTGTGAAATCATTTCTGGATAGATTGTAACAAATTTTACACCAAAACATTCGGAATTGTCTATATTTTGTTGGTTTATTTGCTCAAATCTTTATACGAGTGGTTTTTATTTGTACATAATTTTTCCATGATTGTTAATTTTTAGGATTTATTTTTAGTTGAAATATATAGGAAAATCAAAATCAATTTTTATTTGTTGTGTTTAAATTATGTACAAATAAAAATAACTCATAACAACATAATGAGTAAATAAACAATCAAAATATTGACAATTCTGAATGTTTTGGTGTAAAATTTGTTAAAATCTATCCAGAAATTACTTCACAATATTTTTTTGAAAAAATATGGTTTTGGTTGATTATATAGGGATTTTTTTTTACATTTCCCAATACTTTTGACAGATGACTGTATACATTTTTTAAAATATTTATACTTTTTTTTTATCTTTACATTGAATTTTATTTTCATGCCTAGAAAAAAAATACACGAGTTCTGTTCATGATTCATCAAAAGGATATAGAAATGTTTTTTCTTGAATTGCTAGAATAAAACCGATGGACGTGTACATTTTAGTCTCCTATCCTTTCTTTTGGGGATAGGTGACCACATATAAATGTTTGTATTTTCCAAAATTTGTAATTAATTATATGCATATGCTATTAAAATAGTAGTCTGCATCGGCATTAACATTTGTGCACAGCGTGTTTTTAAGTCATTAGGTTAGTTCTAAATTTATTTTTAGAAATACGGAAATTCATACGGAGTTATCTTTCTTGACTGACAATTTTTCTGAATCTGAATAATTTTCGGCACTAAAACCTGACAGAAACTCTTATTAATGAATAAAAACGTGTACCAGAGAAACATTTCGCTAAATAAATATATAACCTAGCGCAGTGTGAAGTTTGGGAATGTCACTCTACTGTAAACTTAATATATTTGCATTTTATTCCAATGCGATGGCGACATTCCATCGAGGACCCACCCTCTAAATCATCAAAATTTTAATAGTAATCTCCCGTTTTAACTCAAATCTAATAAACAAATCGTGGAAGTAATTATTGCTGAAAAGAAAACAATATAAGACGCTTCGATATTTTCTACGGTATAAATAAACGAGGTCTTTGTTTTACAATTTTCATGACCGACGAACATGTCAACGTTTTCAAATGAGAATCACGTGACCCATGGTTTTACCAGCGACGCCATTAATGAGTTTGCTTTCCGACTGAGTAGCAGGTTTTATAATAAGATTTTAAACTACGAGTGTTGCTTATTTTCCTTTGTGTGAAATCAATGATAATTACTTTCCCTTTTAAAATTAATATGATGTCAATTTCATACTAATAATTCAATTTAAATAAAGGTGGTCTTCTGCTTGTTCGTTTTTCATTTAGAAAAAAACAAATTGTGTGAAGGCGCGTGCCTTTTTTTTTTCTAGAAGCAGAAGGTGCATAGATAATGCACGTACACAGTTGTATTTGATTTTTGGCGGTTTTTTCGTGTTAAGAATTGTAATTTACACATATTTTTACTGTCTTGTATACATGTGTATTCAGGCGACAATGACATGTGTTCAAAATAAAAAAAACCAATTTCTTTACATTTGGTTCACATGCATAAATATTTCTGGCTCCTATTATCTTTAATTTCAGGACTCTTAGTCGGTTTTAATCCAACGATCATATAAATGAACAAAGATAGATCAAAGATCAACAAAAATTACGGGAAAAATGAGGTAATGCACTAAAATTAGAGACCAATTTGATTTGCTAGAGGAAAGTGGTTTGGTTATAGACAAAGAACCAGAAACAAACTTACTTCTAAAGGTTATTTATATATATTTTTTAATTATTTGTGGTCCCATAGCAAAAATTATGTAAGAAACAACAATTTTGTATTCTTGATTGAGATTCTGTTTTTTCTCTCTCAATAAAACCATGATATTTAAAAATAAAATAAAAATAAAATAAATCTATTTTCGTAACAACAGTTTCTGGAATACTAAATGCATGTGATATCTCTTTCGATGTATTATCAAACGTCATGATTTATTTATATTTAAAGTCTTATTATTATTTTTAATTAATATTCCAGCCCTCTCCACCCCATGTCTATAAACAAACATGGCTTGTGTGTGGTTGCAAATTGAATTTACATTTTAAATGTTGTAAATAATTGTGATCTTATAAAAATATAATTTAGATGTTTTAATAATGTGTTATTTGACAAGTTTTTTGTAAATACTATTTAAATAAAACTGATAGAAATGCATTTTCATTTTTGTTTTCTTAGAAAATATAATTGTAAATCACGATGAGTTAATTAAGAAATAATTCATGCCTGCCATGAATTATTTCGATTCTAATAGGACAAATACGGTAATTTTTAACCATTCGTGAACTGTATACACACGGCATTTGGTGGCTGTTCCATTTACCTCCTTCTGAAATTTTGAATTGATTTTGAATTATTTGTATTTGAACAAGATATTTTAAAACAAAGATATGGATGCTAACATAAAAAACATATTTATTGTGTATTTTCCAACATAGATTCGATTGAACAATTCCTGCGTAAAAATATTTAAAAAAAAGTCGGAGTTCATTCGTTCATCATTTCGTGCGCTAACAAGATGGCGGAGCGGAGTTGTCAAACATAATATCGAACACTTGAACAGTTGTTAATAATCGACAATTATTGTTAGATATGAAATAAGAAAAATAAATGCCAATGGAAAAAAAAAACTTGTATTGTTGATATAAAAAAAAATTTCGGAATAAATACTTAAAACAACCATCTATCGACTTTGACTTTTGTAATATATCGTCATCCTGTGACGTTGTGTACAAGGGACGCTGATTTACACAAGCTGGTTACTGATTTACTTTACGATTTTGTGAGCATTTTACTTGTTTGAGTGGCAAAATTCAAAATGCCATCAAATTGGAAAATATCAGTAACTTAATTACATCACCGTCCAGTTATCAATGTATACGTAGGAAAGCATTAAGGTTAGTGCATTTTCCGGTTATTCATGGCCGACACATATCAATGGAATGTATGTGTGCGTACTGGGGATCCCCAAATGTAAATTTTCAAAACAAATAATAAAAAGATACTTAGTTACAGAATATGTATTTATAACTGAGGGGAAATTTTTATTTTAAGGACTTTAAAAATACGTTATATGCCGGTGTTTTGTTTGTTTACACTCGGTCGTCACGGTAATTTCACAGCGGGAGTCACATCGGAACAGCCATATTTGTTGTGTACTGCACTTGCGCTAAATATAGAGTTGTTGAGTATTATCGTGTGTGCCGTATTAGAGACGTCATATTAGAATATGTATTAGAGACGTCATATTAGAATAATAGGTTCTTACATACGTTCTTGGGAAAGACCGGGTGATCTTCCACGAGTGATAGAAATTTTATGTCTTTTTGCGAGTGGAGCGCAGCGAAACGAGCGAAAAGACAACAATTTCTATCACGAGTGGAAGATCACCCGGGCTTTCCCAACAACGCATGTAAGTACCTATTTCTTCCGTAAACAAACAACTTTCACTATCGCGAACTCCTAGAGACGCCCGCCATTGATCAGTAACTAATTTGCATACATTATCAGATCAATATCATTGAGCGTTATGAAATACACATCACATAAAATTGACATTTGTGACACCGACTAATAAACTAAGTAGCTTTCTACTGATATTTGAGCTTTCCTCACTAATATTTTATTGAAAGTACAGTATTTTACTTCATGAGATATGACGTGACACATATTTTGACGTCATTGAAGAATGACGTCAAAGGTACGGAAAAGGACATCTAGAAATACGAAAAAATGAAAATAAAAGACACAAATATATATTTAATACGGTTGGAATCTGTATTTGAAAAAAAACCAATGGTTAAATCCGTAATATATCTGTTATTCAGCTATCATACAGGGTATATAATGTGACATTCCAGGCTTAGGGTATATATTTAAACGATTTTTTTTCTTGTTAGAGGCGTTCTGATTGGATGTCACAACGAGTAAAGACGAGTGCACGTGGACTCGTCTTACCTCGGTCGTCTTCACCCGAAAACGGCCATTTACGGAAGAATATAAATTCTAATATGACGTCTCTAATACGGCACACACGATAATACTCAACAACTCTATATTTAGCGCAAGTGCAGTACACAACAAATCTGGCTGTTCCAATGTGACTCCCGCTGTGAAATTACCGAGTGTAAACAAACAAAACACCGGCATATAACGTATTTTTAAAGTCCTTAAAATAAAAATTTCCCCTCAGTTATAGATAAATATTCTGTAACTAAGTATCTTTTTATCATTTGTTTTGTAAATTTACATTTGGGGATCCCCAGTACGCACACATATCCATTGTCATTGATATGTGTCGGCCATGAATAACAAAATGCACTATTCCACTAACCTTGTTTTCCTACGTACACATTGATAACTAGACGGTGATGTAATTAAGTTACTGATATTTTCCAATTTGATGGCATTTTGAATTTTGCCACTCAAACAAGTAAAATGCTCACAAAATCGTAAAATAAATCAGTAACCAGCTTGTATCAATCAGCGTCCCTTGTAAACAACGTCACAGGATGACGATATATTACAAAAGTCAAAGTCGATAGATGGTTGTCTTAAGTATTTTTTCCGGATTTTGTTTTATGTCAACAATACAAGCTTTTTTTTCCATTGGCATTTATTTCTTTTATTTCATATCTAACAATAATTGTCGATTATTAACAACTGTTCAAGTGTTCGATATTATGTTTGACAACTCCGCTCCGCCATCTTGTTAGCGCACGAAGAACGAATGAACTCCGACTTTTTTTAAAATCTATTTACGCAGGAATTGTTCAATCGAATCTATGTTGGAAAATACACAATAAATATGTTTTTCATGTTAACATCCATATCTTTGTTTTAAAATATCTCGTTCAACTACAAATAATTCAAAATTTCCGAAGGAGGTAAATGGAACAGCCACCAAATGTCGTGCGTATACAGTTCACGAATGGTTAAAAAATACCGTATTTGTCCTATTAGAATCGGCCCAGCCCATGTGTAAATTTGCACAACTCTATGCCTGCCATGAATTATTTCTTAAATTACGATTTCTTTGAACATTTGGACAAAGTCATTTTTGTGGTGACTAGGTTTAAAATTAGATACCTAAATCATATCAGTAAATTTAAGACGTTCATACAACGCACGGGCCAAGTCACTTCATCATAAAATAATTACACTTCTTCCGTTTTTACATCCCAATAAAGATTAAACCCGAACTTGCACGTGCCTTCATGACGACGTCAGATGTAAACAACCAGTGGCGTAGTAATTTCCAACAGCAAATAATCTAACACAAATAAAATTCACAACGAAAAATTCAACTACATGTATATTAAATTTTGGTGTGATTCAATTTTTATAATTAATAAAAATTGAATGCATTTTTTTTTTGTAATTTTATAGGCGTGTAAAAGCGTGGACCGAAGCACATTTTGTATGAAGCGCTACAGGCGTGTAAAAGCGTGGACCGAGTGCAAAATGTGCTTCAGTCCATGCGCTAGCGCTTCATACAAAAAATGTGCCTCGGTCCACGCTTTTACATGCCAATAAAACTACAAAAAAATGCATTCAATTCTTAAATATGTTGTGTTTTTCTGTTTTACGAATGTTTTGTTTTCATTTCTACTGTTTGTCGTTTGAGTACAAAATTATGCAGAATTTTTTATAATTCGTAATTTCTAAGCAAAATTCACAAGTAATAAAGGTAAATATGTTTAAATGCATTTTAGAGGGAATAAAATAGTAGATCAACTTGATAGTTTTGGCGTGATGTACATACACATCTCCTGCGAATCCTCGAGAGGAAAACACCGGGGATTAGTTCTCCGATAGTGAGTACAATCACATCCGAAAGGGTGTCCGCTATAGTTTTGCAGGAGGAATAAGATGAACAACTCGCCTTTAGGACTGGACGTTTAAGTTCACACATATTTCTTATTTGTTAAATATAACATGTTATGATTATTTTTAAGTGTAACCTGCCGTAAATGAGTACTTCGTTGTGTTTGGTGGCTTTTTGCTTTGGCAATCTGAATTTCCGGCAATCAGCCAATTCACATGCTACCTTTATGCCAAAAAGATTTGGCTGTTCGTCAATATGTTTTCGTCATGAATAAACAGGTAGCTGAAATACTGTTCACCTGGTTTGAGCTGAAGCGTAATTCTGTCAATCGCTGTAAACATATTTCGTAAGAATGAGATAACATCTCGCAGTAATAAAAACTCATAATTATTATAGGATTAAACGCATTTTTTTGCCGCAAAAAAGGACTTTTATTTGTTTGTGAGTGAATTGGTCCAGGTTATATCCCCGTGGAACCAGTAATGACGCACCTAAGCAGATAATTGTTTGTTACCGTTTGACGATAGATTGTTGTTTTAAAATTTCTGCATAAAAATAAAGAATTTATTCTTTCTATCGATTTAATTTGCAATATGATTAATAATTATTTTGTTTTCATGCCATTTTCAACGTTTTCTTGGTACACAGGTAATGTGTTTACATTTTGTTCAGGGACCGGAAATGACGCACTCCATATATTATCACTACAGCTTACCTTCCTAATAAAAAAAATGCTTACATTCGAAACCACCGTCTTCGACGAATGTCCAAAGTTGTAAAATCCAAACAACAACATCCAAATTAACAACTTAAATGTCAAATCCAACAGCACTGTCCATAATGATAGTCCATTTTTTTTTTAATAAGTTACAGTATGGTGAAATCTATTAATTCAATATTTTAGACATGTTTAAAACATGATATATTTTAAATACTGATCAGTGAAAAATGTCATAACTGTAATAAAATAATTTTCAGTTCTATTCATTAGTTCTTAATTGCTCCAAAGAAAAGATTTATTTAAACAGTTCTTAATTCCTGTTTGCCATATTTCGTTATATTCATTGAAAATCATATAAGCGATTGTCACACTTTGACAGTGAATATTTTTTTTAGTATGGAATGCTCACCACATGACAGTCAAGTGACCTAATATGCCCAACCAGTCTGTCAGCAGACGGAAACTTTTGACAACACTTTGAAGGGTTTCAGGCCAATCGTGGATCTATTTTAGTAAACGATCTTTTCGACGTAAGGAAAAATGGCGGTTTAATTGGATAACAAAACTAGATGATTTCTTACCTTGTTTATGGGTGATTTCCACATGTTGTGGGATACAACAACGAACACTGCCGTCAACGTGAAGAAACCTCAAACCTCTGAGGTCATAGGTTTTGCGGTTCATAAATAAAACCCAAATGCATCTCGGTGCGTCATTTCTGGTCCGCGTCAAAATAGGTAAATAAACTCCGCAAAAAATGCGTGTAATCCTTATAATTCTGTAACTAAGTATATTTTTTTTCATTTAAAAAAAAAAAATACTTTTGGGGATCCCCAGTACGCACACATACATTCCATTGAAGTGTGTCGGCCATGAATAACAAAATGCACTAATCTTGTTTTCCTACATTGATAACTAGACGGTGATGTAATCAAGTTACTGATATTTTCCAATTTGATGTCATTTTGCATTTAGCTACTCAAAGAAGTAAAATGCTCACAAAATCGTAAAATAAATCAGTAACCAGCTTGTGTCAATCAGCGTCCCTTGTAAACAACGTCACAGGATGACGATATATTACAAAAGTCAAAGTCGATAAATGGTTGTCGTATTTTTTCCGGAATTTTTTTTATGTCAACAATATAAGCTTTTTTTTTCATTGGCATTTATTTTTTTATTTCATATCTAACGATAATTGTCGATTATTAACAATAAACATTGTTTCTTTTATCTTTTTTTATTATCGGGAATCCAAGCCGCCATTTTGTTTACATTACGAAAAAAGTAGTCCGGTGAACATCGTCTTTCGAAAAATAAACTGACAAAAACTCCGCCTCCATAAGCGCTTATACCCAATCAGAGTATAGGATTTCTAATTATGTAAATCATATAAGAATTATGAGATAATAACTGTTAATGGCAACAATGCACTTTGTTAAGCGACAATCAATCAATCAATCAATCAATAAATCAATCAATCAATCAATCAATCAATCAATCAATCAATCAATCAATCAATCAATCAATCAATCAATCAATCAATCAATCAATCAATCAATCAATCAATCAATCAATCAATCAATCAATCAATCAATCAATCAATCAATCAAAATTCAAATTCTTCTTATTATTGTTAGGAGTTTCCAAGCTTTCCACGTGTAAAAACGTTTTTCTTATTAATATTTTATTTTCACAGCTTTATGACACTTTCTTTATGGTATTTTAATTTATTGCATGCATCTTTAAATATTTCTGTCTTCTTTGTTCCAAATGCCACCTTGGTGGTTTAGTGGTTAGCGTCCTCGTCATAAGTGTGGTAGATCGTTGGGGTCGATCCCCTGTCGGGTCAAACCAAAGACCTGCTAAATTGAAATTTGTTTCTTCTCTGATAAGCACGCAGCATTAAGTATTAAAGCGCAGCAAGGTCTGTTAACAATCACAATAACAACCAAACTAAGCGTATTAGTGTAGTACAAAACAGACATAATTATAATCTTATAATAAAGTAACTTGCTCTCCCCATGGTATATCCACAGGCACTCGACGTTCAATGAATAAAATGTAGGGTCAATGTGGAAAAAAATTAGTGTCATTGTTATAATAAAGAGAAGGCTTCCAATGCATTTTTCGGCACAAATGTAAACAAATCGGTTTATTTTTTCGTATACGGGTTTCGCTTGACCTTTGCGGTATTTATGGATGGAGACCTACCTAATAGTTCCTCCGCCGCATCATTTATTAGAGAGCAGACGATCATACTTCACTAAACCATACTTTTGTGACGTCCCCAGAAATATTCGACTTCCATTGTGGAGCGACCATGATATTGCAGGACCGCACAGAATAATTAATAAAAGAAAACTAGATATAAAAAATTAGACCGCTTACTGGTCACAAAAAAATGTCAGAAGCTTACCAACTAAATGAAATGTATACCTTTTAGTTCAATTGTCCAGTAATCGGTCGTAAATCTTTTTATATCTAGTTTTCTTTTATTAATTATTCTGTGGGGTCCTGCAATATCATGGTCGCTCCACAATGGAAGTCGAATATTTCTGGGGACGTCACAAAAGTATGGTTTAGTGAAGTATGATCGTCTGCTCTCTAATAAATGATGCGGTGGAGAAACTATTAGGTAGGTCTCCATCCATAAATACCGCAAAGGTCAAGCGAAAACCGTATACGAAAAAATAAACCGATTTGTTTACATTTGTGCCGAAAAATGCATTAGAAGCCTTCTCTTTATTATAACAGTGACACTATTTTTTTTCCACATTGACCCTACATTTTATTCATTGAACGTCGAGTGCCTGTGGTATATCTGAAGAATTGCTCACATTGTGTTAAACAACAATCGTTCACTCTTTCTTTGTTCTGTTCATAATGTGTCCGTGTGAATTTGTGCGTCTCTTACTCTTAAAAATGTACAAAATACACAATATCTGAACTAGGCGGATCCGGAGGGCTGCGAGGACCACATCACGCCCTGGTATGGATGTTTTGTTTTTAATGATAGTGGGTTATTTGGACCAAACATTGGTCCAACACACCTCATTTAGAGTAAAAAAAAAGCAACTACACAACAACTCACAAGAAATAACAATGTAAATGTCGATAAAATTAAACCTATATTTATTGTATTGGTACTTCCAACACTTTAAAAAACATCTGCTGTATACAAAATATATAGAGTAACATTGTTCAAGTTTTCTCGTTGAAAAATGCGGTCAGATTAAATATTTAATTGGTTAATTGGTCGTCACATTAAGCCAACATATGCTTAATAGACAAAACAGTTGAATTTTAATAAATAATCCCGTATAACTTTTAGGGGTTATGGGTGTTTTTCCTCGACCAGTGCAAGAAACAAAAAATTCATACCAAACAAACAAAAAACCCACATTTTTTACTTTGAAACATATATTCAAATTTTACCAAAATTTCGTGTTGAAAACTGCATGGTCAGATTATTTTTTTTTTTACGTCTTTCAGATCAAAAAGTTTTTTTCTATAAAATTTTGCGATATATATTTAAAAAAAAGCATTGTCTCCATCCCCCAAAAGTGCTTGTTCTATTATTATGAATAGTAACATTTTTATAATTAAGTGCATAGCAAAAATTGACCTGACAATAAAAAACACATGTTTATTTCAAATGTCCTCTTAATCTTTCAAATGTATCTATTTTAAGAAAATCTCTTTAATTATGTATCGGAATTTTTTAAGAAAATCAAATTTCCCACGTACATTTTCCTTTTATCGTGTCTCGGTGGCACTCTCGTGCATTAGCCTGCACGTGTATCCATCGATGCAAAGGAACACAAGAACCCAACATGTCGCCAAATAACAGTTTATTATCCTATTGATTTTAAGTTTTATGCCCGTCTTTCTTTAATTAGAAAGAGTTGTAAAAAAAATTTACAGCATAATTAATAAGAAATTTATGATTGAAATGGCACTAAATGGTACGCCTAATATAATATTCAACATTGTGGCACAAAAAAAGTAGTACATAAAAAATTCAATATGACACCTCCTTTAAATATTTGATTCGCAGTTGTGATACAGCTTAACCATGCAGTAATTTAAGATAAAACGTCTGGTGTCAACTATTAATGGTACTTGAAAATCCTTCGTGCACGGATCATTAAATATAATCGCATATTAATTAACATGTTTAACGTATTTGAAACATCAATACTTGTTTTTTTCTAAATTTTTTAAATATGTTTACAAGAAACAGTTGCAACTCTTTTCATCACATTAAGATCAATACCATTTTATGACAAACTATTTTTAATGTTTTTAATTTTTAAAATTTTACTGTAATTTTTTACCGGTCATAATCATTATATTTGTTAAGTGAAAGTGAAATGAAATGGGTAAATAAATTTATAATACAGAATTAATAAAAAATAAATAAATTTTGCATGTCAAAAATGCCAGAAATTTATATTTTGAAGAAAAAAATCTAGCTTCCAACGATGATTTCTTTTGTAATTTGCAACAGACAAGAAGTAAGCTACACATATTGTATCATGTTAGAAATAGATGCAGCCTTTAAGAAAAAAGGGGAGCTTAAAGCTTATTCTTAAGCTTGTGCAAATTGTAAATTTTTGTCTTTAAAACCAACACTGAAAACTCATCTCGCATGGTAGTTAATTTTTGAGATGATGAAGTTTGCTAAAACTTTAAATTCAAAAACAGTTATACACAAAACAAAATCATAAAATTGAGCCCGGCAAACAAATACATATGAATTTCTGTATTTGTATTGGCAGTTCAAAAAAAATTCAAGCTTTGCATGCAGGACTCTTTGAACATGGAAGGTCTCCTTTATATCGAGAAGTTATTAAATCAGTTCTTTATTTGTTGGCATAGATTAAAGAACTTGACAGACGATTCCTTGGTATATAAATAGCTTTTAAGATCTCAAAAGAAAATTCAAATAAAAACAAAATTCTCGGTATTTCCTATTTATTTGATATTTCACATAACCTAATATCTTGGATTAGGGTTTGGTTTATTGTGTTTAACGCTACTTTCAACAACATTTTAGTTATATAGTGGCGGTCAGTTTTATTGGTGGATGAAACCAGAGTACACAGAGAAAACCACTGACCTGTCGCAAGTCATTGACAAACTTTATCACATAATGTTGTATCGAGTACAACTCGCCTAAGCGGGATTCGAACTCACAACGTGTGTGGTGATAGGCACTGATTGTATAGGTAATGGTAAATCCAACTACCATACGATCACGACAACGACGGCCCCTCCTAATATCTTACCAATCCTAAAACTTAAAATATTGTATTAGAAAACATCATCATGAATACAAAGAATTCTGGAGAAAACATATAAATAATTCTTCAACTGGTAAATATAGACAACTCAAGACGAGTTTGGCTGTGAAAAATTGAATCTGGTAGGTACGTGTATATAGGGTCAGTACCGAAGTCGGAAAAGGCCATGCTCGCCGAGTATTTTGTGTTTCTAATTTATTATAAGTGATTACTAATTTGTAATAACAAATTAGAAAAAAAGATTGTTGTGGCACTTCACAGCTTCCATAAGTTAGACATAGAAATGACATTTTTGTGATAAATATACTACTTCCACTTCAAATGGAAGTCCGGTGCGGCCATTTCGACTTTTCGTCTTTTAATTGTTACAAAGTGAACGCGAAATAATTTCGCTCCGATTTCGCTTTCGCCTTTTCTCTTATTTGCTTTGTAATGATCATAGATTCATTGTATTCTACTATATAGAGTGTCCAGAATTCAATGATCATCGATTCATATATTCTTTTTGCTAAAACCTGAAATCTATAAAATCAGCTGATTACTAGGAATAATCATGAATTATTAGCAGAAGAAAAATAACATTATTGATTAATGATTGGTTATAGCGAACATCATTTCAACGACATTCAGGACGAGAAAATAGCATAGATATATTTCTAATCTAATGAATTACATTCATTTTACGCAAATAAATTTATGAGTACACTTCTTGTGACATGATAGACGTTTTGTGTGGGTAATTCACCAATAAAAATGTATACTGTGACGATATAACTGAAAAACTGTTGAAAGTGGCTATAAACTCCAAAAATAAAACCCGCACATATACACTAGCAAACCACAGGGGCTAGATGCGTCCGAAATTTTTTTTTACTATATAATACAACAAGGGGAAGAACTCACTTGCTTGCATCTTTTTAAGTGGTCGTGTTAAATTGATCGTAACTTCGGAACGCCTTAATATTTACAAAAAATGTTTCAACCAGTCGAAAGCCAAGTAATTTTCCTTTCCAAAGAGACCCCAATTGTTAGTGTAGGCCTCCGAACTGCTGAGGTAAGCTACACGAACAAAAAGAAAACGGCGTGAAAAACGGAGGTCGTACAAATGCTGGGTTAACTTTTTCGGAACATCTCTAGACTCTACATGACTTTTGATGAAAAGGGGAAGGTCGTCAAATCTGTTCAGCCAATCAAAACGCACGTTAGAACTCGCTCATATTTTCAAATCTGTGGTGTTTGGGAAGGATGGAGAGGGGATTTCTTTCAAAAACAGACTTAAAGGGCATATAAATTGGCGAAAGGTAAGAAATTTGAACGTAATTTGAATGGATGAAAGTATTTAGCTAGTCAAAATGACTCGTTTACGCCAGGGAAAGTCTGTACAGATGTGAAGTGATTAATCCATCATTTGTCCGACTTCGATTTTCACGCCGTTTTCTTTTGATTCGTGTAGGGTACCTCAGCAGTTCGGAGGTCTACACTAACAATTGGAGTCTCTTTGGAAAGGAAAATTACTTGGTCTTTGACTGGTGAAAACATTTTTTGAAAATATCAAGGCGTTCCGAAGTTAGGATCAATTTAACACGACCACTTAAAAAAAATGCAAGCAAATGAGTTCTTACCCTTGTTGTATTATATAGGTACTCTGGGATTTCAAAAATTGTGTCACAGATAATTTGTTTTGGGCTAAATTACTTTATTCTGGTTTGTTAAGGAAATCATACAAAAACTCTTTTTTAAATCACTTCATTGGAAAATTGAGCAATAGTTCAATACTCGGAGTCAAATTTCAATTCTGCCAGATTTTAAGTTTTCAGACTAATTTCCTTGCACTAATGTATCAAGCATAAAAATGTGCTTTATGAGCAGGGGAATGGTCCAAAAACCTCTTAAAATTAACTGTTCAATAGTTTTAAATTATATTTAAATATGCACTTAAAGAAGACTGTCATAATTCAGGAGAAATATGACCAGTAGCTTGTGCATCGCCGTACTTAAATTTCATTAATTAATATGGAGTGATGTTTGTCGATATATTTTTTTTTTTTTTTTTTTTCTTTCAATAGTCAGGTACTTCGAAATTCAGCTTCTTCCACCACTAAAACTGGTTGCCATGATATAGCTGAAATATTGCTGAAAGTGGCATTAAAACACAGAAAATAATAAAAAAAAATCAATAAACTAAATTGTCATTATTGATGACCATGAGGTGACCTTTTTTTTACTGTCGCTCTTCTGGAGGGTGTTTGGTCTGACTGGTCTCTACTAAATATATGCAAAAGACCAACAATGTATATTCAACATTTTAAACCATAAATCTTTGCTTTCCTGATTTAAAATATTTTGGAAAGCAGATATTTTATAGAAAACATATTACTTAAAGACGTAACATCCGATCAGCCTGATCGGGAGACTTGCGCATTGAAGTGTCATTATTTATAGTAAAGTGGGGTGGGAGTTACTGTTAAACAACAGGTGATAATGGTAAACATAAGCACAATGACATGGATGAGAACTCCTGCGTGAATATATAAACACAACATCAAACACATAAAATTAGATTTCTAAATTTTGATTCTTAAAAAGTTACGTCTTTAATGAACAAAAGTCATGTTAAAAACTCTACACACTTGTTACACGGAACAAGAGAACCATAGTCAAATAGTTATTGTATATAAGTTCATCAACAGGACTTTACTCTTCCAGTCTTTGCACCAGGTCTGAAACGAAAAAAATTAATAAAATATATTTACACTTAAGCTCTCGTCATTTTAGTCATAAATAGAGCTCGGAAAAATAGTGAAAATTTAGATGTTGGGGTAATATAATATATATATAAGAGACTCTTATATATATATTATATTACCTGTTGGGGAAATATAATATATATATAAGAGACTCTTGGGGGTAATATAATATATATATAAGAGTCTCTTATATATATATTATATTACCCCAACCCTTATATATATATTATATTACCCCAACATCTAAATTTTCACTATGTTGGGGTAATATAATATATATATAAGAGTCTCTTATAGAAATATAAGAGTCTCTTATATATATATTATATTACCCCAACATCTAAATTTTCACTATTTTTCTCTATTTATGATTAAAATTCATACGACTGTGATCTAATATTTAAATCATGTAAATCCTTGGAATGATTGAAATCATAGAAATTTTACTTACTTCTGTGTACTTTTTGGAGTGTACTGTAGTACAATGTAAGGATGCTCTTTCCATCTATTGAAACAGGTACGGACATGAATGCTCGCGAATCTGAAAATTATCTGCCAATTTTCACGCTCATTCAGTGCATCAAAATAGTGTCGAGATTTTTTGGGCCGAGATATATCGGGGACGACTTTTAACATTAATAACCGGAAGTAGTTCCAGATTACTGCGCATCCAATTTTCTGCAGACCATGCATTGGTTTCCGGTGTATCATTTCCGGTGCATGAAATTGAAGCCATTAGTGATATGGATCTGGAATCAAAATATATCCCTAGCAAACACGAGGATTCGCGCTGTTTATATATACTCTGAATGTTTGTTTTTCCAGTGTCTTTGTTTATCTATGTCACTTCAATAGTTAATAAAGGGATTATATTTTCTAAATTTAACCAAATTGATCTCAGGTTATCAATTTATTAAAATATGAATCCCAAAACTGTAAAATATTCACGTTTTGGAGCGTATTCGTCGCAAAATATCAACGCAATATCTGCTTTCGTTTTTACAAATTGTTGTTGACGTTACGTTAAAAATTGCCGACGTAAACAAATTGAAACACGACAAATTTAGCGTTCGGTGTCTATATTTAAAAGAAAGGCGCTATTTGTTTATTGAACTTGATCAAAAATCAAAGATTGACTATTGAGTGAAATTTTCTGTAGAATGCAATGATGTGGGTATAAAGTCATGAAACATTTTCTTCGAAGAGGCATTTTGCTATTTTCCGAAATAAATCTGTTTTTCTACCTTTGAAAGCAATTTCTAAAACTTTATACCTACCTAAACTTCTAGAGATGAGTCCATTTTACATGGCTAGGCCATTATTTACATCTGTCTGCTCCTAGGAAAATAGCGAAAAAGTCCGAAATACAACTATGTTTTGCTTAAATACTGTGCCGTTTTCCGTACGTCGCTACCGACTACCGCGTATTTTTACCCCATTGTTTGTTTATTTTTTTTATTTTTATTCATGAAACATGATGTTTAAATTATCTCATGATTCTAAACTTTAACATGATTTAGTTTTTATTCTTTTGTTTTTAATTAGAAGCCAACATCTCTCTTTGAGAAAGTTAAGTGAAACTATCAAAATTTGCATTATGGCAGATATAACGTCGGCGACGTCAGGATCCCAAAGAGTTCCTATTAATTATATAGTAAAAAAAAATTTCGGACGCACCTAGCCCCTGTGTAGCAAACTGGAGATTAATTTCCAAAGCACCGATAACTGTTATTTTGTAGCCCAAGGAGTAAGTTGTTACTATCTGAAATACATATGTAGCAGGACAAATGCCTCGACAGAGAAATATTTAATGTGAAATAATTTCCCATGTTTCACTATATTGTGTTAAACATTATTTATATTTGTGTATGTGCTATTTTTGTTGACATTATTATATGTGTATTATTTGTAGGGAGAGGACAGTCCATAAGTTGTGATAACTTTTTGTCCAATCCCATTGCTATTTTATTTGCAATAAAATAATATTAAACTAAACTAAAATAATTTCCAGCGCGCAAAATATTGCCATAGACTACTTCAGTGAACATGTCAAGGATAAAAGAACACAATTTCTTTACGAAATACACACAACACTGAATCGGTACTACAGGATCTGATTTCGTAACACTTTCGGCTACAGCAAAGATCTTATTTCGTACCACCTTCCGGTACTGCATAATCTTAATTTGTAAAACTTCCCGCTACTTGTTGGTACTGTATGAACTTATTTCATAACACCTCCCGGTACTGTAGGATCTTATTTCGTATCACTTATCGGTATTGCAGGATCTTACTTCGTATCATTTATCGGTACTGCTGGATCTTACTTCGTATCACTTACCGGTATTGCAGGATCTTACTTCGTATCACTTATCAGTACTACATGATCTTATTTCGTGAAGCTTCCCGGTACTGTATGGTCTTCTTTCGTCATATTTCGCTGTACTGCAGGATCTCAGTTCGTAGCACTCCGTGGAACTGGTCGGTACTGCACGATATAATTTCGAAACACTTCCCGATATTGATCGGTACAGCATGCTCTTATTACGTAGCACTTCTTGGAACTAGTAGGTACTTAAGAAATAAATCATGGCAGCCAGAATGTGTTTTGAGTTTTAACATGGGTTGGCGGATATTAGTATTTTACTAATTTTTTACTAAATAATTTACTAAAATCCGGAAGCTCCTGGATTTTACCAGATTTACATACTTCAGAACCTGTTTGCGTGAGTGTGTTTTGTTCTGCCTACAGTTCACTATCTGTGTTTTACGGTCAGGTCGTATGTGCCGGAGATGGATATAGAAAACACGTATTGAGGATAAAACATATAATTCGTTATCTAGACAAAACATACTTAAATTAAAATGTTGAAGTGTTGATATCATTAGATCTTTATTCAAGCTTGTGAAAATGATCCTTCTTGAATGAACAGTTGAAACTGAATGACAAACTATTTATCCCTCTTAGTCACGAAGAAGGGTCGGATATCTTTTTTCAAAAATGATCATATTGCAAATCATTTATATCACGTCCACCTCGTTACCCTAGTTAAACTTACTCGCTTTGCTCGTAAGTTTAACAAGGGTAACTTGGCTTGCCGGGATATTAATAATACTAAGTTAAATCCGCCTTTTTCCCCAAAAATTGTTGATTGTTGTGAAGTAATTTCGTACCGATACTTGGGATGAATTTGTAGTGCTGGATTGGAACATACTTCAAGTTAAAAACTTTTCTCATTAATATGAACAAGATTTTTTTTATCTTTTGTTCTAAAATAGCATTTACATGTAAATGTACTTAATTATGACGACTCCGTCTCGCAATTTCCCTATATTTATAAGTAAGTGAATTTTTGTACGTTTTTTATCTTCACAATTAACCGCTGGAAATTCAAAAATTTTAACCGTACATCGGAAAAATATTTCCAAATATAAAACTACGATACTTCAAATATTCAATCGCTAACGATATGCCATTGAAGATATGTTATTTTACTTAGAAAGTATTATTAAACGGAAAAATCGGGAGTGGCTAATAATTACCTGACTGGCTGTATAATGAATCGGATTCTGGGAGGGGGAACAGGTTGTATAATGGGACAATTGAGTGTTCTCGTAGACTTCTTTCAATGAATATGGGATAGCTATGGGGTTTATTTTCGCATAAGTGAAAGTAGATCTCATGCCTGCAGGTTAAGATGTTTTTAATTTAATTCAATATGCTAAATTTATGTAATGATACCTAGTAGGGAACTTGTATGAGAGATGTTTCCCAGCGTTTGGTCAAAACTGTATATTTCACATCATCAGTTAATTGACAGCCAGTTGCCAGAACATCTGGATAAGGTGGTGAATAACTTTGGCTTTCACTTGAAGATGCCATGTTTTAAAAACTTTAAGAAAGTAAAGCGAAGAACGTTCTGGGATGATCATGAAATTCCGGTGCGTAATCTAGACATTCCAGATCTGGAATCGGATAATTTTCAATCTGGTTTAGAAATCATTTAAAACCGAAAAATGGAACGTCATCTTACTTTTAAAGTGTGATTTCATAAAAAAAACCCCGCATATTTCGTTTTAAGCTGATTTTTTTTTATGTGTACGCAATTGCGTTTTTGCGTATAGGGAGCTACGCCCCTGAATTCCCGGTTCTGCAGGATCTTATTTTGTAACATGAGACGTATAACATGTAAATTTGATAGGAATTGATTATGGCTCTCCTGACACTTTTGTCGTTTTTTTGTTTGTTTTTTTTTTATATATAAAAGAACTTCAAATTCTGTTAAATAAACCAAGTTTATTTCTAGTATTGCTGACGATGGTGACATACCTTTATATTTTCCAAACAATTTTCATTGACAAAATCTTTCGTTTTCCAGTAGCACCATATGGCATCCACAACTCAATATGACGATTGATGATTGTTGTTTAACATCACATGCTAAAATAAAGCATTATGGTACAGAAACACCTTTAAAAATTGTTCAAATATCATTTTTTTTGGCAAGAGCACACTATCTGTGCTGGTCACGTTTTGGAATTTAATTTAAGTGACACGGGTGATACTCTTGTATCTAATTTTGTGATAAGATAGTTTTGTTTCGTTGTGTTTATCTAAGAAGAAGGGTATGTATTAATTCTGAATGATTAGTTCAAAATTGTCAACGTTGTTTTTACATTTCACCGTAGAATTTAGTGGAAAAAAAACCAACATTTTATGTTAATTATAACATTTGTTTCTCACAATGATATTTACAATATAAAAATATTATGTACAATAAAAAAATAATTTGATTTGTCAAATTGAATTTGTTATTCTTTGTTATATAATATAAGATAAATCCTAATAAATCTGATATTTATTGGCATATCTATTTATTCAATTTATGCTAAGAAAGACAACTCTAGAAAGCTTTAAAGAAATATCTAGAATTATTTCCCTTCTTAAAACTTGAACAGTAACATTCTTGTTGTTTTAGTTGGAATTTGTGAAATTTTAATAGGAAATTTAGACCTATAACTTATACACACGTTGACAATATTTAAACAAAACATAACAAAATATACATTACAGTAGAAACAAAATCCAGTAAATAAAATCGTAGAAATACTAAGCAAAATCGATACCTCTAACACACAAATACGTGATCGCTCGCTTTCATGGCTTAGTACAGACACTTCAGTGGAAAGTGGCGGGGTTAAATTAGTTCTATGGACCCAAACATCACCCACTTGTCGCAACTTCGGCTGATTCCGTACCTTCATCATATTACGATAGCTCCCATTGGAACTACTTTCGGAAATCTTCAATGAAGGAGGTATTAAAATAATTTCACTTTCGAATATTCGTCCAATAATAATATATTTTCATTCGTCGCAATGTCGGCTGATTCCGTACCTTCATCAAAGACCAATATTTTTCAAAACAAACTAATCTATTGTCGCCATTTTAGAACTTATTCGCGGTGCGCAATGTTTGATTGAAGTGATACGGTCTTCCAGCGAAGAAATGTGACGCGTAGACGCATATCAAATACCGTATTACAGCCGAGGTATTGAGGGAGAGAAGCTGACTCACCCGAGGTTTGCCGATTGAAACATCCCCTCTTTAATCGTCCATGCAAGTGTTTTCCATGGGTGAGTAAACTGCCAACCCTCGCATATAACCGGGGCGAACGGCGTTATCATAAAGAACGCTATCATCTTCAACATTATGCATAATATATTTAACCTTCGTGACACAGAAGTTATCATATGTATAATATTAGTTCTATTAAAGAGAGACGATACAACCATTATCCATATATTAGATATTATGGCAAGGTCATCTTAAGACAAAATAGTGAAACAATAGTCAACTTTGAACCAAAATCTACATGCCAATACCATCTTTCGTCATCTGTACGCAACTGACAGAATACTTTTCAACAAGGTGTTGATATCTTTAGGAAAAACTTTACATATATCTTTCCTTGACTGACTGTCCTTTAAGCATATGATGACAGCACCAACACCGGGATTTTTATGTGCATATATCGTGGTCTTTTTGCATTTAATGATTTCAGATAAGAGGTAGACGTTTGTTTTGTTGACTTTGGTGGACTTGTTGACCATCACTGTTTAAACTTTCTTTCATAGCATTGTACTACATGTAGCTGTATGGTGTATCGGATATATACTCTGCCTTAGGCCTCGCCACTAAATTCGATATCTACGTTTTTATGCAAGGGTATGCTAAGTAATATCACTATCATTATCTTATAACCAATCTAACTGTACATTCCCATAGGAAAGCAGATCGATATCTGTTATGGCGGTTTATTGGTGCAGAAAACAAGAGTAACGGAGACAATCACCCAACTTTACATAGGTCAATACAAAAATATGCATCATGAAAGATTGTCTCCGTCATGGTCGGGTGATGAACCTAATAAACATTAATGGTAATAGAAAATGGTACCACATATAAATAAAATACAACTTCAAAATGTATCATCTGATCGCGCCCACGAAGTCGATATTGCAATTCACACTGTTTAGATAATTTATTGATTATTGGGATTTTAGAAGAGGTGTCAACACAACTATATGAGATATACATTACCAGCACTAGAAATTCTTGCATATGGTAAATTCGCTCCTGATGATGCAACATCAGATTACAAAGGTAAATTATCTCTACTTTTAGTGTAATTGGGTTGGTTTACACCACAGTCATTATGTATAATTAACTATTCATTTAATTGTTGCCTGTAATTTCATTTTGTATGTTTGCATAGATATGGAAATTAAATTCGAAATCGATCTACTGTTGTCATGGTACTTTAAATTGAAAGCTCGCTGTCACGTGATATGTTGGCTACATGTTCTATCGGTAATTGATACGATAATTGATTAAATAAATAATTAATGATGAACTGAAAAAATATTAATGCATAGGTAATACATTTACCCAATTTCAGGTATTCATTTTTGTTGTTGTACAACTTTCTTAGACATTAAACGCCACGATTCAGCTGTAAAATTGCTGTTAAACACCAATCAATCAACAAAGATATTATTTATTTATTCTACGGCGTGCACAGCATCGTTAGTTTAATGGCAGAATCCCGACACAAAGTTAATACATGGAATTTTTATATGCATTTTATTGTGCATTTGTGCGTATGTTTGCTTATGTTCCACCGCCACGATATAACTGAAATATTGTTGAAAGTGGCTTTAAACACCAAATTCATTCCCTCCCTGCTTATGTTCCAGTTTGGCATTGGTTTGCATAAATAAAGTTAGTAATATATTTATATAATATAATATAAGAGACTACACTGACATATTTTATCTTAATTCTATTGATATATTACTATGATAATATAATATGATCTCTAAAGTATTTACTGGTTTACTGGGTACTGGTCAATGTTCCCAGAACTCAAACCCACAGAGTAGGTCAGCACGTTCCCAGGTGGAGGATAGGGATGGTTTCTCGATGTGGGGAGGTGGGAAAAAGGGGGGTGTCATGTTATAGTACGGAAAGACTGACAGTGGACCATAGTGGGTAATGCGTTTAGAGGGTGCCACGCTCCTTCTTTTGTAGATATCGAAAATAGAGTAGGCGCATTGTAGCTGCTACGCTGAGAAGACCAAATCTCCATACTTTCCCAGGGGCAGTCAAAAGTCGTTGTCCGGGTTGGCCCACCACTCCCTCTCTCTCATTTCTATATAGTGTTGATATATTGTTGAACTAATCTCGTCCTGAATATAGTTGAAAATACTGCTCGCTGGAAGTTAATCAACTAAAATATTCTAAATTACTCATGTTCATGTACTACGTAAAAATAATGAATTTTTTCATCTTATAATATAATATTCGTAGCAATGAAGATTATTATACCTCAGTATAACTTTTCCTATTAAAAAGACAAAAAAGACATGTTCATAAATATTCTATTTACTGTAAATTGTATAATGAACTATTCCCTGGTGAATAGTCCATTGACCTCTCCAGTGCTATTAACCGGAGACGCAACTGTCAGGTGAAGAACGAGAATTAAAAACACAGTTCATTAAGGAATGTTTGAAGATACTAAATAGGTAAAGCCGTAAAACGAAGGATATACAACTTGATTTTTCACGAATTTTCTGATATAATTTATTTTATTTGTATCATTGTTTTTAATTTGCAACGGTTAATACAAAATATTTTGCCTACTACACTTATAATTGAGAGAGTAATTTATTATCGTATGTTGAAATGTAGAGGTCGCTATACTTAATGTTGATTCCAAGTATCCAATTGTAGAGATGATCAATCTGGCCAGTATCTATTAAAAGCGCGATAACTCTTACAGTCTCAATTCAAAAAGTGCATGGTAAATAATTTTGTTTTGTTTTGGCAGCATCTGTGTAAAAATTAAATTATATATTTACCCCTGTATTTTGTTTTATGAGGTATATCATGGTTTGATGTAAAGACAATGCACTAAGGCATCGATCAACTTGGACGTATGTTTTCACCGCGACCCTTTTTTTTTCACGCGTTTTGAACATGAAAAATCGGTATTTTTCTTCTTCAAATTCTACCAAAGTTCTTCGTTGGGTCAGTCTTTAAGTTATATCTTTTGTATCTTTCAGGTTAAGTTATTCTTTCAATAAAATTTTGGGACAGAAACTAACCATACCCTCAGCTAAAAGTTAAATTGTCGTACCCGAACAATAGTTCATGGATTACTTCAAATAGCACACAATACACAAAAAATTACTTATCTTTCTATAATATTATACTGATAGAACTCTATACATTGTATATATCAATTGTTATTACAGAGAACAAACCATCCATATGTATATCTGTAGAATAGTGACCACATACCGTAAGTATCTTTTAAGGGTTAAGGGTTATGATGTTTAACGCCACTTTTAGCAATATTTCAGCTATATCGTGGAGGTCAGTTTTATTGGTGGAGGAAACCAGAGTAGCTGGAGAAAACCACCGACCTGCCGCAAGTCACTGACAAACTTTATCACATATTGTCGAACTCACAATGTTCATAGCGGTGATAGGCACTGATTGCACATGTAATTGTAAATCCAGCTACCATACGATCACGACCACGACGGCCCTTAAAATGAAGTTCAAAATTGGTAAGTATGACTTGTGAAACAACGCAAACGATACACATTTTCAAACTTCTACTGAAGTAACTTTTCATCTACGAAACTGTCGTCTTATGGCATTACAACAAACGATCTTGACATACTAACTGATGCTTATGGTGGGGGGAGTGGGGGGGGGGGGGGTGTATTTTAAAACTCTATAAATAAATCAAATATGTGGGATGTATAGAGGATGAAGAAAGAGACGAGCAATAGCATGTAACTATGTACTTTTCATAGTGAAGGTCTGCTATATACTAATACATTTATATAATATCAAAATAGCAAAAACATACGATTTTATATGAAAGATATAGTTCCTACGGTGGTACCTCCGTCCCAGAATGGTATATTCACGTTTGTTCAACTTTTTCAGATCTTCTATCATGCCAAGTAGTACAGCGAAAATTAGACCACAACTAAGTCAGACAGCAATCAGAACGAATGTTAGCGGAGTGATATGTGCCCTTGGACTTCCGCTTACGGTAATAGGAATAATTCTAACAGCTGTTGGATACACTGTGACTGAAGGAAAGCAACATATTTGGTATTTCGAAATAGTTGGGCTTATTTTATTAGGTTTGGCAGTTATTGCATTTATTTTGGGCTATTTATTGCGAGTGACAGCAGAAGTAGGACATTGCTGTCGTTGTTCATTCTGCTGTAGATCGACGACAACGTTGAACATGCTACGTCTAGATGGTTTGGATGAAATGACAATGTTTCAACGGATTGATTTGATTGAAAAACCGACGGTGGCCCATCAGGAACCTACACAGACAGATAGCCATTATATGTCACTTTTGGGGTCAGAACAATAAATGAGGTCTAAGCAGCTTACGTAATTCGCACCCAAAATCAAAGCGAACGGATAGGAAGGCAGTGCGGTAGGAATTAAAGCATATTTTCTAATGAGATTTTCTAAGCGTGATCAACCGTGTGCTATGGACGATGATTAGATGCGGTATATCGTGTGAATATAGAATGTCAAGTATTGCAAAGATCGATGAAGTACTCACAACTGTATGCGACAGAGAAAACGTCTAATAAAACGAGCATAATTTGTTGAAAGGTTTTAAAACATAACAGTTGTAATTTCACAATGTTTCATGTTTTGCTAAGTTTTCATTCTATTTCGATGCATTTTCACTACTCTTTTTTTTCTGAGTTTACAATGTGAAATTTATTTTCATTAATTGTTAACATTTTTAATTGATAGATTACATTTTTATCAGAAAACATTATTCTCTCTGAAAAATAGTTCACTTCTAATGAAATATGCATTCAGTACACATCGCTTTAGGCGCAATTCATCAGCGAACAAAATAAACTTATTTTGTGATGTTTTGCACCCCATCCGCCTTATACTATTTCTCTGCATAGAATTATTATGATGAACAGACGTTTACATGAATAAACTCGTAGTTATCTAATTTAGTGTGTATGACGTCATTCTGAAATATCCTTCATCAGGTACACTCAACATCAAAATATTGGAAAGTCAAATCATATCTTTGGGAGCATGTAGACCAAAGTGCCTAAGCATGGTGACTATGTTGCTTGATGGGTCTTTGACCGTAGTTTTAATGGATTACATGAAAATTAGGAACTGTTAATTTTAAAGATAGATATGTGAACTCAACCATGTCAATGCCGAAGCACTGACTACTGGTCAGATGGTGTGGTGCAAACCCCCCCCCCCCCCTTTGACTTGTTGTAATCTCATACGAGACACAGAAGAAAAAAGACTTACGGAATCATCTTGTTTTTATGGTATTTAATTGGCCGTCGGGGTAATTGACGGGGTAATCGGACCTGAATATATCCCGATATTCTGTTATTTGACTAACGTTGTTTATAATATGCACATTCACAATATTTTGACTTAGATAATTCGACGCCAGAGAGAAAATGTAATACATGTTTTATATTTAAATAAGGGATCATCTATTTCCATTTATTTTTATTTTTTAACGTTAACTGAAAGCAAAGAACATTTTAACTATCAAAATAATGCCGAGCCTGAGCCTAAATCCTTTTAGAAAAAATAGCAATAAAGGCAAGTCAAAAATTGATCAGACTAAAAAAAAACCTCAAAAACATGAATTATAAACATCTAAAATCCATTTTAACAATCGTCTTTTAAAGAATAAAGAAAAATTACGACTCCTACTGTGGTCGGGTCTTTAGTGTGCTATAATTTCATTTGTCAAGTTCGTCGAATAAGTACATTGTTCAATAATTATTTGTTTCTAGAAGCTTCAATAGTTAATTATATTTATATTTACATCTTTGAATGAAATAAATGTTTTTCGTTCTTTTGATATGCCATAGAATATAAGCATAAATATACAGGATTAACTTCTGACAACTTTGAAAATCTGACAAGTAATTTCCGCTTCAGCTCCCTCCAAAGTCGATTCATTTTTATGTGATAATACAGCACAAACGTGTGTGTTGCTAATTTTTATGTGTATCTGGGTAAAAAGTCACAGGATTAAGAATAGACGAGTTGTTGAAGAAAAACAGCTAAAATATATGTATAAAGGTAAAGAAAAGTACACAGAGAGTGGTTTAAAAACATAGTTGAAAATGAAATAACATCCGTTTTAGAATTCCTAAATCAGCAAAATAACCTGAACAGGTAAACTTCCAAAATCAACAAAATAACCTGAACAAGTAAACTTCCTAAATCAGCAAAATAACCTGAACAGGTAAACTTCTAAAATCAACAAAATAACCTGAACAGGTAAACTTCTAAAATCAGCAAAATAACCTGAACAGGTAAACTTCTAAAATCAGCAAAATAACCTGAACAGGTAAACTTCTAAAATCAACAAAATAACCTGAACAGGTAAACTTCCAAAATCAGCAAAATAACCTGAACAGGTAAACTTCTAAAATCAGCAAAATAACCTGAACAGGTAAACTTCTAAAATCAGCAAAATAACCTGAACAGGTAAACTTCTAAAATCAGCAAAATAACCTGAACAAGTAAACTTCTAAAATCAGCAAAATAACCTGAACAAGTAAACTTCTAAAATCAGCAAAATAACCTGAACAGGTAAACTTCTAAAATCAGCAAAATAACCTGAACAGGTAAACTTCTAAAATCAGCAAAATAACCTGAACAAGTAAACTTCTAAAATCAGCAAAATAACCTGAACAGGTAAACTTCTAAAATCAGCAAAATAATCTGAACAGGTAAACTTCTAAAATCAGCAAAATAACCTGAACAAGTAAACTTCTAAAATCAGCAAAATAACCTGAACAGGTAAACTTCTAAAATCAGCAAAATAACCTGAACAGGTAAACTTCTAAAATCAACAAAATAACCTGAACAGGTAAACTTCCAAAATCAGCAAAATAACCTGAACAGGTAAACTTCTAAAATCAGCAAAATAACCTGAACAGGTAAACTTCTAAAATCAGCAAAATAACCTGAACAAGTAAACTTCTAAAATCAGCAAAATAACCTGAACAGGTAAACTTCTAAAATCAGCAAAATAACCTGAACAGGTAAACTTCTAAAATCAGCAAAATAACCTGAACAGGTAAACTTCTAAAATCAGCAAAATAACCTGAACAGGTAAACTTCTAAAATCAGCAAAATAACCTGAACAGATAAACTTCTAAAATCAACAAAATAACCTGAACAGGTAAACTTCCAAAATCAGCAAAATAACCTGAACAGGTAAACTTCTAAAATCAGCAAAATAACCTGAACAGGTAAACTTCTAAAATCAGCAAAATAACCTGAACAGGTAAACTTCTAAAATCAGCAAAATAACCTGAACAGGTAAACTTCTAAAATCAGCAAAATAACCTGAACAGATAAACTTCTAAAATCAACAAAATAACCTGAACAGGTAAACTTCCAAAATCAGCAAAATAACCTGAACAGGTAAACTTCTAAAATCAGCAAAATAACCTGAACAGGTAAACTTCTAAAATCAGCAAAATAATCTGAACAGGTAAACTTCTAAAATCAGCAAAATAACCTGAACAGGTAAACTTCTAAAATCAGCAAAATAACCTGAACAGGTAAACTTCTAAAATCAGCAAAATAACCTGAACAGGTAAACTTCTAAAATCAGCAAAATAACCTGAACAGGTAAACTTCTAAAATCAGCAAAATAACCTGAACAGGTAAACTTCTAAAATCAGCAAAATAACCTGAACAGGTAAACTTCTAAAATCAGCAAAATAACCTGAACAGGTAAACTTCTAAAATCAGCAAAATAACCTGAACAAGTAAACTTCTAAAATCAGCAAAATAATCTGAACAGGTAAACTTCTAAAATCAGCAAAATAACCTGAACAGGTAAACTTCTGAAATCAGCAAAATAAGAAATGCGTTTATTGATCATGTATCTGTCATATTTTGCACTATATTCATCGTTTATTGATAACATATCCAACTCCTGTTGCTACATTACTTCCAGGTCTTTCCATACAGGGAGGGAAGATAGTATCTAGTTATTTAACAAGTGAGCAATATTTCAACTAAATGGCAATGTCTGCTTTGTACTAGACCAACACAATATGTTCATTTTTTAGTGTTAACTCACCGAAACAACAATGTGCTACAAAATAAACGTATTATCCACAACCAGTGTTTGCACTTACACCTTAATTAATGATGGTGATTAGCTAGAAAAGTAGCAAATACCAAGTTGTCTTTGACACAAAACTTGTGACAAAACGTCAAAAGCTTGAACACACGACATACCTTCTACCAGTTTGTGGCTACCATCAATCACTGATGACACTGCCACTTTGGTGCACATGCCAATTTTAAACTTAATTTTTAAAACTTAACAATAAAGTGCTGTACAAAATAAATGTGCAAGTAAAAACAACTTGATTAATTTAATCAAGTAAGTGAGTCTTGAAGGATTCAAGACTCTTGGCAGTGGCAGTGTCAGTGGGCAGAGCGTTCCAATCCCTGATGGTTCTTGGGTAGAATGACTCCTTCCTTTAATGGTGTTACATGATGGTATCTGAAAGGAGTGTTGGCCCATGTTTCGACTCAGTCGTGATGGTTGTACGAGTCTGTCAGTGGCATCAATTTTAACTAGACCATTTACGATCTTGTACATTAAGACTAGTCTAGCCCTCTGCCTTCTTTCCTCCAATGTAGGTCATTTTAGTTCTTCCAGCATGCCAGTGACTGATGAAGTGTTGTGGTACCTGTTCACTACATACCTTGCCGCCCTTCGCTGGACCATTTCGATACGTTTTTTGTCCTCTTTAAGGTATGGATCCCAGGTGGTGCATGGATATTCCTATGTTGGTCTAACCAATGACTTGTAAGCCTTCTTTTTTATGTTTGCATTTCTGATATTTAGGTTTCGTTTTAAGAAGCTCATGGTGTTGTTTGCTTTCTTGCAGATGTTTGATATGTGTTGGTTCCACTTCATATCTGATGTTATAGAAACACCTAGCTATCTTGCAGCTGTTATGTGCTCTAGTTGTTGACCATGTAGGGTGTAACTATTCATAAGGCCAAGAAAAAAAATACACGTGTTTCCGCTAACATGCTCTAAAATATTAGGGTCGGTAGGTAGGAAAAAGATTTTATTTTTTAAAATATTTTTAGCTAGTTTCTACAGGGGACACATTCTGACTTTAATAGTGCTTGTTCAAAAATGGCAAAAAAAACCTTTAGGGTAGGCACAAAAAATTAAGGTCGGTAGGGTTAGCGGAAACACATGTAATTTTGTTTTTGGCCTAATTGGTTGTTTCTTTCTTGAGATGGTCAGGATATTATATTTCTCTGGATGGAAGCTCATTTTCCATCTTTCTTCCCATTTAGCCCATTTGTTCAGGTCATCTTGAAGACTTACACTATCGATATCGGATGTTATGGTAAGATATACGATGGTATCATCAGCGAACAATCTAGTTTTGGATCTTATATTTTCTGGCATGTCGTTGATGTAGTATAGGAACAAGTTGGTTCCTAACACTGATGCCTGAGGAACACCTGATTCAACTGGTATGGAATTTTATGTTTCACCTTCTACTACTACTGACTGATTACGATCGCGGAGGAAGCTTTGAATTCATCTGTTGGTTTTACATCTTATTCCATAGTGATGTAATTTATGGATTGGTAGGCTGTGACATACTTTGTCAAAAGCTTTGCTGAAATCCATAATCAGGCAGTCAGTTTGTTTACTGTCAAGGTTTTTTAGTTACATTATCTACAAATTCGACAAGCTGTGTATCACAGGAAAGGCCTCTCCGGAATCCATGTTGTAGAGGATGTAGGATTCTGTGTTTATCAGCATGAGCCATGATGTTACAAGTGATGATATGTTCCATTAATTTACAGGCAATACATGTCGGGGACACTGGACGGTAATTTATAGCCTCAAATTTCTTGCCTTTCTTAAAGATGGGACAAACAAAAGCTCTTTTCCAAATACTGGGTATTTCTCCGGTGTTGTAGGATTTCCTGAATATGATTGTTAGTATTGGAGATATATGTGTTGCCAATTCTTTTAAGACTCTAGGGAAGATGTTGTCTGGTCCAGGTACCTTATGAGGATTTAAATTTTTCAGCAATTTGGTAACTCCCTCCTCTGTTATCTGAATGTCATGCATAGTTTCAAACTTCCCTTTCATGTTGCAGGTGTTTTTGAAAGATTCGTCTGATACTTCTGTCTTAGTTGAAAATGTCATTTGGAACTGCTTGTTTAGAATGTTGGCCTTATCTTTGGAGTCTGGATGTAGTATTCCATCTGTTTTGAGCGGAGGTATGGTGTTACTATCTGATCTTTTATGCTTAATATATGTCCAGAACCGTTTCATGCAATTTCCATTTCCTGCCCTGTCATCTACTTCGGGAGTAACAATGCCTTCTACATACTGCCAATATGCCTTTCTGAGTTGTCTCTGGGTTTCATGTTTCAGCTTCTTGTATTTATTTTTATCTGCTTTGTTCCCTGATTTCTTCTTTCTCTTATAACTTCGGTCTCTCTTATGAATCAATCTCTTTAGATCTCTATTTATCCATGGGTATCCATCTTTGTTTTTTTCTGTTTAATGGGGTATGTTGTTCTTGATGCTATTGTCCAAATTGGTCTGAAAATAGGTCCACATGGAGTTCACTGATTCACCAATGTTCTTCATATTCATTATTTCATTGTAAATAGCTTTTACATCGCTGATAACGTTATCCCATTTTGCTTTACTATACAAGGGGATCTGGCGTGGTTTTTGCTGTTGTCTCGTTGGTACAATATCTATTTCAGTGTAGACAATCTCATGGTCAGATACTCCTGGGATAATCCCTGTTCTACGAAAGCTAGACGGTTGATTTGTTGCAATTAGGTCCAAGATGTGTGTGCCTCTAGTTGGTTCCTCTACTATTTGTGCGAGTCCATTGTCGTCTAGTATTTCTGTAAATTGGTGGTGAATTGATGGATATTGAATGCTAGATTTGAATGTGTTTCCTTTCCAATCCCAGCCTGGAAGGTTGAAGTCTCCAGCTATCACTAGAAAGGCATTTTTTATACTAGAAGCCCTTTCCAAGCTCTTTCCAAGTTGGTTGATGCTCTCTTCATTTGATGTTCTTGGGTTGTAGTAAGAGCAAAGATATATAGCTTTGTGAGTGACCGACTAACTCTAATTTGCACCAGACGATTTCACATTCTGTTTGGAGTTCAGGTGTAGCCGTTGCAATATAGTTGTTTTTTACTGCTATTAAGACACCGCCACCGGAGAGGTTACGATCATTTCTGAAGATGGTATAGCCTCTTGGAAAAATCTGTTAATCTTTATAATTGTTATCAATCCAAGTTTCAGTTCCAAATATAATATCTGGATATGTACCACACTGGACTCTGGTCTGGAGACGAACACATTAACCATTACGCCACGGATGCGATAAGAAGTTTGAATATACCAAAGGGGTAATCAGAATCCGTAAATGGAAGGACGACAACATAATAAATTAATGTGGAAGGAGACTGCAGTCTTTGTGTCGGAAAACCAAGAACTGAAGAGGAATGGGGTAAGCCGGCGGTGGTGGCGGTGATGAAGGCCAGAGTTGGACGTCTGAATGTGAGGATATAATGATAATACACGACGTTTATTGCAATCTGCAAAATAAAATGTATTAAACGGTTCGTGAAATCGGAAAAAAATAGAACCTTCAAAATTCAGAACCCTATAAAATCAACCCTTTTACTTTCTCACCACGCCCTTAAATTTGCATCCAAAACGAGGCCACAGAAATCTTGATTCCATGAGATCTCGGCCCATTGCAAACTCGGCCCATCGCAGACTCGGCCTATAACAAACTCTGTCTACACAAACTCGGCCTATAACAAACTCGGCCTATGACAAAATCGGACTACATGCACTATGAAAATATTACTTTTCTGTTGTCTTATAAGATAAATCATGTATCAATGCGTGTTTGTGTGTTAAAGGAATATTTGGGAAGTAAAAATGAAAATTGTTATTGACCACGCATGCAAACAAGCATCAACACACACACACACACACATTATTTTGTCCGTATATCAGGCTAAATAGTTTTGTATCCAAAAGGAATAAATCATGTCTCTAGAAGCTTTTTGTATTGACATTGTATAAATGATTGTTAACCTAATTTCACACCTTTAACGATTGTTTTTTTCCAACTTTTGCTCAAAATTTAAATTTAGAACATTTTTATTTTGAATGTGTTTTCAGTTTACAGTTTACAGGGGCTAGGTGCGTCCGAAAAAAATAAATAAAATAAATACTATATAATACTACAAGGGGGCGAACTCACTTGCTTCCATTTTTTTAAGTCGTCGTGTTAAATTGATCGTAACTTCGGAACGCCTTAATATTTTCAAAAAATGTTTCCACCAGTCGAAAGTCAAGTAATTTTCCTTTCCAAAGAGACCCCAATTGTTAGTGTAGGCCTCCGAACTGCTGAGGTATCATACACGAACCAAAACAAAACGGCGTGAAAATCCGAAGTCGTACAAACGTTGGGTTGACCACTTCCCATCTGTGTATAGACTTTCCCATGCGTAAACGAGTCATTTTGACTAGCTAAATACTTTCATCCATTCAAATTATGATAAAATTTCTTACCTTACGCCAATTTATATGTCCTTTAAGTCTGTTTTTGAAAGAAATCCCATTTGCATCCTTGACAAACGCCATAGACGTGAAAATTGAGAGAGTTCTAACGGGCTTTTTGATTGGCAGACTCGATAATGGCGTCATTTCAATTAATTTGTCACGTACATTTTTTACCGGAATCGGACACGTTTTAGAATACATCGACCAAGTGTTGAAAATTCACTCGTTTTAATCGTTGCGAGCGTCAAATATAACCGAAGAAGCGAGAAAAACATAGAACATTATTTCTTTCATATAAATTTGAGGCCCCGTGCTTGAACTTCTTGTAACAAAGGAGTAATGCAGAAATTAAAACGACACGGAAATGGCGGAAGTTGTTTCAAAAAACACGAAAAATTAAAAATTGAAATATTTGCCGAAAGGGTGATGGAAAATCATATATATAGTTCCATAGATTTCTATATTAGTATTTCAAAGAAACATTTTCTGTAATTAAACATACAATAGAACTTTTTTCTGTCAGATGGATCGTGTCACATTTTGGTTGGATTCAAGGGAGATAACTAGAATCATCACATACTCCGTAATTTTTAACATTCTATTTATAGAACGAGTGTAAGTAAATGCGTTTTCTCAATAAAACAAATATTATTTTGTATTAAAAATGTTGAAATTAGTCAGAATAATTGTTTATTATATCTACAGCTATTAAATTGATCAAATATAATTTAACAGATGAGTCCAAATTTGAGATTTTATGGAACCACAACAGTATTAAGTAAGGAGCAATTATATTACTGTAAAAGTAATCCTGGTAAGCTGACTTTTCGGTCGAAATACATGTAAAGTTGTTCCATGAAGGTATAACAAAACAAGAATCAACTGTAATGGTCTACTAAATTTATCGAATGAACTTGAGAAAAAAAAACCAGTCATATTTTCATATGCAATGGTAAATCTTGGAATATTAAAAATTACTTTCAACTGTTTTTTAACATATAAGGCTATTCAAACACGTCCACCGGTTTTATTGGTGGATTCACCATACAAATCATGTATAGCGCCCCCTAGCAACCCACCACGAGCATGTTGATGTCAATGTACTTGATACAAGTGATACTTTTTTCAATGTAAATGATCTTATAAAAGACAAATGAAAGAAAATGATGATAATGAAAAAAATATAAAATTTTATCACATGCATAGTACATCCTCGTAATGACTCTTGAGCAGAACTCGTGTTATATTTTATAGATGTTTCTTTATAAAAAGGGGAGAGGGGTGTAATGTTTTTAACCAAAAGCAGATCATACTGTTCTAAGATCCATTATTTGATAACTTTTTACAAAATAAAATTCACAAAAACTTCAACTAAATTTATTTATTAAAAATAATAAAACATGTGAATAATAGGAGAAAACCGGATGGGGCTCTAATTTAAATTCTAACTGAATATGCTGATGCCATTACCATAGAAAATTTGCATACACAAATGCATCAGAATTTAAAATTAACTTTATTCTTTCTAGAAGATCCTTTCCCTTAAATTAAATGGTCTTTCTTTGACTGTATATACTTTTGTCACAAAAGCAACATTCTAGTTGGGGTTTGAAATTTCTATATTTCTTGTAGTGATCAATAGAGAAAAAATTGATTAGATGTACATGCTTCGTTGTTATTCTGATCTAGCTAAATCTGAAAGCATGACTTGCATAAGTCAATATTAACTGATGTCGAATGGTCACCATTTTTTTCACACATGTTCATGTGTTGCAAAAAGCATACAAGTTTTTTACTACAGTCATTATTTTCTGCATTAGCCGCAGTATGGAGTGTAAATTCACATGGGTCAAATGACACATTACCATAGCTGTCAAAGTTTGCTGTTGTTAAATTTAAATCATTTGTTTCAAATGCACAGCTTGTATCTATGGCTGAATCATATTTTCTTTTGTTTGATGTTGCTTCTGTTTCGTGGGACATTTCGAGTGATTTTCTAAATCAAGCCTCACACATTCTACAAATACAGTCATCATCTTTAAATGCATATGAATTTTTGACAAAAGTATAAAACAGTGGTTGATTTCGCCCCTGTGAGAGGTGCCAGTAGCACTTAGTCACATCTCGTTTACAGTTTATGCAAGGGCTTGGTGGACTGGCTTCATGCACCCTGCAGGGCTTTCAAAATTGTTCAAATGTACCAGTACTCTCACTATTTACAGGCAGTACTTTTTCTTAAAAATTGAACATTTTTCATGAATATCTTATACAGCATGTGGCATGTTTAGTGTTGTGTATACCAAGCCAACAAGGCTTCAGTAAAAGTTGTGTATACCAAGCCAACAAGGTTTCAGTGAAAGTTATGGTTTGATCACTTTAGATCAGGAAGTTTATTGTTTCAATTCGTGTGCACGACCCGCTGTGTAGAATGGACAATGGTATTTATTGTTTATCGTTTGAATTAGCCTTGAAGCTGTATGATAGAAAAACAACAAATATATAAAAGATTTATATACCCAGCTTTACAGGTACAGTACGATTCTGAAAGTTTGTCATCGCCGATTTCGACATGAAGGTTGTGTGGATCTTGACTTTTTCTCATTGACCGCCAACATCTTGCATCCACACGCATGGCTCCACGTGCTTCCGAAATTTTAATATTGTGGATATAACCTTGGGTGAAATAATTTAAACCCTTTTCTAAGGCCTTTTTGGACAACGATTCAAAGTCGGGTAAGAATGAAACTGCGATATTATCGGGAATTTTTTCTAAAGAATCGGACGCGAGCTTGGGATGCTGAGCAGCCATTTTGAAAATGTAACCGATAAGCTTGTGGCGCATAGCAACAATTGCTAAGGAGGCGGGACTTAAATTCTTATCTCGGAACTATCAATAATTAGGCCTTAATAAAAACCTATACACAATATACATAAAAGTCATAATCACTAAAGATTGTTCTAAGCACCCAATTAGTCTTCTTTTAAATTATTTTTCCAAATTAATGAAAATTATATTAGTTTTCTTGACACAACGTCTAGTGCCTGTGGTTTTTCTTCTTATTTATCTATTTCTTCGTTAAAATTCATATTAAATACACTCATAATTATATCTATGATGTAAGAAAAAAGTCGAAAAAAAAGAAAAGAGAAATAAACATCAACATTCAGGTTATATATTATAAGAATTGCTAACAATAAAAGAGTAGGCCGAGTTTATTGGGCTTTATTTCAGTATTTAGATAATCATGGTCCGAGTTTTTGACGGGCCGAGTTTCTTATAGGCCGAGTCTGTGATAGGCCGAGTTTCTTATAGGCCGAGTCTGTGATAGGCCGAGTTTGCAATGGACCGAGTTCTCCGGTGACTCTTACGCTGAATTTTTCATACAAACATCTTTAATTAAAAATGGTACGGTATTACGTTTCACATCAAAATGTCGGAATGTTGACATGAATAAGAAATATAGCCTATACAATATTGTTATCTTCCTTTTAAGAAAATATGATATCCATGTATCAAAGTCCAGAACCGGCAACTGGTACTGTTTTCATTTTTACATAGATGTAAGGAAGAGAAAAAGTACCAGTTTAATTGAACAAGTCGAACCACTGGTCGAACGTCATTTCCCACGTTTGTTTCATTCACTATTTTAGATAAAAAGAAATTTGTTCGTGTTTCAGATATTAGGGAATTCAAAAAGTAAGTATAAGTTTTATTTCTGGTATTCAGTGTATTCTACTGTACTTCACCTGAAATTTATGACTCGCACGAGTCGAGTCGCAGTTATAATGCAATTTACACTTGCAGCCAGTACTACTACTACTTGTATTAAAGGACGAAGCCCTTTTAACGGTAGGCTGACCGATTTTTTTCTCCTTTCTATATTGATAGCCAAATATCTGTTCACCGGAAGTTTAAAAAAAATAGATCAATTGATATTTAGAAACGCAAAAGAAATATATTTCAATGAAAAATTCCCAATTCTTTAATTATTTACTCTATGCAAAATCGAAATAAACTTGAAATAAAATTCTAATAAAAAAATCTCTTTCTACGAAACTCTCGACGGAAGAGCGGCGTAGGTAAAATGAACGGAACAGCCATAACAAATTGGCTACAAAATTCATTCAAAATAAAATAATAATAACTTGTACGGATCATCGTTTTATTTAAATTTTTGGACTTCGTCCTTCAAACAGGTTGCCTTGTCGTCTCATATTAGTACTAAGTAGTAATAGTATAGTTGTTATAATAACTAATAATATATATAATTAGACTTTAGAGCTGTCAAATTTTTGTTCTTCCCTCGACTGAATTTGAACCCACACCATTGATACACTACAACACCATTCGCTTAGCCTTACGTCCAGCGCCCTAGACCACTCGACCACATCCACTCCTTATAGTAATAGTAATAATAGAGGTTGATATACACAGTGACAGTGTACAATATTGTCAATAAGTTAATGTAACTCTAGTATAGTATAATCTTATAGAAACAATAATGGACAACTCAGACCGAAGACATATAGGGTCTAACACCGGGAGAGGTGCAAGATAGTAAAATCTGTGACACCCGAGGGTGTCACAGATTTTATTATTTTGCACCTTTTACGGTGTTTGACTCTTTTTCTCACCCCTTTCTACCGTGTCAATGTTTGCTTACTTTTTGTGTAGTTTGGCGCATTAATTTGCGAACCATATCACAGGACCAAAATGCCACGTAATAAAATAAAATACGATTTTCATTTTACAACTTTAAAGAGGTTCAAAATAATAAAGTTAACAAACTTGTGATAGATTCTACAATAACAAAATCTTGCACCTTTTACGATGTTTGCCTCTTTTTCTTATCTCTTTCTATCGTGTCAATATTTGTTTACGTTGAGAAAATATAGAGTGCTCTCCCTTGTTAGGTAACTAACGTAAATAAAAAAAATTACCTCCCTTTGACCAACGTCAAATAACTTTTTAATATATTTATAAAATACATTGTATTTTTATTGTGAAATATATTAACAATATATTTATTCATTTGTTTGATTCTGGAATATTGTTGATCATTGATTTAAACAAGAAAAAAAAGGGAAAAGGGGGGGGGGGAATTTTATTTGTGAATTTTACAGTTAAATAAATGTTATGTTTCGACAGTTTAAAGAGAAAAATAATAATTTGTTGCGACTAAAGCTTAAATCAGCGTTAAAAATGGAACAAATATCAGTGGTTTTGTAAATGAGATTTATTTTAAATAGAAAATCTGAATTTATTATTTATCAATTTATTATTAATGATACAATTGTATATCCCTTGGGAGGGGGAGGGGGGCTATGATGAAACTTTGAAATAAAAACACAGGACCGGACTTTAAGCAAAAATAATAATCCATTATTAGTTTTTTATTAAAAAAATCCAGGACCCCTGTGTCCACGATTTTTTTTTTTTTTAAAGTTAATAATATGAAATATTGACATCCACACTTGCCTTTTGGACAGCACATTTCTGTGTCCACACTTGTTCCTTAAAAAAAAATGAAAAATTTACTGGTCCAAGCAAAGTTTTACTGGTCTTGGGCCGGAGGACTGGCTTTCATCGTGAGGACTGAGTAAGGGGTCTAAAAGGTGGAAATTAAGTACATCTTTAAATCTTTTTTCTTCTTCAAGAATCTGCATTAGAAAGCTGCAATATCACCGTATGGGAGTGACACCGGAAATTGGTACTAGTCGAAGCGGCAACTTGTTGTTGCAAGCATTGATTGAAGGTAAGAAATCCTATTTTTGTTGTATTTCTTCCAAATTTTCATGTCCAAGAAGATGTTCGTTGATAGGTTGGATAATTATAAAATTGATAATCTCCGTATCATGACAAAGGAAAGGTGTACATATAAAACATGTCACCTGGTACTGGCAAAATGCAGCGCCGGGATGTTAAATTCTACAAAAGTAAACGAATTAACATTTTCAAACTTCTACTGAAGTAACTTTTCATTTACGAAACTGTCGTCTTATGGCATTACAACAAACGATCTTGACATACTAACATCAATGCTTATGGTGAGGGGGGGGGGGGGGGGGGGTATTTTAAAACGATATAAATAAATCAAATATGTGGAATGTATAGAGGATGAAGAAAGAGACGAGCAATATCATGTAGCTATGTACTTTTCATAGTGAAGGTCTGCTATATACTAATACATTAATATAATATCAAAATAGTAAAAACATACGATTATATATGAAAGATATAGTTCCTACGGTGGTACCTCCGTCCCAGAATGGTATATTCACGTTTGTTCAACTTTTTCAGATCTTCTATCATGCCAAGTAGTACAGCGATCAGAACGAATGTTGGCGGAGTGATATTTGCCCTTGGACTTCCGTTTATGGTAATAGGAATAATTCTAACAGCTGTTGGATACACTGTGGCTGGAGGAAAGCAACATATTTGGTATTTCGAAATAGTTGGGCCTATTTTATTAGGTTTGGCAGTTCTTGCATATATTTTGGGCTATTTATTGCGAGTGACAGCAGAAGTAGGACATTGCTGTCGTTGTTCATTCTGCTGTAGATCGACGCCAACGTTGAACATGCTACGTCTAGATGATTTGGATGAAATGACATTGTTTCAACGGATTGATTTGATTGAAAAACCGACGGTGGCCTATCAGGAACCTACACAGACAGATTTCCATTATATGCCACTTTTGGCATCAGAACAGTAAATGAGGTCTAAACAGTTTCCGTAATTCGCTCCCAAAATTAAAGCGAACGGATAGGAAGGCAATGCGGTAGGAATTAAAGCATATTTTCTAATGAGATTTTCTAAGCGTGATCAACCGTGTGCTATGGACGATGATTAAATGCGGTATATCGTGTGAATATAGAATGTCAAGTATTGCAAAGATCGATGAAGTACTCACAACTGTATGCGACAGAGAAAACGTCTAATAAAACGAGCATAATTTGTTGAAAGGTTTTAAAACATAACAGTTGTAATTTCACAATGTTTCATGTTTTGCTAAGTTTTTAATATAATTTCACTATATTTATCAATATTATTTCGCTATTCTTTTGCTATAATATATACTGCCGCTCTAATTTATTATGTAGGAGCTACATGTTTATCTACGGTATTTCATTTTATATGTATTTGCGCATACTTATGTCCGACACTATTTCCATATCTTATGGTGTTCATTTCTCTTAACAGTAATATGACGGGTGCCACTAGTGGAACAGGAACTGACATCCCTTTCAGAGCCTCTGAGTTCACCCCTTATTTTTACTGGCGATAACGAGGGGGTTCGTGTTTCACAATCTTTAGTTTTCTGTGTAGTGTTTTGTTGACCATTGCTAGTCTTTTTCCCTTGGCCATTGTATTTTCTGTCCTTCGAATTACAGCTTCTAAATACCCTTTTGGTATCTTTCAAAATTTTCTGTCCCTATATACTTTCCCTATATTTTCACTCTACTTCCGCTATACTTTCACCGGTACTAGTTCACCATACTTTCACCTACATTTCCGCAATATTTTTTCACCGATACTTTCGATGAAATCTCCTCCTATTTTCGCTATGCTTTAAATCTGCATTCCCTATGTGTTCGCTCTACTCTAGTAACACTTTCACTGTTCTATCGCCCTTTTTATGCCATGCTTCACTCTACTTTAGTAATACTTTCACTGTTCTATCGCCCTTCTTATGCCATGCTTCACTCTACTTTAGTAACACTTTCACTGTTCTATCGCCCTTCTTATGTCATGTTTCACTCTACTTTAGTAACACTTTCACTGTTCTATCGCCATTGTTATGCCATGCTTCACTCTACTTTAGTAACACTTTCACTGTTCTATCGCCCTTCTTATGCCATGCTTCACTCTACTTTAGTAACACTTTCACTGTTCTATCGCCCTTCTTATGCCATGCTTCACTCTACTTTAGTAACACTTTCACTGTTCTATCGCCATTCTTATGCCATGCTTCACTCTACTTTAGTAACACTTTCACTGTTCTATCGCCCTTCTTATGTCATGCTTCACTCTACTTTAGTAACACTTTCACCGTTCTATCGCCCTTCTTATGCCATGCTTCACTCTACTTTAGTAACACTTTCACTGTTCTATCGCCCTTCTTATGCCATGCTTCACTCTACTTTAGTAACACTTTCACTGTTCTATCGCCCTTCTTATGCCATGCTTCACTCTACTTTAGTAACACTTTCACTGTTCTATCGCCCTTCTTATGCCATGCTTCACTCTACTTTAGTAACACTTTCACTGTTCTATCGCCCTTCGTATGCCATGCTTCACTCTACTTTAGTAACACTTTCACTGTTCTATCGCCCTTCTTATGCCATGCTTCACTCTACTTTAGTAACACTTTCACTGTTCTATCGCCCTTCTTATGTCATGTTTCACTCTACTTTAGTAACACTTTCACTGTTCTATCGCCATTGTTATGCCATGCTTCACTCTACTTTAGTAATACTTTCACTGTTCTATCGCCCTTCTTATGCCATGCTTCACTCTACTTTAGTAACACTTTCACTGTTCTATCGCCCTTCTTATGCCATGCTTCACTCTACTTTAGTAACACTTTCACTGTTCTATCGCCATTCTTATGCCATGCTTCACTCTACTTTAGTAACACTTTCACTGTTCTATCGCCCTTCTTATGCCATGCTTCACTCTACTTTAGTAACACTTTCACTGTTCTATCGCCCTTCTTATGCCATGCTTCACTCTACTTTAGTAACACTTTCACTGTTCTATCGCCCTTCTTATGCCATGCTTCACTCTACTTTAGTAACACTTCCACTGTTCTATCGCCCTTCTTATGCCATGCTTCACTCTACTTTAGTAACACTTTCACTGTTCTATCGCCCTTCTTATGCCATGCTTCACTCTACTTTAGTAACACTTTCACTGTTCTATCGCCCTTCTTATGTCATGTTTCACTCTACTTTAGTAACACTTTCACTGTTCTATCGCCATTGTTATGCCATGCTTCACTCTACTTTAGTAACACTTTCACTGTTCTATCGCCCTTCTTATGCCATGCTTCACTCTACTTTAGTAACACTTTCACTGTTCTATCGCCCTTCTTATGCCATGCTTCACTCTACTTTAGTAACACTTTCACTGTTCTATCGCCATTCTTATGCCATGCTTCACTCTACTTTAGTAACACTTTCACTGTTCTATCGCCCTTCTTATGTCATGCTTCACTCTACTTTAGTAACACTTTCACCGTTCTATCGCCCTTCTTATGCCATGCTTCACTCTACTTTAGTAACACTTTCACTGTTCTATCGCCCTTCTTATGCCATGCTTCACTCTACTTTAGTAACACTTTCACTGTTCTATCGCCCTTCTTATGCCATGCTTCACTCTACTTTAGTAACACTTTCACTGTTCTATCGCCCTTCTTATGCCATGCTTCACTCTACTTTAGTAACACTTTCACTGTTCTATCGCCCTTCGTATGCCATGCTTCACTCTACTTTAGTAACACTTTCACTGTTCTATCGCCCTTCTTATGCCATGCTTCACTCTACTTTAGTAACACTTTCACTGTTCTATCGCCCTTCTTATGTCATGTTTCACTCTACTTTAGTAACACTTTCACTGTTCTATCGCCATTGTTATGCCATGCTTCACTCTACTTTAGTAATACTTTCACTGTTCTATCGCCCTTCTTATGCCATGCTTCACTCTACTTTAGTAACACTTTCACTGTTCTATCGCCCTTCTTATGCCATGCTTCACTCTACTTTAGTAACACTTTCACTGTTCTATCGCCATTCTTATGCCATGCTTCACTCTACTTTAGTAACACTTTCACTGTTCTATCGCCCTTCTTATGTCATGCTTCACTCTACTTTAGTAACACTTTCACTGTTCTATCGCCCTTCTTATGCCATGCTTCACTCTACTTTAGTAACACTTTCACTGTTCTATCGCCCTTCTTATGCCATGCTTCACTCTACTTTAGTAACACTTTCACTGTTCTATCGCCCTTCTTATGCCATGCTTCACTCTACTTTAGTAACACTTCCACTGTTCTATCGCCCTTCTTATGCCATGCTTCACTCTACTTTAGTAACACTTTCACTGTTCTATCGCCCTTCGTATGCCATGCTTCACTCTACTCTAGTAACACTTTCTCTGTTCTATCGCCATTCTTATGCCATGCTTCACTCTACTTTAGTAACACTTCCACTGTTCTATCGCCCTTCTTATGCCATGCTTCACTCTACTTTAGTAACACTTTCACTGTTCTATCGCCCTTCGTATGCCATGCTTCACTCTACTCTAGTAACACTTTCTCTGTTCTATCGCCATTCTTATGCCATGTTTCACTCTACTTTCATTCTATTTCGATGCATTTTCACTACTCTCCATTTGAATAATTATCTTTCGATTAATATGCCGAATTTCACGATGAAACTCTTTCCAGAATTATCTTTTTTTTTCTGAGTTGACAACGTGAAATTTATTTTCATTAAATGTTAACATTTTTAATTGATAGATTACATTTTTTATCATAAAACATTATTCTCTCTGAAAAATTGTTAACTTCTAATAAAATATGTATTCAGTACACATCGTTTTAGGCGCAATTCATCAGCGAACAAAATAAACTTATTTTGTGATGTTTTGCACCCCATCCGCCTTATACTATTTCTCTGCATAGAATTATTATGATGAACAGACGTTTACATGAATAAACTCGTAGTTATTTAATTTAGTGTGTATGACGTCTTTCTGATATATCCTTCATCAGGTACACTTAAAATCAAAAGATTGGAAAGTCAAATCATATCTTTGGGAGCATGTAGACCAAAGTGTCTAAGCATGGTGACTATGTTGCTTGATGGGTCTTTGACCGTAGTTTTAATGAATTACATGAAAATTAGGAACTGTAAATTTTAAAGATAAACATGTGAACTCAACCATGTCAGTGCCGAAGCACTGACTATTGGTCAGATGGTGTGGCGCAACCCCCCCCCCCCCCCCCCCCCCCCCTTGACTTGTTGTAATCTCATACAAAACACAGAAGAAAAAAGACTTACGGAATCATCTTGTTTTTATGGTATTTAATTGGCCGTCGGGGTATTGACGGGGTAATCGGACCTGAATATATCCCGATATTCTATTATTTGGCTAACGTTGTTTAAAATATGCACATTCACAATATTTTGACTTAGATAATTCGACGCCAGACAGAAAATGTAATACATGTTTTATATTTAAATAAGGGATCATCTATTTCATTTATTAGCGGGTCTAACAGACGTATGTATATGTTTTATAATGGGGAGGTGAGGAGTTAACTGGCATCAGGGTTATGCTCATTACCCAAATTTCAATAAAGTTTCTGACAATGGCTAAGATTTAAGCCAACACAAACAGCAAACCAAACAAACAAACAAACAAACATTAATACAAACAAACATGCAAGCAAAATCGATATCAATCAAATCCGTTCCTAGATATGTCATGAAATATTGTCCTGGGTAAACATGTAATTTTTCTAACATATGGGTTTTGTACTTTTACCGTGAACTATTTTATTCCAGCCAGACAGCAAGTAAATACCCCCTTCTTGTATTTGAACCAACATTGCTCTTTTCGTTTTTGTTGTTTTTAACAAACAAGTTAAAGAAGAAACACTACTATGGAAATTGAGCTTAGAAACTTTTTAGTCCGACAGTTTGTGATGCTCATTCCAAAGTGTCGACATGCATGACATAATTTGTATATAACAATCAAAACGACAAAAAGTGTAAAAATATATATCATACACACCAACCATCTTTAGCTCGGGGGGAAAGTAAAAACCAATTTGACACAGTACAAAAGACAAACATTTACCATAAATTGAAAATGAATAGATGTGGATGCATGTAAAATGAAAGAGAATTCACCTGAAACTCGGGTAAAACAAAAGGTTTAGGAACAACGATTTGATTGTAGTTCTTCATATAACAGTAACTGTAAAGTCTTTGATGATGAATAACAACTCTTATCTTAAAGTGAGTTAGCATGAGAAGATCAGGCAGCCTTATTTGTGTTTATTGTCAGTTTTAGCAATTTTTCAACCTGATCGTAACTACCAGGCATGATGGACAAAGAAAGTCCGAACAGTTATGACGAGGCCCCGGGCAATGGGTAGACGTCAAGAGACCATTACACTGGAGATGTAAACCGGGGAGTGACAAGTAATATTAAGCTTGTAACCAGAAGACAACGACCTTACCCACTAGGCTACGCAATACCCCACTCCCCCGCGCCTTTTTTTACCCCGTGTGCATGACACGTCACTATCTTGCATGTGAACAGTATATAATTACATTACTTCCGTTTTTCATTGAAATGTTACAATATGATTGGTTATGAAGTGGTCACATGATTATAAAAGAGATGTTTCACATCCCAATGAAACTCAAATCCGAACTTGCACGTACGTGCCTCCATGACGACGTCAGATGTAAACAATCAATGGCGTAGTAATTTCCAACAGCAATAATCTAACACAATTAACATTCACTACGAAAAATTCAACTATGTTAAATTTTGGTGTGATTTAAATATAATTATAAGAATTGAATGCATTCTTTTGAAGTTTCATTGTTATAAAGCGCTACTGCACTTCATTGAAAATGTACTTCGGTCAACGCTTTCATACCCCAATGAAACTTCAAAAGAATGCATTCAAATCTTAAATATATATAACTTCAACCCGATAAACAATACATTTTCTCATACATCTATAATACGGGGGCTAAGATTAAAGCTATGGTGAAGCCTAAGCACAGGGTGGAGACAAATCATAAACTTACTTTTGGGACAAGAGCTTAACCTATAGAATGACTAAAGGATAAATTAGTGTTAGGATTAATGGATAACTTTATATTTAGTTTTGGGAAAAGCGACATGATTCTAATTTGTTTGTTTAGACAGTGGCCATGTATCCGCCATCTTGTGTCCTCTTGCAGTATTTAACAAAAACTTTCTCCTAAAACTTGGTCCTATTCCTGATCTTAAGCATGATCTAACCAAAACCATACATTAAACACTTAATCAAAGTGCTAAAACTAAATGTTGAAAATCCACGATATAGTTGAAATATTGCATAAGTTGGTGTTAAACACCTATCATAAATGTTGGACCAATAAGTTGCCAGGGAGAATGAGTTGCTAGATTAATGATATGACGTACCCCCTTTTTTTTATTAACACAATATGTTTTATTAGCTTTTTATAAGTGACATTAATTTGTTTTACTAGTTGACGAGTAGCCACCGACCTATTTAAACATTTGTGATCTTTGCAATAAAGTGGAAAATAAAATTGAAATACCACACCGTCAGAACAGTTCCAAAATACAATCACACAGAGGCAACATCGATATTTCTAACACATATATATATATGATCGATCACTCCTCTAGCTTGGTGCAGTGCATACAAATAATAAGTGGCGGAGTTAAATTAGTTTTACGAACCGAAACATCCCCTCATAGTGGAATCATGAGGTCATTACAAGTGTTTTCTACAGGTTAGTAAAATGCTAACACTCGAAATACTGAGAAATACTGGATTTGTAAAATATTCTTAAGTATAATTTACAGATAAAAATCTTCGATTTATCTCCCTTGTACAACTGCTTCAGTGAATCATTGAGTACACTAAAATATTTAATTATTTCATTCGATATAAAAATCTATTTAAAAACCAAACATGAAAACATGGCCGACGCTGTTATTTACACTAAATAAGGTGAGTTTCGTAAAGTTTATCATAACAACGCACCTATTGAACAACCGGTCAGTTTTAAAATGTCCGCTCCATTCCTAAGTATCCGAACTGTGATTCGCTTCTCGCGAAAATAATACTTGTATTTAATTTAACTGGTTTATGGTTAGTTTAATTGAATAAACAACATACGATCTTTTTAATAATGTGCATGTAACATTTTTTTATTCTGTTACATTTAAATTGATAAATTGTAAGAATTTTTTTTAAAAAAAAATGTATTTTCATATTAATGATATTTTATTTGGCTTTGTTTTGGATATTATTTCAGAGTAGTATTAATTCGGAGGGTTTGTTAAAAAGGATCTTATTTATTAATTCGGACAGTTTTGACATGTCCATCCTACAATCTAAATTTACAACGGGGAGGTCTTCGAGGGTAATGATTTTTTAAACGTAATGTGTAGTTTTCAGTCACCCACCGTCGCACATATTTTGGATTAATGGAACGACCATTTAACTTTTAGGGCCAGTGGGGGTATATGTTTTTTCTGGTTCCGGGAATGTAAGGTTCTGAAAAACAATAGGTTTGTTTGATTGATTGATTGGTGTTTAACGCCAATTTTAGCAGTATTTCCGCTAAATAGTGGCATTAATAGGTTTGAGAGTCAGTTCTTAGGATATTCATAATGACAAGAGGCATGGCAATTCACAATGAAACAATGACAATTGACAAGGTGGGTGGTATGGAATTACAGGGTCATAAAGGGGATAAGAGGACTGACATGTTATTATATAGCCATGGTAGCTTGTCCTGAAAGATGAATAAAATAATATTCTGACCCTTCAGTTTTCAACAAGATGTTTTTGGTGGTATTTGAAGTTTAAATTACAGATTTTTAATGTATAAGATATAATAATCTGGTTTTTGTTTTGCATGACAAAAACAAATTGTGGCTTGATGGTAAAAAAGAATTGTCCCCTCTCCTTTTTTTCTATAATAAAATAAGTCCCTCAATTGTCCCTCTCACCTTTTTATTAATTTAAGTAAAATTTCCTTTTTTTGTTTTTGCTTGTTTGTTTGTTTGTTTGTTTGTTTGTTGGAAAAATGATCTAAAGATAAAAGTAACAACTGTCAGGTTTAAATTGAAGTATTTAGGCATGTCTAAGCATGATTAGACCACACACCACCCTTTAAAAATGATTATATAAATAAACAAAATAATAGTTTTTAAAAACCTGTCAATGAGAGGCAAATACGAGATTACAGAATTACTAAATGAATTCAGAAACACGTTGTTTTCTAGATCAGTTTAAATCCCTTTGACCACTAAAGAAAGCAAAGCAAAAGGTTTTGAACGATTACAACTTATAAATCATCTTCATTATTTATCTATATATATGACCGGGCTTAAAATTTCTACTAAATCCAATCAAATTTGGGCTTACAATACACCGTTTATATTAACATACAAATTTTATTCCATCAAATAGTTTTCGAAATACAACAAAGGGGGAGGAACTCTTTTGTTAAACGAGAACTACTTTTATATGTAGTCTAAGCTGTGACTGGTTGAATAATTGTGTTTTACCTTGAACTGTCAAAAAGATGTATCAATAAAAACTTTTGCCAGGTAGATAAACAGAAAATGTATTACCTTGTGACTCAGGTGACCTCTGGTTTTCTATTTATTTGAACCGCCTCGGTGGTCTTATGATTAGTGTGTTCGCCTCGAGTGCGGTATGTCGTGCGTTTGGGTCAAGTCAAAGACTTTTAAATTGGTTTTGCTGCCTCTCGATCTTTAGTTTTATGTGTATATTTTGTAGATCGTTGTTTGTCCTTTTGTTCTTTCTCTTTTGACCATTGTCGATTTACGGATTCTGATTATCCCTTTGGTATCTTCAATCTCTTCTCAGCATATAGTATTGCATGTAAGTAATAAGAGCATGGAATGTTTGACTCACAATTCGGATAATGTGTCCTAATGGTGCGGATTGTTGTTTCAGTTAGCTACATGTAGTACTATGAATATCTAACTAGCTGTGTTGGTCTAGTGTAAAGTACTATGAATATCTAACTAGCTGTGTTGGTCTAGTGTAAAGTACTATGAATATCTAACTAGCTGTGTTGGTCTAGTGTAAAGTACTATGAATATCTAACTAGCTGTGTTGGTCTAGTGTAAAGTACTATGAATATCTAACTAGCTGTGTTGGTCTAGTGTAAAGTACTATGAATATCTAACTAGCTGTGTTGGTCTAGTGTAAAGTACTATGAATATCTAACTAGCTGTGTTGGTCTAGTGTAAAGTACTATGAATATCTAACTAGCTGTGTTGGTCTAGTGTAAAGTACTATGAATATCTAACTAGCTGTGTTGGTCTAGTGTAAAGTACTATGAATATCTAACTAGCTGTGTTGGTCTAGTGTAAAGTACTATGAATATCTAACTAGCTGTGTTGGTCTAGTGTAAAGTACTATGAATATCTAACTAGCTGTGTTGGTCTAGTGTAAAGTACTATGAATATCTAACTAGCTGTGTTGGTCTAGTGTAAAGTACTATGAATATCTAACTAGCTGTGTTGGTCTAGTGTAAAGTACTATGAATATCTAACTAGCTGTGTTGGTCTAGTGTAAAGCAGACATCATCATCCCATTCCATCGAAACGTAACTTGTTCTTGCCATGATATAGTTGAAAAATTGATTCTTTTGCGATAAATAACAATCACTCACTCTCTTCCAATGATTACTCATGTTCAATTTGAGTTCAATTAGGCTTCATATTTCTGAAAAGAAGATATCATAGCATTTTCCCGTTGTTTATTCTTGAACATATTTCTGCAGTTGTGGCCATCTTTAATTCCTGATCAACATAAAACAACTTTTCTTTGGAGAGAACAATATAAGGTACACTCCAGTCATGTTTGTCTTAAATGATCGAGTTATTCCAGAGAAGATACTTTATAAATCTTGGGTTTCCTAAAATAGACAACCCTTGCTTAAAACAAAAAAAAACTATTCAATGGCCCATTTGTGTACAATTTGGGTTATGTTTATAGTTTCGGAGAAAAGGATATTTAGTGTGGTGGTAGCTATCGTTAAATGTCCGAGACACACAAAAATGTAAGCTTAGTTAATAAAACATTCCAGTTTCCAGATTATGAGAGAAGAAAGATTTAAGACTTTTAATCCATTTTCCAATAGGTTCCTATGTACGACGTTGTCTTTGAGTGGCGACCATCTTAGCTTTCCGGTTGACACAGAAAACAGAGGATATAGTCAAAGAAAATTGCAGCAAAGGTTGCTTTCAAATGGTTCAGTGGTGTGAAACAAAAAAGTTTTGAAACATTTTACACATCGGGTCTTGTATTAGATTTATTCATGTGGTGACGGCCATCTATAATAAAAACACAAACGTTATGTAGGATAATCCGGAACTAACAACATTACATATTACTGAATAATTTATGAACAATGGAGTTAATACCACCTGTTGCTATTTTTGTTGTTAAATCATGTCGAAAACCATATATAATACAACTCCCAAGATAATACAACTGTTGCAGCTTTTGGTGATATCTTGAGAAAAAAAAACGATCGCTACGATTAAAAAAAACCCTCGGAAAGTGAGCATCATATATTTTAAAAGATCATTGTCTTTGAAGTTGAACCATATATGGTTTTTGACATACCATAAGGATTTAACAACATAAATATGACTTGAACCGACGGGAGGCAAAACAATTCCCTGTGTGTAATATTACTTCATAAGACAACTGTTTGTACCCAGTCATTCCTCACAATAAAAACCAACAATTATCTATAATATACACGAAAACACAGGTACAAGAAGTGAGAATCAATGAATGTCTAGATAAGAAAGATCATTCAGTATTCTTCTTTTCATCGATCTCAATAAATATTTAATTTTTGAACAGGTACATATAAAGAACGGATAACTTTATGATAAACATGAATACAATGACTTCCGAAGAAGAAAAACAGATATATTGGTGTGACCAAATCAAGTCCATGATTGGACCATGTATGATCACATTTGGGATCCCAATGATGGTGCCCGGATTTACTATTACATTTGTGGCATTTGCAGACGAAGATGCATTTCCTAAATACGGGGCTTTGCACATGGTTGGCATTCTTATTCTTGGAATAGCTGTGATATTAATTATGTTAGGGTGTATCTTGAAATTTTACTGGAAACCATTTATTTGTCCCGATTTAGAAATGCATTTATCTCCGAATCATTCCTTCCGAAATATACATACAAACAATATCAATTCCGGACATTTAAGACTGGAGAAAGAAACAAAAGACACTACACCTAAACACGTTCTAAATCCAAGAAGGAACAGTTTACCGAACAGCTTACGAGAATCTGAACGAGCCAGAATAGATAGCATTCCTATCACAGACAGGAAAAGTGAAAATAAATCGGAATCAGAGACAGAAGGGACCGGAAGTGAGTCTGATCTTAAAAAATCTTTGACCGGAAATAGTGAAAGGAAGTTCGATATAATGGCGTCTCCTAGAAGCCGGAACCTTGTGCCAGTAAATTCTGAATCGCTTGACGAACTTGATCAGAACGACCTCGATCAGAACGTCCTCGATCAGAACGTCCTCGATCAACATTTTCAAGAAACAGAATCTTTTGAAGCTTTACAAAACTGGAGGAAGAAGAAGAAGAAAAAGGCAAAGAAGAGACTGAAACAAACTGAAAATGAAATACAAGATGACGAAAACATGTACTCCAGCCAACCAAAGACTCAAAATCTAAGGTAGTGTGATTGTAATTATTTGCAAATTGAAAGATAATTTCTTTACAAATTTCATTGTCGCGAACTATTATACAAGTGTTTAGACGTAAAGTGTCTATGATTTTGGTTATTTTATTTAACCTTCATATTAAACAACGAATAAATAAAAACATATTATAACACAAAATAAACCGTTTTGACAAATAAAAAAGTCAACATTTTCTCGATTCATTTCGTGAAAACACAACCCCAAATTAAATCCTTTCTGTCGCTACTATTATATATATGCCCATATTCATATGACGCTTTGCTTGAATTTCCACTGTGCAGACGTACAGTTGCTATGGATTTAGAAAATCAGAAAATGGCAACGGATGAAACAATAATCATGGACATTTTTGCGATTTCTAAATGTGACAATATGTAGTGTTAGGGGTTATGGTGTTGAACGCCACTTTCAACAATATTTCAGTTATATCGTGGCGGTCAGTTTTAATGATGGAGGAAAAAGTAATACCGGGAGAAAAACACCGACCTTCTGCAAACCACTGATCAACTTTATCACATAATGTTGTATCGTGTATAACTCGCCATGAGCGGTACTCGAACTCGCAAAGTTAGTGGTGATAAGCACTCATTGCACAGATAGTTGTAAATCTTTCGTTTTAATTACCATACGATCACGAACACGACGGCCCTCAATATGTAGGTGTTTCAAATCAAAACCCGTTAGCAATATAGGCATAAACTGATTTGATGGTATAAATCCGTTTTTCTTTCAATGTAAAGTTTTCTGAAATACACAATCAAGTATTATCACAGCATATTCTAAGCACTCAGCGAACATCGCCATTTAATTTAGGACTTATTTAGTTTGCTATATTACACAGAGTGCAATGTCCTTCTGGTGAAGAAATGTTTGGTGTTGACACAAATCACATTTCGTATTAGATGGATAGGAGAGTAGTGACTTCGCACAGCGGATTCACCCGAAATTTGCCGATTGGTGTTATGAAAACTACTAAATACAGATCAGTTACGGAACAAACTCGAAACAACGGTTTTCATATGAAATAACTCACGGGTGACGAGTGGAAAGTTATCGGTCGTGGGTTACCAACGATGATTTTCCCAGTGTTTCGTGAAACTTAGATATTACAAGATGTGTTTCCCATTAACTTTGCTTAGGAGGTGTCATGTCTCATTTACGTTATTTGTGTTTTTGTTTGCGCATAGTGGTGTCCAACACATATTGTGTTGTGTTTTTGTTTTGTTTTTCTTCGTTTTGTGTACCTTATGTTGTCAATATCTATGGATTGTCCATTTTGGATTGCCCCTTCGGTGTTCTCTAACATTTATTTACATTACTCATGACGTATTTTCATATTACGTCATATACTAGTATTTTGACTAACATACCACGTGTTGTTTCCCATCGCTCGCTGTAGCTGTTTTCCCTTCATTTCTAAGATAAAATGACGTAATTTTGTCCATTATTTAATTTATTTGCTTGATGTATGACCTCTTTAGTTATCGCTCAATGCGTGAATAGTTTAAGTTTGGTCGATTCACAACTGACCATTATATAATTAATGACGTAACTTGGTCATTAGTTTGATGTGCATATATATAATAAGATACAGTTTGTACTTGACACATATGTTGGTCATTGTTTAAATGGTATGCCCTGTGGCCAGTTTTTGTTTGTTTAACATTCTCACGTTAAGATCCGTGTATTACGTTTTTTTTATTTGCAAGTAACTTTTATATGTTATGTTATTATTATTTTGTTATTTATCTCTAGACCATTGCATTTGGCTGTATGAGAATAAAGATATATCATACAAGCTTTATATCTAGTTGAGTCAACCAAACAACGCTGGCAGACTTGCTGTTTTGTTTAGTTTTTGGTTTAGTTTCCTTTTCTTTTTTTTTTTTTCTTTTTTTTTTGTTACGCTGGGAGACTTGTTGTTTTGTTTAGTTTTTTGGTTTTGTTTTTGTTTTGTTTTGTTAAGCTGGAAGACTTGTTGTTTTGCTTAGTTTTTTGGTTTTGTTAAGCTGGAAGACTTGTTGTTTTGTTTAGTTTTTTGGTTTTGTTTTTGTTTTGTTTTGTTAAGCTGGAAGACTTGTTGTTTTGCTTAGTTTTTTGGTTTTGTTAAGCTGGAAGACTTGTTGTTTTGTTTAGTTTTTTGGTTTTGTTTTTGTTTTGTTTTGTTAAGCTGGAAGACTTGTTGTTTTGCTTAGTTTTTTGGTTTTGTTAAGCTGGAAGACTTGTTGTTTTGCTTAGTTTTTTGGTTTTGTTTTTGTTTTGTTTTGTTAAGCTGGAAGACTTGTTGTTTTGCTTAGTTTTTTTGTTTTGTTTTTGTTTTGTTTTGTTAAGCTGGAAGACTTGTTGTTTTGCTTAGTTTTTTGGTTTTGTTAAGCTGGAAGACTTGTTGTTTTGATTTGTTTTTTGGTTTTGTTACGCTGGAAGACTTGTTGTTTTGCTTAGTTTTTTGGTTTTGTTTTTGTTTTGTTTTGTTAAGCTGGAAGACTTGTTGTTTTGTTTAGTTTTTTGTTTTTGTTTTTGTTTTGTTTTGTTAAGCTGGAAGACTTGTTGTTTTGCTTAGTTTTTTGGTTTTGTTAAGCTGGAAGACTTGTTGTTTTGATTAGTTTTTTGGTTTTGTTTTTGTTTTGTTTTGTTAAGCTGGAAGACTTGTTGTTTTGCTTAGTTTTTTGGTTTTGTTAAGCTGGAAGACTTGTTGTTTTGATTTGTTTTTTGGTTTTGTTAAGCTGGAAGACTTGTTGTTTTGCTTAGTTTTTTTGTTTTGTTTTTGTTTTGTTTTGTTAAGCTGGAAGACTTGTTGTTTTGCTTAGTTTTTTGGTTTTGTTAAGCTGGAAGACTTGTTGTTTTGATTTGTTTTTTGGTTTGTTAAGCTGGAAGACTTGTTGTTTTGCTTAGTTTTTTGGTTTTGTTTTTGTTTTGTTTTGTTACGCTGGAAGACTTGTTGTTTTGCTTAGTTTTTTGGTTTTGTTTTTGTTTTGTTTTGTTAAGCTGGAAGACTTGTTGTTTTGCTTAGTTTTTTGGTTTTGTTTTTGTTTTGTTTTGTTAAGCTGGAAGACTTGTTGTTTTGCTTAGTTTTTTGGTTTTGTTAAGCTGGAAGACTTGTTGTTTTGCTTAGTTTTTTGGTTTTGTTTTTGTTTTGTTTTGTTAAGCTGGAAGACTTGTTGTTTTGCTTAGTTTTTTTGTTTGTTTTTGTTTTGTTTTGTTAAGCTGGAAGACTTGTTGTTTTGCTTAGTTTTTTTGTTTTGTTAAGCTGGAAGACTTGTTGTTTTGATTTGTTTTTTGGTTTTGTTAAGCTGGAAGACTTGTTGTTTTGCTTAGTTTTTTGGTTTTGTTAAGCTGGAAGACTTGTTGTTTTGCTTAGTTTTTTGGTTTTGTTTTTGTTTTGTTTTGTTAAGCTGGAAGACTTGTTGTTTTGCTTAGTTTTTTGGTTTTGTGAAGCTGGAAGACTTGTTGTTTTGCTTAGTTTTTTGGTTTTGTTTTTGTTTTGTTTTGTTAAGCTGGAAGACTTGTTGTTTTGCTTAGTTTTTTGGTTTTGTTTTTGTTTTGTTTTGTTAAGCTGGAAGACTTGTTGTTTTGCTTAGTTTTTTGGTTTTGTTTTTGTTTTGTTTTGTTAAGCTGGAAGACTTGTTGTTTTGCTTAGTTTTTTGGTTTTGTTAAGCTGGAAGACTTGTTGTTTTGATTTGTTTTTTGGTTTAGTTAAGCTGGAAGACTTGTTGTTTTGCTTAGTTTTTTGGTTTTGTTTTTGTTTTGTTTTGTTAAGCTGGAAGACTTGTTGTTTTGCTTAGTTTTTTGGTTTTGTTAAGCTGGAAGACTTGTTGTTTTGCTTAGTTTTTTGGTTTTGTTTTTGTTTTGTTTTGTTAAGCTGGAAGACTTGTTGTTTTGCTTAGTTTTTTGGTTTTGTTAAGCTGGAAGACTTGTTGTTTTGATTTGTTTTTTGGTTTTGTTAAGCTGGAAGACTTGTTGTTTTGCTTAGTTTTTTGGTTTTGTTTTTGTTTTGTTTTGTTAAGCTGGAAGACTTGTTGTTTTGCTTAGTTTTTTGGTTTTGTTTTTGTTTTGTTTTGTTAAGCTGGAAGACTTGTTGTTTTGCTTAGTTTTTTGGTTTTGTTAAGCTGGAAGACTTGTTGTTTTGCTTAGTTTTTTGGTTTTGTTTTTGTTTTGTTTTGTTAAGCTGGAAGACTTGTTGTTTTGCTTAGTTTTTTGGTTTTGTTAAGCTGGAAGACTTGTTGTTTTGATTTGTTTTTTGGTTTTGTTAAGCTGGAAGACTTGTTGTTTTGCTTAGTTTTTTGGTTTTGTTTTTGTTTTGTTTTGTTAAGCTGGAAGACTTGTTGTTTTGCTTAGTTTTTTGGTTTTGTTTTTGTTTTGTTTTGTTAAGCTGGAAGACTTGTTGTTTTGCTTAGTTTTTTGGTTTTGTTAAGCTGGAAGACTTGTTGTTTTGATTTGTTTTTTGGTTTAGTTAAGCTGGAAGACTTGTTGTTTTGCTTAGTTTTTTGGTTTTGTTTTTGTTTTGTTTTGTTAAGCTGGAAGACTTGTTGTTTTGCTTAGTTTTTTGGTTTTGTTAAGCTGGAAGACTTGTTGTTTTGATTTGTTTTTTGGTTTTGTTAAGCTGGAAGACTTGTTGTTTTGCTTAGTTTTTTGGTTTTGTTTTTGTTTTGTTTTGTTAAGCTGGAAGACTTGTTGTTTTGATTTGTTTTTTGGTTTTGTTAAGCTGGAAGACTTGTTGTTTTGCTTAGTTTTTTGGTTTTGTGAAGCTGGAAGACTTGTTGTTTTGCTTAGTTTTTTGGTTTTGTTTTTGTTTTGTTTTGTTAAGCTGGAAGACTTGTTGTTTTGCTTAGTTTTTTGGTTTTGTTTTTGTTTTGTTTTGTTAAGCTGGAAGACTTGTTGTTTTGCTTAGTTTTTTGGTTTTGTTTTTGTTTTGTTTTGTTAAGCTGGAAGACTTGTTGTTTTGCTTAGTTTTTTGGTTTTGTTAAGCTGGAAGACTTGTTGTTTTGATTAGTTTTTTGGTTTTGTTAAGCTGGAAGACTTGTTGTGTTGCTTAGTTTTTTGGTTTTGTTTTTGTTTTGTTTTGTTAAGCTGGAAGACTTGTTGTTTTGCTTAGTTTTTTGGTTTTGTTAAGCTGGAAGACTTGTTGTTTTGATTAGTTTTTTGGTTTTGTTAAGCTGGAAGACTTGTTGTTTTGATTAGTTTTTTGGTTTTGTTAAGCTGGAAGACTTGTTGTTTTGATTAGTTTTTTGGTTTTGTTAAGCTGGAAGACTTGTTGTTTTGATTTGTTTTTTGGTTTTGTTTTTGTTTTGTTTTGTTTTCGTTTCGTTTATTATTTTCATAATCATAATCAATATTATTCTTTCTTTCTTCTCTATGAAATTGTCTACAGCCTTTCCCAAAGTTTAAATGTGTCTTAAAAACCAGTGGTCAACATAGCTAAGCAATCTAACTCTACAGACAGCAATATAATGAGTCTAGAAGATACAAATATTGGCAATATTAAATGAATTGTATAGACAAACAGTGTTCAACATTCTACAATATTACATTTGCTTGTGTAAAGCAAAGTAAACTTTAGTGGGTGCTATGTTGAATATTGAAAATTTCTCCAAATGAGTAAAATTAGAGTACCAGCCCATGTGAGCGAATACTTCCTCCATGTAACCTTTGGTTAAATTAAGAAATAATTTATGGAAGGGGTAAGTTTGTTGGAGATTTTAATATGGGTAACATTATCGGAGTAAAAATTTTACAATTTGTGCAGATAATGTTACCCATATTAAAATCTCCAACAAACTTACCCCTTCCATAAATTATTTCTATTCTAATAGGACATATACTGTAAATTTTTAATCCACATTCCTTTATCCATATTAAAATCTCCAACAAACTTATCCCTTCCATAAATTATTTCTATGACGTGCTGTTTTGGCTTTGTAAACAAAAGGGTATAATAGAACAGCCAAATACGTCATGGTCATCAGCGCGTGTAAGTCATAATAAATCGGGGATTTTTATACCCTTTTGCTTACAAAGCCAAAACAGCACGTCATATTAGAATAGTTATTTATTTATGAGATATTTATAACGACATTTTATGTCATAATTACTACAATTTTGTTTTCAATAGTATGTACCAGCTTCTGTTGTAATGTGATCACACATATAATTTTGGTATAGTTATTACCTCTGTAATGTGATGTGATAATGTTTTTTTCTGTAATGTGATAATGTTTTTTTCTGTAATGTGATAATGTTTTCTTCTTAATTCAGTGCGAAAGAACACAACGAGACGACAGAAGTCAGAAAACAAAGACGTAAAAAGAAAAAGAAGAAAGTATTGAATTCCTTGCGACATGAACAACAGACACAACATGGAAAAGACAATTCACACTTTATACAATCTTTATGTGAACCTAAGGTTTATAATGATGCAAAAAATGACAACCAAGATTCTGATCATTCGTCGGTTAGCATTGGGTCAGCTGATTCTGTACTGGCACAATATACCTCCAGATGAAACTTACTACAACATTGTTGGTTTTGAATGACAATGCTTATGGCGCGACCATTTTACTTTTTAAAATTTATCTTTGAAAACTGCAGGGTCAGATTATTTATGTATTTTTGTATCTGTCAGGTCTAATTTTGTTTTTCTACAAAATTTGGGTGCACAATTTTTTTCGCCAAAAAAAAAAAAAATCATTTAAGTTAAATGGTCGTTCCCTTAAATTAACTTGTAAATTAAGGATTTGCGTTCCTTGACATCCGTGATATTAAATTATATAAAAATGTGGATACCACGTAGAATTACTATTGTTATAGAGTTTTAGTTGGAATTAGCTGACTTTAAACTGTAACAACAGAATAAGTTGACCATGTTATGTTGTAGCGTTGTGTATCTTAAAATTAACGATTGAATGCATAATAATTATTATAAGGGTAACACTGTTCGATATGTGCATTCAATTCAAACTTTGAAAATTCATAATATTTATGCAATTTAAAACAAATATTGGTTGGTCACTTTCAACAATATATCAGTTATATCGTGGATGTTTGGTGTCTGTAAGGCTAGATTAACCTCGCCACTTTGATTACTGAAGGACATCTGTACCAAGCCAGGAGAGTGAGCGGTCATGTAAATATGTGTGTCAGGGGTATCGATTAAGCTCTTGTGTCTGCAATATTCCGATTGGTTTTCCTCGGGCATTCCGGTTTCCTCCACCAATAAACTGACCACCACGATATGACTTAAATATTGTTGATAGTGGTGTTAAACACCATAACCCTAACCCTATTAAAATGTGACATTAAAAAGCAATAACACACAATTACAGATAGTTATCTTTGTTAAAATTGATTATAAACATAACTATTATTGTTGCTAATTTATTTCCCTTGTTAGATATTATAGCATCGTTTGTTATTAGTTTTTATATCGTTTTATAATAAAAAATTTAAAAAAAAAACATGTTTCTGTTAGTTAATGGTAGTGTATGACATACAATGTCTTTGCTTTTTCCGTAGACTGATTCGCGGATCGTTATATTTTTGCAGCAATACATATAGATATAGTCCCTTAACTGTGTCAGGCAACCGGAAACGATACAATTAACTTAGCGAACTCTCTTCCCCAAATAGACACTTGTGTACCCATATCCTTCATTATCCTTTTCAGTTCTTTGCCTTGCTTACATGCTTTTTTGGAAGAGACAAAAATTCAAGAATTCTTTCAGAAATTAAGATACAACTTGTGTAAAACTACATTCCCTTTTACAAACTGTCGTCTGAGTAAAGGTACAAAGGTTTTATTTACAGACAAGCGGGTATTTATAATAAGTACTTCAGGATCACCTGGTACTCTAGTGGACTTGCAAATTTTGACACTGTCCTATATATAGAGATGTCATTTCCACAGGATTCTTACACTTATCGTAGCCGCGATTGTATGGTAGTTGGATTTACATGTACCTATGGAATATGTAACTTTCGCAGCTAAGGTTGCGAGTGCGATTCGCGCTCGTGGTGGTGAGGTGTATTTTATTAGTGGCCGTTCATTTTTAAAAATTGCAATGAAACCATTGCGTTGCCTTTTCCATGCCATACTAGATAAAGCACCGCGATGATTTCTTCACAATTTTGACTCGGACTGCCACCCATACTATTTGATACAAATATATGTGATAAACGTCGTTATTTACTGGCGACAAGTGTGCGGATTTCTTTAGTTACTGTGGTTTTCTCCACCAATAAAACTGACTGCCATGATCTAACTGAAATAATGTTTAAAATGGAAATGAAATTAACTGTAGTTTCCTAGGCTAGTGATATTAACCAATAAAACACTACACTATTTTGTTAGTGCACAGAGATATCAGAATGTACTGATTAAACCATCGTCAGTAATGCACTGTTGAGCACGCTCTGATACTCTCCACTCATTACACAGTGTCGTAGTGTGATCAACCGTCGGCTATCGACGATGGGATTAAAATTGATAATGCCGTTTTAAATACAGGTATTTTGACCTCAGAACCTGAATTGCTCACAACTTTTGCCGATCTGTTTCCATAAAGCCCTTCAATTTTGTTTTTCTCTCTTCTTCCAGCAAGCTATCTGTTCCCTGTGTATCTATATAAATGAATCCAGAATATCTACATGGCTTGCCCCAAATATGGTTTTCAGATATTTGAAGACAACACTTGACAAATAGACAAAGACAAATGATGATGCTCTTCAGTGACAAATAAAAATTAAGTACTATGTTTTAGTTGTTCATTGTCATACTGTAATATTGACCTTGGAATCTGCTTTTGTTGTTGTTCCTGGTAACAGGAATGTCATTGGTATCTGTTTTGTTGTTGTTCCTGGTAACAGGAATGTCATTGGTATCTGTTTTGTTGTTGTTCCTGGTAACAGGAATGTCATTGGTATCTGTTTTTGTTGCTGTTCCTGGTAACAGGAATGTCATTAGTATCGTTTTTGTTGTTGTTCCTGGTAAAAAGAATGGCATTGATATCTGTTTTTGTTGCTGTTCCTGGTGACAAGAATGTCATTGGTATCTGTTTTGTTGTTCTTCCTGGTAACAAGAACGTCATTGGCATCGTTTTTGTTGTTGTTCCTGGTGACAAGAATGTCATTGGTATCTGTTTTTGTTGCTGTTCCTGGTGACAAGAATGGCATTGATATCTGTTTTTGTTACTGTTCCTGGTGACAAGAATGTCATTGGTATCTGTTTTGTTGTTCTTCCTGGTAACAAGAACGTCATTGGCATCGTTTTTGTTGTTGTTCCTGGTGACAAGAATGTCATTGGTATCCGTTTTGTTGTTGTTCCTTGTGACAAGAATGTCATTGGTATAGTTTTTGTTGTTGCTTCCTGCGTCAAGAATGTAATTGGTATCTGTTTTGTTATTGTTCCTTGTGACAAGAATGGCATTGGTATCTGTTTTGTTGTTGTTCCTGGTAACAAGAATGCCATTGGTATCTGTTTTGTTGTTGTTCCTGGTAACAAGAATGTCATTGGTATCGTTTTTATTGTTGTTCCGTGTGACAATAATGTCATTGGTATCGTTTTTGTTGTTGTTCCTTGTGACAAGAATGTAATTGGTATCGTTTTTGCTGTTGTTTCTTGCGACAAGAATGTAATTGGTATCGTTTTCGTTGTTGTTCCTTTTGACAAGAATGTAATTGGTATCGTTTTTGCTGTTGTTTATTGCGACAAGAATGCAATTGGTATCGTTTTTGCTGTTGTTCCGTGTGACAACAATGTCATTGGAATCAGTTTTTGTAGTTCCTGGTAGCAAGAATGTCATTGGTATCTGTTTTGTTGTTCTTCCTGGTAACAAGAACGTCATTGGCATCGTTTTTGTTGTTGTTCCTGGTGACAAGAATGTCATTGGTATCTGTTTTTGTTGCTGTTCCTGGTGACAAGAATGGCATTGATATCTGTTTTTGTTGCTGTTCCTGGTGACAAGAATGTCATTGGTATCTGTTTTGTTGTTCTTCCTGGTAACAAGAACGTCATTGGCATCGTTTTTGTTGTTGTTCCTGGTGACAAGAATGTCATTGGTATCTGTTTTGTTGTTGTTCCTTGTGACAAGAATGTCATTGGTATAGTTTTTGTTGTTGCTTCCTGCGACAAGAATGTAATTGGTATCTGTTTTGTTATTGTTCCTTGTGACAAGAATGGCATTGGTATCTGTTTTGTTGTTGTTCCTGGTAACAAGAATGCCATTGGTATCTGTTTTGTTGTTGTTCCTGGTAACAAGAATGTCATTGGTATCGTTTTTATTGTTGTTCCATGTGACAATAATGTCATTGGTATCGTTTTTGTTGTTGTTCCTTGTGACAAGAATGTAATTGGTATCGTTTTTGCTGTTGTTTCTTGCGACAAGAATGTAATTGGTATCGTTTTCGTTGTTGTTCCTTTTGACAAGAATGTAATTGGTATCGTTTTTGCTGTTGTTTATTGCGACAAGAATGCAATTGGTATCGTTTTTGCTGTTGTTCCGTGTGACAACAATGTCATTGGAATCAGTTTTTGTAGTTCCTGGTAGCAAGAATGTATGGTATCTGTTTTGTTGTTCTTCCTGGTAACAAGAACGTCATTGGCATCATTTTTGTTGTTGTTCCTGGTGACAAGAATGTCATTGGTATCTGTTTTTGTTGCTGTTCCTGGTGACAAGAATGGCATTGATATCTCTTTTTGTTGCTGTTCCTGGTGACAAGAATGTCATTGGTATCTGTTTTGTTGTTCTTCCTGGAAACAAGAACGTCATTGGCATCGTTTTTGTTGTTGTTCCTGGTGACAAGAATGTCATTGGTATCTGTTTTGTTGTTGTTCCTTGTGACAAGAATGTCATTGGTATCTGTTTTGTTGTTGTTCCTTGTGACAAGAATGTCATTGGTATAGTTTTTGTTGTTGCTTCCTGCGACAAGAATGTAATTGGTATCTGTTTTGTTATTGTTCCTTGTGACAAGAATGGCATTGGTATCTGTTTTGTTGTTGTTCCTGGTAACAAGAATGCCATTGGTATCTGTTTTGTTGTTGTTCCTGGTAACAAGAATGTCATTGGTATCGTTTTTATTGTTGTTCCGTGTGACAATAATGTCATTGGTATCGTTTTTGTTGTTGTTCCTTGTGACAAGAATGTAATTGGTATCGTTTTTGCTGTTGTTTCTTGCGACAAGAATGTAATTGGTATCGTTTTCGTTGTTGTTCCTTTTGACAAGAATGTAATTGGTATCGTTTTTGCTGTTGTTTATTGCGACAAGAATGCAATTGGTATCGTTTTTGCTGTTGTTCCGTGTGACAACAATGTCATTGGAATCAGTTTTTGTAGTTCCTGGTAGCAAGAATGTATGGTATCTGTTTTGTTGTTCTTCCTGGTAACAAGAACGTCATTGGCATCATTTTTGTTGTTGTTCCTGGTGACAAGAATGTCATTGGTATCTGTTTTTGTTGCTGTTCCTGGTGACAAGAATGGCATTGATATCTCTTTTTGTTGCTGTTCCTGGTGACAAGAATGTCATTGGTATCTGTTTTGTTGTTCTTCCTGGAAACAAGAACGTCATTGGCATCGTTTTTGTTGTTGTTCCTGGTGACAAGAATGTCATTGGTATCTGTTTTGTTGTTGTTCCTTGTGACAAGAATGTCATTGGTATAGTTTTTGTTGTTGCTTCCTGCGACAAGAATGTAATTGGTATCTGTTTTGTTATTGTTCCTTGTGACAAGAATGGCATTGGTATCTGTTTTGTTGTTGTTCCTGGTAACAAGAATGCCATTGGTATCTGTTTTGTTGTTGTTCCTGGTAACAAGAATGTCATTGGTATCGTTTTTATTGTTGTTCCGTGTGACAATAATGTCATTGGTATCGTTTTTGTTGTTGTTCCTTGTGACAAGAATGTAATTGGTATCGTTTTTGCTGTTGTTTCTTGCGACAAGAATGTAATTGGTATCGTTTTCGTTGTTGTTCCTTTTGACAAGAATGTAATTGGTATCGTTTTTGCTGTTGTTTATTGCGACAAGAATGTAATTGGTATCGTTTTTGCTGTTGTTTATTGCGACAAGAATGTAATTGGTATCGTTTTTGCTGTTGTTCCGTGTGACAACAATGTCATTGGAATCAGTTTTTGTAGTTCCTGGTAGCAAGAATGTCATTGGTATCTGTTTTTTGTTGTTGTTGTTGTTCCGGTTGACAATAATGGCCTAGAAATATGCTTCCAGGTTTCTGTTATTTAGTTGTCCCTGATGATAATAATGAACCAGCTTTCTGTTATTTAGTTGATCTAGATGATAATAATGAACCAGGTGTATGTTATTTAGTTGTCCCTGACAAAAATAATGAACCTGGTATATGTTAGTTAGTTGTCCCTGATGACAATAATGAACCAGGTGCCTGTTATTTAGTTGTTCCAGATGACAATAATGAACCAGGTATGTTATTTAATTGTCCATGACGACAATAATGAACCAGGTTTCTGTTATTTAGTTGTCCCTGACGACAATAATGAACCAGATATATGTTATTTAGTTGTCCCATATGACAATTATGAACCTGGTTTCTGTTATTTAGTTGTTCCAGATGACAATAATGAAGCAGGTATATGTTATTTAGTTGTTCCAGATGACAATAATGAACCAGGATTATGTAATTTAGCTGTTCCAGATGACAATAATGAACCAGGTTTCTGTTATTTAGTTGTTCTAGATGACAATAATGAACCGGGTATCTGTTATTTAGGTGTTCCTGATGACAATAATGAACCAGGTATCTGTTATTTAGTTGTCCCTGGCGACAATCAATAATGAACCAGGTATATGTTATTTAGTTGTTCCAGATGACAGTAATGCACCAGGTTCCTGTTATTTAGGTGTCCCGGATGACAATAATGATCCAGGTATATGCTATTTAGTTGTCCATGATGACAATAATGAACCAGGTATTTGTTATTTAGTTCTTCCAGATGACAATAATGAACCAGGTATTTGTTATTTAGTTCTTCAAGATGACAATAATGAACCAGGTATTTGTTATTTAGTTCTTCCAGATGACAATAATGAACCAGGTATTTGTTATTTAGTTCTTCCAGATGACATGACAATAATGAACCAGGTATTTGTTATTTAGTTCTTCCAGATGACAATAGGGAACTCCTTAGGTAATATATTAGGTGACCTTAGTAGATTTTGGCTATCCTGTTTATATCCTTTGGCTTTATTGCTCCCAAAACTTTAAATAATTTAGCTTTCCTATCTTTAGATTTTGAGCGTACCTGATGAAGATTATTCCAGAAACGCGTCGTGCGCATTAAATTTGATATCTACGTTATTATTAATTAAATCAACAATGAAGACAGGGAATGTTGCGTATTGCTATTTTTATATAAATAATATTTTATATAGTTTTTAGTATTACTTTTTTTTAATACAAGAAGACATACTGACGTATATCTATAAAATAAAAATGAATATAGTCTAAACTAGCTGTAAAATAGTCTTAACAAGATTATAATATAGTCTGAACAAAATCTGAAAATAGTGTGAGAAAACAAAATTGAATATAATAGTCTGAACAAGACTTCAATTAGTTTAAACAAGATTTGAATATAGTCAGGACAAGATTTAAATAAAGTCTAAACAAGATTTGAATTGACGTGAACATATTTGAATAGAGTCTGAACAAGATTTAAATTAGTCTAAACAAAGATTTGAATTAGTGCGAAAAAGTTTTGAATTAGTGTGAACGAGATTTGAACATAGTGTGAACAAGATTTTAATTGGTGTGAACAAGATTTTAATTAGTGTGAACAAGATTTGAAAAATAAAGCAACAAAACATACAAATATAATTTGTGTATTTAATATGAAATCACGATTTTAATTAATTGATTACAGTGATAACTATATAAATGTTATATTCTATGTGTGTATTTTATATACATCAAAATACAGTATTGCATAATAACTACTGGGAATGTCCTCAATCATAACTTTTCACTATGCAAACGCGCGATCTGGTTATGATGAAGAAGCACGGTTTAATACTGCTTCAAAAGCAGGTTACGACTCGATTAACATTTATCGCAAATAAATCGGGTCTTTTCTAAAAAAAAAAATAATAGGAGAATGTCATGTTTTTTCACAAATTTCGTGTGCCAAATGCATCCACAGTTGTACTTAAAGTATTAGGAAACGTGAAATATTTGTCCTGTGTCAAATGAAATGTCAATAAATGTGTACAGGTCGCTCGTGTGTACTACTTAACTTACATTTTGAAGGAATTACCGTATAAATCATTGGTTTTCTGTGCACTGATGCATATTAATCACTGTGTCTCAAATAAAACCAAAACCACTGAAAACGATAAAAAAAAATGGATGAAGAAGACTGAACATATTGTAGGACATCTCATTGATTGCGGAGTCGCAATTGCTGGAAGAAAGATGGAAAGTCATCGAATTCAAATCCATCTAGACGACAACTACCTTATACTTATGTACAAGATAAATAAAATAGATGGTACTTCGTTGTCAAAAACGTTATCAAGAAAAGGTGACAAATGTGAATATGAGACAGGGCTACACTCCCGGAAACTGATGGCTTAGTACCATCTCCCCATTTGAAAGATATTTGTGGAAGGATTCGCTTCCATCTTTGTTGTCAACAAGTGTCTCTCCTCAATCACATTGGATGTCCTCCATTATAACCAATTTCCTTTATATCAACATTTACATTTCTCGATCATTTTCAATATTCTTGCTTTTATTTGGGGATATGGTTATTGATACAAACATGTATGCATCATATTGCAATGTTGAAATACCCTACTGTTGCACAGAAAACTAATGATTTACCTCTCAATTCCTTCAAAATGTGTGACTGGCGTATTTCAAACGAGCGATCTGTACACATTTTGACATTTCTATCACCGAACAAAGTAAATATTTCACGCTGCATAATACATAAAGTACCAGTGTATTACATGTTGCACACGAACTGAGTGACCCACATGACATTCTCAGAGTTTTTAGAGAATGCCTGATTTATTTGTAATATTTATTCATCGAGTGATACACTCTTGTTGAAGCAGTGTCAAATTGTCTTCTTCCTCATGATCGGATGGTTTCCGTCATCGTTCGTTTACATGGCAGAAACAGATATGATTGAGGGCATTAAAACCGAGATAATGTACTTTGTAGGATTGGCAAACCATTTATTTATATGTCACATGTAATATCATTTCAATATTCATTGAGAAAACAAAAATGAATAATTGCATCAATATGGCACTGTCATTTTTTGTAAATGTTATCATCTTGGAATTTGCTAGATATTTTAATCAATATATTGGATTTGAGCGTCACCTGACGAAGGTTATTGTGAGCGTCACCTGACGAAGGTTATTGTGAGCGTCACCTGACGAAGGTTATTCCAGAAACGCGTCGTGCGCAATAATTTGATATCTACGTTTTGACCTTTGACCTACAATTCCAGAATTCCGCTATTGTGGAAGAGCAGAAAATTGAACGTGTTCATTGGCAGTTGCAGCATCTAGAAACTTATCTGCGACACTGTTTTGGCGACTAAATATGGGACTAGGTTTGGGTTTTTTAACATTTTGCCTTATGTAATCTGGCAATTCAGAAATGTTACTATTAACTGTACTTTTCAGGTCTTTGGCACTGCATGTTGGGGTTGGGGTAAGAAGTATTTTGTTAAAATTAGCTATATCTACAGAGTATCTATCGAAATCGTTATCAATTTTATGCTGCATGGGTTGAAATTTATACCCCCATTTTATGTCCCAAGGCAAGTATGCAACATCCGTTTCAAATGGTCTACCAACAGTGGCGATTTCACCGAAGAAGACAACAACGAGCTCAAAAATTTCCTTATAAAATTCCTCTTTGTTAATACTCCAAAACGGCGATTTTTCGTCTATCACATGAACAATTTGCTGTGGCCACGCAAGGAATAAACCCTTGCACCCACCTTCGACGCTAAAATTAACAATCTGGTGTTTAATAGGTATAGTCTGACCTTCACTTGATAATATTTTTCTAAATAGGTATCCTTTAACGTTCGCGTTAATGGCGTGAATTGTTCGTGTGTCGGCCACTCTGAAGACTAACTTAAGTTCTAAACCATCTGCTAATATGCATGCATTGCTACTAAAGATAATTGTATTGTTTTGTTTTCTTCCTCGACGCACTTTGGCGACAACAAGTCCCGCTAAAGCAGCCTGTAAAGCAGCTCCAATAATAGATTGAACGAGTACACACGTGTAGGCCATCGGGCATTCTTCAGTTACATATAATACACCATATCCAATAGTGCTCTGTGTTTCAATTGAAAATAAATATGCAGATAAAAACGTCCGCATATTTTTAATGCAAGGTTTATGGAGCGCATCGTTAGCATCGTAGTCGCCATTGGAAAATCCTATGATCCAATAAAACGTGGCAAATATCAGCCACGTGATTACAAATCCTCCAATGAAAATGAGAATGTTCCAACGCCATTTTATATCCACCAATGTGGTAAAGAAATCGTGCATATAACGTATTTTCCATCCTCGTACTCCTTTGGCGGAAATATTTATTCTGCCATTTTCATTTACGAGTCTTGGATTTGATGGTGGTTTTTTAACTGCTGCCCTTTGCCTTGAGTGCATCATGTTCATCATCTTGACACATAATCTGAAAGAATACATATTAGACAATAAGAGAGAAGTGTGATTACTTTTAAAGATGTCCGTTTTTATATCAGTTAAAAGACCAATGAATCGTTCTATCTCCCCCAAAAGTGCACCGGCATCTTTCCTATGTCTCCTGTCCTCGGTCGTCAAGTATCAGTGGATTATCTTTCCGCGGTAGTATCTACATGATGTCGTGAGAAATCTCACCGGGTGGATTGGGTTTAGAAATATGGGACATCTTCTCAAGGTCATGTATCTGTGTTGCTCTTTCCGTGGTGGTCATGTGTTCTGGATTTCTCAATCGGTGCGCGAGCAAAAATATTTTTGTACAAAGCCGTATTAAAATTAAATAATTTCAGTAGTTTTTATGAAGACTTAAAACCATTTTTACATAAGGTTATTGTCTTTATCCTTGTCTTATAGTGGGTTGTATCTCTAATGTATAATGGAGTGAAAATGCCAGTGAACGCCTTTGTCATATTTGACATATATATGAATGGAAATGTATAATACATTGGTATTTAGAATAGTTGAAGGTCGTCGTAAATAAAACGAGTGTAAACATTTTCCATTATAAACTATATGCAGTTTTGGTATTTTTTCTAAAGGGTAAATGAAATAAAAAAAAATTCTAACATAACGTCCTTCTTTCGCTTTGTAAACAAACGAGCGATTTATCGATTGGGTATAATTTCATTAGCACATGCACCGGTTCATGTACATGTTGATGAATGATCGTCTGCTCGAATTTGGCAGCATGAATTGTGTGCGACATTGTCCGCAAGCGTAAATATAAATTACCGTCTTCCAATCAAAACATACTACCGTATTTGTACTCTTAGACATATCAGAATCGAAATAATTCATGGCAGCCAGAATGTGTTTTGAGTTTTAACATGGGTTGGCGGATATTAGTAAATTTTATCCCTCACCTCTGGCTCGGGATAAAATACTAATATCCGCCAACTCATGTTAGAACTCAAAGCACATTCTGGCTTCCATGATTTATTTCTTAAACAAACAAACAAACAAACAAACAAACAAACAAACAAACAAACAGAAGCTCGTCTAGTTATACATTATTTCATTTTCATTTAATGATAGTTAATATACTATTTAGCGAAAAGATTTAAAAGAAGAACAGAGACGTCAAGAGAAGAACAGAAGCAAAACATGGGATTTATGGATTTGGTACATGTATATTTAATTTAATTTTGTGTACTTAAAAAAGTATTAAAAACGTATATTTCAGTTTAAATTATGAGGTTAATATCATTGTCCCAAACATGACTGTTAAGATTTTTGCATTGATTTTCACACCTAATGCTTGAAGAGTATCTTGGGTGATGTGGTATGAAGTGCGTTGTGCATATACAATGTATTAGACTATCAGATAGTCCAGTAGGAATTATATAAATGTTTTATGCTGAAGCAACGACCAAGCATGCAGCAATTTAAATTATTTACAATGATTTATAGGAGATAATTAACACTGATCTTGTTGTCTACAAGATCTACCATCATAAATTACGTCTAATTGGATTTTACAATGGATCAAACGTAGATACACGTGTATATGATTTCAACCTGACAAGGTGCACGGCTGGTAATCGGCACAAGCAGAACAGTTGGTTCTGCAAAGAAATTCGTGAGGACAACTTCCGGTTTTGGTGGAGGAGAGTTCACGAAGACGCTTCGCAAGGTATGTACATGTCAAAAATTGAAATTTTCTTTTTTACTGCTCGAATATTGCAAAATCAGAGAATGCTATGCTGTGGCGAATGCTTTCACGATTAGAAACATGTATAGTTTATTCTTGTATATGAAGTGTAACTCTCGCAAAATCAATCGTCCCACGAAAAACATGACGAAAATTGTGACACTCTTACATTTCTAAGTTGTTCTTGACAAAGATGCAAGTTAAATTTTCAATATTTTTTCATCATGGGAGTCTAAATGTAATCGGGGATAAATTCCGATTCGTCAGAAGTAAATTGAAGTTTAGATAAATCTACAAGCTGTCAATTTTCTCGTTTTCCTGCTTGAGGAGATCGGTTCTGATAGAGCACATTGCGAATGCATGAGGAGATTTGCTAGTTTTGTTAATTGTTTTCTGCAAAATTGATAAATTGACACTTTTAAACACAAAACTGATAAATACTCTAATCAAAATAAACTATTCTCTGTCCACTTTCAGGAGATGCCAGGATTCAAGGGAAAGAGGAAAAGGGAACTGACATTGACTCTTTACAAAAACCCATTTCGATATAGATTGCCTGTATCACCGCCAAGGAAACGTACAAAAACAAGTAGCAGTACACCAAATTTAAAATCCCCATCAATCAGGACACCAAGTTTATTTAAAAAAATCTCTTTCAATTTCAAAATATTTATATCCTTTCAAACGGGTTTACACATCTATTCGGCGCAATCTTTTTACTAAAGACGACGGAAACTTCATCGCAGATCTACACAAGTTATAATATTACATGATTTCAACACATACATAGATCTAACGTAAATAAACATTCACTTAGTGCTAGTAGTCATGAATAAATTAAACACAATATGTCAATTAAACTGTGGACATATCCTTAAAATCGGTAAAGCGCTTTACATCTTGTAACCACTACTAACAGAGATCTTTTTTATTTACAAGTGTGTACATATAACACACTACATAATAGAAAAACAAACCACAAATTAATATTATTCTCAACTGTATGATATTTAATTTAGAGTGTATCATTTGTATTAGAAATTATATGGGACGAAGTCCCAACTATGGTAGAAATAGCAATATTTTGATTCCAGATCCATATCACTAATGGCTTAAATTTCATGCACCGGAAATGACACAACGGAAACCAATACATGGTTAAAGCTGCAGAAAATCGGATGTGCAGTAATCTGGAACTACTTCCGGTTATTAATGTTAAAAGTCGTCCCCGATATATCTCGGCCCAAAACATCTCGACACTATTTTGATCCACTGAATGAGTGTGAAATTGGCAGATAATTTTGAGATTCGCGATCATTCATGACCGTGCCTGTTTCAATAGATGGAAAGAACATCCTTACATTGTACTACAGTACACTCCAAAAAGTACACAAAAGTAAGTAAAATTTCTATTTCAATCATCCCAAGGATTTACATGATTTAAATATTAGATAATGTGGATTGTGCTTCGCTGGCACTACCTGTCTCATATTATTGTTTAAAAAAAGTTATTGGACTTCGTCCCAAGTTAGGTAACACCTATTATCATATTAAAGATATGATTCACATTAAGTTTAAATATTCTTGATTATAAAATTATCTTACAGTGCATTTTCAATTTTTTCCAATGTAAGGGAAGTTAATCTTGTGTATCCAATACACAATGGAAGTTGTCACAAACAACAAATGATCTATAATGACAAGTTAAATCATGGGAAACCGCAGTTACAATTATGAATTGATTCCTTAAATGAAATGTTTCTTTCTAGGTGGACAGCCCATGAACAATGAAATATTACTTTTATACTTTTAAAAACCCGACGGGAAGAAGGGCATCAGTTCGTGAATTTATTACCAGACAGACATGCAAAATTTGTGATTATACAGTGGATTACATGTGTCCTACCAAAACTAGCAAATCTCCTCATGCATTCGCAATGTGCTCTATCAGAACCGATCTCCTCAAGCAGGAAAACGAGAAAATTGACAGTTTGTAGATTTATCTAGACTTCAATTTACTTCTGACGAATCGGAATTTATCCCCGATTACATTTAGACTCCCATGATGAAAACATATTGAAAATTTAACTTGTATCTTTGTCAAGAACAACTTAGAAATGTAAGAGTGTCACAATTTTCGTCATGTTTTTCGTGGGACGGTTGATTTTGCGAGAGTTACACTTCATATACAAGAATAAACTATACATGTTTCTAATCGTGAAAGCATTCGCCACAGCATAGCATTCTCTGATTTTGCAATATTCGAGCAGTAAAAAAGAAAATTTCAATTGTTGACATGTACATACCTTGCGAAGCGTCTTCGTGAACTCTCCTCCGCCAAAACCGGAAGTTATCCTCACGAATTTCTTTGCAGAACCAACTGTTCTGCTTGTGCCGATTACCAGCCGTGAGGTGTGTTATATTTTTAATATACAATGTTATTTCATCAATGTTTCGATCTTTTCGTTTGATCTTGAATTCTAACATCGTAGTTATATACCAACTGTAATCATTAATTTAGATCAATATTTCATTTTGTTTTAATTTTAATTGAACAGTATCCATATATAGTATGAATCATTTCATTATGTCGTGGTTTCATCTGACAATGAGTTGCTAAATCTACGGTACTTCATCTCTTAGAAGACACTACATTTACTAGATTGTAAGAGAGAAGAAGAACGAGGATGGGTTACTGTTTTATTGTATACCCAAAATGACGGATGAAATGCCATCACAGTTACTTACACCGGAACCGCGGGTATAAATAGCTGTGGGCGGAGCAAACATTCAGATTGTTCATTATTTTGGCCACGGTTATCTCGAGGAGGAAAAATCAATGATACATAGTTTCACAGTTACTTTTGGAGCAAAATAATTGACAGGCATGGTCACTAGTGTTCCTCCCTACGAAACATTCAGTCTTATTAAAAATAATATTCTTCATCAGTCATGTGACATAAAGTTTCATAAATATGCTGTTCATATCAAGTCAAGTAAAAAAATCAAGTAAATTTTATTTAAAGTCGGTATATGCAATAACAATAAACATGAGCTCGAAAGAGCTTTTTAAACCGACATACAAATTACATATACATATATATATAGGGAGTGGATGTGGTCGAGTGGTCTAGGGCGTTGGACGTAAGGCTAAGCGAATGGTGCTGCAGTGTATCAATGGTGTGGGTTCAAATCCCGTCGAGGGAAGAACAAAAATGTGACAGCTCTAAAATCTAATTCTAACACTGTTTGGTTTAATTTTCAGACGTATATATATATATATATATATACACACAAAATACATGGACATACATTGACAAACATATAAAAATTCAAGCATAATTAAAATGCAGCAGCAGATAAGTTATAAGCACTATGAAAACAAGCACTACCCTAAATAAGTAGGGACTAAAATACAAACTAAAGCAAACACATAAATAGAGCCATGCAAGAAATATATGTATAGCAAAGCGAAAACAATTTTTTTTAAATGCACATCAAAATCTTTTAAATGCATATCACTGAGACATGGCACGGAAAACCTTGCGGAATAAAAAGCTATAGGAACAAAAAGAACACGAACACCCATCCCCATCCCATTTGCTTATCAAGTTTTTAAAATTATTTAAACTTATTCCCTCACGCAAGTCATTTGGAAGTTCGTTTCACAATTTTGCCGCACCATATCTCAGTGAATGCAAACCATATCTGGTGGTGTTAACTCTTGGTATGTTGACAGTGTTGTTGTATCTAAAAGAGTAAGAACTTTTCTCTATAGTTTCTAAATCATGTAAATATACAGGAGTTTGTTTATTTATTATCTTAAAAACTTCTATAGCCATGGAACGTAATCTCCTTAATCTCAGTGAAGGTAACTGTGATTTTTCAAGTAAATTTTCATAGGAGCTGTCTGAATCGTTATAAATGAACCTTAAAACCCTTTCTTGTATTTTCTCTAATTTCTTTGTGTTACTTTCACCACAAAAATGCCAAACTAAAGGGCAATAGTTAAATTTGATAATATAAGAGAATAATAAATTGGAAGCTTGCCAAGTTTACTCAAGTTATTTCCAATGTGTATTAGAACATTAAGTTGCTGAGAAGCCTTTTTACAAATATGTGATACATGAGAATTAAATGTTAATTTAAAATCAAAGGTTACACCTAAAAGTTTTACTTCATCTTCACAATCAATCTTATTTCCTTGTAGCATAAAACTTAAATTTTTCTCCTTTTTCCCATATCAACAGGGAATTGTTATGATAAGCTCCGCCCACAAATTTTGCCGGTAGGCACTACCGCAAATGCGCTTTAACGTATATTCCTTTGTTTTGTATTAAATTTATTATTTTGTTAATTTTGATGTAAATTGAACCTGCTTTGACAACAAATATTGCACTATGTATATTTTCCTATGAAAACATGAAAATTGGATACTAGTCCCCTATAGCAAAAGTTGAAAATTATTAAAGAAGAATATAAATACATCTCATTAATAAACTGCAGAGTGAAAAATACCGTGTGCAAAACGAGACTTAAAATCATTAATAAAAAATAAAATACATAGCAGTTGGCTTTAGTTTTTCTAATTTTCACCAGAGAGATTGGAGTATATATGAAGAGTCATTTTAATTGGTACTCTTCATCTCACAGTTCATGGTGCACATAACGCTGCCATACCAAAAACTAAAGTACTCATTGATAAATATAAATACTGCATGCAGAGAGTTGAGTAGTATAGACTTATTGACTGGTATGGGGGTAATAGCAAGTTTATTGCCCCGAGGCGAAAGTTTATTGTTCCAAGAAACACCAACTATAACAGTTGGCGCCCAGGGAACAATAAAGTTGCTATTAACCGAATATCCAGTCACTCGAAGTGTTTTATTATACCGAACAGCATCAGAGATAATGATACCATCAACAAAAATGATGGAATCTAGATCATCCCTCTACCAAGATATCAATGCAGTATTAAAGGTCCGGATAAAAGACAGACTGAAAGAACAGAAAACTGGTTACATTTATCTTTGTTTTTGTTTTTGTTTTTGTTTTGTTGTTGTTGTTTTGTTATCATTTCACCTTTCCCTTGTAAATAATTAATCATTTAAAATGCATTTTGTCAAACACACTACACTTTTGGTATTTCTAGTCTAATAAATATTCAGAATCTTCACCGTTCAACGACGCGAACCTGCTCGCCATGTTTGTTGTTGTCGTCTGTAGATTTCGGGATTTTAGTTTAGCATAGGAAAAATCCCGAGAATTTTGAAATTTTATGGTACCATGTTTCCTCCAATGAATCAAGAGATTAACAATTTCGCGAAATATATTGCGTCTCCGGTGAATAGCACAGGAGATGTGATTTTTTTTTTACTATTCAACTGTAAATAGTTCATTACACAATTTAGCGCTACAAGACTTATACAAGGGTATAATAAAACATTATACCTGTCTATTTACACAACATATGGGGGTTTTTTTCTTCTTTTTTTTAATTTTTTTTTACCAATTTTGCTTTTGTTAAATATTGGATGTCAGTATTTTTTTTTATTTTAAAAAATCCATCTGTACAATATCACAATAATTTTCCAAAATAAACAAAATTCTGTAATAACTCACCTCATACTATATACAAAATAAATACATTCTTTATTTGTTCAAGATTCAAGATTCAAGATTTTATTAACTCAGGCAACAAGTGCAACATGAGCAAGCAAATATACATACATAAATACAAACATACATAAATATATTCAATACACACATTATGAACTAAATTGAAAATAAAAAAAAACACAGGGGACAGAGATGACATTTATGAAAACAAATCTATTTAAACCCTTTAGAAAAAGTGATAAATTTGTCAATAACTCAATATGACAAAGAGACAACATACCAGCCATTTTTTCTGCGTTACTGTTTCACAAATAATAGTTCGGTATATATCTAACTCTAAGATTTACAATTTCAGGATTGTTTAAGTACTTCCCCATCACGAACACAACCATTCACAATTAATGTAATTAAATTAAACTGAATATTTATAAATAAGAATCGATCATATTTCGATCATGACTTAAGGTAAGGATAAATAATCTTGACAGAAAACAACTATCAATGATTGCTTCTCGATTGATGATATACATCTTTGTAGCAGGAAGAAATATCCCTTGTATGTCAATGATTCCTAATTGAGTTATCTTAAGTGTTCATGTTTACAAGAAAATATTGTTTATTATTTGAGATTGGTTGTCTTTGATCTCTAAATCATTTTTCTATTTTTATTCTCGTGACAATATTCCTACTCATCGTGTTAAGAATAAGCTGAGGTTTGCAAAATAAAACACTGGACAAAACACGAGGTCGTTTGTTTTATTTTTAACATATCTGGAGTGGGTGAATGTTGTTTAACGTCAAACGAGCCATTTTCTTAAGTGTTTGGTTTGACCCTATCGGGGATAAAATCTACGATTTATCGCGCACCAAGGCAAGTGCGGTAAACATCACCAAACGCGTAGGAGCCGAGCAGGGACAAGGGGGTTGGCAAAAGCTTTTAAACCGACGAAATGATCTTATTTGTGTGGTATTTGTTTTTCCTTTTCTTTTTTCTTCTTGCTTGTCAGTTTGGAAAACTTGCCCCCACTCACTTTCCGGTCCCCACATAAAACTTGCACCTCCCCCACTGACTGTCAGAAACAACAAACTTACTTGAAGCCAAACAATGCACAAATAACAAGGCAACGAAACAGGTTCTGGTGAGCCTCTAGATAGTATTTGCCTTTGTTTCTAAAATATTCTAACTACTTTTGATTTGATTTTTTGGTGTTTAACGCCACTTTCAGCAATATTTCAGCTATATCATTGCGACAAGTTTTAGTGGTGGAAGAAGCCGGAGTACCCGGAGATAACCACCAACCATGGGCAAGCAACTGGTAAACTTTATCACTTGCGGCTGCGAGTCGAGTGCATCCTTTTTGTAATTTACAAAGCCAGGCACGAACCCACGCCGTATTGGTGATAGGCTTGTATGAGTTGTTAGGTAATCCAACTACCTAACTCATTGAGCCACCTGGGCCCTTAACTACTTTTAAAAATTGCATACCAAACACACAAAAATAATACATGTACATTTAATTAACCGTTTAGTTTTTTTTTTTACTTAATTAATTTATAATCATATTGATTTCTTCAATCAAAACAATCTGACATGTTAATATGGCAAGCCATTTTAACATAATACATATAACAATATTATTTACACGTAAGTGAAAAAAATATGTTAAGACGGATTGTCATATCTATGTATTGCAAAAACTTTTAAATCAACAATTGATTAATGCAACACATTTCAAAAAATTAATTCAATTTATAAAATATTGAATAATTATATTTTGGTGTTAAATATTTATGAAGAGAATCTTAATTGTCAATCACATGCAACATATGTTGATATATATATATATCATGTGATTTAAAACTGTAACTAGGTAGATTTTTGTAGTTATTTGGTCAAATTTTGGTTGGTTGGTTTATGGTGTTTAACACCACTTTCAGCAATATTTCATTATATCGTGGCGGTCAGTTTTATTGGTGGATGACACCGGAGTACCCGGAGAAAACCACCGACCTGTCACAAGTCACTGACAAACTTCATCACATAATGTTGTATCGAGTACACCTCGCCGTGAACGTGATTCGAGAACTCCCAACTTTAGTGGTGATAGGCACTGATTGCACAGGTAGTTGAAAATCCAACTACCCTACGATAATGATAACAACCGTCCCTGGTTAAATTTTGTAACAAGGCGTACGGACATAGTGGGGATAAACCCTTTTAAATTACTAACCAATTATGTTGAAGTATTTGACCAACTGCTCCTCTGTAAGTGTAAGTGATTTGTTTGGCTAGACAGCATTTATGTTTATTTTTGCAATGAAGTGTTTCAAATAATTGTAAATGAATTCCAATGGGAATTAACTGTGCTCCTCTCATTGCTTATTTGTATTCATACTGCTAGTCCTCACGATGAGCACCGGTCCTCCGGTCCAAGACCAGTAAAACTTTGTTCAAACTAGTACATTTTTCAGTTTTTATTTAGAATAATTCAAGAATTAAAAAATAAATTAAAGAATTTGATTCGGACCAGTAAATTCAAATTTTCATTTCATTTTCATTTTACACTTCTAAGCACTCACTGGTTACTTTATTGAACAATAGTTGCAGATACTTAAAGTAATATGAAAGGCAAATATCGTGGAATTTTTGGATTAAATATTTTCACTTAAAGGCATAGTCGCTCAGATTGATTTTTTTTGTTTATATTAAAAGTTGCCAATATTCGATGTTTTATACTAATAAAATGTTCTGAACAAGAAGCCAGGTTTAAAAAATAGGTTATAATGTCGTAATTAGTGAAAAGAATTCGAATGTTTGTTGGTGAAATCGCCATTAACACATCTAATTATAAGTCGGCTGTCTTTTCCGAAGTTTACCGGACACTAAAATAACCAGAAAGCATGTTGCAGGTAAATATTGGTTAAAATTAATATAATTTAAGAAATATATCTATGAAATTGGATCCCAGGGTAATCAATTAATATTATATAATGGTATTTAGTAAGAATGAGACTTAAAATCGAAAATACGTGATGAAATCAATAAAAACAAACCCAAACTCTGCAAAGGGGCCCGATAAAGGGAAAATTGTAAACAAATTGTATTGCATATTATTGACAACACTTGAGTTGTTTTTTATTATATTTTTTTAGAAAAAAAACAGACATGAAGTTCATTATTTTAGTCTCTAATTTAAAAGAGATATCACCTAGCGTTTTCTCCTGAAAAAAAAAGATATATAAAAAAAACTACGATGCAATTCTGTCAAAATACGATTCAGCCGAAAAAAGATATATAAATTATGCTTACGTGTTGAAAAATGGAGTAGGTCGGTTTAACATCTTTTTTTATTTTTACACAAATCTTGCTGAATCCTCCTGTGTCGGTTTCGCGTAGAATCCGTCAATATTTTTATTTCTAACATGTGCTTTTTTCAACAAGCAATTTCGCACATGCGCAAACGCTTTACCGAATGAGGTCACTGTCTAGGTCATCAATGGTCATATGATCATATTCATGAATATATGAATATCATGCTGGTAAACATTGAATTCTTTACGGGAGGTAAGAAAATCAAACAGCTACATAGTTCCTTCGTTCCAGTTTAAATACGTATGATATTATGAAAAAATTCAACTGCAATTAGTATAAAACATCGAATATTGGCAAATTTCAATATAAAAAAAAAATCAATCTGAGCGACTGTATGCCTTCAATATGTCACTTAATTTTAACTAAAATCAACTGCATAACATTAAAAATCCGCTTAAAAGCAGATTTTAAGAGCAAATCGGAAAATATTTTACAGCAGATAATTCTGTTTTCCAGTACAGTTATGCAAATGATATGCGCGTGAGATAAGATTTGAACTCTTTCGGGGAGATTATCGCTCATGCAAAATGTTCAGTTGATGAAAAAATATATATATATATATATTCCGTGTGTACCACATAAGAATAATTGCAAAAAAAAATTGGTTCACACGACATGAAACAGACATATTCCTCAATAATCATTGTCAGGAATGTGTGCGTGCTTACCTCAGCATCCATGATTGTTTATCTTTTCTTCACGAGGTCATGATCGGCAATCATCGGATCAAAACTTTTCTTCACGAGATCATGATCGGCAATCATCGGAACAAAACAACCGAAAGTTAATCAGTCTCCACAACAATGGCTAGGATGATAAACATGCACACGGATTTGCAGATTTCAAGTTGTTGGGAACATATTTCGACTTGAAACATGCATGAATAGCTTAGTAAAGGTACCGCCGTATTCCAAATTGAATTTTCAGGGGAAAATTTTCTTCACCCAAAACTGGTGTAATATTACTTTAAAACAATATCTTAATTGTAAATAATCAAATTGTCTTACAATTGTAAAGTACATTTATCACAAGGAACATACGTTGAATAAGATTGACGTGATAACAAATAATTCGTTGTGATTAAGACGCATTAATTGCTCCAGGTAAATTTAACAAGCAGAGACATGTTTTCTTCCCTTGTCCATTTTCCTTTCTATTTTGGTCTCATTATGTGTTTTTTTTTTCAGTTCTCATTTGATTCATTTTGCCGGTATTTGTAATAATGTTTCTGATTTTAATGGCCATAAGCAACATTTAATTACAGGTATAAAGATGCTATATATATATACAAAATGTACATACACTAATCAAAAAGTGTATCATTCTCATTCATATTTCTATGGCGACATAATTAACAATGCTTAAAAATTCAAATATGACATTTATATATAGGTTTCAATATAGACTTATTAAATCGATCGTGAATATATTGAAAATGAGATATCTAAATAAACTAGAAACTTTCAAAACGCAGCCAGAAGAGATTTTAATGAGATTGGAAAAAAGAAATGAGTAAGCATTCTAAAGAAGGCATTATATACACAAACAAACTTAAGAATTCTTGTGGTTTGGGGTCTAGTCAGGGATTGTCGACCAAAAGGAACGACAACTCAAACTCTAGAAATAATGTCATGAATTATTTACAATGCGATATTTTAAAAATATGTTAAATATTTTATCGTGGAGACGAGAAATTAGAGTAAACGGCAAAAGTTCTTTTGTATATCTATATATCTTTATTCTCATACAGCCAAATACAATGGTACAGAGAAAAATAACAACATAATAATAACATAACAAGACTTTCTACAAAATATACATAAGTTATGGAACAACAGTGGGTAAGCCAGGAGTACAAAAGACCTTATTGATATGTGTGATGCATATTATTGAAAAGCAGATACGTAGTATGAACTGTCTGTCGTACAGAGTTGGAAACCCGATTTTGGATTTCGGCCCAAAAAACGTATCATCCCTTCTCCCTTTGCACATTAATAAAAAAAATCTAACTTCGAGCAGCAATGAATCTAATTGAAATTATTTTCTTGGATCTTTTTTCAATCTATAAATTATTGTGTTGCAAAGAGAGGATCTGACAAACATCTGATTTTAATGTAGATTGTGGCTTTATTGAAAGAAATCATTAAACATCCGATTTTTGGTATCAATTTAAACAGTTCAGTCGATTTTTGTTATTAAAAACCCTATTATCAGTATTGTAGAAAAGCAATTGATTATAGTGTTTGATGCAGTCCTTTCATTACTTTATGATTCAATTAATTGTCCATTGAGGAAAGACATATTTTATGAACAATAAACAAAAAAAAACGTTAATAGGAGTCATTTTTTTTATACGGAAGCTGGTTAGCGCCAATTACTACAGAATGTATGTTGTAATTACGACATGACTATCTGGAAATTACGCTATGGAATCTCATAATTTCGACATAACTACATGGAAATTAAGCTATGGAATCTCATAATTTCGACATAATTACCTGGAAATTACGCTATGGAATCTCATAGTTTCGACATAACTACCTGGAAATTACGCTATGGAATCTCATAATTTTGACATAACTACATGGAAATTACGCTATGGAATCTCATAATTTCGACATAACTACCTGGAAATTACGCTATGGAATCTCATAATTTCGACATAACTACCTGGAAATTATGCTATGGAATCTCATAATTTCGACATAACTACCTGGAAATTACGCCATGGAATCTCATAATTTCGACATAACTACCTGGAAATTAAGCTATGGAATCTCATAATTTCGACATAATTACCTGGAAATTACGCTATGGAATCTCATAGTTTCGACATAACTACCTGGAAATTACGCTATGGAATCTCATAATTTTGACATAACTACATGGAAATTACGCTATGGAATCTCATAATTTCGACATACAAACCTCGCGAGTTCTTTCTCTCGCTCCTAGATTTCTATATAAATTACCATATAGAATGTCGTAATTTCAACATAGCTATCTATTTCCATATCAGTCAAGACAATAGTCGCTTCGTTTAACAGTACACTTCCATAGATTTTTACTCCACCACCAGATTTTTAGTGGGTACGTGTTGCTGAATCATTAGTTTTCCATGTAGTGTTTTGTGGATCATTGTTTGTATTTTTGCCTTTTTTTCTTTGGCCATTGTATTGTCTATCCTTCTTCTGTTTACAGTTTCTGATTACCTATTTCTATCTTCAAACTTTTTTATTACCAGACTATACATCATTATGAATGACATTGAATGAAGAACCCAGTAAGAAGAGTTTGAAGATACCAAAGGGTTAATCAGAATCCGCAAATCGAAGAAGGACAGACAACACAATGACCAAAAGAAAAAAGACAAAAGGACAAACAGCAATCTACAAAACATTACGCATAAAACTAAAGATCGAGTTACACGAACCCCACTAAAAACGGTGTGTAAATTCGGGTGCTCCGGAAGAATAAGCAGTTCCTGCTCCACTAGTGGCACCCGTCGTGTTACTCTAGTTACAAACCTGGTGATAAGTCATGAACGAGGAAAGGACCGGAAAGTGTTTACGAAAAGTGGAACATATCCGTGGTCATTTGTGACACAGATGTTCCGTAGCGATTAACCAAATCATGGTGGCGACCGAAAAACTTGCGAAGTGATGACTTCAACTTAACCAATAGGAACCCTGGGTTCAGTAGCTTCCTTGTTAGAAACAACTCTCTATCAAGGAAATCCTGATAGGAACTACAAGCCCTGGAATATCAGTTAATCAAGTTCTAGCATTTCAATAATTATCCTGCTGTAGTTGACTTTGCCATGAATAAATGATATCTACCTTAATTGACAATTGAAATAAAAATGTGAATTTATAAAAAAAAAAAAAAAATTCCTTTAATTTGCGGAAAATTCGGAAATCAAGAAGATTATTTTCACTTTGTTTATTATAGCCATCGAATTTTATTACAAAATTCATTTGGCTGTTCAGTGAAAAAATGTATCATGCTAACGTTGTCTAATGTGAAGTTAATAAATTTCCTTTGATACGCCGTGAATAATCATTAGTGCTCTTACTTTTTAAACAGAAACGGAAAACAAATCCCATAGTTTGCTAAAATAACTGAACAATTTACAAATACGTCTATAATCAACAAATGGTTTCTGAAAGAAGCAAAATGATCACATAAATGCGTCTGTAGTATAATGCAAGAAGTGGGTGTAGTTTTCAAGGATTAAGGTATGGCGTTTAACGCCATTTTCAACAATATTTCAGTTATCTCGTGGCGGTCAGTTTTATTGGTGGGGGAAACCGGAGAACCCAGAGAAAGCCACCTATCTGCCGCAAGACACGGACAAACTTTATCACATAATGTTGTATTTAGTACACCTCACCATGAGCGGGATTCGAACTCACAACCATTATTTTCATATAAAATCTCACTTTCATGAGAAACAAAATCTGAAGAGTGTTTTTCTTGTACAATTCAAAGCTGAATATTCTACAGTTTCGTTACCGTTTTAAATTTTGACAATTTCGTTGTCAGATATGGAGAACTGGCTTTACGGTCATATTTTCGAGTACTATTTGCGGACTTCAACTAAAAAATACAACCAATCAGAACACTCTTTCCAATATATAGTGTTCTGATTGGACGATTTTGGAGAGTGAGAACAAAAATCATAGTCGAAAGTTTTATAATCGTGGTGGGAAATTTCATATAGACTTTAGATATATATTTCCTAGAATTAGTTGATTTTGTAAGCATAATAGCAATACTGCGTTTTACACACATAATTAGTAACACAGTCTTAACATGACAAACCAATATGTGTCTTAAGACAAACAATAATGGCGCAGGTGTGTTTAGCATCGCAACATATGCGACAATACCGACGACAAAGGTCTTTGGGATAGAAGTAACCCCATAGATGTGACAAACAACGACGATGAATTGATAAGGAGACACCGACGTCCGCGTCACTAAATCGTCCAACTCTGTACTATAACAAAACCCCAAACAGACTTAAAGGATGTATAGACGTCCACGCCATTAAATCGTCCAACTCTGTACTATAACCAAATACCAAACAGACTTAAAGAATGTACAGACGTCCACGCCATTAAATCGTCCAACTCTGTACTATAACCAAACCCCAAACAGACTTAAAGGATGTACAGAGGTCCACGCCATTAAATCGTCCAACTCTGTACTATAACCAAACCCCAAGCAGACTTAAAGAATGTACAGACGTCCACGTCATTAAATCGTCCAACTCTGTACTATAACCAAATACCAAACAGACTTAAAGGATGTACAGACGTCCACGCCATTAAATCGTCCAATTCTGTACTATAACCAAATACCAAGCAGACTTAAAGGATGTACAGACGTCCACGCCATTAAATCGTCCAACTCTGTACTATAACCAAACACCAAACAGACTTAAAGGATGTATAGACGTCCACGCCATTAAATCGTCCAACTCTGTACTATAACCAAACCCCAAGCAGACTTAAAGGAGGTACAGACGTCCACGCCATTAAATCGTCCAACTCTGTACTATAACCAAATACCAAACAGACTTAAAGGATGTACAGACGTCCACGCCATTAAATCGTCCAACTCTGTACTATAACCAAACACCAAACAGACTTAAAGGATGTACAGACGTCCACGCCATTAAATCGTCCAACTCTGTACTATAACCAAACACCAAACAGACTTAAAGGATGTACAGACGTCCACGCCATTAAATCGTCCAACTCTGTACTATAACCAAATACCAAACAGACTTAAAGGATGTACAGACGTCCACGTCATTAAATCGTCCAACTCTGTACTATAACCAAATACCAAACAGACTTAAAGGATGTACAGACGTCCACGCCATTAAATCGTCCAATTCTGTACTATAACCAAATACCAAGCAGACTTAAAGGATGTACAGACGTCCACGCCATTAAATCGTCCAACTCTGTACTATAACCAAACACCAAACAGACTTAAAGGATGTATAGACGTCCACGCCATTAAATCGTCCAACTCTGTACTATAACCAAACCCCAAGCAGACTTAAAGGAGGTACAGACGTCCACGCCATTAAATCGTCCAACTCTGTACTATAACCAAATACCAAACAGACTTAAAGGATGTACAGACGTCCACGCCATTAAATCGTCCAACTCTGTACTATAACCAAACACCAAACAGACTTAAAGGATGTACAGACGTCCACGCCATTAAATCGTCCAACTCTGTACTATAACCAAACACCAAACAGACTTAAAGGATGTACAGACGTCCACGCCATTAAATCGTCCAACTCTGTACTATAACCAAATACCAAACAGACTTAAAGGATGTACAGACGTCCACGCCATTAAATCGTCCAACTCTGTACTATAACCAAATACCAAACAGACTTAAAGGATGTATAGACGTCCACGTCATTAAATCGTCCAACTCTGTACTATAAACAAACCCCAAACAGACTTAAAGGATGTACAGACGTCCACGCCATTAAATCGTCCAACTCTGTACTATAACCAAACACCAAACAGACTTAAAGGAGGTATAGACGTCCACGTCATTAAATCGTCCAACTCTGTACTATAACCAAACACCAAACAGACTTAAAGAATGTACAGACGTCCACGCCATTAAATCGTCCAACTCTGTACTATAACCAAACACCAAACAGACTTAAAGGATGTACAGACGTCCACGCCATTAAATCGTCCAACTCTGTACTATAACCAAACACCAAACAAACTTAAAGGATGTACAGACGTCCACGCCATTAAATCGTCCAACTCTGTACTATAACCAAACCCCAAGCAGACTTAAAGGATGTACAGACGTCCACGTCATTAAATCGTCCAACTCTGTACTATAACCAAACCCCAAGCAGACTTAAAGGAGGTATAGACGTCCACGCCATTAAATCGTCCAACTCTGTACTATAGCCAAACACCAAACAGACTTAAAGGATGTACAGACGTCCACGCCATTAAATCGTCCAACTCTGTACTATAACCAAACACCAAACAGACTTAAAGGAGGTATAGACGTCCACGTCATTAAATCGTCCAACTCTGTACTATAACCAAACACCAAACAGACTTAAAGAATGTACAGACGTCCACGCCATTAAATCGTCCAACTCTGTACTATAACCAAACACCAAACAGACTTAAAGGATGTACAGACGTCCACGCCATTAAATCGTCCAACTCTGTACTATAACCAAACACCAAACAGACTTAAAGGATGTACAGACGTCCACGCCATTAAATCGTCCAACTCTGTACTATAACCAAATACCAAACAGACTTAAAGGATGTACAGACGTCCACGCCATTAAATCGTCCAACTCTGTACTATAACCAAACACCAAACAGACTTAAAGGATGTATAGACGTCCACGTCATTAAATCGTCCAACTCTGTACTATAACCAAACACCAAACAGACTTAAAGGATGTACAGACGTCCACGCCATTAAATCGTCCAACTCTGTACTATAACCAAACACCAAACAGACTTAAAGGATGCATAGACGTCCACGTCATTAAATCGTCCAACTCTGTACTATAACCAAACACCAAACAGACTTAAAGGATGTATAGACGTCCAAGCCATTAAATCGTCCAACTCTGTACTATAACCAAACACCAAACAGACTTAAAGGATGTACAGACGTCCACGCCATTAAATAGTCCAACTCTGTACTATAACCAAACACCAAACAGACTTAAAGGATGTACAGACGTCCACGCCATTAAATCGTCCAACTCTGTACTATAACCAAACACCAAACAGACTTAAAGGATGTACAGACGTCCACGCCATTAAATCGTCCAACTCTGTACTATAACCAAACACCAAACAGACTTAAAGGATGTACAGACGTCCACGCCATTAAATAGTCCAACTCTGTACTATAACCAAACACCAAACAGACTTAAAGGATGTACAGACGTCCACGCCATTAAATCGTCCAACTCTGTACTATAACCAAACACCAAACAGACTTAAAGGAGGTACAGACGTCCACGCCATTAAATCGTCCAATTCTGTACTATAACCAAACACCAAACAGTCTTAAAGGATGTACAGACGTCCACGTCATTAAATCGTCCAACTCTGTACTATAACCAAACACCAAACAGACTTAAAGAATGTACAGACGTCCACGCCATTAAATCGTCCACCTCTGTACTATAACCAAACACCAAACAGACTTAAAGGAGGTATAGACGTCCACGCCATTAAATCGTCCAACTCTGTACTATAACCAAACACCAAACAGACTTAAAGGATGTACAGACGTCCACGTCATTAAATCGTCCAACTCTGTACTATAACCAAACACCAAACAGACTTAAAGAATGTACAGACGTCCACGCCATTAAATCGTCCAACTCTGTACTATAACCAAACACCAAACAGACTTAAAGGAGGAATAGACGTCCACGCCATTAAATCGTCCAACTCTGTACTATAACCAAACACCAAACAGACTTAAAGGAGGTATAGACGTCCACGCCATTAAATCGTCCAACTCTGTACTATAACCAAACACCAAACAGACTTAAAGAATGTACAGACGTCCACGCCATTAAATCGTCCAACTCTGTACTATAACCAAACACCAAACAGACTTAAAGCATGTACAGACGTCCACGCCATTAAATCGTCCAACTCTGTACTATAACCAAATACCAAACAGATTTAAAGGAGGTACAGACGTCCACGCCATTAAATCGTCCAATTCTGTACTATAACCAAATACCAAACAGACTTAAAGGAGGAACAGACGTCCACGCCATTAAATCGTCCAACTCTGTACTATAACCAAACACCAAACAGACTTAAAGGATGTACAGACGTCCACGCCATTAAATCGTCCAACTCTGTACTATAACCAAACACTAAACAGACTTAAAGGATGTACAGACGTCCACGCCATTAAATCGTCCAATTCTGTACAATAACCAAATACCAAACAGACTTAAAGGAGGTACAGACGTCCACGCCATTAAATCGTCCAACTCTGCACTATAACCAAACACCAAGCAGACTTAAAGGATGTACAGACGTCCACGCCATTAAATCGTCCAACTCTGTACTATAACCAAACACCAAACAGACTTAAAGGATGTACAGACGTCCACGCCATTAAATCGTCCAACTCTGTACTATAACCAAACACCAAACAGACTTAAAGGATGTACAGACGTCCACGCCATTAAATCGTCCAACTCTGTACTATAACCAAATACCAAACAGACTTAAAGGATGTACAGACGTCCACGCCATTAAATCGTCCAACTCTGTACTATAACCAAACACCAAACAGACTTAAAGGATGTATAGACGTCCACGTCATTAAATCGTCCAACTCTGTACTATAACCAAACACCAAACAGACTTAAAGGATGTACAGACGTCCACGCCATTAAATCGTCCAACTCTGTACTATAACCAAACACCAAACAGACTTAAAGGATGCATAGACGTCCACGTCATTAAATCGTCCAACTCTGTACTATAACCAAACACCAAACAGACTTAAAGGATGTATAGACGTCCAAGCCATTAAATCGTCCAACTCTGTACTATAACCAAACACCAAACAGACTTAAAGGATGTACAGACGTCCACGCCATTAAATAGTCCAACTCTGTACTATAACCAAACACCAAACAGACTTAAAGGATGTACAGACGTCCACGCCATTAAATCGTCCAACTCTGTACTATAACCAAACACCAAACAGACTTAAAGGATGTACAGACGTCCACGCCATTAAATCGTCCAACTCTGTACTATAACCAAATACCAAACAGACTTAAAGGATGTACAGACGTCCACGCCATTAAATAGTCCAACTCTGTACTATAACCAAACACCAAACAGACTTAAAGGATGCACAGACGTCCACGCCATTAAATCGTCCAACTCTGTACTATAACCAAACACCAAACAGACTTAAAGGAGGTACAGACGTCCACGCCATTAAATCGTCCAATTCTGTACTATAACCAAACACCAAACAGTCTTAAAGGATGTACAGACGTCCACGTCATTAAATCGTCCAACTCTGTACTATAACCAAACACCAAACAGACTTAAAGAATGTACAGACGTCCACGCCATTAAATCGTCCAACTCTGTACTATAACCAAACACCAAACAGACTTAAAGGAGGTATAGACGTCCACGCCATTAAATCGTCCAACTCTGTACTATAACCAAACACCAAACAGACTTAAAGGATGTACAGACGTCCACGTCATTAAATCGTCCAACTCTGTACTATAACCAAACACCAAACAGACTTAAAGAATGTACAGACGTCCACGCCATTAAATCGTCCAACTCTGTACTATAACCAAACACCAAACAGACTTAAAGGAGGTATAGACGTCCACGCCATTAAATCGTCCAACTCTGTACTATAACCAAACACCAAACAGACTTAAAGGAGGTATAGACGTCCACGCCATTAAATCGTCCAACTCTGTACTATAACCAAACACCAAACAGACTTAAAGAATGTACAGACGTCCACGCCATTAAATCGTCCAACTCTGTACTATAACCAAACACCAAACAGACTTAAAGGATGTACAGACGTCCACGCCATTAAATCGTCCAACTCTGTACTATAACCAAATACCAAACAGACTTAAAGGAGGTACAGACGTCCACGCCATTAAATCGTCCAATTCTGTACTATAACCAAATACCAAACAGACTTAAAGGAGGTACAGACGTCCACGCCATTAAATCGTCCAACTCTGTACTATAACCAAACACCAAACAGACTTAAAGGATGTACAGACGTCCACGCCATTAAATCGTCCAACTCTGTACTATAACCAAACACCAAACAGACTTAAAGAATGTACAGACGTCCACGCCATTAAATCGTCCAACTCTGTACTATAACCAAACACTAAACAGACTTAAAGGATGTACAGACGTCCACGCCATTAAATCGTCCAACTCTGTACTATAACCAAACACCAAACAGACTTAAAGGATGTACAGACGTCCACGCCATTAAATCGTCCAACTCTGTACTATAACCAAACACTAAACAGACTTAAAGGATGTACAGACGTCCACGCCATTAAATCGTCCAATTCTGTACAATAACCAAATACCAAACAGACTTAAAGGAGGTACAGACGTCCACGCCATTAAATCGTCCAACTCTGCACTATAACCAAACACCAAGCAGACTTAAAGGATGTAGAGACGTCCACGCCATTAAATCGTCCAACTCTGTACTATAACCAAACCCCAAACAGACTTAAAGGATGTACAGACGTCCACGCCATTAAATCGTCCAATTCTGTACTATAACCAAATACCAAACAGACTTAAAGGATGTACAGACGTCCACGCCATTAAATCGTCCAACTCTGTACTATAACCAAACCCCAAGCAGACTTAAAGGATGTACAGACGTCCACGCCATTAAATCGTCCAACTCTGTACTATAACCAAACCCCAAACAGACTTAAAGGATGTACAGACGTCCACGCCATTAAATCGTCCAACTCTGTACTATAACCAAACACCAAACAGACTTAAAGGATGTACAGACGTCCACGCCATTAAATCGTCAAATTCTGTACTATAACCAAATACCAAACAGACTTAAAGGAGGTACAGACGTCCACGACATTAAATCGTCCAACTCTGTACTATAACCAAACCCCAAGCAGACTTAAAGGATGTACAGACGTCCACGCCATTAAATCGTCCAACTCTGTACTATAACCAAACCCCAAACAGACTTAAAGGATATACAGACGTCCACGTCATTAAATCGTCCAACTCTGTACTATAACCAAACACCAAACAGACTTAAAGGAGGTACAGACGTCCACGCCATTAAATCGTCCAACTCTGTACTATAACCAAACCCCAAACAGACTTAAAGGAGGTACAGACGTCCACGTCATTAAATCGTCCAACTCTGTACTATAACCAAACACCAAACAGACTTAAAGGATGTACAGACGTCCACGCCATTAAATCGTCCAACTCTGTACTATAACCAAACACCAAACAGACTTAAAGGAGGTACAGACGTCCACGTCATTAAATCGTCCAACTCTGTACTATAACCAAACACCAAACAGACTTAAAGGATGTACAGACGTCCACGTCATTAAATCGTCCAACTCTGTACTATAACCAAATACCAAACAGACTTAAAGGATGTACAGACGTCCACGCCATTAAATCGTCCAACTCTGTACTATAACCAAATACCAAACAGACTTAAAGGAGGTACAGACGTCCACGTCATTAAATCGTCCAACTCTGTACTAGAACCAAACACCAAACAGACTTAAAGGATGTACAGACGTCCACGTCATTAAATCGTCCAACTCTGTACTATAACCAAACACCAAACAGACTTAAAGGAGGTACAGACGTCCACGCCATTAAATCGTCCAACTCTGTACTATAACCAAACCCCAAACAGACTTAAAGGAGGTACAGACGTCCACGTCATTAAATTGTCCAACTCTGTACTATAACCAAACACCAAACAGACTTAAAGGATGTACAGACGTCCACGCCATTAAATCGTCCAACTCTGTACTATAACCAAACACCAAACAGACTTAAAGGATGTACAGACGTCCACGCCATTAAATCGTCCAACTCTGTACTATAACCAAATACCAAACAGACTTAAAGGAGGTACAGACGTCCACGCCATTAAATCGTCCAACTATGTACTATAACCAAATACCAAACAGACTTAAAGGATGTACAGACGTCCACGCCATTAAATCGTCCAACTCTGTACTATAACCAAATACCAAACAGACTTAAAGGAGGTACAGACGTCCACGTCATTAAATCGTCCAACTCTGTACTATAACCAAACACCAAACAGACTTAAAGGATGTACAGACATCCACGTCATTAAATCGTCCAATTCTGTACTATAACCAAACACCAAACAGACTAAAAGGATGTACAGACGTCCACGCCATTAAATCGTCCAATTCTGTACTATAACCAAATACCAAACAGACTTAAAGGAGGTACAGACGTCCACGTCATAAAATCGTCCAACTCTGTACTATAACCAAACACCAAGCAGACTTAAAGGATGTACAGACGTCCACGCCATTAAATCTTCCAACTCTGTACTATAACCAAACCCCAAACAGACTTAAAGGAGGTACACACGTCCACGTCATTAAATCGTCCAACTCTGTACTATAACCAAACACCAAACAGACTTAAAGGATGTACAGACGTCCACGCCATTAAATCGTCCAACTCTGTACTATAATCAAACACCAAACAGACTTAAAGGATGTATAGACGTCCACGTCATTAAATCGTCCAACTCTGTACTATAACCAAACACCAAACAGACTTAAAGGATGTATAGACGTCCACGTCATTAAATAGTCCAACTCTGTACTATAACCAAACACCAAACAGACTTAAAGAATGTACAGACGTCCACGTCATTAAATCGTCCAACTCTGTACTATAACCAAACACCAAACAGACTTAAAGGATGTACAGACGTCCACGCCATTAAATCGTCCAACTCTGTACTATAACCAAACCCCAAACAGACTTAAAGGATGTACAGACGTCCACGCCATTAAATAGTCCAACTCTGTACTATAGCCAAACACCAAACAGACTTAAAGGATGTACAGACGTCCACGCCATTAAATAGTCCAACTCTGTACTATAACCAAACACCAAACAGACTTAAAGGATGTACAGACGTCCACGCCATTAAATCGTCCAATTCTGTACTTTAACCAACACCAAACAGACTTAAAGGATGTACAGACGTCCACGCCATTAAATCGTCCAACTCTGTACTATAACCAAACACCAAACAGACTTAAAGGATGTACAGACGTCCACGCCATTAAATCGTCCAATTCTGTACTATAACCAAACACCAAACAGACTTAAAGGATGTACAGACGTCCACGCCATTAAATAGTCCAACTCTGTACTATAACCAAACCCCAAACAGACTTAAAGGATGTACAGACGTCCACGCCATTAAATAGTCCAACTCTGTACTATAACCAAACCCCAAACAGACTTAAAGGATGTACAGACGTCCACGCCATTAAATAGTCCAACTCTGTACTATAACCAAACACCAAACAGACTTAAAGGATGTACAGACGTCCACGCCATTAAATCGTCCAATTCTGTACTATAACCAAACACCAAACAGACTTAAAGGATGTACAGACATCCACGCCATTAAATAGTCCAACTCTGTACTATAACCAAACACCAAACAGACTTAAAGGATGTACAGACGTCCACGCCATTAAATCGTCCAACTCTGTACTATAACCAAACACCAAACAGACTTAAAGGATGTACAGACGTCCACGCCATTAAATCGTCCAATTCTGTATTATAACCAAACACCAAACAGACTTAAAGGATGTACAGACGTCCACGCCATTAAATAGTCCAACTCTGTACTATAACCAAACACCAAACAGACTAAAAGAATGTACAGACGTCCACGTCATTAAATCGTCCAACTCTGTACTATAACCAAACACCAAACAGACTTAAAGGAGGTACAGACGTCCACGCCATTAAATCGTCCAACTCTGTACTATAACCAAACCCCAAACAGACTTAAAGGATGTACAGACGTCCACGCCATTAAATAGTCCAACTCTGTACTATAACCAAACACCAAACAGACTTAAAGGATGTACAGACGTCCACGCCATTAAATCGTCCAATTCTGTACTATAACCAAACCCCAAACAGATTTAAAGGAGGTAAAGACGTCCACGTCATTAAATCGTCCAACTCTGTACTATAACCAAACACCAAACAGACTTAAAGGAGGTACAGACGTCCACGCCATTAAATCGTCCAACTCTGTACTATAACCAAACACCAAACAGACTTAAAGGATGTACAGACGTCCACGCCATTAAATAGTCCAACTCTGTACTATAACTAAACACCAAACAGACGTAAAGGATGTACAGACGTCCACGCCATTAAATCGTCCAACTCTGTACTATAACCAAACCCCAAACAGATTTAAAGGATGTACAGACGTCCACGCCATTAAATCGTCCAACTCTGTACTATAACCAAACACCAAACAGACTTAAAGGATGTACAGACGTCCACGCCATTAAATCGTCCAACTCTGTACTATAGCCAAACACCAAACAGACTTAAAGGATGTACAGACGTCCACGCCATTAAATCGTCCAACTCTGTACTATAACCAAACACCAAACAGACTTAAAGGATGTACAGACGTCCACGCCATTAAATCGTCCAACTCTGTTCTATAACCAAACCCCAAACAGACTTAAAGGATGTACAGACGTCCACGCCATTAAATAGTCCAACTCTGTACTATAACCAAACACCAAACAGACTTAAAGGATGTACAGACGTCCACGCCATTAAATAGTCCAACTCTGTACTATAACCAAACACCAAACAGACTTAAAGGATGTACAGACGTCCACGCCATTAAATCGTCCAATTCTGTACTATAACCAAACACCAAACAGACTTAAAGGATGTACAGACGTCCACGCCATTAAATCGTCCAACTCTGTACTATAACCAAACACCAAACAGACTTAAAGGATGTACAGACGTCCACGCCATTAAATCGTCCAATTCTGTACTATAACCAAACACCAAACAGACTTAAAGGATGTACAGACGTCCACGCCATTAAATAGTCCAACTCTGTACTATAACCAAACCCCAAACAGACTTAAAGGATGTACAGACGTCCACGCCATTAAATTGTCCAACTCTGTACTATAACCAAACACCAAACAGACTTAAAGGATGTACAGACGTCCACGCCATTAAATCGTCCAATTCTGTACTATAACCAAACACCAAACAGACTTAAAGGATGTACAGACATCCACGCCATTAAATAGTCCAACTCTGTACTATAACCAAACACCAAACAGACTTAAAGGATGTACAGACGTCCACGCCATTAAATCGTCCAACTCTGTACTATAACCAAACACCAAACAGACTTAAAGGATGTACAGACGTCCACGCCATTAAATCGTCCAATTCTGTACTATAACCAAACACCAAACAGACTTAAAGGATGTATAGAGGTCCACGCCATTAAATCGTCCACCTCTGTACTAAAACCAAACACCAAACAGACTTAAAGGATGTACAGACGTCCACGCCATTAAATAGTCCAACTCTGTACTATAACCAAACACCAAACAGACTAAAAGAATGTACAGACGTCCACGTCATTAAATCGTCCAACTCTGTACTATAACCAAACACCAAACAGACTTAAAGGAGGTACAGACGTCCACGCCATTAAATCGTCCAACTCTGTACTATAACCAAACCCCAAACAGACTTAAAGGATGTACAGACGTCCACCCCATTAAATAGTCCAACTCTGTACTATAACCAAACACCAAACAGACTTAAAGGATGTACAGACGTCCACGCCATTAAATCGTCCAATTCTGTACTATAACCAAACCCCAAACAGACTTAAAGGAGGTAAAGACGTCCACGTCATTAAATCGTCCAACTCTGTACTATAACCAAACACCAAACAGACTTAAAGGAGGTACAGACGTCCACGCCATTAAATCGTCCAACTCTGTACTATAACCAAACACCAAACAGACTTAAAGGATGTACAGACGTCCACGCCATTAAATAGTCCAACTCTGTACTATAACTAAACACCAAACAGACTTAAAGGATGTACAGACGTCCACGCCATTAAATCGTCCAACTCTGTACTATAACCAAACCCCAAACAGACTTAAAGGATGTACAGACGTCCACGCCATTAAATCGTCCAACTCTGTACTATAACCAAACACCAAACAGACTTAAAGGATGTACAGACGTCCACGCCATTAAATCGTCCAACTCTGTACTATAGCCAAACACCAAACAGACTTAAAGGATGTACAGACGTCCACGCCATTAAATCGTCCAACTCTGTACTATAACCAAACACCAAACAGACTTAAAGGAGGTATAGACGTCCACGCCATTAAATCGTCCAATTCTGTACTATAACCAAATACCAAACAGACTTAAAGGAGGTATAGACGTCCACGCCATTAAATCGTCCAATTCTGTACTATAGCCAAACCCCAAACAGACTTAAAGGAGGTATAGACGTCCACGCCATTAAATCGTCCAATTCTGTACTATAACCAAATACCAAACAGACTTAAAGGAGGTACAGACGTCCACGTCATTAAATAGTCCAACTCTGTACTATAACCAAACACCAAACAGACTTAAAGGATGTACAGACGTCCACGCCATTAAATCGTCCAATTCTGTACTATAACCAAACACCAAACAGACTTAAAGGAGGTACAGAGGTCCACGCCATTAAATCGTCCAACTCTGTACTATAAACAAACACCAAACAGACTTAAAGGATGTACAGCCGTCCACGCCATTAAATAGTCCAACTCTGTACTATAACCAAACCCCAAACAGACTTAAAGGATGTACAGACGTCCACGCCATTAAATCGTCCAACTCTGTACTATAACCAAACACCAAACAGACTTAAAGGATGTACAGACGTCCACGCCATTAAATAGTCCAACGCTGTACTATAACCAAACACCAAACAGACTTAAAGGATGTACAGACGTCCACGCCATTAAATCGTCCAACTCTGTACTATAACCAAACACCAAACAGACTTAAAGAATGTACAGACGTCCACGCCATTAAATCGTCCAACTCTGTACTATAACCAAACACCAAACAGACTTAAAGGAGGTATAGACGTCCACGCCATTAAATCGTCCAATTCTGTACTATAACCAAACCCCAAACAGACTTAAAGGAGGTATAGACGTCCACGCCATTAAATCGTCCAATTCTGTACTATAACCAAACCCCAAACAGACTTAAAGGATGTACAGACGTCCACGCCATTAAATCGTCCAACTCTGTACTATAACCAAACACCAAACAGACTTAAAGGATGTACAGACGTCCACGCCATTAAATCGTCCAACTCTGTACTATAGCCAGACACCAAACAGACTTAAAGGATGTACAGACGTCCACGCCATTAAATCGTCCAACTCTGTACTATAACCAAACACCAAACAGACTTAAAGGAGGTATAGACGTCCACGCCATTAAATCGTCCAATTCTGTACAATAACCAAATACCAAACAGACTTAAAGGAGGTATAGACGTCCACGCCATTAAATCGTCCAATTCTGTACTATAGCCAAACCCCAAACAGACATAAAGGAGGAATAGACGTCCACGCCATTAAATCGTCCAATTCTGTACTATAACCAAATACCAAACAGACTTAAAGGAGGTACAGACGTCCACGTCATTAAATAGTCCAACTCTGTACTATAACCAAACACCAAACAGACTTAAAGGATGTACAGACGTCCACGCCATTAAATCGTCCAATTCTGTACTATAACCAAACACCAAACAGACTGAAAGGAGGTACAGAGGTCCACGCCATTAAATCGTCCAACTCTGTACTATAAACAAACACCAAACAGACTTAAAGGATGTACAGACGTCCACGCCATTAAATAGTCCAACTCTGTACTATAACCAAACCCCAAACAGACTTAAAGGATGCACAGACGTCCACGCCATTAAATCGTCCAACTCTGTACTATAACCAAACCCCAAACAGACTTAAAGGATGTACAGACGTCCACGCCATTAAATAGTCCAACGCTGTACTATAACCAAACACCAAACAGACTTAAAGGATGTACAGACGTCCACGCCATTAAATCGTCCAACTCTGTACTATAACCAAACACCAAACAGACTTAAAGGATGTACAGACGTCCACGCCATTAAATCGTCCAACTCTGTACTATAACCAAACACCAAACAGACTTAAAGAATGTACAGACGTCCACGCCATTAAATCGTCCAACTCTGTACTATAACCAAACACCAAACAGACTTAAAGGAGGTATAGACGTCCACGCCATTAAATCGTCCAATTCTGTACTATAACCAAACCCCAAACAGACTTAAAGGAGGTATAGACGTCCACGCCATTAAATCGTCCAATTCTGTACTATAACCAAATACCAAACAGACTTAAAGGAGGTACAGACGTCCACGTCATTAAATCGTCCAACTCTGTACTATAACCAAACCCCAAGCAGACTTAAAGGAGGTACAGACGTCCACGCCATTAAATCGTCCAACTCTGTACTATAACCAAACCCCAAACAGACTTAAAGGATGTACAGACGTCCACGCCATTAAATCGTCCAATTCTGTACTATAACCAAATACCAAACAGACTTAAAGGAGGTACAGACGTCCACGTCATTAAATCGTCCAACTCTGTATTATAACCAAACCCCAAGCAAACTTAAAGGAGGTACAGACGTCCACGCCATTAAATCGTCCAACTCTGTACTATAACCAAACACCAAACAGACTTAAAGGATGTACAGACGTCCACGCCATTAAATCGTCCAACTCTGTACTATAACGAAACCCCAAGCAGACTTAAAGGAGGTACAGACGTCCACGCCATTAAATCGTCCAACTCTGTACTATAACCAAACCCCAAACAGACTTAAAGGAGGTACAGACGTCCACGCCATTAAATCGTCCAATTCTGTACTATAACCAAACCCCAAACAGACTTAAAGGAGGTACAGACGTCCACGCCATTAAATCGTCCAACTCTGTACTATAACCAAACCCCAAACAGACTTAAAGGATGTACAGACGTCCACGCCATTAAATCGTCCAACTCTGTACTATAACCAAACCCCAAGCAGACTTAAAGGAGGTACAGACGTCCACGCCATTAAATCGTCCAACTCTGTACTATAACCAAACCCCAAACAGACTTAAAGGAGGTACAGACGTCCACGCCATTAAATCGTCCAATTCTGTACTATAACCAAATACCAAACAGACTTAAAGGAGGTACAGACGTCCACGTCATTAAATCGTCCAACTCTGTATTATAACCAAACCCCAAGCAGACTTAAAGGAGGTACAGACGTCCACGCCATTAAATCGTCCAACTCTGTACTAAAACCAAACACCAAACAGACTTAAAGGATGTATAGACGTCCACGTCATTAAATAGTCCAACTCTGTACTATAACCAAACACCAAACAGACTTAAAGAATGTACAGACGTCCACGTCATTAAATCGTCCAACTCTGTACTATAACCAAACACCAAACAGACTTAAAGGATGTACAGACGTCCACGCCATTAAATCGTCCAACTCTGTACTATAACCAAACCCCAAACAGACTTAAAGGATGTACAGACGTCCACGCCATTAAATAGTCCAACTCTGTACTATAACCAAACACCAAACAGACTTAAAGGATGTACAGACGTCCACGCCATTAAATAGTCCAACTCTGTACTATAACCAAACACCAAACAGACTTAAAGGATGTACAGACGTCCACGCCATTAAATCGTCCAATTCTGTACTATAACCAAACACCAAACAGACTTAAAGGATGTACAGACGTCCACGCCATTAAATCGTCCAACTCTGTACTATAACCAAACACCAAACAGACTTAAAGGATGTACAGACGTCCACGCCATTAAATCGTCCAATTCTGTACTATAACCAAACACCAAACAGACTTAAAGGATGTACAGACGTCCACGCCATTAAATAGTCCAACTCTGTACTATAACCAAACCCCAAACAGACTTAAAGGATGTACAGACGTCCACGCCATTAAATAGTCCAACTCTGTACTATAACCAAACCCCAAACAGACTTAAAGGATGTACAGACGTCCACGCCATTAAATAGTCCAACTCTGTACTATAACCAAACACCAAACAGACTTAAAGGATGTACAGACGTCCACGCCATTAAATCGTCCAATTCTGTACTATAACCAAACACCAAACAGACTTAAAGGATGTACAGACATCCACGCCATTAAATAGTCCAATTCTGTACTATAACCAAACACCAAACAGACTTAAAGGATGTACAGACGTCCACGCCATTAAATCGTCCAACTCTGTACTATAACCAAACACCAAACAGACTTAAAGGATGTACAGACGTCCACGCCATTAAATCGTCCAATTCTGTATTATAACCAAACACCAAACAGACTTAAAGGATGTATAGAGGTCCACGCCATTAAATCGTCCAACTCTGTACTAAAACCAAACACCAAACAGACTTAAAGGATGTACAGACGTCCACGCCATTAAATAGTCCAACTCTGTACTATAACCAAACACCAAACAGACTAAAAGAATGTACAGACGTCCACGTCATTAAATCGTCCAACTCTGTACTATAACCAAACACCAAACAGACTTAAAGGAGGTACAGACGTCCACGCCATTAAATCGTCCAACTCTGTACTATAACCAAACCCCAAACAGACTTAAAGGATGTACAGACGTCCACGCCATTAAATAGTCCAACTCTGTACTATAACCAAACACCAAACAGACTTAAAGGATGTACAGACGTCCACGCCATTAAATCGTCCAATTCTGTACTATAACCAAACCCCAATCAGATTTAAAGGAGGTAAAGACGTCCACGTCATTAAATCGTCCAACTCTGTACTATAACCAAACACCAAACAGACTTAAAGGAGGTACAGACGTCCACGCCATTAAATCGTCCAACTCTGTACTATAACCAAACACCAAACAGACTTAAAGGATGTACAGACGTCCACGCCATTAAATAGTCCAACTCTGTACTATAACTAAACACCAAACAGACTTAAAGGATGTACAGACGTCCACGCCATTAAATCGTCCAACTCTGTACTATAACCAAACCCCAAACAGACTTAAAGGATGTACAGACGTCCACGCCATTAAATCGTCCAACTCTGTACTATAACCAAACACCAAACAGACTTAAAGGATGTACAGACGTCCACGCCATTAAATCGTCCAACTCTGTACTATAGCCAAACACCAAACAGACTTAAAGGATGTACAGACGTCCACGCCATTAAATCGTCCAACTCTGTACTATAACCAAACACCAAACAGACTTAAAGGATGTACAGACGTCCACGCCATTAAATCGTCCAACTCTGTACTATAACCAAACCCCAAACAGACTTAAAGGATGTACAGACGTCCACGCCATTAAATAGTCCAACTCTGTACTATAACCAAACACCAAGCAGACTTAAAGGATGTACAGACGTCCACGCCATTAAATAGTCCAACTCTGTACTATAACCAACACCAAACAGACTTAAAGGATGTACAGACGTCCACGCCATTAAATCGTCCAATTCTGTACTATAACCAAACACCAAACAGACTTAAAGGATGTACAGACGTCCACGCCATTAAATCGTCCAACTCTGTACTATAACCAAACACCAAACAGACTTAAAGGATGTACAGACGTCCACGCCATTAAATCGTCCAATTCTGTACTAGAACCAAACACCAAACAGACTTAAAGGATGTACAGACGTCCACGCCATTAAATAGTCCAACTCTGTACTATAACCAAACCCCAAATAGACTTAAAGGATGTACAGACGTCCACGCCATTAAATAGTCCAACTCTGTACTATAACCAAACCCCAAACAGACTTAAAGGATGTACAGACGTCCACGCCATTAAATAGTCCAACTCTGTACTATAACCAAACACCAAACAGACTTAAAGGATGTACAGACGTCCACGCCATTAAATCGTCCAATTCTGTACTATAACCAAACACCAAACAGACTTAAAGGATGTACAGACATCCACGCCATTAAATAGTCCAACTCTGTACTATAACCAAACACCAAACAGACTTAAAGGATGTACAGACGTCCACGCCATTAAATCGTCCAACTCTGTACTATAACCAAACACCAAACAGACTTAAAGGATGTACAGACGTCCACGCCATTAAATCGTCCAATTCTGTACTATAACCAAACACCAAACAGACTTAAAGGATGTATAGAGGTCCACGCCATTAAATCGTCCACCTCTGTACTAAAACCAAACACCAAACAGACTTAAAGGATGTACAGACGTCCACGCCATTAAATAGTCCAACTCTGTACTATAACCAAACACCAAACAGACTAAAAGAATGTACAGACGTCCACGTCATTAAATCGTCCAACTCTGTACTATAACCAAACACCAAACAGACTTAAAGGAGGTACAGACGTCCACGCCATTAAATCGTCCAACTCTGTACTATAACCAAACCCCAAACAGACTTAAAGGATGTACAGACGTCCACGCCATTAAATAGTCCAACTCTGTACTATAACCAAACACCAAACAGACTTAAAGGATGTACAGACGTCCACGCCATTCAATCGTCCAATTCTGTACTATAACCAAACCCCAAACAGACTTAAAGGAGGTAAAGACGTCCACGTCATTAAATCGTCCAACTCTGTACTATAACCAAACACCAAACAGACTTAAAGGAGGTACAGACGTCCACGCCATTAAATCGTCCAACTCTGTACTATAACCAAACACCAAACAGACTTAAAGGATGTACAGACGTCCACGCCATTAAATAGTCCAACTCTGTACTATAACTAAACACCAAACAGACTTAAAGGATGTACAGACGTCCACGCCATTAAATCGTCCAACTCTGTACTATAACCAAACCCCAAACAGACTTAAAGGATGTACAGACGTCCACGCCATTAAATCGTCCAACTCTGTACTATAACCAAACACCAAACAGACTTAAAGGATGTACAGACGTCCACGCCATTAAATCGTCCAACTCTGTACTATAGCCAAACACCAAACAGACTTAAAGGATGTACAGACGTCCACGCCATTAAATCGTCCAACTCTGTACTATAACCAAACACCAAACAGACTTAAAGGAGGTATAGACGTCCACGCCATTAAATCGTCCAATTCTGTACTATAACCAAATACCAAACAGACTTAAAGGAGGTATAGACGTCCACGCCATTAAATCGTCCAATTCTGTACTATAGCCAAACCCCAAACAGACTTAAAGGAGGTATAGACGTCCACGCCATTAAATCGTCCAATTCTGTACTATAACCAAATACCAAACAGACTTAAAGGAGGTACAGACGTCCACGTCATTAAATAGTCCAACTCTGTACTATAACCAAACACCAAACAGACTTAAAGGATGAACAGACGTCCACGCCATTAAATCGTCCAATTCTGTACTATAACCAAACACCAAACAGACTTAAAGGAGGTACAGAGGTCCACGCCATTAAATCGTCCAACTCTGTACTATAAACAAACACCAAACAGACTTAAAGGATGTACAGACGTCCACGCCATTAAATAGTCCAACTCTGTACTATAACCAAACCCCAAACAGACTTAAAGGATGTACAGACGTCCACGCCATTAAATCGTCCAACTCTGTACTATAACCAAACACCAAACAGACTTAAAGGATGTACAGACGTCCACGCCATTAAATAGTCCAACGCTGTACTATAACCAAACACCAAACAGACTTAAAGGATGTACAGACGTCCACGCCATTAAATCGTCCAACTCTGTACTATAACCAAACACCAAACAGACTTAAAGAATGTACAGACGTCCACGCCATTAAATCGTCCAACTCTGTACTATAACCAAACACCAAACAGACTTAAAGGAGGTATAGACGTCTACGCCATTACATCGTCCAATTCTGTACTATAACCAAACCCCAAACAGACTTAAAGGAGGTATAGACGTCCACGTCATTAAATCGTCCAATTCTGTACTATAACCAAACCCCAAACAGACTTAAAGGATGTACAGACGTCCACGCCATTAAATCGTCCAACTCTGTACTATAACCAAACACCAAACAGACTTAAAGGATGTACAGACGTCCACGCCATTAAATCGTCCAACTCTGTACTATAGCCAAACACCAAACAGACTTAAAGGATGTACAGACGTCCACGCCATTAAATCGTCCAACACTGTACTATAACCAAACACCAAACAGACTTAAAGGAGGTATAGACGTCCACGCCATTAAATCGTCCAATTCTGTACTATAACCAAATACCAAACAGACTTAAAGGAGGTATAGACGTCCACGCCATTAAATCGTCCAATTCTGTACTATAGCCAAACCCCAAACAGACTTAAAGGAGGTATAGACGTCCACGCCATTAAATCGTCCAATTCTGTACTATAACCAAATACCAAACAGACTTAAAGGAGGTACAGACGTCCACGTCATTAAATAGTCCAACTCTGTACTATAACCAAACACCAAACAGACTTAAAGGATGTACAGACGTCCACGCCATTAAATCGTCCAATTCTGTACTATAACCAAACACCAAACAGACTGAAAGGAGGTACAGAGGTCCACGCCATTAAATCGTCCAACTCTGTACTATAAACAAACACCAAACAGACTTAAAGGATGTACAGACGTCCACGCCATTAAATAGTCCAACTCTGTACTATAACCAAACCCCAAACAGACTTAAAGGATGCACAGACGTCCACGCCATTAAATCGTCCAACTCTGTACTATAACCAAACCCCAAACAGACTTAAAGGATGTACAGACGTCCACGCCATTAAATAGTCCAACGCTGTACTATAACCAAACACCAAACAGACTTAAAGGATGTACAGACGTCCACGCCATTAAATCGTCCAACTCTGTACTATAACCAAACACCAAACAGACTTAAAGGATGTACAGACGTCCACGCCATTAAATCGTCCAACTCTGTACTATAACCAAACACCAAACAGACTTAAAGAATGTACAGACGTCCACGCCATTAAATCGTCCAACTCTGTACTATAACCAAACACCAAACAGACTTAAAGGAGGTATAGACGTCCACGCCATTAAATCGTCCAATTCTGTACTATAACCAAACCCCAAACAAACTTAAAGGAGGTATAGACGTCCACGCCATTAAATCGTCCAATTCTGTACTATAACCAAATACCAAACAGACTTAAAGGAGGTACAGACGTCCACGTCATTAAATCGTCCAACTCTGTACTATAACCAAACCCCAAGCAGACTTAAAGGAGGTACAGACGTCCACGCCATTAAATCGTCCAACTCTGTACTATAACCAAACCCCAAACAGACTTAAAGGATGTACAGACGTCCACGCCATTAAATCGTCCAATTCTGTACTATAACCAAATACCAAACAGACTTAAAGGAGGTACAGACGTCAACGTCATTAAATCGTCCAACTCTGTATTATAACCAAACCCCAAGCAAACTTAAAGGAGGTACAGACGTCCACGCCATTAAATCGTCCAACTCTGTACTATAACCAAACACCAAACAGACTTAAAGGATGTACAGACGTCCACGCCATTAAATCGTCCAACTCTGTACTATAACCAAACCCCAAGCAGACTTAAAGGAGGTACAGACGTCCACGCCATTAAATCGTCCAACTCTGTACTATAACCAAACCCCAAACAGACTTAAAGGAGGTACAGACGTCCACGCCATTAAATCGTCCAATTCTGTACTATAACCAAACCCCAAACAGACTTAAAGGAGGTACAGACGTCCACGCCATTAAATCGTCCAACTCTGTACTATAACCAAACCCCAAACAGACTTAAAGGATGTACAGACGTCCACGCCATTAAATCGTCCAACTCTGTACTATAACCAAACCCCAAGCAGACTTAAAGGAGGTACAGACGTCCACGCCATTAAATCGTCCAACTCTGTACTATAACCAAACCCCAAACAGACTTAAAGGAGGTACAGACGTCCACGCCATTAAATCGTCCAATTCTGTACTATAACCAAATACCAAACAGACTTAAAGGAGGTACAGACGTCCACGTCATTAAATCGTCCAACTCTGTATTATAACCAAACCCCAAGCAGACTTAAAGGAGGTACAGACGTCCACGCCATTAAATCGTCCAACTCTGTACTATAACCAAACACCAAACAGACTTAAAGGATGTACAGACGTCCACGCCATTAAATAGTCCAACTCTGTACTATAACCAAACACCAAACAGACTTAAAGGATGTACAGACGTCCACGCCATTAAATCGTCCAACTCTGTACTATAACCAAACCCCAAACAGACTTAAAGGATGTACAGACGTCCACGCCATTAAATAGTCCAACTCTGTACTATAACCAAACACCAAACAGACTTAAAGGATGTACAGACGTCCACGCCATTAAATCGTCCAACTCTGTACTATAACCAAACACCAAACAGACTTAAAGGATGTACAGACGTCCACGCCATTAAATCGTCCAACTCTGTACTATAACCAAACACCAAACAGACTTAAAGAATGTACAGACGTCCACGCCATTAAATCGTCCAACTCTGTACTATAACCAAACACCAAACAGACTTAAAGGAGGTATAGACGTCCACGCCATTAAATCGTCCAATTCTGTACTATAACCAAACCCCAAACAGATTTAAAGGAGGTATAGACGTCCACGCCATTAAATCGTCCAATTCTGTACTATAACCAAATACCAAACAGACTTAAAGGAGGTACAGACGTCCACGTCATTAAATCGTCCAACTCTGTACTATAACCAAACCCCAAGCAGACTTAAAGGAGGTACTGACGTCCACGCCATTAAATCGTCCAACTCTGTACTATAACCAAACACCAAACAGACTTAAAGGATGTACAGACGTCCACGCCATTAAATCGTCCAACTCTGTACTATAACCAAACACCAAACAGACTTAAAGGATGAACAGACGTCCACGCCATTAAATCGTCCAACTCTGTACTATAACCAAACACCAAACAGACTTAAAGAATGTACAGACGTCCACGCCATTAAATCGTCCAACTCTGTACTATAACCAAACACCAAACAGACTTAAAGGAGGTATAGACGTCCACGCCATTAAATCGTCCAATTCTGTACTATAACCAAACCCCAAACAGACTTAAAGGATGTATAGACGTCCACGCCATTAAATCGTCCAATTCTGTACTATAACCAAATACCAAACAGACTTAAAGGAGGTACAGACGTCCACGTCATTAAATCGTCCAACTCTGTACTATAACCAAACCCCAAGCAGACTTAAAGGAGGTACAGACGTCCACGCCATTAAATCGTCCAACTCTGTACTATAACCAAACCCCAAACAGACTTAAAGGATGTACAGACGTCCACGCCATTAAATCGTCCAATTCTGTACTATAACCAAATACCAAACAGACTTAAAGGAGGTACAGACGTCCACGTCATTAAATCGTCCAACTCTGTACTATAACCAAACCCCAAGCAGACTTAAAGGAGGTACAGACGTCCACGCCATTAAATCGTCCAACTCTGTACTATAACCAAACCCCAAACAGACTTAAAGGATGTACAGACGTCCACGCCATTAAATCGTCCAACTCTGTACTATAACCAAACCCCAAGCAGACTTAAAGGAGGTACAGACGTCCACGCCATTAAATCGTCCAACTCTGTACTATAACCAAACCCCAAACAGACTTAAAGGAGGTACAGACGTCCACGCCATTAAATCGTCCAATTCTGTACTATAACCAAATCCCAAACAGACTTAAAGGATGTACAGACGTCCACGCCATTAAATCGTCCAACTCTGTACTATAACCAAACCCCAAACAGACTTAAAGGATGTACAGACGTCCACGCCATTAAATCGTCCAACTCTGTACTATAACCAAACCCCAAGCAGACTTAAAGGAGGTACAGACGTCCACGCCATTAAATCGTCCAACTCTGTACTATAACCAAACCCCAAACAGACATAAAGGAGGTACAGACGTCCACGCCATTAAATCGTCCAATTCTGTACTATAACCAAATACCAAACAGACTTAAAGGATGTACAGACGTCCACGTCATTAAATCGTCCAACTCTGTACTATAACCAAAACCCAAGCAGACTTAAAGGAGGTACAGACGTCCACGCCATTAAATCGTCCAACTCTGTACTATAACCAAACACCAAACAGACTTAAAGGATGTACAGACGTCCACGCCATTAAATCGTCCAACTCTGTACTATAACCAAACCCCAAACAGACATAAAGGAGGTACAGACGTCCACGCCATTAAATCGTCCAATTCTGTACTATAACCAAATACCAAACAGACTTAAAGGATGTACAGACGTCCACGTCATTAAATCGTCCAACTCTGTACTATAACCAAAACCCAAGCAGACTTAAAGGAGGTACAGACGTCCACGCCATTAAATCGTCCAACTCTGTACTATAACCAAACACCAAACAGACTTAAAGGATGTACAGACGTCCACGCCATTAAATAGTCCAACTCTGTACTATAACCAAACACCAAACAGACTTAAAGGATGTACAGACGTCCACGCCATTAAATCGTCCAACTCTGTACTATAACCAAACCCCAAACAGACTTAAAGGATGTACAGACGTCCACGCCATTAAATAGTCCAACTCTGTACTATAACCAAACACCAAACAGACTTAAAGGATGTACAGACGTCCACGCCATTAAATCGTCCAACTCTGTACTATAACCAAACACCAAACAGACTTAAAGGATGTACAGACGTCCACGCCATTAAATCGTCCAACTCTGTACTATAACCAAACACCAAACAGACTTAAAGAATGTACAGACGTCCACGCCATTAAATCGTCCAATTCTGTACTATAACCAAACACTAAACAGACTTAAAGGATGTATAGACGTCCACGCCATTAAATCGTCCAATTCTGTACTATAGCCAAACCCCAAACAGACTTAAAGGAGGTATAGACGTCCACGCCATTAAATCGTCCAATTCTGTACTATAACCAAATACCAAACAGACTTAAAGGAGGTACAGACGTCCACGTCATTAAATAGTCCAACTCTGTACTATAACCAAACACCAAACAGACTTAAAGGATGAACAGACGTCCACGCCATTAAATCGTCCAATTCTGTACTATAACCAAACACCAAACAGACTTAAAGGAGGTACAGAGGTCCACGCCATTAAATCGTCCAACTCTGTACTATAAACAAACACCAAACAGACTTAAAGGATGTACAGACGTCCACGCCATTAAATAGTCCAACTCTGTACTATAACCAAACCCCAAACAGACTTAAAGGATGTACAGACGTCCACGCCATTAAATCGTCCAACTCTGTACTATAACCAAACACCAAACAGACTTAAAGGATGTACAGACGTCCACGCCATTAAATAGTCCAACGCTGTACTATAACCAAACACCAAACAGACTTAAAGGATGTACAGACGTCCACGCCATTAAATCGTCCAACTCTGTACTATAACCAAACACCAAACAGACTTAAAGAATGTACAGACGTCCACGCCATTAAATCGTCCAACTCTGTACTATAACCAAACACCAAACAGACTTAAAGGAGGTATAGACGTCTACGCCATTACATCGTCCAATTCTGTACTATAACCAAACCCCAAACAGACTTAAAGGAGGTATAGACGTCCACGTCATTAAATCGTCCAATTCTGTACTATAACCAAACCCCAAACAGACTTAAAGGATGTACAGACGTCCACGCCATTAAATCGTCCAACTCTGTACTATAACCAAACACCAAACAGACTTAAAGGATGTACAGACGTCCACGCCATTAAATCGTCCAACTCTGTACTATAGCCAAACACCAAACAGACTTAAAGGATGTACAGACGTCCACGCCATTAAATCGTCCAACACTGTACTATAACCAAACACCAAACAGACTTAAAGGAGGTATAGACGTCCACGCCATTAAATCGTCCAATTCTGTACTATAACCAAATACCAAACAGACTTAAAGGAGGTATAGACGTCCACGCCATTAAATCGTCCAATTCTGTACTATAGCCAAACCCCAAACAGACTTAAAGGAGGTATAGACGTCCACGCCATTAAATCGTCCAATTCTGTACTATAACCAAATACCAAACAGACTTAAAGGAGGTACAGACGTCCACGTCATTAAATAGTCCAACTCTGTACTATAACCAAACACCAAACAGACTTAAAGGATGTACAGACGTCCACGCCATTAAATCGTCCAATTCTGTACTATAACCAAACACCAAACAGACTGAAAGGAGGTACAGAGGTCCACGCCATTAAATCGTCCAACTCTGTACTATAAACAAACACCAAACAGACTTAAAGGATGTACAGACGTCCACGCCATTAAATAGTCCAACTCTGTACTATAACCAAACCCCAAACAGACTTAAAGGATGCACAGACGTCCACGCCATTAAATCGTCCAACTCTGTACTATAACCAAACCCCAAACAGACTTAAAGGATGTACAGACGTCCACGCCATTAAATAGTCCAACGCTGTACTATAACCAAACACCAAACAGACTTAAAGGATGTACAGACGTCCACGCCATTAAATCGTCCAACTCTGTACTATAACCAAACACCAAACAGACTTAAAGGATGTACAGACGTCCACGCCATTAAATCGTCCAACTCTGTACTATAACCAAACACCAAACAGACTTAAAGAATGTACAGACGTCCACGCCATTAAATCGTCCAACTCTGTACTATAACCAAACACCAAACAGACTTAAAGGAGGTATAGACGTCCACGCCATTAAATCGTCCAATTCTGTACTATAACCAAACCCCAAACAAACTTAAAGGAGGTATAGACGTCCACGCCATTAAATCGTCCAATTCTGTACTATAACCAAATACCAAACAGACTTAAAGGAGGTACAGACGTCCACGTCATTAAATCGTCCAACTCTGTACTATAACCAAACCCCAAGCAGACTTAAAGGAGGTACAGACGTCCACGCCATTAAATCGTCCAACTCTGTACTATAACCAAACCCCAAACAGACTTAAAGGATGTACAGACGTCCACGCCATTAAATCGTCCAATTCTGTACTATAACCAAATACCAAACAGACTTAAAGGAGGTACAGACGTCAACGTCATTAAATCGTCCAACTCTGTATTATAACCAAACCCCAAGCAAACTTAAAGGAGGTACAGACGTCCACGCCATTAAATCGTCCAACTCTGTACTATAACCAAACACCAAACAGACTTAAAGGATGTACAGACGTCCACGCCATTAAATCGTCCAACTCTGTACTATAACCAAACCCCAAGCAGACTTAAAGGAGGTACAGACGTCCACGCCATTAAATCGTCCAACTCTGTACTATAACCAAACCCCAAACAGACTTAAAGGAGGTACAGACGTCCACGCCATTAAATCGTCCAATTCTGTACTATAACCAAACCCCAAACAGACTTAAAGGAGGTACAGACGTCCACGCCATTAAATCGTCCAACTCTGTACTATAACCAAACCCCAAACAGACTTAAAGGATGTACAGACGTCCACGCCATTAAATCGTCCAACTCTGTACTATAACCAAACCCCAAGCAGACTTAAAGGAGGTACAGACGTCCACGCCATTAAATCGTCCAACTCTGTACTATAACCAAACCCCAAACAGACTTAAAGGAGGTACAGACGTCCACGCCATTAAATCGTCCAATTCTGTACTATAACCAAATACCAAACAGACTTAAAGGAGGTACAGACGTCCACGTCATTAAATCGTCCAACTCTGTATTATAACCAAACCCCAAGCAGACTTAAAGGAGGTACAGACGTCCACGCCATTAAATCGTCCAACTCTGTACTATAACCAAACACCAAACAGACTTAAAGGATGTACAGACGTCCACGCCATTAAATAGTCCAACTCTGTACTATAACCAAACACCAAACAGACTTAAAGGATGTACAGACGTCCACGCCATTAAATCGTCCAACTCTGTACTATAACCAAACCCCAAACAGACTTAAAGGATGTACAGACGTCCACGCCATTAAATAGTCCAACTCTGTACTATAACCAAACACCAAACAGACTTAAAGGATGTACAGACGTCCACGCCATTAAATCGTCCAACTCTGTACTATAACCAAACACCAAACAGACTTAAAGGATGTACAGACGTCCACGCCATTAAATCGTCCAACTCTGTACTATAACCAAACACCAAACAGACTTAAAGAATGTACAGACGTCCACGCCATTAAATCGTCCAACTCTGTACTATAACCAAACACCAAACAGACTTAAAGGAGGTATAGACGTCCACGCCATTAAATCGTCCAATTCTGTACTATAACCAAACCCCAAACAGATTTAAAGGAGGTATAGACGTCCACGCCATTAAATCGTCCAATTCTGTACTATAACCAAATACCAAACAGACTTAAAGGAGGTACAGACGTCCACGTCATTAAATCGTCCAACTCTGTACTATAACCAAACCCCAAGCAGACTTAAAGGAGGTACTGACGTCCACGCCATTAAATCGTCCAACTCTGTACTATAACCAAACACCAAACAGACTTAAAGGATGTACAGACGTCCACGCCATTAAATCGTCCAACTCTGTACTATAACCAAACACCAAACAGACTTAAAGGATGAACAGACGTCCACGCCATTAAATCGTCCAACTCTGTACTATAACCAAACACCAAACAGACTTAAAGAATGTACAGACGTCCACGCCATTAAATCGTCCAACTCTGTACTATAACCAAACACCAAACAGACTTAAAGGAGGTATAGACGTCCACGCCATTAAATCGTCCAATTCTGTACTATAACCAAACCCCAAACAGACTTAAAGGATGTATAGACGTCCACGCCATTAAATCGTCCAATTCTGTACTATAACCAAATACCAAACAGACTTAAAGGAGGTACAGACGTCCACGTCATTAAATCGTCCAACTCTGTACTATAACCAAACCCCAAGCAGACTTAAAGGAGGTACAGACGTCCACGCCATTAAATCGTCCAACTCTGTACTATAACCAAACCCCAAACAGACTTAAAGGATGTACAGACGTCCACGCCATTAAATCGTCCAATTCTGTACTATAACCAAATACCAAACAGACTTAAAGGAGGTACAGACGTCCACGTCATTAAATCGTCCAACTCTGTACTATAACCAAACCCCAAGCAGACTTAAAGGAGGTACAGACGTCCACGCCATTAAATCGTCCAACTCTGTACTATAACCAAACCCCAAACAGACTTAAAGGATGTACAGACGTCCACGCCATTAAATCGTCCAACTCTGTACTATAACCAAACCCCAAGCAGACTTAAAGGAGGTACAGACGTCCACGCCATTAAATCGTCCAACTCTGTACTATAACCAAACCCCAAACAGACTTAAAGGAGGTACAGACGTCCACGCCATTAAATCGTCCAATTCTGTACTATAACCAAATCCCAAACAGACTTAAAGGATGTACAGACGTCCACGCCATTAAATCGTCCAACTCTGTACTATAACCAAACCCCAAACAGACTTAAAGGATGTACAGACGTCCACGCCATTAAATCGTCCAACTCTGTACTATAACCAAACCCCAAGCAGACTTAAAGGAGGTACAGACGTCCACGCCATTAAATCGTCCAACTCTGTACTATAACCAAACCCCAAACAGACATAAAGGAGGTACAGACGTCCACGCCATTAAATCGTCCAATTCTGTACTATAACCAAATACCAAACAGACTTAAAGGATGTACAGACGTCCACGTCATTAAATCGTCCAACTCTGTACTATAACCAAAACCCAAGCAGACTTAAAGGAGGTACAGACGTCCACGCCATTAAATCGTCCAACTCTGTACTATAACCAAACACCAAACAGACTTAAAGGATGTACAGACGTCCACGCCATTAAATCGTCCAACTCTGTACTATAACCAAACCCCAAACAGACATAAAGGAGGTACAGACGTCCACGCCATTAAATCGTCCAATTCTGTACTATAACCAAATACCAAACAGACTTAAAGGATGTACAGACGTCCACGTCATTAAATCGTCCAACTCTGTACTATAACCAAAACCCAAGCAGACTTAAAGGAGGTACAGACGTCCACGCCATTAAATCGTCCAACTCTGTACTATAACCAAACACCAAACAGACTTAAAGGATGTACAGACGTCCACGCCATTAAATAGTCCAACTCTGTACTATAACCAAACACCAAACAGACTTAAAGGATGTACAGACGTCCACGCCATTAAATCGTCCAACTCTGTACTATAACCAAACCCCAAACAGACTTAAAGGATGTACAGACGTCCACGCCATTAAATAGTCCAACTCTGTACTATAACCAAACACCAAACAGACTTAAAGGATGTACAGACGTCCACGCCATTAAATCGTCCAACTCTGTACTATAACCAAACACCAAACAGACTTAAAGGATGTACAGACGTCCACGCCATTAAATCGTCCAACTCTGTACTATAACCAAACACCAAACAGACTTAAAGAATGTACAGACGTCCACGCCATTAAATCGTCCAATTCTGTACTATAACCAAACACTAAACAGACTTAAAGGATGTATAGACGTCCACGCCATTAAATCGTCCAATTCTGTACTATAACCAAACCCCAAACCGATTTAAAGGAGGTATAGACGTCCACGCCATTAAATCGTCCAATTCTCTACTATAACCAAATACCAAACAGACTTAAAGGAGGTACAGACGTCCATGTCATTAAATCGTCCAACTCTGTACTATAACCAAACACCAAACAGACTTAAAGGATGTACAGACGTCCACGCCATTAAATCGTCCAATTCTGTACTATAACCAAATACCAAACAGACTTAAAGGAGGTACAGACGTTAACGTCATTAAATCGTCCAACTCTGTACTATAACCAAACCCCAAGCAGACTTAAAGGAGGTACAGACGTCCACGCAATTAAATCGTCCAACTCTGTACTATAACCAAACCCCAAACAGACTTAAAGGATGTACAGACGTCCACGCCATTAAATCGTCCAACTCTGTACTATAACCAAACCCCAAGCAGACTTAAAGGAGGTACAGACGTCCACGCCATTAAATCGTTCAACTCTGTATTATAACCAAACCCCAAACAGACTTAAAGGAGGTACAGACGTCCACGCCATTAAATCGTCCAATTCTGTACTATAACCAAATACCAAACAGACTTAAAGGAGGTACAGACGTCCACGTCATTAAATCGTCCAACTCTGTACTATAACCAAACCCCAAGCAGACTTAAAGGAGGTACAGACGTCCACGCCATTAAATCGTCCAACTCTGTACTATAACCAAACACCAAACAGACTTAAAGGATGTACAGACGTCCACGCCATTAAATAGTCCAACTCTGTACTATAACCAAACACCAAACAGACTTAAAGGATGTACAGACGTCCACGCCATTAAATCGTCCAACTCTGTACTATAACCAAACCCCAAACAGACTTAAAGGATGTACAGACGTCCACGCCATTAAATAGTCCAACTCTGTACTATAACCAAACACCAAACAGACTTAAAGGATGTACAGACGTCCACGCCATTAAATCGTCCAACTCTGTACTATAACCAAACACCAAACAGACTTAAAGGATGTACAGACGTCCACGCCATTAAATCGTCCAACTCTGTACTATAACCAAACACCAAACAGACTTAAAGAATGTACAGACGTCCACGCCATTAAATCGTCCAACTCTGTACTATAACCAAACACCAAACAGACTTAAAGGAGGTATAGACGTCCACGCCATTAAATCGTCCAATTCTGTACTATAACCAAACCCCAAACAGATTTAAAGGAGGTATAGACGTCCACGGCATTAAATCGTCCAATTCTGTACTATAACCAAATACCAAACAGACTTAAAGGAGGTACAGACGTCCACGTCATTAAATCGTCCAACTCTGTACTATAACCAAACCCCAAGCAGACTTAAAGGAGGTACAGACGTCCACGCCATTAAATCGTCCAACTCTGTACTATAACCAAACACCAAACAGACTTAAAGGATGTACAGACGTCCACACCATTAAATCGTCCAATTCTGTACTATAACGAAATACCAAACAGACTTAAAGGAGGTACAGACGTCCACGTCATTAAATCGTCCAACTCTGTACTATAACCAAACCCCAAGCAGACTTAAAGGAGGTACAGACGTCCACGCCATTAAATCGTCCAACTCTGTACTATAACCAAACCCCAAACAGACTTAAAGGATGTACAGACGTCCACGCCATTAAATCGTCCAACTCTGTACTATAACCAAACCCCAAGCAGACTTAAAGGAGGTACAGACGTCCACGCCATTAAATCGTCCAACTCTGTACTATAACCAAACCCCAAACAGACTTAAAGGAGGTACAGACGTCCACGCCATTAAATCGTCCAATTCTGTACTATAACCAAATACCAAACAGACTTAAAGGAGGTACAGACGTCCACGTCATTAAATCGTCCAACTCTGTACTATAACCAAACCCCAAGCAGACTTAAAGGAGGTACAGACGTCCACGCCATTAAATCGTCCAACTCTGTACTATAACCAAACCCCAAACAGACTTAAAGGATGTACAGACGTCCACGCCATTAAATCGTCCAACTCTGTACTATAACCAAACACCAAACAGACTTAAAGGATGTATAGACGTCCACGCCATTAAATCGTCCAACTCTGTACTATAATCAAACCCCAAGCAGACTTAAAGGATGTACAGACGTCCACGTCATTAAATCGTCCAACTCTGTACTATAACCAAACCCCAAGCAGACTTAAAGGAGGTACAGACGTCCACGCCATTAAATCGTCCAACTCTGTACTATAACCAAACCCCAAACAGACTTAAAGGATGTACAGACGTCCACGCCATTAAATCGTCCAACTCTGTACTATAACCAAACCCCAAGCAGACTTAAAGGAGGTACAGACGTCCACGCCATTAAATAGTCCAACTCTGTACTATAGCCAAACCCCAAACAGACTTAAAGGATGTACAGACGTCCACGCCATTAAATCGTCCAACTCTGTACTATAACCAAACACCAAACAGACTTAAAGGATGTACAGACGTCCACGCCATTAAATCGTCCAACTCTGTACTATAACCAAAACCCAAACAGACTTAAAGGATGTACAGACGTCCACGCCATTAAATCGTCCAACTCTGTACTATAACCAAACCCCAAACAGACTTAAAGGATGTACAGACGTCCACGCCATTAAATCGTCCAACTCTGTACTATAACCAAATACCAAACAGACTTAAAGGATGTATAGACGTCCACGCCATTAAATCGTCCAACTCTGTACTATAACCAAACACCAAACAGACTTAAAGGAGGTACAGACGTCCATGCCATTAAATCGTCCAACTCTGTACTATATCCAAATACCAAACAGATTTAAAGGATGTACAGACGTCCACGCCATTAAATCGTCCAACTCTGTACTATAATCAAACACCAAACAGACTTAAAGGATGTACAGACGTCCACGCCATTAAATCGTCCAACTCTGTACTATAACCAAATACCAAACAGACTTAAAGGATGTACAGACGTCCACGCCATTAAATCGTCCAACTCTGTACTATAACCAAACCCCAGACAGACTTAAAGGATGTACAGACGTCCACGCCATTAAATCGTCCAACTCTGTACTATAACCAAACACCAAACAGACTTAAAGGATGTATAGACGTCCACGCCATTAAATCGTCCAACTCTGTACTATAACCAAACCCCAAGCAGACTTAAAGGATGTACAGACGTCCACGCCATTAAATCGTCCAATTCTGTACTATAACCAAACACCAAGCAGACTTAAAGGGTGTACAGACGTCCACGCCATTAAATCGTCCAACTCTGTACTATAACCAAATACCAAACAGACTTAAAGGATGTACAGACGTCCACGCCATTAAATCGTCCAATTCTGTACTATAACCAAACCCAAAACAGACTTAAAGGATGTACAGACGTCCAAGCCATTAAATCGTCCAACTCTGTACTATAACCAAACACCAAACAGACTTAAAGGATGTACAGACGTCCACGCCATTAAATCGTCCAACTCTGTACTATAACCAAACCCCAAACAGACTTAAAGGATGTACAGACGTCTACGCCATTAAATCGTCCAACTCTGTACTATAACCAAACACCAAACAGACTTAAAGGAGGTACAGACGTCCACGCCATTAAATCGTCCAACTCTGTACTATAACCAAACCCCAAACAGACTTAAAGGATGTACAGACGTCCACGCCATTAAATCGTCCAACTCTGTACTATAACCAAATACCAAACAGACTTAAAGGAGGTACAGACGTCCACGCCATTAAATAGTCCAACTCTGTACTATAACCAAATACCAAACAGACTTAAAGGATGTATAGACGTCCACGCCATTAAATCGTCCAACTCTGTACTATAACCAAATACCAAACAGACTTAAAGGAGGTACAGACGTCCACGCCATTAAATAGTCTAACTCTGTACTATAACCAAATACCAAACAGACTTAAAGGATGTACAGACGTCCACGCCATTAAATCGTCCAACTCTGTACTATAACCAAACCCCAAGCAGACTTAAAGGAGGTACAGACGTCCACGCCATTAAATCGTTCAACTCTGTATTATAACCAAATACCAAACAGACTTAAAGGAGGTACAGACGTCCACGTCATTAAATCGTCCAACTCTGTACTATAACCAAACCCCAAGCAGACTTAAAGGAGGTACAGACGTCCACGCCATTAAATCGTCCAACTCTGTACTATAACCAAACACCAAACAGACTTAAAGGATGTACAGACGTCCACGCCATTAAATAGTCCAACTCTGTACTATAACCAAACACCAAACAGACTTAAAGGATGTACAGACGTCCACGCCATTAAATCGTCCAACTCTGTACTATAACCAAACCCCAAACAGACTTAAAGGATGTACAGACGTCCACGCCATTAAATAGTCCAACTCTGTACTATAACCAAACACCAAACAGACTTAAAGGATGTACAGACGTCCACGCCATTAAATCGTCCAACTCTGTACTATAACCAAACACCAAACAGACTTAAAGGATGTACAGACGTCCACGCCATTAAATCGTCCAACTCTGTACTATAACCAAACACCAAACAGACTTAAAGAATGTACAGACGTCCACGCCATTAAATCGTCCAACTCTGTACTATAACCAAACACCAAACAGACTTAAAGGAGGTATAGACGTCCACGCCATTAAATCGTCCAATTCTGTACTATAACCAAACCCCAAACAGATTTAAAGGAGGTATAGACGTCCACGGCATTAAATCGTCCAATTCTGTACTATAACCAAATACCAAACAGACTTAAAGGAGGTACAGACGTCCACGTCATTAAATCGTCCAACTCTGTACTATAACCAAACCCCAAGCAGACTTAAAGGAGGTACAGACGTCCACGCCATTAAATCGTCCAACTCTGTACTATAACCAAACACCAAACAGACTTAAAGGATGTACAGACGTCCACACCATTAAATCGTCCAATTCTGTACTATAACCAAATACCAAACAGACTTAAAGGAGGTACAGACGTCCACGTCATTAAATCGTCCAACTCTGTACTATAACCAAACCCCAAGCAGACTTAAAGGAGGTACAGACGTCCACGCCATTAAATCGTCCAACTCTGTACTATAACCAAACCCCAAACAGACTTAAAGGATGTACAGACGTCCACGCCATTAAATCGTCCAACTCTGTACTATAACCAAACCCCAAGCAGACTTAAAGGAGGTACAGACGTCCACGCCATTAAATCGTCCAACTCTGTACTATAACCAAACCCCAAACAGACTTAAAGGAGGTACAGACGTCCACGCCATTAAATCGTCCAATTCTGTACTATAACCAAATACCAAACAGACTTAAAGGAGGTACAGACGTCCACGTCATTAAATCGTCCAACTCTGTACTATAACCAAACCCCAAGCAGACTTAAAGGAGGTACAGACGTCCACGCCATTAAATCGTCCAACTCTGTACTATAACCAAACCCCAAACAGACTTAAAGGATGTACAGACGTCCACGCCATTAAATCGTCCAACTCTGTACTATAACCAAACACCAAACAGACTTAAAGGATGTATAGACGTCCACGCCATTAAATCGTCCAACTCTGTACTATAATCAAACCCCAAGCAGACTTAAAGGATGTACAGACGTCCACGTCATTAAATCGTCCAACTCTGTACTATAACCAAACCCCAAGCAGACTTAAAGGAGGTACAGACGTCCACGCCATTAAATCGTCCAACTCTGTACTATAACCAAACCCCAAACAGACTTAAAGGATGTACAGACGTCCACGCCATTAAATCGTCCAACTCTGTACTATAACCAAACCCCAAGCAGACTTAAAGGAGGTACAGACGTCCACGCCATTAAATAGTCCAACTCTGTACTATAGCCAAACCCCAAACAGACTTAAAGGATGTACAGACGTCCACGCCATTAAATCGTCCAACTCTGTACTATAACCAAACACCAAACAGACTTAAAGGATGTACAGACGTCCACGCCATTAAATCGTCCAACTCTGTACTATAACCAAAACCCAAACAGACTTAAAGGATGTACAGACGTCCACGCCATTAAATCGTCCAACTCTGTACTATAACCAAACACCAAACAGACTTAAAGGATGTACAGACGTCCACGCCATTAAATCGTCCAACTCTGTACTATAACCAAATACCAAACAGACTTAAAGGATGTATAGACGTCCACGCCATTAAATCGTCCAACTCTGTACTATAACCAAACACCAAACAGACTTAAAGGAGGTACAGACGTCCATGCCATTAAATCGTCCAACTCTGTACTATATCCAAATACCAAACAGATTTAAAGGATGTACAGACGTCCACGCCATTAAATCGTCCAACTCTGTACTATAATCAAACACCAAACAGACTTAAAGGATGTACAGACGTCCACGCCATTAAATCGTCCAACTCTGTACTATAACCAAATACCAAACAGACTTAAAGGATGTACAGACGTCCACGCCATTAAATCGTCCAACTCTGTACTATAACCAAACCCCAGACAGACTTAAAGGATGTACAGACGTCCACGCCATTAAATCGTCCAACTCTGTACTATAACCAAACACCAAACAGACTTAAAGGATGTATAGACGTCCACGCCATTAAATCGTCCAACTCTGTACTATAACCAAACCCCAAGCAGACTTAAAGGATGTACAGACGTCCACGCCATTAAATCGTCCAATTCTGTACTATAACCAAACACCAAGCAGACTTAAAGGGTGTACAGACGTCCACGCCATTAAATCGTCCAACTCTGTACTATAACCAAATACCAAACAGACTTAAAGGATGTACAGACGTCCACGCCATTAAATCGTCCAATTCTGTACTATAACCAAACCCAAAACAGACTTAAAGGATGTACAGACGTCCAAGCCATTAAATCGTCCAACTCTGTACTATAACCAAACACCAAACAGACTTAAAGGATGTACAGACGTCCACGCCATTAAATCGTCCAACTCTGTACTATAACCAAACCCCAAACAGACTTAAAGGATGTACAGACGTCTACGCCATTAAATCGTCCAACTCTGTACTATAACCAAACACCAAACAGACTTAAAGGAGGTACAGACGTCCACGCCATTAAATCGTCCAACTCTGTACTATAACCAAACCCCAAACAGACTTAAAGGATGTACAGACGTCCACGCCATTAAATCGTCCAACTCTGTACTATAACCAAATACCAAACAGACTTAAAGGAGGTACAGACGTCCACGCCATTAAATAGTCCAACTCTGTACTATAACCAAATACCAAACAGACTTAAAGGATGTATAGACGTCCACGCCATTAAATCGTCCAACTCTGTACTATAACCAAATACCAAACAGACTTAAAGGAGGTACAGACGTCCACGCCATTAAATAGTCTAACTCTGTACTATAACCAAATACCAAACAGACTTAAAGGATGTACAGACGTCCACGTCATTAAATCGTCCAACTCTGTACTATAACCAAATACCAAACAGACTTAAAGGAGGTACAGACGTCCACGCCTTAAATAGTCCAACTCTGTACTATAACCAAATACCAAACAGACTTAAAGGATGTATAGACGTCCACGCCATTAAATCGTCCAACTCTGTACTATAACCAAATACCAAACAGACTTAAAGGAGGTACAGACGTCCACGCCATTAAATAGTCCAACTCTGTACTATAACCAAACACCAAACAGACTTAAAGGATGTACAGACGTCCACGCCATTAAATAGTCCAACTCTGTACTATAACCAAACACCAAACAGACTTAAAGGATGTACAGACGTCCACGCCATTAAATCGTCCAACTCTGTACTATAACCAAACACCAAACAGACTTAAAGGATGTACAGACGTCCACGCCATTAAATCGTCCAACTCTGTACTATAACCAAATACCAAACAGACTTAAAGGATGTACAGACGTCCACGCCATTAAATAGTCCAACTCTGTACTATAACCAAACACCAAACAGACTTAAAGGATGCATAGACGTCCACGTCATTAAATCGTCCAATTCTGTACTATAACCAAACACCAAACAGACTTAAAGGATGTACAGACGTCCACACCATTAAATCGTCCAACTCTGTACTATAACCAAACACCAAACAGACTTAAAGGATGTACAGACGTCCACGCCATTAAATCGTCCAATTCTGTACTATAACCAAACACCAAACAGACTTAAAGGATGTACAGACGTCCACGCCATTAAATCGTCCAACTCTGTACTATAACCAAATATCAAACAGATTTAAAGGATGTACAGACGTCCACGCCATTAAATCGTGCAACTCTGTACTATAACCAAACCCCAAACAGACTTAAAGGATGTACAGACGTCCACGCCATTAAATCGTCCAACTCTGTACTATAACCAAACACCAAACAGACTTAAAGGATGTACAGACGTCCACGCCATTTGATAGTCCAACTCTGTACTATAACCAAACACCAAACAGACTTAAAGGATGTACAGACGTCCACGCCATTAAATCGTCCAACTCTGTACTATAACCAAACACCAAACAGACTTAAAGGAGGTATAGACGTCCACGCCATTAAATCGTCCAATTCTGTACTATAACCAAACACCAAACAGACTTAAAGGATGTATAGACGTCCACGTCATTAAATCGTCCAACTCTGTACTATAACCAAACCCCAAACAGACTTAAAGGATGTACAGACGTCCACGCCATTAAATCGTCCAACTCTGTACTATAACCAAACACCAAACAGACTTAAAGGATGTATAGACGTCCACGTCATTAAATCGTCCAACTCTGTACTATAACCAAACCCCAAACAGACTTAAAGGATGTACAGACGTCCACGCCATTAAATCGTCCAACTCTGTACTATAACCAAACACCAAACAGACTTAAAGGATGTACAGACGTCCACGCCATTAATTCGTCCAACTCTGTACTATAACCAAATACCAAACAGACTTAAAGGAGGTACAGACGTCCACGCCATTAAATAGTCTAACTCTGTACTATAACCAAATACCAAACAGACTTAAAGGATGTACAGACGTCCACGTCATTAAATCGTCCAACTCTGTACTATAACCAAATACCAAACAGACTTAAAGGAGGTACAGACGTCCACGCCATTAAATAGTCCAACTCTGTACTATAACCAAATACCAAACAGACTTAAAGGATGTACAGACGTCCACGCCATTAAATCGTCCAACTCTGTACTATAACCAAATACCAAACAGACTTAAAGGAGGTACAGACGTCCACGCCATTAAATAGTCCAACTCTGTACTATAACCAAACACCAAACAGACTTAAAGGATGTACAGACGTCCACGCCATTAAATAGTCCAACTCTGTACTATAACCAAACACCAAACAGACTTAAAGGATGTACAGACGTCCACGCCATTAAATCGTCCAACTCTGTACTATAACCAAACACCAAACAGACTTAAAGGATGTACAGACGTCCACGCCATTAAATCGTCCAACTCTGTACTATAACCAAATACCAAACAGACTTAAAGGATGTACAGACGTCCACGCCATTAAAAAGTCCAACTCTGTACTATAACCAAACACCAAACAGACTTAAAGGATGTATAGACGTCCACGTCATTAAATCGTCCAATTCTGTACTATAACCAAACACCAAACAGACTTAAAGGATGTACAGACGTCCACGCCATTAAATCGTCCAACTCTGTACTATAACCAAACACCAAACAGACTTAAAGGATGTACAGACGTCCACGCCATTAAATCGTCCAATTCTGTACTATAACCAAACACCAAACAGACTTAAAGGATGTACAGACGTCCACGCCATTAAATCGTCCAACTCTGTACTATAACCAAATATCAAACAGATTTAAAGGATGTACAGACGTCCACGCCATTAAATCGTGCAACTCTGTACTATAACCAAACCCCAAACAGACTTAAAGGATGTACAGACGTCCACGCCATTAAATCGTCCAACTCTGTACTATAACCAAACACCAAACAGACTTAAAGGATGTACAGACGTCCACGCCATTTGATAGTCCAACTCTGTACTATAACCAAACACCAAACAGACTTAAAGGATGTACAGACGTCCACGCCATTAAATCGTCCAACTCTGTACTATAACCAAACACCAAACAGACTTAAAGGAGGTATAGACGTCCACGCCATTAAATCGTCCAATTCTGTACTATAACCAAACACCAAACAGACTTAAAGGATGTATAGACGTCCACGTCATTAAATCGTCCAACTCTGTACTATAACCAAACCCCAAACAGACTTAAAGGATGTACAGACGTCCACGCCATTAAATCGTCCAACTCTGTACTATAACCAAACACCAAACAGACTTAAAGGATGTATAGACGTCCACGTCATTAAATCGTCCAACTCTGTACTATAACCAAACCCCAAACAGACTTAAAGGATGTACAGACGTCCACGCCATTAAATCGTCCAACTCTGTACTATAACCAAACACCAAACAGACTTAAAGGATGTACAGACGTCCACGCCATTAAATCGTCCAATTCTGTACTATAACCAAACACCAAACAGACTTAAAGGATGTACAGACGTCCACGCCATTAAATAGTCCAACTCTGTACTATAACCAAACACCAAACAGACTTAAAGGATGTACAGACGTCCACGCCATTAAATCGTCCAATTCTGTACTATAACCAAATACCAAACAGACTTAAAGGAGGTACAGACGTCCACGCCATTAAATCGTCCAACTCTGTACTATAACCAAACACCAAACAGACTTAAAGGATGTACAGACGTCCACGCCATTAAATCGTCCAACTCTGTACTATAACCAAACACCAAACAGACTTAAAGGATGTACAGACGTCCACGCCATTAAATCGTCCAACTCTGTACTATAACCAAACCCCAAACAGACTTAAAGGATGTACAGACGTCCACGCCATTAAATCGTCCAACTCTGTACTATAACCAAATACCAAACAGACTTAAAGGATGTACAGACGTCCACGCCATTAAATAGTCCAACTCTGTACTATAACCAAACACCAAACAGACTTAAAGGATGTATAGACGTCCACGTCATTAAATCGTCCAATTCTGTACTATAACCAAACACCAAACAGACTTAAAGGATGTACAGACGTCCACGCCATTAAATCGTCCAACTCTGTACTATAACCAAACACCAAACAGACTTAAAGGATGTACAGACGTCCACGCCATTAAATCGTCCAATTCTGTACTATAACCAAACACCAAACAGACTTAAAGGATGTACAGACGTCCACGCCATTAAATCGTCCAACTCTGTACTATAACCAAATACCAAACAGACTTAAAGGATGTACAGACGTCCACGCCATTAAATCGTGCAACTCTGTACTATAACCAAATACCAAACAGACTTAAAGGATGTACAGACGTCCACGCCATTAAATCGTCCAACTCTGTACTATAACCAAATACCAAACAGACTTAAAGGATGTACAGACGTCCACGCCATTAAATAGTCCAACTCTGTACTATAACCAAACACCAAACAGACTTAAAGGATGTACAGACGTCCACGCCATTAAATCGTCCAACTCTGTACTATAACCAAACATCAAACAGACTTAAAGGAGGTATAGACGTCCACTCCATTAAATCGTCCAATTCTGTACTATAACCAAACACCAAACAGACTTAAAGGATATATAGACGTCCACGTCATTAAATCGTCCAACTCTGTACTATAACCAAACCCCAAACAGACTTAAAGGATGTACAGACGTCCACGCCATTAAATCGTCCAACTCTGTACTATAACCAAACACCAAACAGACAAAAAGGATGAATAGACGTCCACGTCATTAAATCGTCCAACTCTGTACTATAACCAAATACCAAACAGACTTAAAGGAGGTACAGACGTCCACGCCATTAAATCGTCCAATTCTGTACTATAACCAAATACCAAACACACTTAAAGGATGTACAGACGTCCACGCCATTAAATCGTCCAATTCTGTACTATAACCAAACACCAAACAGACTTAAAGGATGCATAGACGCCCACGTCATTAAATCGTCCAACTCTGTACTATAACCAAACCCCAAACAGACTTAAAGGAGGTATAGACGTCCACGCCATTAAATCGTCCAACTCTGTACTATAACCAAACCCCAAACAGACTTAAAGGATGTACAGACGTCCACGCCATTAAATCGTCCAACTCTGTACTATAACCAAATACCAAACAGACTTAAAGGATGTATAGACGTCCACGTCATTAAATCGTCCAACTCTGTACTATAACCAAACCCCAAACAGACTTAAAGGAGGTATAGACGTCCACGCCATTAAATCGTCCAACTCTGTACTATAACCAAACACCAAACAGACTTAAAGGATGTACAGACGTCCACGCCATTAAATAGTCCAACTCTGTACTATAACCAAACCCCAAGCAGACTTAAAGGATGTACAGACGTCCACGCCATTAAATCGTCCAACTCTGTACTATAACCAAACACCAAACAGAATTAAAGGATGTACAGACGTCCACGTCATTAAATCGTCCAACTCTGTACTATAACCAAACACCAAGCAGACTTAAAGGATGTATAAACGTCCACGCCATTAAATCGACCAACTCTGTACTATAACCAAACACCAAACAGACTTAAAGGAGGTACAGACGTCCACGCCATTAAATCGTCCAATTCTGTACTATAACCAAACACCAAACAGACTTAAAGGAGGTACAGACGTCCACGCCATTAAATCGTGCAGCTCTGTACTATAACCAAACACCAAACAGACTTAAAGGATGTACAGACGTCCACGCCATTAAATCGTCCAACTCTGTACTATAACCAAACACCAAACAGACTTAAAGGATGTACAGACGTCCACGCCATTATATCGTCCAACTCCGTACTATAACCAAACACCAAACAGACTTAAAGGATGTATAGACGTCCACGCCATTAAATAGTCCAACTCTGTACTATAACCAAACACCAAACAGACTTAAAGGATGTATAGACGTCCACGCCATTAAATCGTCCAACTCTGTACTATAACCAAACCCCAAACAGACTTAAAGGATGTACAGACGTCCACGCCATTAAATCGTCCAACTCTGTACTATAACCAAATACCAAACAGACTTAAAGGATGTATAGACGTCCACGTCATTAAATCGTCCAACTCTGTACTATAACCAAACACCAAACAGACTTAAAGGAGGTACAGACGTCCACGCCATTAAATCGTCCAACTCTGTACTATAACCAAACCCCAAACAGACTTAAAGGATGTACAGACGTCCGCGCCATTAAATCGTCCAACTCTGTACTATAACCAAATACCAAACAGACTTAAAGGATGTACAGACGTCCACGCCATTAAATCGTCCAACTCTGTACTATAACCAAACCCCAAACAGACTTAAAGGATGTACAGACGTCCACGCCATTAAATCGTCCAACTCTGTAATATAACCAAACACCAAACAGACTTAAAGGATGTATAGACGTCCACGTCATTAAATCGTCCAACTCTGTACTATAACCAAACCCCAAACAGACTTAAAGGATGTACAGACGTCCACGCCATTAAATCGTCCAACTCTGTACTATAACCAAACACCAAACAGACTTAAAGGATGTACAGACGTCCACGCCATTAAATCGTCCAATTCTGTACTATAACCAAATACCAAACACACTTAAAGGATGTACAGACGTCCACGCCATTAAATCGTCCAATTCTGTACTATAACCAAACACCAAACAGACTTAAAGGATGTATAGACGTCCACGTCATTAAATCGTCCAACTCTGTACTATAACCAAACACCAAACAGACTTAAAGGATGTACAGACGTCCACGTCATTAAATCGTCCAACTCTGTACTATAACCAAACACCAAGCAGACTTAAAGGATGTATAAACGTCCACGCCATTAAATCGTCCAACTCTGTACTATAACCAAACACCAAGCAGACTTAAAGGATGTATAGACGTCCACGCCATTAAATCGTGCAACTCTGTACTATAACCAAACCCCAAGCAGACTTAAAGGATGTACAGACGTCCACGCCATTAAATCGTCCAACTCTGTACTATAACCAAACACCAAACAGACTTAAAGGATGTACAGACGTCCACGCCATTAAATCGTCCAACTCTGTACTATAACCAAACACCAAACAGACTTAAAGGATGTACAGACGTCCACGCCATTAAATAGTCCAATTCTGTACTATAACCAAACACCAAACAGACTTAAAGGATGTACAGACGTCCACGCCATTAAATCGTCCAATTCTGTACTATAACCAAACACCAAACAGACTTAAAGGAGGTACAGACGTCCACGCCATTAAATAGTCCAACTCTGTACTATAACCAAACACCAAACAGACTTAAAGGATGTACAGACGTCCACGCCATTAAATCGTGCAACTCTGTACTATAACCAAACACCAAACAGACTTAAAGGATGTACAGACGTCCACGCCATTAAATCGTCCAACTCTGTACTATAACCAAACACCAAACAGACTTAAAGAATGTACAGACGTCCACGCCATTAAATCGTCCAACTCTGTACTATAACCAAACACCAAACAGACTTAAAGGATGTATAGACGTCCACGCCATTAAATAGTCCAACTCTGTACTATAACCAAACACCAAACAGACTTAAAGGATGTATAGACGTCCACGCCATTAAATCGTCCAACTCTGTACTATAACCAAATACCAAACAGACTTAAAGGATGTACAGACGTCCACGCCATTAAATAGTCCAACTCTGTACTATAACCAAATACCAAACAGACTTAAAGGATGTACAGACGTCCACGTCATTAAATCGTCCAACTCTGTACTATAACCAAATACCAAACAGACTTAAAGGATGTACAGACGTCCACGCCATTAAATCGTCCAACTCTGTACTATAACCAAACCCCAAACAGACTTAAAGGATGTACAGACGTCCACGCCATTAAATCGTCCAACTCTGTACTATAACCAAATACCAAACAGACTTAAAGGATGTACAGACGTCCACGCCATTAAATCGTCCAACTCTGTACTATAACCAAACCCCAAGCAGACTTAAAGGATGTACAGACGTCCACGCCATTAAATCGTCCAACTCTGTACTATAACCAAACACCAAACAGATTTAAAGGATGTACAGACGTCCACGCCATTAAATCGTTGAACTCTGTACTATAACCAAACACCAAACAGACTTAAAGGATGTACAGACGTCCACGCCATTAAATCGTCCAACTCTGTACTATAACCAAACACCAAACAGACTTAAAGGAGGTACAGACGTCCACGCCATTAAATCGTCCAACTCTGTACTATAACCAAACACCAAACAGACTTAAAGGATGTACAGACGTCCACGCCATTAAATCGTCCAACTCTGTACTATAACCAAACACCAAACAGACTTAAAGGATGTACAGACGTCCACGCCATTAAATCGTCCAACTCTGTACTATAACCAAATACCAAACAGACTTAAAGGATGTACAGACGTCCACGCCATTAAATAGTCCAACTCTGTACTATAACCAAACACCAAACAGACTTAAAGGATGTACAGACGTCCACGTCATTAAATCGTCCAACTCTGTACTATAACCAAATACCAAACAGACTTAAAGGAGGTACAGACGTCCACGCCATTAAATCGTCCAACTCTGTACTATAACCAAACACCAAACAGACTTAAAGGATGTACAGACGTCCACGTCATTAAATCGTCCAACTCTGTACTATAACCAAATACCAAACAGACTTAAAGGAGGTATAGACGTCCACGTCATTAAATCGTCCAACTCTGTACTATAACCAAACACCAAACAGACTTAAAGGAGGTGCAGACGTCCACGCCATTAAATCGTCCAACTCTGTACTATAACCAAACACCAAACAGACTTAAAGGATGTATAGACGTCCACGCCATTAAATCGTCCAACTCTGTACTATAACCAAACCCCAAACAGACTTAAAGGATGTACAGACGTCCACGTCATTAAATCGTCCAACTCTGTACTATAACCAAATACCAAACAGACTTAAAGGATGTACAGACGTCCACGCCATTAAATCGTCCAACTCTGTACTATAACCAAACACCAAACAGACTTAAAGGATGTATAGACGTCCACGTCATTAAATCGTCCAACTCTGTACTATAACCAAATACCAAACAGACTTAAAGGATGTACAGACGTCCACGCCATTAAATCGTCCAACTCTGTACTATAACCAAATACCAAACAGACTTAAAGGATGTACAGACGTCCACGTCATTAAATCGTCCAACTCTGTACTATAACCAAATACCAAACAGACTTAAAGGATGTACAGACGTCCACGTCATTAAATCGTCCAACTCTGTACTATAACCAAACACCAAACAGACTTAAAGGATGTACAGACGTCCACGCCATTAAATAGTCCAACTCTGTACTATAACCAAATACCAAACAGACTTAAAGGATGTACAGACGTCCACGCCATTAAATCGTCCAACTCTGTACTATAACCAAATACCAAACAGACTTAAAGGATGTACAGACGTCCACGTCATTAAATCGTCCAACTCTGTACTATAACCAAATACCAAACAGACTTAAAGGATGTACAGACGTCCACGTCATTAAATCGTCCAAATCTGTACTATAACCAAATACCAAACAGACTTAAAGGATGTACAGACGTCCACGTCATTAAATCGTCCAACTCTGTACTATAACCAAACACCAAACAGACTTAAAGGAGGTACAGACGTCCACGCCATTAAATCGTCCAACTCTGTACTATAACCAAATACCAAACAGACTTAAAGGATGTACAGACGTCCACGCCATTAAATCGTCCAACTCTGTACTATAACCAAACCCCAAACAGACTTAAAGGATGTACAGACGTCCACGCCATTAAATCGTCCAACTCTGTACTATAACCAAACCCCAAACAGACTTAAAGGATGTACAGACGTCCACGCCATTAAATCGTCCAACTCTGTACTATAACCAAACCCCAAACAGACTTAAAGGATGTACAGACGTCCACGCCATTAAATCGTCCAACTCTGTACTATAATCAAACCCCAAGCAGACTTAAAGGAGGTACAGACGTCCACGCCATTAAATCGTCCAATTCTGTACTATAACCAAACACTAAACATACTTCATCAACTAATAAGATTTCAGTGAAAGCAATCAGCATTTTTACACTTCAATTGTTAATATATAAATTCCCATTTCTTTTATATTCGGACTTCTCTATCCGTTCGACATGCCGAATTGGGTAGACCAGGATGTCGACCTTCTGTATCTAAAGAATACGAATTGAACGCTTCATTGTAAGTTACCAATGCAATGACATTTAAAAACATTTCTTTTTATCTGTCCATCGATGAACATGAAAAAGGAGGGTTAGAGGGCTACTGTTATGGTGTTTAACGCCACGTTCGCCGACCAGTCGCAAGTCACTGACAAGCTTGATCAAATAATGTTGTATCGAGTACACCTCGGCATTAGCGGTATTCGATCTCACAGCGTTAGTGGTGATAGGCACTGATTGCACAGGTAGTTGAAAATCCAACTACAATGCGTTCACGGCCACGACGGCCCCCATGAAAAAAGAGTAAATTGATTGAATGGTTGTAGGATACTTAACGTACGGCGGGAAACATTTAATGCTTATTTAGGACGAATTGAAGGGCATATCATTATCTGATAAAAACAAATCGAGACAGCGTTTCGTGTTTCTGTCTGGCAAATTGTTACAAAATATACATATAATAATTCATTAATATTGAATTAATTTGAGAGAAGATGCAAATAAACACACATGTTTGAGTACAATCAATTTTTTACCTTATTTTTATAGTTTGTCATGACTTGCGATAACTTGATAGCTATCTATTTTTGTAATTAACCATCAGCGTAAATTTACCAAGACCGGAAAGGAGAAGAGTGTTAAATCGAATTTTCATTTACAGGCAACATAGAACATGTCGTACATGTCTTAGCCAAAACAGTCATTAGCAGGCTTTATGAAACATTATGAGACATAACTTATTACAGCCATAAGACAGACTTATCTTAGTACATTGCCGTGCAACTGGATTCATGACTGTTCCTAATATTACGAACTAGTCGTGCGATGTTTGTTTTGTCATCGAAATTAATACCCTCCTCCCTCCCCCCTATTCTGATCCCAGGACCTCAGGCTGAAGTTCTGGATCCCTTTGTTATACTCATGACTCATCAATATAAAATGGGAATGTACGGATCTGTAAAATTATCCATTTCAGAGTGCCAACATGTTCTAAACCAGGTAACTGATCAGTCATTTAATGAAATTTGATTTCCCCTCTATTTTTGTGATTTTATCAAATTGACTTCTGGACTTGTGTTGACTGCTTGTTTTTTATTTTCATTTTATAATTTGCAAACCTATCTATATATCCTGAATTGTCTTTTAATCAGTGCCTATCTATCACCACTAACGTTGTGAGTTCGAATTCCGCTCAGGCGAGGTGTACTCAATGCAACATTATGTGATAAAGTTTGTCAGTGACTTACGGCAGGTTGTTGGTTTTCTCAAGGTACTCCGGTTTCCTCCACCAATAACAAACTGATATTACTGAAATATCGTTGAAAGTGGCGTTTAAACACCATAACACCACTGAATTGTCTTTGGAATTGTGTAAAATAATCTGATTATTTTTATTACTAAAAAACAATAAATGAATATTGTCGTTTGTTGGGAATATTTATTATGTCTGTTTTTGATGAAAAGGCATAACCCCCTCCCCCTTTGAAATAAAATACTTGTTATTATCACCCGCTGCTACTGGTAAAGTTATTATCACCCGCTACTGCTGGTAAAACACTCATAGACTCATACTATTGTCAAGTCTCCTCATCAGAATCAAGAACTTTCCACCTGACTTATTCCATCTTTAACATGCAGTGTTGCATAGGATTAATGAAATGTGTCTTAGAATAGATAAAAACACTAATAAGAAATATAATGCTTCTCAAGAGGAAGAAAATGTTATAGTATAATGATTAGTTTTCGATTGAAATATATTATCCTATCTGTCAGAAAAATAATATCATTGATGTAGAAGTCGTTATAGAAGACCAGTCTAATATGTTTTGTGTCAAATTTCGTGATAAAAGTGCAGGGTAATATGTTTTGTGTCAAAATCGTGATAAAAGTGCAGGGTGAAGAGGTGATATCTGACCGGTCCAATATGGTTTGTGTCAAAGTCGTGATAAAAGTGCAAGGCAAAGAGGTGATATCTGACCAGTCCAATATGGTTTGTGTCAAAGTCGTGATAAAAGTGCAGGGTGAAGAGGTGATATCTGACCAGTCCAATATGTTTCGTATTATACATGTATGTAATCAGCATATACATGTAGTCAAACCTGTATTAAGAGGTCACCTTTGGGACAAAGACAAATGGCCGTATAAGACAGGTGACGTCTCAAAAGAGATTCAATACATATGAAATGTTCTATGACAGGACAAGAAAAAGGTAATCTTTTAATACAAGTGACTGCTTAATAGAGGTGACCGCATGAGCAGGTTTGACTGTATTGTGTTTTTAATGGAGAATTAAACAATATTTGGTTTAACAACAACAATACAACAAACTCAACAAGCAAAAACATTAAATTATAAAACACAAGATTAATACAACGTTAGAAGTGTGTGGAAATCTAGGTGATGGCTTTAGACAGGTGCTAAAATGTAGCGGGGCTAAACAAGATGATAGGATTCCAATCCTTCCCTCGATAAATATAGATATCCAAAGCTCGTAGTTAGCTAACTTATATAGCTAAGAAGGCGATATCTGTTGCGGGTTAGGAGTTACTCGGGCGGATCCAGGATTTCAAGTTAGGGGGGGCGCACTTAAAAAAATTGCGCCGAGCGGAGGGAGGCGCGAAAATTTTGGGATATTTCGTGTGAAAAATCACGATTTTACGCCAAAAAAAAATCATATTTTTTCCAATTTTAGGGGGGGGGCGCGTGCCGGGTTTTTACCCCCCCCCCCCCCCCCCCTGGATCCGCCCCTGAGTTATGATGTTTAACGCCACTTTCAACAATATTTCAGCTATACTTTCAACAATATTTCAGTTATACTATGCGTGACGGTATAACTGAAATATTGTTGAAAGTGACGTTTGTTGAATGTACAACACTACTTCTAAGGATAAAATAAAATCACAGATTATAAATGGTTTTTTGTTTTGTTTACAAACATCAAGATGACACATATTGAATATTGTAGTCCCTTTATTGTGAATTTTAACGATAATTGAGAACTGCATGTTATCAGTGTTTAGATTATGAAAAGTTTCATGTATTGATTATTTTATACAGATATATCATGTTTGGGAGGGGTATTTGCGAAAAATACCAGTCGAGAGACGAACAATTTCCCGAGACGAATGGCGAATGAAATTTAGTCTCAAGACTGGTATTTTTCACAAATATTCCTCCCAAACATGATATATGTTTAATTACACCGAATATTATTTTAGAACACTGGCTAAATAAATAATACCTTTTGTTTGTCGTTTTCAGGACCTAACATGATGTATCTGTTTAATTCTACCGACGGACAACTGATAACGTTTCACAAATTTGGTTACAAGCGTCTCGGTGAAGGGTAAAAACGGCAAATACGATTGTTACATAAAACGGACAACTGATAACGTTTTACAAATTTTGTAACAAGCGTCTCGGTGAAGGGTAAAAACGGCAAATACGATTGCTACATGAAACGCACAACTGATATTATTATACCTCACTAACTTCTCATTGGCTTAAATTAAATCACATGACCTGAAACAATTTTAATGTTTTGTGAAAATTAACCCAAACGGGAAATAACTAGTTGTTTACAGCAGAGCTCTGTGTTTACAGGGTAACAACCCTATTGTTTCCCGGTAAACAACCCACTGCGTGCCTCAAAAGGGAAACAACTCTTTCAAAAATTTCATAAAATTTCAAAATTCTAAAATCAATAAAAATATTTAAAAAAATTAAAGTTCAAAATTTTCAAAAAATTATAAAAATTTCAAAAAATTTCAAAAATTTCCAAAAAAATTCAAAATTTTCATTAGATATCAAAATTTAAAAAAAAAATTCAATATTTCAAAATTTCAAAAAGTTTCAAAAATTTCAGTTTTCATAAAATTTCAAAATTTTAATATTTAAATAATATTGAAAAATGATAAAACAATTATAGCCTACCATTTCGGTCAATACTATTGCCTTCTTCAAAAAGAATGAAGATTACCTAAAATTGAAATTGACTGGTTAATAAAAGTATTAAGAAATGTGTGTTTTCATAATGGACCGGTTATATGTCCAAGGTTAGTCATAATGGCTCAAGGAAGGTTGTATTGGCCAGAGACAATTTTTGAAGTTATTAAACACACATTTTAAATCTGTTGAAAATATTACTGATGGCCGGTTTGTGCCCTATATCACTGGTTGTGTTGTGAACTTTAATATAAACATGAAATAGTTTAACATTTGTTAAAGAATTGTCAAAAGTTATTAAACACACATTTTGCTTAAATACATGTATTTATTTAAATGCCCAATCCTTGGTCTGTTGTTCGGTATAATAAAACAGTTATTGCCTTCAATGGATTGTAAACATCAGAATTGTTAACCCTCAAGGGGTTGTTTCCCTCGGGCTAAAGCCCTCGGAAAAACAACCCCCATCAGGTTAACAATTCTGGATGTTTACATCCATTGAAGGCAATAATTGTTTAACGTTTTACAAATTTTGTTACAAACGTCTCGGTGAAGGGTAAAAACGGCAAATACGATTTTGCAAATGTCATGAAAAAAAGTTAAATCTTATGCAAATACACTTACATGAAGTAAAAATTCTGCAAATTCACAATGCAAGGCCTGAATTTGTAAAAAATATCAGGCTATTAACCAATCAGAATCCAGCATTCTTATATAAGGTGTAATTAATAATGAAATACTACTGTATTCAATAATTGACAGATGTATCGAGTGAGTGAGTGATTGTTGTTTAACGCCAATTCAGCAATTTTTCAGCTATATCATGGCGAAAACAAGTTAATCTTCAATAAAATGATGATGAGGTCCGCTTTGTACTATACCAACCCCCAGCGTTGGATTGTTTATAGTGCTAGCTCACTGAAACAACAGTCCGCGGATAGACACGACGCTCCTCTTGGACATATTGATCCGATTCCGAGCCACCCAGTCTTTACTCTTTCTCCTTAATGAAGCGTGCTTAGCGGAGAAGCAACAAGTACCAATTTAATAGTCTTTAATTTGACCCGATCGGGGCTCGAATCCACGATCTACCGGACTCGAGGAGAGCACGCTAGCCATTACATCACCGATGCGGTTATGTTCACTCAGTCATGTATTCTATGTTATATATTGTATAGATGTATATAGTGTCCTTGTGTTACATAATTTGTGTTGTTTAATAAGCTTGTTGCTTAAAATCTTGAGATTAAAACTTGTCGTACCTTGGAATTAGTCTTAGGAAAATAATGATTGGTAAGGATATGTCATTTTAGCATAGCAGTGAAATACTTAAAAGGGGGTTTATATTCATTGTGAACGAATCCATTCTGAAATCAAATTTTGTGATGATTGCTCTAATATATAATAGTATGTTGGAACTGCGACCATAAATTGAACGCTAGAACGTTGAACTTCAATATTTAATTTAATAAAAAATACAATATTTCGCATTGGAAATTTCAAAGTAATTACCTGGAACCATAATGTAACAGAATAATATTTGATTTCTACTTAAATACACCTGGTCATTTCTTGAAATTAGTAGCTCTATGATGAAGGATGAATTTTTATTATATTTCTATCTTAAAATAAAATGAAAAAAAAAATACCACACTGGCGCAACAGTTCCAATATCTGAGAGAAAAAGCCTAGAAAGAGGCAAATTCGATTTCAAAACACACAATTACACGACCGTTCACTTTCCTGCTTTGATACAGGCACCTTAATAAAAAGTGGCGGGGTTAAGCTAGTTGTATGGGCCCAAATTAGTTTTGGAAGACAATCTAACGACTACAATACAGGAAGTTTTACACAAAAATATATATTTAAAGAATAAATCTGTATTGATTAAATATTTTAATTTAAATCCTGGTTAGTCACACCAACAACAACAAAATATTGAATAAAACAACTTACCTCTTTTGAAAATATTTTTTTTTGCTAAATCCCCACACAAAGTTGACAGCTCTATATTTACGTATACATATATATATACTTGAGCTTATGTTACTGACCTGTTAATTAATCAGTATTGCATGTACCTGTAGCAAGTATCGTCACAATCGATCAGCTAAAGACTAAGTGTCATATCGTTTTGATTAGCCATATAGCTAGGTAATACGGCCATTTATGTAAAACCATTGGCAATACAATAAGAATTGTGAGTGTATCCCTCAAATAAAAACAACAACAGCTATTGCTATGTTATTGACCATCTGTATCTGTTCATCAACATCCATTATATATTCAACGATATAAATATAGTAACAATATAAATAAAGGAAAATGCTATTATAGTTTTTTTTTTTTTTTTAGTTTCCTGTATGTATTTACATATTCATCCGCGACATTAAGTAAAACATTTTGAAAATTATAATTGGAGTATATCGTGATAATGGATGCCTATTAAAAATGTATCCGAAATTTAAAAAAAGAAGGTTGTACTGAATTATGTCGGCTAAACCCGCACACGAATAGAGGCGTACAAATGAACTAAAATGTTTAATTTTTATGAGAACGGAACAATGTACAGTCAAACCTGCCTTAAAGGGCACATCTATGAAACAAATCATTGTCTTTAATGGCAGCCTCATTTTTCCATAAATGAATAGCGCATATAATTATAACCTCTATATAAAGGGCACATTTGACTGTATCTAATTTGGTGTAATTGAGAATTTAAAATTTCGAAAGATAAACATGCGCAGAAGCAGAAGTACTGTTTTATGATATGTTTTATTTCACTAGAAAAGGTGAGAAATTGATCAATTTTTACAACGCGTGATTATCAAGTATTTCAATAATTGTATTATTATTTTGATGAACTGATCAGACCCAAAGCGAATGAATGAGTGATTGGTGTTTAACGCCAACTCGGTAATTTTCAGCTATATCATGGCGAGAACAAGTTAATTTCCAATGAGATTTAATGATGAGGTCCGCTTTGTACTAGACCAACACGCTTAGTTGGATTAGTATAGTACTAGCTCACCGAAAAAACAGTCCGCAGATAGACATGTCGCCCCACTCGGATACATTATCCCGATTCCGAGCCAACCAGTCTTTGCTCTTTTTCCTTAATGCTGCGTGTTTAGCGGATGAGAAGGTGAACATTTGGGACACGTGAAATATCTAAATACACCGGAAGGGTGTGTTAAAATATAAATTTATCGTTTTATTATTATAAATTGCGATCTAATTTGCTTCCTTAAAGTGGAAAGAAACCCAACTTAAGATGTACGTTTATTTCAAACAATATATGTAAGAAAATAGTTTAAGCGTTCGTATCTTTTTAAATAACCAATAGCATAGTTGCAGAGACGGTTAAAAAATTACGCTTTTGATTGTTATAGGTGCCGCCATTTTGTGGAACTCTTTGATATTGAAGAGCACAAAAACTGCATCGTTTGACATCACACCGTCTGTTTAGGTTTCATTGCACATATACCAAACAACAATCGCTAACCGCACATATTCTTAATTAGCCAAAGACAAGCAAAATTCTTGAACGACAACATTTTTCACACATATCTGTTTGGAAGAAAGCCAAAACAATATCTTAAGATAGTTTGTTAACGTTTTGAAAAATTATTTGATTCGTACAAATAATGGAGGTGGTTGCGCTGATGACCTCTACCGAATATTCTGGGTCGGAATTATAAGGAATTAAACCCATATTGTCCGATTCCGTATTCATTAAAACTCTTGAAATATGTACATTTTCTTGATTGGTTGATAATGTGCATTGTGTTGATAACTAATGTTTGAATTAACCGGAACAGACGGAGTGACGTCACTAACTTTGTTAATATGGCAGCCGCACTGCCGGCGAGAAATTTATAATATTTGATTTGAGCATACCCAATTAATATCTGTCTGCGATTTATCAACCAGAAAATGTAGCTTATTACAATTTTAATAAGTAATTAAGTTTTTATAATTTTATGGTTTGTATTATGATTGGGTTTCCTTCTCATTAAATATTAAAAATGTAAAAAAAAAAAAAAAAAAATTAATAATAATAAAAACACTTTTGTAGATGGAAATGCATTCAGAATACACTAGAACTCGTAGACTCTTTAAAAGAAACTACAGTTGGAGTGTGCTGTCTAATACGTAATTAATTATTGTAAGACTCCTAAAATTCAAATAATTTTATAATGGTACATGATTTTATCACTAAAACCAACAGATTTGCAAATATTATATTGTTTTCTACATTTATTGTGGTGTTCAACAAGTATTGATTATATAAGTAACATGGCGGGTGTCCTATAAGAGGCAGGAACTTCTTACCCTTCACGAGCACCTGAGTTCACTCCGATCTTTTGATTGGGTCCGTGTTGCTAGTTATTTTTAGTTTTTGTGTTGTCCTATTATGTGTCTTTACGTTCTGAGTTCCGTGTTGTGATATCCGTTACGATTTTCGCATGAAACCGATGTTCGATTTGTCTTTATATCCACTTGTTTGTAGGAGGGCTCAAATTTTGTTTGCGTATAGTGGTGTCTGGCGAGTGTCGTGTTGTGTTTTTGTTTTATTTTTCTTCGTCTTGTGTACCCTATGTTGCCAGTTTTTCTGGATTCTCCGTTTTTGATTGCCCCTTCGGTTTTCTCTAGAACGTTTATTTATTTTATTTATAAAATTGATATTGATGATTCTAAAACATCCCATTTATTCATTTTTTCACTGATACTTCATTTTTGTGTTGACAAGTTTATAACAAAAGAGTAATTCACATCATGGTCGGTCACCGAACTACGTCCATTGTCAGCTAGCCATCTGTTTATTTGTTCATTTATTTCTAAGGGAAGGAGATTGGTAATAATGTTTTACCTTGTTTTCCGATCAAATTCTATTTTGAACCACTTCATGTTTGCTTAATATTTGAATAAAATGTTATGTACACTAAGACAAGAATTCTTGTTTCTAATTTTCATGGCAACAGTCGGGCATACAACTAATAGCAAACATTATTAATTAACTCTATGTTATTGTTGTCAATACAACCTAAACTGTCTTTACAATATAAAATCATAAACTCGGCCAATATAAAAAAACTAAGCCAATATCGATATTGGCTTAGTTTTTCCGATATTGGCTTAGTTTTTTTTATATTGGCCGAGTTTATGATTTTATAATGGGTATTATTAATTAACTTTGATTTATTAGCCTATATATGGTCAAATCTGTCAATACAATATAAAAACTTTCATTGGGCCAATACGGCAAAAACCAGTCCAATACGGATATTTTCCGTATTGGCCCAATTCCAGTCAGTCCAATAACAGCTAGAACGGAATCCACTAGACGTTTCGACAATTGCAAGGAAAAGTCCCGAGAGATATTGGACTGGTTAATTAATAAAGGTATCATTACGTGGTGTTTTTCATATTGGCGTAGTTATAGGTCCTCGGTCTGCTGTATTGGCGTTCGGCTGCGCCTCAGGCCAATACAGCAGGCCTCGGACCTATAACTAGGCCAATATGAAAAACATCACGTAATAATACTATATTATCAATTAACCTTGATTTATTAGCCTTAATATTGTCAAATCTGTCAATACAATATAAAAACTTTCATTGGGCCAATACGACAAAAACCAGTCCTATACGGATATTTTCCGTATTGGCCCGATTCCGGTCAGTCCAATAACAGCTAGATCGGAATCCGCTAGACGTTTTGACAATCGCAAGGAAAAGTCCCGAGAGATGTCAGTCGGCTGAAGTTGAAAATGGAGAGACGCAGACCAAACGGAGAGTTGAAAAACTCTGAAGATATGCAGGATGCACTTATTGAAGATTATTTTAGATACAACGATCTGTCAAGAATGGAAGCTGATGATATATTAATGAATATATCTGAAATTGAAAGCCCAAATTACGAGTATACGTTGAACTTGATCTGCTGAACTTACCCAGAGATTTGTCAACAAACCTGAACGAGGATTCCGACAATCAGAAAGAAAATGTCGGACCAAACAAATGGTTTCGTATGGTAACAGATGAACAAGAAACTGGTGTTTTTTTTAGAGAAAAATTTAAATAAAAACACTAAGACAAAGACAAAAAGTGACATGAAAGTGATCACAGACTTTTTCACTTCTATTAGTATTGGTGAGGAAAGAGCACCGGGACAGATACCCCCCAAAGACCATGACAGTATTATGGCTAGATTCTTCCTGAGTGTACTCAAAAAAGATGGTACTGAATATGAACCAGATTCTCTGGGTTCCATGTACAACAGCCTTGACAGACACTTGAGACATGAAATCTCCAATCGGGTATGTACTGACATTTTTGTCATTCAAAATAGTAAACATTCATCATAAATTTGCCTGATATTTATAGGATAATTAACTAGGCATTGTGAATATTGAAAATAATATCATGAGTGCCGAACAACACAGTGTGTTTCAGAACTTTATAATTAGGGCCCGCCAAGTTTTGGCGGATACCCGCCCTATAGTAATCACTCTGTCCGTCCACACTTTCTGTCGTACAATAACTCATGATCCTATGATCTTTCAAAAACTGTTTACAGATACATTGTAATTCATCAATCAATCATATATCATTTTACTTGTGTTATCTTGAAACAGTTTATACTACATTGATAGTACCAGTTGCAACATGTAAAAATGAAAAAGTAATTAACAAATATGAATAGATAGTAAATTTATTTTTTATATTTCATTTTCAGACAACCCAGAAGCTTTAATTAATGCAATCTTTCTAAACAATGGTGCATACTTTGGGTTAAGCGGAAGACAAGACAATGTAAATATGACATGGGGTGATATACAGCTGAAAAGTACTTCTGGAGGATAAACATGACAATCCATTGGCCCTCTTTTGTGGGGCAACTGTTTCGGGTGGTGTAATTAACATTAATGTATACTCTGGAGATAGAAAGAGCACAATTAACTGTAGTCAGTAACTGTAACGTGGACTCTTAAGTCATTTCTAACAATATTTGACTCTTAATATTTCTAATTCAGATATTCTGCCGTTTGTTTGATTCAGTAATGTTGTTTTATTGTTTTTCTTGAATTTGCTTTGAATGAGTCATGCAATGCCTAAAAAACTTGTCATTTGATGGAAATCACATGTTTTCATATTGACCTATATAGTTAACATCATATTGGACTGGTTAATTAATAAAGGTATCATTACGTGATGTTTTTTCATATTGGCCTAGTTATAGGTCCTCGGTCTGCTGTATTGGCTTTCGGCTGCGCCTCAGGCCAATACAGCAGGCCTCGGACCTATTACTAGGCCAATATGAAAAACATCACGTAATAATACTATAATATAAATGTTACAAAACATTTTTAGTATATGATATATTTCTCTGACGTCACACCATTGTTCGGACAGTGGATTATTTTTAAGAATCTACAGTTTATTCTTTTGTTCTTCGGTGTATGAACGTATAAATAAGTAATTGATCAATATATACAAGACACAATACAAGTATTTCTAATCTGGCATAGATCAATATATACAAGGCACAATACAAGTATTTCTAATCTGGCATAGATCAATATATACAAGGCACAATACAAGTATTTCTAATCTGGCATAGATCAATATATGCAAGGCACAATACAAGTATTTCTAATCTGGCATAGATCAATATATACAAGGCACAATACAAGTATTTCTAATCTGGCATAGATCAATATATACAAGGCACAATACAAGTATTTCTAATCTGGCATAATGTATACCCAGAATCGACGAGTACATGAACTTTTAAAATATATTCTCGCAATGCAAAAAACAACTAACGAACGAACAGACGGCAAGTAATTACAAATCAGACAGATCATAGGTGAACATTTGGGACACTTGAAAGACCTTGAAATATCTAAATATAAAGGAGAATCGAAAGTATGCATGCTGATAAAAATTATCGTTTTATCTTTGATAATTCTGATCTTATTTGGCTTTCTAAACATTAAAAGTGTAAAAATATAAAATGAAAACACGTTTGCAGCACAGGTACTTGTGGACAGGACCCTATGTTGCTCCCTTTTTTTTTTTTTTTTTTTTTTTTTTTTTAAATATAAGTTAGAAGGTAAGTCACTCTTCTTTGTTTACATTGGGGTACTTGTTGTGCATTCATCTTAAATTTAGTGAATAAAAAAGGCCTACCTGTCTGGAAATTGGCTTATTCCTTCTCTGTATATATTATTCTCCCTGAAAACACACATCAATATTTATTTGCAGCAGCTGACAACTCTCCATGGAACATTTTCCACTCACGATTTGCGATTTTCAGACGACATTTTTGAAAACTCGAATTAAAGCTACGGAAGTGTGATATTAGCGACATCTGCTGGTCATTTCAAATATTGAAGATACGGTAAATCGCGAGAGTTCCGGGTAAAATTAAATTTTGCGCCAAAAATTCCCGAACTTTTTACTCGGAACTCTCGCGTTCAAGCAGTTCGGCTTTGAGCGTACCTGATGACGGTTATTCCAGAAACGCGTCGTGCGCACTAAATTAGATATCTACATACCATTCCCTCTACAATTTCTCTTGGAAAAAACTGCTACCTCCAAAAAGGACGCCTCATCAAAAAATACCTTGTAATAGTTCTTTCGAGGTAGCCAAATGATAATGTTTTCCATTAATATTTTCTTAAAAACTTCTTGTCAAGTTGTCCCGGAAGACATAATTATTCACATTCCTTTCATGTATAACTAAGCAATATGAACAGTTTCTGTACTTTTAAATAGTTATGATAAGAAAGATATATATGTGCTTGTAAGACATTATTATTAATAGTTTGTGCCATATAAAATTAGATGTTGGTGTGATAAGCTTCGAATAAAGACAGACAGTGAAAATAGACCAAGTCCGACAACTGCAGATGTATCCAAAAACGTAATAGTACGTAATCTTTCCGACGTTCGAAATGAAAACTTAAAATTGAAGGTGTTAGCTTTATTTATTGAATGACTGAAACTATCAAGGCTTGCACTATTTCGTGTTGTGAACGCAAGTAAACGAAGTCCCAAATTCGGGACCTGGCGTAGTCGTTGTCACACGCAAGACAAAAGCTAATCATGTTGAAATTTTGTCAGCTCAAATACAGCACAGTGATGTTTGTATAAATACTCGCATGACATTACAACCATGAATTGAGCATGCACATCCTTGTGGAAACATTGCAATCTTTAAACCCGGACTGATCTGTCAGGGGACTTCTTTGCTAGGCCACATTATCTGAAGCTAACAAAATGTTTATATATTTTTTAAAATCCTCTATTTTACAGAAATTAAAGATGAATGGCAATAAATAAATGTTCTTACCTATGCAACCAGATATAACGTGATTGATGTCAACACATGGTTACTCTACATGTATAAATACAGTGTTCAAGTACCGAAAACTTAGGTAGATTTTATTTAAATGTCCCATTAATAAACAACTATAAAATGAAAAAGTTTTCAAGTTTTACAAATCACACACGCATAAAATAGTGTAAATAACAGTAGTTTTGTTTACATATGTTGTGTGTTTATCATTCATCGAGAAAAGAGAGAATGAAGGTCATCAATTTCGTGGCCATATAAGTATATTTAACAAATAACATCATTTTTCATCACTAAAAGTTTGTTTTTTCTTCATATCATTGATTTCATATTGTAAAGCAATGTATGAACTTTTTGATGACCCTTGGCCTTGTGTGGACAATAAATATATGGTGTTTAAAGACCCGTTTCAAAATAAATGCCATAAATATAGTTGTAACACTTTTGATAACAATGAACATTCCTCTTTGTTTCTTGTAAGGTTATCATCAGAGTGTTGATGAAAGTGAATGTATTACTCCTGGTATACATTGTATTCTCTTTCTATCCGACTTCCTCCAGTGTTTACATTGTAGGTTTATATACTACAACTCGTTAATATTAGCAATTACATGCCGTTTTTGCAAAGGTTTGCTTGGTTTATGGTGTTTAACGCCACTTTCAACAATATTTTAGCTATATCGTGGCGGTCAGTTTTATTGGTGGAGGAAACTGGAGTACCCGGAGAAAACCACTGACCTGTCACAAGTCACTGACAAACTTTATCACATGGTGTTGTATCAAGTACACCTCGCCAGGAACGGTGTTCGAACTCACAAGTTCAGTGGTGATAGACACTGATTGCACAGGTGGTTGTATGTCAAACTACCATACGATCACGACCACGTAGGCCTCTATATTTTGCAACGGTACACTCAAGATGAGTTATCTTTCCAGGGTTGATATTATTTCCCCGAGTACTTAATAATCATTTCATATTTTCTTTACGTTCATGTAAGCAAGTGTATGTTAATCTGTTGTAGAGCCACTTTTTTTCCTATAACCACAGAAATACGAAAAAGGAACCATATTTCCTTATTTGCAGACTTCGACCCTTCTTTGTGAGCGGTTAATTGAGTGGTATCGTCTATCGAGACGCAAATATCTGTCTCGAGGTCCTTCCACGTAAAAAGTAGCCGTGTTAGACGTGTATCGATTAATGTCCAAACAGTCCGACATCGAGTTGAGAAATATTACATCCCTTATAAGATTTTAATCCCTCAGATATGGGTGACATATTATTTGGTTTTCAAGCTGGCTTTGAGCGTACCTGATGACGGTTATTCCAGAAACGCGTCGTGCGCACTAAATTAGATATCTACATACCATTCCCTCTACAATTTCTCTTGGAAAAAACTGCTACCTTCAAAAAGGACGCCTCATCAAAAAATACCTTGTAATAGTTCTTTCGAGGTAGCCAAATGACAATGTTTTCCATTAATATTTTCTTAAAAACTTCTTGTCAAGTTGTCCCGGAAGACATAATTATTCACATTCCTTTCATGTATAACTAAGCAATATGAACAGTTTCTGTACTTTTAAATAGTTATGATAAGAAAGATATATATGTGCGTGTAAGACATTATTATTAATAGTTTGTGCCATATAAAATTAGATGTTGGTGTGATAAGCCTTGAATAAAGACAGACAGTGAAAATAGACCAAGTCCGACAACTGCAGATGTATCCAAAAACGTAATAGTATACAATTATCACCCTTTTTGGTGTGTGACCCGACGGTTTGTCTCCTAGAGAAAAGTAAGACCTAGCTTTCGAGGGGAGACAAACCGTCGGGTCACACTCCAACAAGGGTGATAATTGGTATATTATATCAAATATTTGTACATCAAACACCAAGTAATAGAATACCTGCGCTTTGCGAAAATATTCGATATAATATATAAGATTTCTTCTTCGTCTACAGCGACGAAGCTGTCACTGGACGCCATGTTTGTTGTCTGTTGAATCAAGGGAAGTAACTATAATTGGAAACACGTGAGGCTCACGTGGGAATTTCCTTGGGATTTCCTCGCGAGCGGTGGACCTTACTATGAGACCTTACGATTAGCGGTTGATCCAACGAATGGATAAATATCACGTGACAGTGTTTTATCAAATCAGATTCAAGATATTTATATGAGTATATAATATTACGTAATCTCTCCGAAGTTCGGAATGAAAACTTGAAATTGAAGGTGTTAGCTTTATTTACTGAATGACTGAAACTATCAAGGCTTGCACTATTTCGTGTTGTGAACGCAAATAAACGAAGTCCCGAATTCGGAACCTGGCGTAGTCGTTGTCACATGCAAGACAAAAGCTATCGTGATGAAGTTTTGTCAGCTCAAATACAGCACAGTGATGTTTGTATAAATACTCGCATGACATTACAACCATGAATTGAGCATGCACATCCTTGTGGAAACATTGCAATCTTTAAACCCGGACTGATCTGTCAGGGGACTTCTTTGCTAGGCCACATTATCTGAAGCTAACAAACCGTTCAACCTTAATCAGGAATCACGACGGCACAATGGTGGTACAAATCGTCCAAATCCAATGATGGAACCAGTCATCGATCATCACAATGAAGAAACAGTGCCATCTTAACGCATGGACACGCTGGGCAGTTGACCGGGGCCCCATGCTAATCTATGTATGCTGTGTACGGAATGTTATTTAATGCTTAAACACTGATTTTGTTGGAAATACCATTACAATGCATATATGTTTAGTTTTATCGAGTGTTTGTGTAGGTAAGGGCCCCGGTGTACTATTTTGACTGGGGGATTGTACTGCTGTTAAGACGGTCATGTCAAGAGACAATACCGATGAAAGATACAACTGTTCGGTGTTTTATCGTATCCGTTGTTAGATGAAAGTATAAACGGATGGAATAAAAAATGCTGTTTCTGACAATTTTATTGTATATCGTCAGTTACCCTAAATTCATTAATACCGTAAATTCGTAGGAATTTTCACGTGCGCCGTACGTGCTTCAAAAATGCATTTTTATGTCACTTTCGCCGAAATTCAAAATGCCTTGAAAAGAAAGAAAGCAACTGTGTATTTCAAGAGAAGAAAATGCGTTTAAAGCAGGTATTATTATGACTATATATTTATCAAACATCTTAAAACCTACTGTTTTCCTTAATCCCAAATAAATCAATAGTTTATATCCATCGTTTTTCCATCAAAGCACATCGGAATTCAAATATTCCTCCTGACATGCCATCTTTGTTGTCATCAGCATCAGAATCACAGGTGCACTTAGTGTGTAATAGGCCACACAAATAATAAATTGCGTTTAAAAATGGTTTGTTCCTTATACCGTACACGACAATATTACGAAAATGGGGTCAAAAATCGATATAAATCAGTAACATGACGTTATGGACAACACAGATGAACAGCACAAAAAAATCCTTTACAGCACTATAAATTCAATGACTGTTTAAATAAAAATTATTAACAATAAAAAACAAGATCAAAAACATTAAGACAACTTACAAATGGTTTGGTTTATAGTGTTTAACAACACTTTCAACAATATATTTCAGTTATATCGTGGAGGTCAGTTTTTAGCATATAAATGTGAAAAAAAAATGATAACAATGAAAAAGAAAAGATCTTTTATTGAGTAATATTTATGTATATCTCTGCATCCATAATAAATACATGTAAAAGCAATGTCTATTAAAAAAAACCAATAAACCTGTGTGATTAAATTTGGTCTTATTTTGTCCTTTCAGGTTAAACCCCAGCAGGTGATATTGTTCCTTATACCGTACACGACAATATTACGAAAATGGCGTCAAAAATCGACAGATTGTACAGTCCAGCACAGATGACAAATGCTTATTTAGCATACAAGGCTGGTGGAAAATCATTACATGGGAGAGCTAGGCAGAATGGTGTTCCGTTGCAAACTTTGACAGATAGGATCACCGGGAAAATATCTATTGATGTTGTCAAGTCCGGAAAACCACCTGTTTTCTCACTGGAAGAGGAGGCAAGGCTTGTGAACCATTTCAAAGAGATGGCAAGTTTAGGGTATGGCTACACCAGAAGAGAAGTGGTGGATATTGCGACTGACTTTGCGCAAGTTCTACAGAAGATGGATAGGAGAGGCCCACTTACCTTGAGGTGGTACCAGTGTTTCATGTCAAGATGGGAAAATGATATCAAATTGGTTAAACCCAGAGCATTGGAAATACAAAGTGCAAAGGCAGGGAACCAAAAATCTGTGAATTCCTACTTTGATGAGTTGGAAAAGGTGATCACCAAGTACAACCTAAAAGATAAACCACATCTTATTTTCAATTTAGACGAAAAAGGCATCCAGCAGAACCATTCTCATCCTTCAGTTGTAGCTGGTCATACTCTAGCTGTGCAAGAAGTTGTGTTAGCAAAATCTTCAACTACCACCGTTTTGGGATGTGGAAGCGCAGCTGGTGGGGCCATCCCTCCTTTTTTCGTGTTTGAGTGAACCAGGATGAGACAGGAGTTGATGGAAGGCAAATCTCCTGGTGCAGACGGAACAGTGTCAGAGACCGGCTGGTCAAACACAGATGTATTTATGAGATATATTGAAGAGCACTTTTTGAAATATGTCCCAGGAAGGGAAGATGATCCGATATTACTGCTACTAGATGGACTCAAGTCACATACTTCAGTTGGATTGGTTGACTGGGCAATTACTCATAATATTATTCTATTTGTTTTACCAGTTCACACTAGTCATTTTCTTCAACCCCTAGATGTTGGTTGCTATGGACCATTCCATAGAATCTTTAATAATGAATGTCATAAAGAAATGAAAAACCTGTCAACAGTCATAACAAAATACAACATCTGTGAAATAGCCTGCAGAGGTTATTCCAAGGCCCTTAGTGCAGAAAATCTTAGGCATGCATTTAGAAGGACTGGCATATTTCCTCTTGAAAGAATATATATCAATTATGATTACTTAGTACCAGCACAAGTTTTTACATGTTTAGAGAATATACATGGAAAAGAAAAGGAAAATGAAGAAGATGATGTTGATGATGAAACTAATCATCAGGAAGATGATATCTTTGTACCTGGGCCTATTGACCATGTGTCACAACTAGAAGTGACTGAAAATGATATCACCGGACCAGCTGGAGACAACAGTGAAGAAATAGTTATTCAGGAAATCAGAACACCACTACCAGACATGACAGGAACATTTTTCACTTCTCGCGTCGCAACACTGAAAAGGATCAAATCTGAACATGCAATCAAGAGCAGAAATACAATGTCTAAAATAACATCTGGACACTGTATTACAGAGGAGAATGTCAGAGACAAAATGTTAGAACATCATAACAAATATAGTACTAACAAAAAGACAATGATTGCCAAAGAAACAAAAACAAACAAAAAAAGAAATACTGACTGTCAAAAAACAGTCAAAGGGGAAAAAAGCGAAATTTATGGATTCTCAAATGCCAGGTCCAAGCCATATTCCCACAACCAATACCAATAACACTTCTGAATCTGATTCTGAGGACGAAAATCAAATAAGCGATGATGAAAAGTGTTGTGTTTCCAAACTATTCACCCCAAAAGAAGTCCGAGAGAGCCCATGTTTGATATTTACGAAATGGATACAATGTGACCAATGCAGACACTGGGTTCATTTGATCTACTGCACTGAAAAACGTGTGATCAGGAAAGAGATGAATTGTTATGCCTCCACTGCAAGAGTGATTAGTAGTGCAATGATAAACACAAATCATGCTATCTTTATTAATATTTAATAAAAATGATTAACTTTTACTTCCAGTTTGTTTAAAAAAACATTTTAAAAACAATGAAGAAATTAAAACACACAAACATAACAAATATATAAAAACAAAGCAATTAAAATTAAACTGAAACAATTTAATGACAAAAACAACAACAACCATTAAATTTGTAACATATCATGTACATATTTGTACTGATACGGGATACACGTTCTTAATGACAATAAATCAATCTGTAAAACAAATTAACACAAAAATAATTTACTTTTTAATTGGTTTCCTGATTTATTGAAACGATCTCAACATATACATGGTCTAAAAACTATTATTTCAATAGTCTTGGCTTAATTTTGGTAGGTGTACGAAAATAAGGTATGGCGTCACCAGTTCTAAAAATGGAGTCACGTGTAAACAAACACGTACATAGATGTCAGAAGATACAATATAATCCCATATTATTGATGGATTAAAAGGCAAATATTTACTTAATAGAAAAATGAATTTAGTTTGATAAAAAATTATTATGAAATAATTTTTTTACAAGAACATTATTATGTGTACGAATAATGGGTAGTCTGGGATGCATATAATTAAATTTCCTGTTTAAATCTTGATATATTAGGTATTGTTGATTAGTACTCGTGTGAAACATGATGATGTATTAAATATAAATGGATGCAAATTGTTTGGGAATGAGTGAGTGGGTGAGTGATTGTTGATTAAAGGCAAATGAGCAATTTTTCAGCTATATCATGGCGAGATCAAGTTACATTTTGATGAGATGATGGTGATGTTCGCTTTGTACTATAGACCAACACGCATAGTTTGATTTTGATAGTATTAACTCATTGTAACAACAGTCCATCTTTAGACATGTCGCTCCACTCGTACATTCCATGCTGATTCCGAGCCAACCAGTTGTTGCTCTTGCTCCTTAGTGCTGTGTGCTTTGCGGAGAAGCAACACATACCAAGTATGACCAGACCTGATCTCGAACCCACGATCTGCCGCACTCGAAGTAAACACGCTATAAACCATTATACACAAATGTGATTAGGTTTGGGAATGATTTACATGATAATGCAACATGCGGCTCTGGAGGGTTGGGATCTTAAATTCAAAACAATGTATTTGAAATTTTTCAATTGGAATACTAAACCAGTCAATTGAAGGTATTTTGTGGATATACTTGAAAGATAGATTGTCAAATTTCCCCCCGATAATTTAACACGTCAAGATGAAAAATAATATTTTTATTCATCACCTTCGCAAGTATGCGAATTTCAAAATGATGGTGTTTTTTATTGTTGTTTTTTTTTTGTTTTTTTTTTATAAATTTGTTGTGATTTCAATGGTAGATGTAGGGAATGAGTATGGCTATATGTAGCATGTGTAGATGGTGTTAGTGTTAGAAGTGTGTTAGATTCACGTAAACGGTTATTTTAATACTTGATTTTGTGATATTAGTAATTTGGTAGAATTGAATGGTAGAGTAGGTAATAATAATGGTTTTACACGTGTTCCCTTTAAGGGTCAATGTGTTGCTGATTATTGTATTATCAGCTCAAGACATTAAAGTTGTACGGCCATCTGATTTCAAGAACTCAAAAGTAGTGCTAATAAGACAAGATTTTACGTTAGATCGATCCCGATTATTCTATATTAGATGTGAATTAGATACATCGACCACCTTAAAAACGGAGTTCATTGAGTATGGCGCAAAAATTATTCCTATCGTTTTTGTGATTATAAAATTGTCGACAGAGTTACTAAAACCATAAATATTCGTGAACCTTATATGAAGTATCGCAGCTCGACATAAATAGAGTGAATGATAATTTTTGTAGCATTGTTACTGCAGAAATGAAACAGAAATTAAAATCAAAACTTATTGTTATTTTAAGGTTAGGTATGATGTTTAACGCCACTTTCAACAATATTTCAGCTATGTCGCGACGGTCAGTTTTATTGGTGGAGGAAACCGAAGTAACCGGTGAAAACCACAGATCTGCCGTAAGTCACTGACAAACTTTATCACATATTGTTGTATTAAGCACACCTCGACTCGTCGGGATTCGAACTCACTACGTTAGTGGTGATAGGAACTGATAGCATATGTACTTATTAGTTCAACTACCATACGATCTCGATACGACGGCCCCATAACCCTAACCCTGAAACAAATACACCAATAATACTGACCGCCACGATATAACTGAAATACTGTTGAAAGTGACGTAAAAAACCCTAACCCTAACCTGTAACCATTAAACCAATATGTCTGATAATAGGGACCCACTAATCTTTAGCACCTGCTGCTTATGAACTATGCTCTAAATTATTAAACGGAAGGCTGAGCAATGATATGCTGACTGATGAACAACATAGTGTTCGTAAGAGATGAAGTACCGTAGATTTACCAACTCGTTGTCAGATGAAACCACGACATAATGAAATGATTCATACTATATATGAATACTGTTCAATTAAAATGAAAACAAAATGAAATATTGATCTAAATTAATGATTACAGTTGGTTATATACGATGTTAGAATTCAAGATCAAACTAAAAGATCGAAACATTGATCAAATAACATTGTATATTAAAAATATAACACAACTTGTCAGGTTGAAATCGTATACCCGTGTATCTACGTTTGATCCATTGTAAAATCCAATTAGACGTAATTTATGATGGTAGATCTTGTAGACAACAAGTCAGTGTTAATTATCTCCCATAAATCATTGTAAATAATTTAGATATCTGCATTCTTGGTCGTTATTTCAATATAAAACATTCTGATAATTATTTGATAATCTTTATATATGCATAGCAGACATTTTACTATGCATTTGATACAAGTAAAGTGTGAAGATGCCAAAGAGGTAATCAGAAGTCGTAAATCGAAGAAGGACAGACAATACAGTGGCCAAAAGAAACAGGCCATAAAGACAAACAATGGTCGAGGAAAAAACTACATAGAAAACTAAAGATCGAGCAACACGAACCACACCAAAACCCGAGGGTGAAATCAGGTGGACTGGAAGTGTTAGCATCCAAGAAACCAAACAATTAATCAAATTAACATTCATCTGTATTGCAGATTAGTAGTGCGTCACGATATAGCTGAAATACTGCTGAAGTTGGTGTTAAACACCAATCAATCAATCCATCATTAGTAGTGGACACTCTTTCGTTTCAAAAATGTGTTTAATGCAATGTCATGATTTACAATAGTGCCCAATACAGTACAGTACTTCTATGCTTTTGATATACACTACTAATAAGCATATTACGTACTTCTGACGATCTTAATGTAATACTTCCTCGTGTGACTTTAGAATTAGCAATATCACAAATAAATGTCATGCAAAGGATATTCTATATTATGTTCAAATGGATCGATTCTACAAAGGTGATAAGTACATAGAAAGCTAACAGTAGGTGCATTCGTATTATCACTTCTTCCGCGAGGATTTAGTTGAAGTAAGCCGTTTAACGTATATCACAATCCCGTTCTTTCTCCATTCATGGCTTGTCATAGGATTCTTAACAAGAGTAACGCGACGGGTTCCACCAGTTGAGCAGGAACTGGTTTCCTTTCCGGAGAACCTTAGCTCATTCCTGGTTTTTAGCTGGCTTCATGTTGCTCAATCTTTAGTCTTTTGTGTAGTGTTTTGTCGACTATTGCTTGTCTTTTTGTCCTTCTTTTTTTGGCCATTGTATTGTCTGTCCTTTTTCTTTTGGCCATTGTATTGTCTGTCCTTTTTCGATTTAGGACCTCTGATTACCCCTTTGCTATCTTCAAACTTTTCTAGAACACGAGTATAGCCGGAAACCATCGAACATACGGAAACTTGTGTTGAATCTGAAGAAAAACCCCGAGGATACCGTCAAGCATCATTAAAAGTAATCTCCCTCCGATCTCTCTATTTATGTCCTTTGATTTCAATTTTTATCTAAAGAATGAAGTTTTCCACCCAATGTTTTCTAACGTAAAGCTTACCTGATAGAGAATATACCGGAAACCATAATTTGGTTCGAAAATGTGGAGAGATTTAGATCGAAATTTTAGCACAAATCCCCTTTAAAGTTTATAAAAAATGTCCGAAAGGGAGTTCGGGTGCTATTCTCCCGATTTGCCTATTTCGAATGGAGATTAAAAAGAGTTTGAAGATATCAAAGGGGTAGTCAGAATCCGTAAATCGAAGAAGGACAGACAACACAATGGCCAAAAGAAAAAGGACAAAAGGACAAACAACGACCTACAAAACGCTACGCATAAAACTAAAGATCTGTCTCTTTCATTACTTCATTTGTAGGTTGTACAATCATGACAACACAAAGAAATAAAACATAATACTAAAAAAAGACTAGCTATAAATAGAATAAAATCAATAATTGGCGAAAAAGCTCATCATAATTACACAAAAATGTTACAACAACGATAATAAAAAAGCCTTTATAACTTTGTTTCTATTTATTACTACCTAAATAGACTCGCAATTACAAATATAAAAAAGTACTATATGTTGTTTTGACAGTCACGTTTTTCCAATTTGATTTCTCGTAAAATAAATAACAAACAGCAATAAAATGAAATAAAAACACCTCACCGTCAGAACAGTTTCAAAACCCAATCTCACCAATCTAATTAAAATTACATCTCCGCACTTGCTCCCTATTTTCTATTGGTTGTTTTTAGTCGCTGTGTGAGTAGCAGCGACTAAAAACAAGGGAGCAAGTGCGGAGATCTAATTTTAATTAGATTCCAATCGTACCATCGTAGAAACAGAGGTAAAATCGATACCCCTAACACACAAATACATGACCACTCATCCTCCAGGTTTGGTACATGCATTTCAATAAAAGTGGAGGGCTAAACTAGTTTAATGGGTTCAAACTTCCCATCTTATTGAAATGATGCGGTCATGCCAGTGTTTTCTACATGCGAGTATGATGCCGAACGTCATAAACAACTGGGTCAGCAACGTTGTTTGTAAAGAACGCTGAGTTTTAATCGTGAACTTTAAATATATCGTGACGCAGCAGTACTAATACTAGAAAAGAGAGCATCTATTAAATTGTTACATATTACACGGGACCATCGGAAAACATAATTTGGAAACAAATTATGATCATCTTTGAACCAAGATCTAATTGCCAATACAATCTCTTGTTATCTGTACGCAAGTGACAGAATCATTTTCAACAAGGTGTTTCTTTGCAAAACTTTGACTTAAAAGCTTTGTACTTAGAAGATGGTGACGTTGTAAAAAGTCTTAATGCAAACTGCAACCTCGAGCATAACCTGTCAGTGAAATATAAACTTCATACACAGGAATGATTGGTACATTACTATCAATGTGTGCAAAATTTATAATGGCAAAACTGAAATCGTCTCTTTTTTCAATGAATCTTGTAGATAGATGACTGACTATTCGTGTCGAGCTAAATATTTAGTAATGAGGCAGATTTATCTATTTCTGTTGTTTCTTTTATCTCAAGTTCTTTTGGGTAATAGTAATGCAAAAGTTTTGATTATCACTTGACAGAACATTATCAATATTAATATCTAAATATGAGATTAAAGGCTTTAGCTTGTGTAATTCTTTTGTCTTTGACATGTTTTATGACTATGCTAAACCAGCCAATTGAAGGTATTTTGTGGATATACTTGAAAGATAGATTGTCAAATCCACCCCCCCCCCCCCCCCCCCCCATAATTTAACACGTCAAGATAAAAAAAGAATATTTTTATTCATCACTTTCGCAAGTATAAGAATTTCAAAATGACGGTGTTCTTTTTGCTTTTTTTAATTTGTGGGGATTTTAATAGTAGATGTAGGGAATGAGTATGGCTATATTTAGCTTGTTTAGATGGTGTTAGTGTTAGAAGTGTGTTAGCTTCACGTAAACGGTTATCTTAATACTTGATTTTATGATATTACTAATTGGTATATGTTGAATGGTAGAGTAGGTAATAATAATGGTTTTACACGTGTTCCCTTTAAGAGTCAATGTGTTGCTGATTATTGTATTGTCAGCTCAAGACATTAAAGTTGTACGGCCATCTGATTTCAAGAGCTCAAACGTAGTGCTAATAAGAAAAGATCCATTGTAAAATCCAATTAGACGTAATTTATGATGGTAGATCTTGTAGACATCAAGATCAGTGTTAATTATCTCCCATAAATCATTGTAAATAATTTAGATATCTGCATGCTTGGTCGTTATTTCAATATAAAACATTCTGATAATTATTTGATAATCTTTATATATGCATAGCAGACATTTTTATATGCACTTTATACAAGTAAAGTGTGAAGATGCCAAAGAGGTAATCAGAAGTCGTAAATCGAAGAAGGACAGACAATACAGTGGCCAAAAGAAACAGGCCATAAAGACAAACAATGGTCTAGAAAAAGCTACATAGAAAACTACAGATCGAGCAACACGAACCACACCAAAACCCGAGGGTGAAATCAGGTGGACTGGAAGTGTTAGCATCCAAGAAACCAAACAATTAATCAAATTAACATGCATCTGTATTGCAGATTAGTAGTGCGCCACGATATAGCTGAAATACTGCTGAAGTTGGTGTTAAACACCAATCAATCAATCCATCATTAGTAGTGGACACTCTTTCGTTTCAAAAATGTGTTTACTGCAATGTCATGATTTACAATAGTGCCCACTACAGTACAGTACTTCTATACTTTTGATACACACTACTAATAAGCATATTACGTACTTCTGACGATCTTAATGTAATACTTCCTCGTGTGACTTTAGAATTAGCAATATTACAAATAAATGTCATGCAAAGGATATTCTATATTATGTTCAAATTGATCGATTCTACAAAGGCGATAAGTACATAGAAAACAAACAGTAGGTACATTCGTATTATCACTTCTTCCGCGAGCATTTAGTTGAAGTAAGCCGTTTAACGTATATCACAATCCCGTTCTTTCTCCATTCATGGCTTGTCATAGGATTCTTAACAAGAGTAGCGCGACGGGATCCACTAGTTCAGCAGGAACTGGTTTCCTTTCCGGAGAACCTTAGCTCACCTCTGGTTTTTAGCTGGCTTCATGTTGCTCAATCTTTAGTCTTCTATGTGGTATTTTGTCGACTATTGCTTGTTTTTTTGTCCTTTTTCTCCTGGCCATTGTATTATCTGTCCTTTTTCTTTTGGCCATTACATTGTCTGTCCTTCTTCTTTTGGCCATTGTATTGTCTGTCTTTCTTTTTTTGGCCATTGTATTGTCTGTCCTTCTTTTGGCCATTGTATTGTCTGTCCTGCTTGATTTAGGACCTCTGATTACCCCTTTGCTATCTTCAAACTTTTCTAGAACACGAGTATAGCCGGAAACCATCGAACATACGGAAACTTGTGTTGAATCTGAAGAAAAACCCCGAGGATACCGTCAAGCATCATTAAAAGTAATCTCCCTCCGATCTCTATATTTATGTCCTTTGATTTCAATTTTTATCTGAAGTATGAGGTTTTCCAATGTTCTCTAACGTAAAGCTTACCTGATAGAGAATATACCGGAAATCATAGTTTGGTTGGAAAATGTGGAGAGATTTAGATCGAAATTTTGGCACAAATCCCCTTTAAAGTTTATAAAAATTGTCCGAAAGGGAGTTCGGGTGCCATGCTCCCGATTTGCCTATTTCGAATGGAGATTAAAAAGAGTTTGAAGATATCAAAGGGGTAGTCAGAATCAGTAATTCAAAGAAGGACAGACAACACAATGGCCAAAAGAAAAAGGACAAAAGGACAAACAACGATCTACAAAACACTACACATAAAACTTAAGATCTGTCTCTTTCATTACTTCATTTGTAGGTTGTACAATCGTGACAACACAAAGAAATAAAACATAATACTAAAAAAAGACTAGTTATAAATAGAATAAAATGAATAATTGGCGAAAAATCTCATCATAATTACACAAAAATGTTACAACAACGATAATAAAAAAACCTTTGTAACTTTGTTTCTATTTATTACTACCTAAATAGACTCGCAATTACAAATACAAAAAAGTACTATATGTTGTTTTGACACTCACGTTTTTCCAATTGGATTTCTCGTAAAATAAATATTAAACAGTATTAAAATGAAATAAACACACCACACCGTCAGAACAGTTTCAAAAACACTTGCTCCCTATTTTCTATTGGTTGTTTTTAGTCGCCGCGTGAGTAGCGGCGACTAAAAACAAGGGAGCAAGTGCGGAGATCTAATTTTAGTTAGATTCCAATCGTACAATCGTAGAAACAGAGGTAAAATCGATACCCCTAACACACAAATACATGACCACTCATCCTCCGGGCTTGGTACATGCATTTCAATAAAAAGTGGAGAGCTAAGCTAGTTTAATGGGTCCAAACTTCCCATCTTATTGAAATAATGCGGTCATGCCAGTGTTTTCTACATGCGAGTATGATGCCGAACGTCATAAACAACTGGGTCAACAGCGTTGTTTGTATAGAACGCTGGGTTTTAATCGTGAACTTTAATCATATCGTGACGCAGCAGTACTAGTTCTATAAAAGAGAGCATCTATTAAATTGTTACATATTACACGGGACAAAATCATTTTCAACAAGGCGTTTCTTGCAAAACTTTGACTTAAAAGCTTTGTACTTAAAAGATGGTGACCTTGTAAAAAGTCTTAATGCAAACTGCAAGCTCGAGCATAACCTATCAGTGAAATATAAACTTCATACACAGGAATGCTTGGTATATTACTATCAATGTGTGCAAAATTTATAATGGCAAAACTGAAATCGTCTCTTTTTTCAATGAGTCTGTAGATAGATGACTGACTATTCGTGTCGAGCTAAATATTTAGTAATGAGGCAGATTTATCTGTTTCTGTTGTTTCTTTTATCTCAAGTTCTTTTGGGTAATATTAATGCAATTTTTTTATTATCACTTGACAGAACATTATCAATATTAATATCTAAATATGAGATTACAGGCTTTAGCTTGTGTAATTCTTTTGTCTTTGACATGTTTTTGCTACATAAACACTGCCTCATAGTAGTTGCGGAAGAAGAGTTGAAAGATACCAAAAGGGCAATCATAATCCGTAAATCGAAGGACAGATACAACAAAATATCGACGACAAGGAGAGGGACTCAGTTAGTTACAATTTTCGTCTGATGTTAGATAACGAAAATGATTGGAATGACACCAACAATATACCTTTAGACTATATGTCTTAGAATCAGAAGAATGTGCATGTGACTGTTGCTTCAGATTGTGGAAGCTAAGAAAAATCCAACTTTGTGTGTGATTCTCGTCAAAGATATTCAAATTATGGGTAAATAATATTCACACAATTATTTAATTTATCAATGATGAATATAATGTTTTATGCTCCACAGTCTCTTATTCACTGAATGCCGGGCCATTGACTGTCTGACTAAAAATGACCGTCGGACTAAAAATGACCGTCGGACTAAAAATGACTGTCGGACTAAAAATGACTGTCGGATTAAAAATGACCGTCGGACTAAAAATGACTGTCGGACTAAAAATGACCATAGGATTAAAAATATCCGTCGGACTATTGACACAACCCAGTTTGTGTTTGACATCTAACAAGCAAGACTGGGTTGCACAAACATCAATTAAATTTAAGTCTCAATTAAACCTTATTTTAGTGTATATTTATTTCATGTACATTTCAAGTAAATTTAATTGTCATTTAAGTTTTCATTGACGTTTAAATGTAATTGAGGTTTGTGCTGCCCCGTCCAGGGCGTTTTGTAATGACTAAATATTCATATTTTAAGTATATTTTCATTTCTCTAAGTAATAAAACTACCCCTTTACATGGAGGTCACCAACCGACGAGATAATAGTGCTGTGTCCATAAAATAACAATAAATCATGTACATACAATAGTGAAATAAGCAAGGCAATAAACATGCATGTTATTAAAGGTAATAGCACTATATTAATTGTCAAGAATGAAAAATTTAGTTCCGTTAAAAGCTTTTTAAAACATTAAACAAATGTACTTAATATAAAAGATATATAAAGAAAATATCTAAGTTTGAGAAATTAATGCTGTCATAAACTGTAGATGACATATATAATTTGTATGTACAAATTATACAATATTTTAGGACCGGGACACTTTGTCAAAAGATAAAAGACAGGTTAAAAGAATTAGTTCAACTGTGTTTCATAAAACAGACTGGCCAACGTAGATATAAATATCTTGTCTTAGGAAGGGACAAATCCTATTTTGGAAAATATCACTCAGAATCTGCCAAAAAGTTCTCTGAAACTGATATCATCAAAATGCTCAAGTATTTGCTATGTTTGGTGGACGTGTTTTGCAACAGACAGTCGACATACCAATGGGTACAAACTGTGCTCCTCTTCTCGCCGACTTGTTCATTAATGAGGCATACTTCATACATTGGCTTCCCAATAAAAACGAAACGAAGCTAACCCGATCCATAAATTTCATATTCCGCTATTTAGATGAAGTCCTTTCACTAAATTATTCTAAGTTTGGCGATTTTGTTGATCGCATCTATCCAATTGAGCTTGAAATAAAGGATACCACAGATACAACTAGGTCTCCTTCATACCTTGACCTACACCTCGAAATTGACAGTGAGGACCGGTTAAGAACGAATCTTTACGACAAAGGGATGATTTCAATTTTACCATTGTGAATTTTCCATCTATATGTAGCAACATTCCAGCAGCACCTGCATATGGAGTATATATTCCTTCTGTTGATACGGTATTACAGAGCTTTTGAATCCTTTCTTGATTTCCTTGATAGAGGTTTACAGGTGATTACGAATATGGCAGACGATCGATTGTGTAAAGTAATTTTTAATATGCTTAGAAATTCTGAGAATACATACTTTAAAAATTTATTTATAGATCTTGGTTTAGATCATTATGTACAAAGTGCTATAGATATAGAAGTGTTTAAAGCTTTTCATAGTCAATCAGTAAGGCAGAGTGAATTTGGAAAAGTATTATCCAAAAGCAGCCTGTCTATGTATAAGAATTGTCGAGTTTCTATGGGTAAACAATTATACTTGTCCGAGGACTTCAATTTTAAAGCTTCTCGTTTAAAGCTCCTTGTCAGAACAAATTGCTTAAGCATAAATGCTACCCTATTTAGGATGTCACTTTCGGATAATGATAGGTGTTCTTGTGTGTCCTCTTCACAGTGTCGAGGACTTACAGCACGTTGCACTAGAATGGCCATTATAAGAAGCTATACGGGCAGACATTTTTAGTCAAATCGAATATGTGTTCTCCAGTAATCATATGTGTGTCAAGTTTGAGGAGCTTTCGTCATACTATAAGCTTGTATTTATGCTTGGCGACTATGGATATGACACCAGTGCAGAAATGGGTAAAGAACTGGATTATTTAACAAGACTGTATCTTGTAAAAGCTTTTAATGTGAGAAAAATGGTTTTAGAGAACTAGAAGTTATACTAAAGAATCTATGAATTTATAAATGTAGAATGTAGCCGAGAAACGTATGATTCTGTTGTTTGATTGAATATTTTTACTATTTAATGGTAAAATACTGTTTTATTTTCTTCAATTCAGTTCATCAAACTAATGGCAAATTGCACTTTTAATATTACATTATTTTAGAATACTATAATGCAGTGCAGTATAATGTTTTATGATATACAGTGCTTGTATTTTTACATTTTAATGGAGAAAATATTTTTTAAGTAGTGCTTGTTACATGAATTGTTTTAATACAGTGGACAGTAACTCTTATTCACTACTATTGTACTTATTAATGTATCAATTATATTTTTATATTGCATTGTATATAGCTTTAAGGACGCAACCATTGTTACCCCTACAGTGGTTGCCCCCGTTGTAAAGGGGTAGTATCCAAATAAAATAGATATATATAAAGGATTGGTTGTTGATGGTTCGTTGTTGATCCTATCTATGTATTATTTCTACTCGTATTACTTCTATAATCAAAACATTCATTCTTTATACTACATTTATTGTTTGTAAACTTGCCACATTTCACGATCTATCGTGTGAATACAGTAAGACTATTCTAAAGAACACTTCTTGGTTTTCAGAATCTGATCTGGTGAACTGTGATCTTGAAGTGTTGTTTTCTAAACAATTTCGTTAATTTCTTGATATTGAATCAAAATGTTTCTGTAGACATTGATTTAGTTTGATTTAACAGGTTTCCAAAAATCTGTAATTTGTTTTGATCAATCCATTTTATTTACAAAATATAGATGTTTACATGCAATCTAACTCATTTTGACCTACATCGTTAGTATATCAATGATATATTACTTGCTTTAGTTCAATAAAAACGTAGATATCAAATTTAGTGCGCACAACGCGTTTCTGGAATAACCTTCATCGGGTACACACAAACCAAAAGATTGGAAAGCCAAATATTTTAAACGTGTTTGGGAGCAATAAAACCAAAGGGCCTAGGCAGGAAATCTTGGAAGACTCAGAGCATTATTGGAAGCCTTGCTTGAATTAGCAATTATAACAACATCATCAGCGAGAAGTAAAACCTTATATGTGTTCTATATTTGTGATGAGATAGAATTTGGCATTTGTTTCTACTGGAATAAATGTCATAATATATATTTCAATGGAAAACATATTACTGTTTATTTCTGACGGAATCAGTCGTATAAAATATGTGTTCCTCAAAGACGAAATATCTCTGGAGCTATTTATGTTAAATTATCAAAAGAAACAAATATTAAGCAGAACAAATACTGCAACAACATTTACTTCATTTAAAATTTCGTTGATGGATGATGTTGTTTAATGCCACTTTCAACAATATGTCAGTTATATCGTGGTGGTCAGTTTTATTGGTGGAGGAAACCGGAGTTCCCAGAGAAAACCACGCGACCTGTCGCAACTCACTGACAAACAAAATGTGATTGAATGTATATAAATCAACCCAAATATAACATCATTATTTTATTTTTCACATGCATGTTGTATACATACATAAATAAAGAAAATAATAAAACAGCACTAAAATGTACTTTTACATTACACAACTTGTCCTCGGGCAGACAATTACTCATTCCGTTACATAACACACACTAGTATAACACACTAGTATAACACAATGTAAGAAGTGATCTGAATATAAAAATAAAAGAAGATGGCTAGTCTTTCCCATACGTGATCAAAAATGTTACTGCCGGAGACTTTTGTTTCAAAGCACAAACGTATGTCAATTCCAATTTCCTGATTATCCAAATTTGATGTTTACAAAGTTCAAGAAACATCCGTAACGGTGCTTAGTCATTCTAATATAACCATTCACTAGTTACGGTATTATCAGTTGTAATGTTTAAAATGTAGATTCTCGAGATGTTAGTGAAACCACCGAAATTCTTTTTCGCAGTTCTGGTGTTACAACGGGCGACACAGTATTGATCTCAAAATAGCTACATTCATATTTTCCATCTTCTGTAATTTGTGGACAAATAGTTTGAAACTTGTATCCATAATGAATTTCTTCCGGTATATACGAAGTTCTGGTTTGAACAACTCGACTTGTACTCTCAATAACTCCTTCCAACATGACAATTATTTCCGAGTATCCACCTAGAGTGCGAAGATTCGTTGGGGGCCATAGAGGACTTTCTCTGTTGACGGTGTGATAAATAACAGCGGGCCACAACAAGGTTAGAGTCTCAGAGCCTCCTTCAGATACGAAATCAATAAACGTTTGATCGAGTTGTTGTTTCTTATTGATAACTGATCGTTTGATAAGTATTCCCTTGGCCTTAACACCAACTAGCTTTGATTTCCGGAAATCAGCCACTCTAACCATTACCCGCCATTGCCCATCGACTACGGCTAGACAAGCTTTTTGACTGAAAACAATAGAATCTCCCCTCCTCTTTGATCTTATCAGTTTTGAAAATACAAGAGCAGCAGTCAAACACTGAACTCCAATTCCAAATATAAATTGAAGAAATACTGTTAAAACAATATGAGGGCATTCGGTTGTCACGTGTCTATATCCATAACCAATTGTGTGTTGTGTTTCAACTGAAAACAGGAAAGCCGTAGTGAAATCGTAGACATTTTCTATGCAGACTTGTTGATCTTCATCTCTTTCTTCATCTATATCACCATGACTACGAGCAAACGCTAGATAAATAACAGCAAAAATTGTCCATGTCAATACAAATCCCATCACAAATATTAAAATTGACCATCTCCATTTTGCGTCTACTAGGGTAGTGAAAGAATCTCTAAGATAAAGTTTTAACAAACTTTGCCTCGACGTTTGTAGTTTCACTCGATAAGAGCCCTGTTTATTAACTATCCTGTTATGAGCATTAGAAAATACTATGTTTTCACTTGCACATTTAGACATGTTCAATTTCCTTTTTCCTCAAACACACACGATAATACATTTTATGTCATACATGGGGATGTCTTAGTTGTTAGTGTCAGACAGAAAAAGGAAAATGAATGATCACCTGTGGGATGACATAAAAACGGACTACATTATAATTGAAAAATGACAATTTGTCACTATTTGTATACAGGTATTCATATTTTAATACTAATTGTGTTTTGTTTATGTATAATTACGTGTTTACATACAGACAACAACTATCGGTACATTGTAATAATTATAGTTAATGAATATTTTAACTATTAGAATGTTTATATATAAAGCATTTGTGTTTAATTATGATAATTTCCTTTCATTGTTCCTACTAATTCTTTTATTCCTATTTTAATTTTATGATTGTTTGATGGTGCTTAACGCCACTTTCAACAATATTTCAATTATATCGTGGAGGTCAGTTTTAATTTTATCTGATGTTCAGTTATATCCACATTATTTGTGATATTATTTTCCCACGTATCTCATTTTAACAAACTGAACTATGCATTTGTATTTAGACCCTAGATAATTTTCCGGTATTTTTTTCTGTACATATATATTTAATTTCATATTGTTGGCTTTATTCTCTTTTTGAATATATGTATGCAGTAGTTGCTGTTTGACGTTAAAGAAACAATCAATCAATCGATCATTACTGCAGCAATCGTATGGATTTTCTAGTTTACATTATTATATGGTTGTCTATATAGTGAATTTACATTATATTTTACGTAGTATCAAAAACGTCCTGTAATTTAAAAATTCATGCAAACTACAGTGGTCAGTACACACGCATTTATTTGTTTTATTTGAGTGAGTTTTTAGACATAGTAGAAATAATAATGATGATATTTCTTGTGGTCAAGAGAAATCAAATTACTATCAGTGTCATGATGGTCCAATCCTTCAAATTTACTATCGATGTCATGATGATCCAGCAAATTACAATGTTTACGTGAATATGTACAAAAACGATTAGAATTATCGACAGTCATTGTTTCGCCCCCACAGCTCTCTCATAAATAGTTATACACGGGAAAACATTTAAAAGATTAGTCATCTTCAGATTATATACGTATAGAAAACTGACGGAAGCGGATATTACCTGGAAAAATCATATCATTTATATGATGAATTTAAACATCAAGCACTACATATTCGGTTTATTTGTTTATTTTTGTCATTTTCTTCCCTCTAGGGACTGACCATCTAACGTTTAGCTGGAATGCTATGTGTTTTCCCCGAACCACAATTTTTTTAACCCGAAACAAAATCAAATTATTTCTCATTTTTCACATGAAATGTTACGGAAATTTCTCGTTGAAAACTACCGAGTCAGATTATTTAATATTTCATCTTTCAGGTCAACTATTTTCTCTGTTAAAATTGGCGACAGTTAAATAGTCGTTCCCTTATATCACCTGTGCTAATAAAAGAACTAATGCAATGTTCTAATATCTATGCTCTCGAAATAATTAGAAGTTTTACCCAGTATTCTCCTATATTGTTAAATATTGTTAAATAAGAACAATAAGAGAGGAATAGAAATAATGTTTTTGAATGATTTACGTAAGAACAATACAGGTTCTGTACGGATACTTGATGTTATAAGAGTTGCATTTTACTTAACTGTTATCATTTTTTTCTACATCATAAATGTTTAAATATACTTATTGTCCGTCATACTCTCTGTCAGATCTATGTTTGCATGGTACGGTACTGGAGAGAACTTCATATAAGTTGTAAAACTTGTGTTCAATCCTATAGTATATATTTGACAATAAAATATGTTTAAATTAAGAGTTGCATATTTATTGGAGTTTTATTCCTGTAGAAAGGGCCTTCGTGGTCGTGATCGTATGGTAGTTGGATTGATAACTACCTATGCAATCAGTGCCTATCACCACTAATGTTGTTAGTTCGAATCCCGCTCAGACGAGATGTACTCGATACAACATTATGTGATACAGTTTGTCAGTGACTTTCGACAGGTCGGTGATTTTCTCCGGATACTCCGGTTTTTTCCAAGAATAAAACTGACCGCCACGATATAACTGAAATATTGTTGAAAGTGGCGTTGAACACCATGACCATAACCCTAACCCTGTAGTTAGAAGTATATCGTAATGGTGAAATAAATTCTTTATTTATAGTCAACTATCAACTATATAAAAAAAAAGGCGCAAATGGTCATTTACTTAAATACAATGGTGTTTAATATATAAAAAGCTCAAACTGGCATCATGTTGGGAGCCCCTGTGTCCTTCCGTGTTAAAAAAACCCCCCACCAAAGCTTTGCACCTTAAAAAACAATTCACCGATAGAATAATAATTCCAATGAGGTGGAAATACTTATATGAATGATAATTGCCTGTGTTCGGATACTTACAGGAATAAAAGTTGGTTGAGCTGAGGTACTTGTATGAATAAAATTTGGTTGTGTCTATGCACTTATGGGAATAAACGGTGGTTGAGCTGAGGTACTTGTATAAATACAATTTGGTTGATTGATTGTTGTTTAAGGTCAAGTGAGTCGTGATTCAGTTTTATTCATGACGAGAATATAAAAAAAATGTAGGGTCAAGATACTTATAGAAATAATAATTCATAGTGTAAATATTTTTTTCAAATAAAGCGAATTCAAATTATAGCGATGAATAAGTTCATATGTTTACCTTTATATGTATTAAAATAAATGAGCAAATTTTAGGGGAAATAAAAATTAGGTGATGTTCGCCATTGTTGATGATGGACAATGGCACGTACTGCCTTCGTATTAAAGGGTTTACACCACAAGGGGCTTGTAAGATTTTCTGTTTATATAATATATAGGTAAGTATGAAGAAAGACATACTACCCTACATACAAAAATATATATTTAAAAAATATAACAAACACCTGTGGTTTACACGATAAGTTTTATTTCAAAGACTAAGACCTACAAGGTAAACATTAATCTATAAAGGTTCTCTGTTTGATTTATATATTAGAAAAATCCCCGCGGAACAACGGTGGTTTACATATTTTTCATTGTTTTGATGAATAGTATTGTCGCTCTCTTCGTCATATTGTACATGATTAATATCCAAAATGAGCGACTTAATTCTACATTCTATTTAGGGATGAGATAAATGGACCAAGTTTAAGACATATGCAATTTATGTACAATATAATGAAATTGAGATTTAGACGCAAATAATTATTATTGATAATACAAGGTGACTGTACCCCTGAAGCATGTGAGGCAAAGGTTAAGTTGGTTGAAGGTCCATTTCTTACTGATTGAATTCGAAATCGGGACAACAATCCTGGTTTTGTTCCTTATTTTTTTACCTGGTTATTATTTGGTCGAGTGGCACAAACGGCGGGAAATAAGTTGAGTGTTGATAATCTAGTATGCTTCAACTTAGTTTATAGTACTTACCCGATCTCCATAACATTTTGTCAGCAAATGCCTCCATCTTGATATTAGAAGACTATTTATGAAAAATCGTATGATTTTTCTTCTTTAAAAAAATTAGGTTTGTGATATTTCAGGAGCTTCCTGTAACTTTTCCTGGCTCTGTGTATCGAACTGACACATAATTAACATATATATGTATAGAAATCATATGTAGATTGGTATTATTCAGACCTAATAGAAATACGTTGTTCTTTGGTGTCTTTTGGATATGGTCTTCAAAATATATACCAATTTATAGATAGTACCTATTAGTCAAACACCCCTATTCTGGTTTCTAACATAGACCATTAATTTATTTTATGTTTATGACTAACTGATTTTAGGTCTGTTAGAAATACAAGTTAATGACTTGACCTCTAAGAATTGCCTACCTTCTTCTATATGTTTATGACTAACTGATAGCAAACCTAACTGTTAGAAGTACCAGCTATGCTTCCTTCTAAGAATTATCTATATTTTCTGCTTGTGGTCAGTTAACTACGACCACTCACTGACCCTGCTATTGTACTGTCCGTGTTTATGTTGTCATTCACTGACCCTGCTATTGTACTGTCCATGTTTATGTTGTCATTCATTTTTGTGATAGTGTGTGGTCTTCTTGAGTGGAAGCGAATCTGTGAAAGTTGTTGTTATTATTTGTTTATATCTGTATTGAATTGAATATCCAATTATAAAGAGGGAAAAATTGGGATCCCTTTTCACTCCTCCACATCTTTGTGCCTGTCCCAAGCCAGGGCCTGGATTTCCAACGACACATGCTGTGTTCTTTTTTGTGCTCAATGTTTTGAGGTGAGAGGATGTTTGTTGTTCGTGGAATTGTTGACAATCACTGATTAAACTTTCTTTTCATAATCGATTTTGATTTCTAACCGAAATATTTAGTGTAAAACATCTTTTGTATGAAATCAACACTTTTGAGCATAATATGGATTTTTACCATAATTTTATGCTAATAACCCATTTTGTCCACTGGGAATAGTCATGTGTTACATTGGTTTTAATATGTTGGTAGTTGATTTAAATAAACAGTGTATGTGCAACTGCAATTCTTGAAAATTATCGGGAACATCGTGGTCGTGATCGTATGGTAGTTGGATTTAAAACTACCGATGCAATCAGTGTCTATCATCACTAAAGTTGTGAGAGCGAATCCCGCTCAGGCGAGGTGTACTCGATACAACATTATGTGATAAAGTTTGTCAGTGACTTGCGACAGGTCGGTGGTGTTCACCGGTTTCCTCCATCAATAAAACTGACCGCCACGATATAACTGAAATATTGTTGAAAGTGGCGTTAAACACCGTAAACCAAACCAAATCATCAATTAAACATACAAGAAATAAGATTGTTTTAATAAGTAATATTTAATTTGTAAATAATGTTCAGTTAGTCAGATACCTTTTGAGTCGAATACTGAATAATCACTGCTACAAGAAGAAATATCGGTCTCCATACTATCACTAAATCCCGACTCCCTCCCGGGGTCAGATGGTGTAGGTGAATGTTTAATATCGACTCTACGTAATCTTTTATAGGGGGCATAAGTGATCCCTATTAATGGGACCTCTTCTGTCTCATGAAAAAAGTTAAGATCAAATTCACAAACGCCAGATGAGGTTATCGTTGCAAGCATCGGTTTGAATTTATGTTGCCATTGGAATTCACTTGGTATATATGAATTTCTTGCTTGAACAGTCATTCCAGTTGATTCAATGACACCATCCATTATCACAATGAGTTCGAGATCAGAATTTCTTAAATCATCTTCGTCCATGTTGTACAAAGGACTATGGGGCTGCAAACGATGAGAAAGCACGATGGGCCATCTAAATGTTATTCTGTTGTACTGCTTTTCCAATTTAAATTCCATGTCATGTCGAAAATGCGAAATGAAATCGCCATCTGTAGTAAGAGTACTGACAACACACACAGCACGTACGCTTGTTTCTATCATGTCCGATTTCTGGATGTCGGCCAAACGGATAGATATGTATTTTCCGTCTTGTTCTTGACTAATGCAAACGTTTTTACTGAAAAGAATTGTATTACCTCTTTTGGTTGGTTTCTGGATTTTTGCAATTACTACTCCTGTTAGAAGCGCTTGCAACAATGCACCCCATATTGACTGTAACATTATGACGAAGATAACACCCGTACACTCATCATTAACATACCTGGACCCATAACCAATAGTCGTCTGTGTTTCCATGGAAAACAATAACATTGCAAAGAAATCTGGTGTATTGGCCACACATGTTGTATGACCAATATCAAGTTCTTCCTGAAAATCTCCCCGAGCAGACGATATTCCGTAAAGAATGCCGGCGAATATTATCCAAGAAATAACAACACTCATCCCAAACATAGGAAGAACTAGTCGCCATTTAGTTTCAATAAAAGTAATAAAAAGGTCTGACAAACATGCCGTTTGCTTTCCATTAATAGTCCTCGAAACTACATTACAGCTGCCATTTTTCTCAACAAGGCGTGGTAATCTTTTTGTGAACGACTTCGCCGATTTGTCAAATTTTACTTTTCCCTTTTTGTAAATTTTTTGTTGTATGCTCTTTTTAGAAATTTGACTACATACCGAAATCTTCTTTTCAGGCGTATTGATGGATATCTTCTTAACATTGTTTTCAACTTTATCAACTTTATCCATTTCTTGTTGGATTTGGTCGGAATTTTCAGAAACTATTGTCATTATTTTAAAATTTTTCGGTGTTTTCCTACCTGAATTCGCCTGACAAGCAATTGACGTGCGCATTACACCTGTTGTAATGTCTTGTACTACTATCACTTGTTATGTTGTTATATATGTACAATGATTGATGATCCAACATATTACAGGTAGTATATATGTATCCTCTCAATGACTGTAATGGGGTGATTTCTCCAACCAACATGGCGGATTCAGGCTTCCGTACCAGGGATTAAATGATCAAACTCAACTAATGAGTATTTTAGGCTTTTCAAGACTATTTTCCGATGTTCATTCACCGTTTCGTGTTAGCATTAATCCGTCTCAACCGATTAGGGAAGAAAAAACAGATTCAACAAATAATCAAAGTTTTAAAAACTTACAAAATATAAAAAAATGGAATCCGTTAAAAGCCTAAGAGTTCATAGAAAGCATAAATGTCAACAATTTTAATGATCTTTCTGAAAAGCTCAATAATATTAATCCGGAAGAAATAAACCAGGATTTCATTAATACTTGCACTTCAGATTTATGCCACTTATTTATTTCGGCAGCAAAGAATACATTTGGAACTCGTTCCGTCTATAAGGGAAAACCAAAAATAGTAAAGGGGGATAAACCGTGGTTCAATTTAGATTGCAAATTTGCGCGACAAAATTACCGAAAATAAACCGAAAGAAAAAATTATATCCTTGGCAAATTACATCTGAAGAAGTAAATAACGCTGGAAAACACTATTGAAAATTTTTTAGACAGCAATCTGAAAAAACACCGTAAGGAAATGTCAAGGCGTATGAAAACTTTACGAAAAAATTATCCGAAAGAATATTGGACAATTTTAAATACTGGAAAGTCTACTAAACAACCCGATATTGAATTTAAAGAACTTTTTAATTTCTTCAAACACTTGAATACTTTAAAGGAAACCAATGAACCGGAAAACACATTAAACATTGATCTAGCCGAATTAAATGAAAGTATAAATTCTTCCATTACGAAAGATGAAATCTTTAAAGGGATAAAAAAAAAACTTAAAAACAATAAAGCCTTTGGCGATGACCAAGTTATCAATGAATATATGAAAACTACTAGTAACCAGTTTGTTGATATTTACGAAAAGCTTTTTAATTTAATTTTTGACACCGGGATTATTCCGGAAAGCTGGTTATTAGGAACTCTAAAACCTTTTTATAAAAATAAAGGTAACAAAAATGACCCCAAAAATTATCGACCGATTACAATTCTCAGCTGTTTGGGTAAACTGTTCACTGCAATCTTGAATAATAGATTAAATACTTATTCAGAAAGTTTCTTATTGTTGAATGAAAATCAATGTGGTTTCCGTGAAGGCTATTCTACTTTAGATTGTATATATAGTATTCATGCCTTTTTTGAGATAATAAAAAAAAAAAAAAAAAAAAATGTACTGCGCATTCGTAGACTTCGAAAAAGCATTCGACAAGGTTTGGAGGGTAGTATTGTGGTATAAGTTGTTATTAAATAAAATAAATGGAAAAATGTATAATTTTATAGTAAATATGTATAATAGTATTAAATCATGTATTGTTTATAATGATAACAAGTCGGATTTCTTTTCAAGTGAAGTGAGCGTTTATACAAAAGTACCCATAGAAACTGGAAGATGGAATAATATCGCAAGGGAAAATACAAAATGTCAACTCTGTCAAGAAAATCAAATTGGGGACGAATTTCATTATATAATGCGATGCAGTTATTTCCATGACAAAAGAGAATCATGCATTGAAAAACGGTACTTAACTAGAATTAATGTTTTGAAATTTAAAGAAATAATAAGTAGTAAAACACAATCAAAATTAAGGAAACTCTGTCAGTTGATCAGAAACATTAATTCTAGTTTACTACCTCCTGGGTAATTACTATTGTTATTATTGTATTTATTGTTTTTATTTATTTTCTGTATATATTGTATATATTGTATCTCTATACCAATGTATTACGATAGTTTATGAGAATAAAAATTGTGTGATTGTGTGACTAGTTCCTGATTATCCACAATAGGGGGGAGGGGGGGAATGATAATACAATTCTTATAACATGATGTTTACTATTCTTCAAAAATATATTCCGCCCTGGTTTTCTTCCAGATATACCTTATCACTTTTCTATACTTTATTCCAATTGCTTATATCAATGAATTCTAAGAAGAAAAAAATCGGTCCCCTGTTAGTTCCATTTTTCATACAAAATGGGTTTTTTTCTTAACTGATTTATAAATACTTATAATGATGAGCATTTTGCAAAATAAATGCATTAAAATTGGATGAAAAATAAGATTTTTTTATTTTGAAATATGGCACTTTTTACCCACTTGATGGTTGAGTTTATCTGGGAAACCGTAAGAGATAGGAGAATTCAGTTGACATACTGCAGAAAGCTTACAGCACAATCAAATAAAAGAAGAAGAAAAAAACGGGTCAAAATTAGATTCAAAATACAAATTCTGTATACATTCAAAACAAGTTAAATTTCGCAATTCTGGTCCCTTTTCTGGAATAAAATATGTAATGTTCTTTATTGACTCATAAATAACTCATTAAAATAAGCATTTTGCAAAAAATCTGCATTAAAATTGTATGAAAAATAAAAATGTTAAAATTTTGGAAAGTTGTACTTCGTTCCCCTGTCGGTCATGATTATCTTACAAATCATAAGAGATAGAGGAAATCCGTTGACCTACAAAATGTGGCAGCAACCGACAGCTCCCTCTCCACACAATCAAATGAAATACATCAAAATTGGGTGAAAAATAAAAATTATATATACCTTTCAAATATGCAAATGTTCGGAATTTTGAAACCCATTTTCGAAATATAATAGCAAAATATTTCCATTGCTCTTCGATAAGTCATAAAGATGATCATTTTGAAGAAGAAAAAACAATTTAATTTGGATGAAAAATTAAAAATTTTGAAATGAACTCTACCCCTTATGTCTAAAACGGTAATGTTCACATAATAACACCACGCATTTATCTGAAACGGATTTCCAAAGGAATTCATTAAAAAACCATAAAAACATATGAACTATAAACTCTCCACGTATAAAAACAGAAAACACCTTTTTTGTATGTTGGGTCTTCTTGTTTGGAACCAGGTAGTGCTACAATCCCCGAAATCAATCACAATCTTATTTCTATGTTAAGGAATTTTTGGGGTACAATTTCTTGGGGTACAACTAAAAATAAAAAAATAAAAATTTGGTGGTATACTCTTGTAGTAGGTTCACAACCACCTCTGCTAACTGCGTTAGTGGAGATCTCCTTTAGTTCAGTTGGTAGAGCGGTGGCTTACAATGCGAGAGGTCCCGGGATCGAATCCCATCGGGAACAATGCATTTTTCGGAGGTAAAACATGCTCTACTGTTACACTATCCTACCATGAGTGGCCATTCATGTCAAAGGAGGAATGAAGGCATTCGAATGCTTTTACAATTGGGATACTGTTAATTAGTATCAAGATACATGTACTTCCAATAAGCATTGGAATTCTTTCACAATAGTATGTGATTGTTGTTTAACTCCAAATGAGCAATTCATGAGCTATATCAAAACGAGAACAAGTTACATTCGACGAGACGACAATTCATGAGCTATATCAAAACGAGAACAAGTTACATTCGACGAGACGACAATTCATGAGCTATATCAACACGAGAACAAGTTACATTCGACCAGACGACAATTCATGAGCTATATCAAAACGAGAACAAGTTACATTCGACAAGACGACAATTCATGAGCTATATCAAAACGAGAACAAGTTACATTCGACGAGACGACAATTCATGAGCTATATCAACACGAGAACAAGTTACATTCGACGAGACGACAATTCATGAGCTATATCAACACGAGAACAAGTTACATTCGACGAGACGACAATTCATGAGCTATATCAAAACGAGAACAAGTTACATTCGACGAGACGACAATTCATGAGCTATATCAAAACGA